>JAIFAC010000011.1:0-600000 GCA_026545765.1 Plantago major
TTTGTTGTTTATCCCACTCCTTATGTGTGTGGTTTAACTCTCAAGTAGAGTTCTTCGCTTGTGATACTCTTACTCCTTCTCTGTATTGTTTAAATCTCAATGTACTTCTTCGCTTGACATTATCCCACCTTTGATGTGTTGTTTATCTCTCGAGTGGTGTTGTTCGTTTGTTGTTTATCCCACTCCTTTTTTGTATTGTTTAACTCTCAAGTAGAGTTTCTTCGCTTGTTATACTATTACCCTTCATGTGTTGTTTAAATCTCAAATCGATTTCCATTTGTAATTATCCCACCTTTATTGTGTTGTTTAACTCTCGAGTAGAATTTTACATTTGTTCTTTATCCCACTCCTTATGTGTGTGATTTAACTCTCAAGCAGTTCTTCGCTTGTGATACTCTTACTCCTTCCTGTATTGTTTAAATCTCAATGTACTTCTTCGCTTGACATTATCCCACCTTTGATGTGTTGTTTATCTCTCGAGTGGTGTTGTTCGCTTGTTGTTTATCCCACTCTTTTGTGTTTTGTTTAACTCTCAAGTAGAGTTATTCGATTGTTATTTTATTACCCCTCCGATGTGTTGTTTATATCTCAAATTGACTTCTCCATTTGTAATTATCCCACTCCTTTTTTGTGTTGTTTAACTCTCGAGTAGAATTTTACATTTGTTGTTTATCCCACTCCTTATGTGTGTGGTTTAACTCAAGTAGAGTTCTTCGCTTGTGATACTCTTACCCTTCCTGTATTGTTTAAATCTCGAATAGACTTCTTCGCTCGACATTATCCCACCTTTGATGTGTTGTTTATCTCTCGAGTGGTGTTGTTCGCTTGTTGTTTATCCCACCTTTTGTGTATTGTTTAACTCAAGTAGAGTTTTTCGCTTGTTATTTTATTACCTCCGATGTGTTGTTTAAATCTCAAATTGATTTCTCCATTTGTAATTATCCCACTCCTTTATTCTGTTGTTTAACTCTTGAGTAGAATTTTACATTTGTTGTTTATCCCACTCCTTATGTGTGTGGTTTAACTCTCAAGTAGAGTTCTTCGTTTGTGATACTCTTACTCCTTCCGTATTGTTTAAATCTCAATAGACTTCTTCGCTTGACATTATCCCACCTTTGATGTGTTGTTTATCTCTCGAGTGGTGTTGTTCGCTTGTTGTTTATCCTACTCCTTTTGTGTATTGTTTAACTCTCAAGTAGAGTTCTTCGCTTGTGATACTATTACTCCTTTTGTATTGTTTAAATCTCAAATCGATTTCTCCATTTGTAATTATCCCACTCCTTTATCAGGTTGTTTAACTCTCGAGTAGAATTTTACATTTGTTGTTTATCCCACTCCTTATGTGTGTGGTTTAACTCTCAAGTAGTGTTCTTCGCTTGTCATACTCTTACTCCTTCCTGTATTGTTTAAATCTCAATGACTTCTTCGCTTGACATTATCCCACCTTTGATGTGTTGTTTATCTCTCGAGTGGTGTTGTTCGCTTGTTGTTTATCCCACCTTTTGTGTATTGTTTAACTCTCAAGTAGAGTTTTTCGCTTGTTATACTATTACCCTCCGATGTGTTGTTTAAATCTCAAATCGATTTCCATTTGTAATTATCCCACCTTTATCGTGTTCTTTAACTCTCGAGTAGAATTTTACATTTGTTGTTTATCCCACTCCTTATGTGTGTGGTTTAACTCTCAAGTAGAGTTCTTCGCTTGTGATACTCTTTACTCCTTCTCGGTATTGTTTAAATCTCAATAGACTTCTTCGCTTGACATTATCCCACCTTTTGATGTGTTGTTTCACTCTCGAGTGGTGTTGTTCGATTGTTGTTTATCCCACTCCTTTTGTGTATTGTTTAACTCTCAAGTAGAGTTTTTCGCTTGTTATTTTATTACTCCTTCATGTGTTGTTTAAATCTCAAATCGACTTCTCCATTTGTAATTATCCCACCCTTTATCAGGTTGTTTGACTCTCGACTAGAATTTTACATTTGTTGTTTATCCCACTCCTTATGTGTGTGGTTTAACTCTCAAGCAGAGTTCTTCGTTTGTGATACTCTTACCCTTCTCAGTATTGTTTAAATCTCAATAGACTTCTTCGCTTGACATTATCCCACCCTTTGATGTGTTGTTTCACTCTCGAGTGGTGTTGTTCGATTGTTGTTTATCCCACTCCTTTTGTGTATTGTTTAACTCTCAAGTAGAGTTTTTCGCTTGTTACTTTACTCCTTTATGTATTGTTTAAATCTCAAATCGACTTCTCCATTTGTAATTATCCCACCTTTATCAGGTTGTTTAACTCTCCAGTAGAATTTTACATTTGTTGTTTATCCCACTCTTTATGTGTTGTTTAACTCTCAAGTAGAGTTCTTCGCTTGTGATACTCTTACTCCTTCCAGTATTGTTTAAATCTCAATAGACTTCTTCGCTTGACATTATCCCACCCTTTGATGTGTTGTTTATCTCTCGAGTGGTGTTGTTCGCTTGTTGTTTATCCCACTCTTTGTGTATTGTTTAACTCTCAAGTAGAGTTTTTCGCTTGTTACTTATTACCCTCCATGTGTTGTTTAAATCTCAAATCGACTTCTCCATTTGTAATTATCCCACCTTTATTGTGTTGTTTAACTCGAGTAGAATTTTACATTTGTTGTTTATCCCACTCCTTATGTGTGTGGTTTAACTCTCAAGTAGAGTTCTTCGCTTGTGATACTCTTACTCCTTCTCTGTATTGTTTAAATCTCAATAGACTTCTTCGCTTGACATTATCCCACCTTTGATGTGTTGTTTATCTCTCGAGTGGTGTTGTTCGCTTGTTGTTTATCCCACTCCTTTTGTGTATTGTTTAACTCTCAAGTAGAGTTTTTCGCTTGTGATACTATTACTCCTTTTGTATTGTTTAAATCTCAAATCGACTTCTCCATTTGTAATTATCCCACCTTTATTGTTGTTTAACTCTCGAGTAGAATTTTACATTTGTTGTTTATCCCACTCCTTATGTGTGTGGTTTAACTCTCAAGTAGAGTTCTTCGCTTGTGATACTCTCTTACCCTTCTCGTATTGTTTAAATCTCAATAGACTTCTTCGCTTGACATTATCCCACTCCTTTGATGTGTTGTTTATCTCTCGTGGTGTTGTTCGCTTGTTGTTTATCCCACTCTTTGTGTATTGTTTAACTCTCAAGTAGAGTTTTTCGCTTGTTATTTTATTACCCTCCTGTGTGTTGTTTAAATCTCAAATCGACTTCTCCATTTGTAATTATCCCACCCTTTATCAGGTGTTTAACTCGAGTAGAATTTTACATTTGTTGTTTATCCCACCTTATGTGTGTGGTTTAACTCTCAAGTAGAGTTCTTCGCTTGTGATACTCTTACTTTCTCTGTATTGTTTAAATCTCAATAGACTTCTTCGCTTGACATTATCCCACCTTTGATGTGTTGTTTATCTCTCGAGTGGTGTTGTTCGCTTGTTGTTTATCCCACTCCTTTGTGTATTGTTTAACTCTCAAGTAGAGTTTTTCGCTTGTTATACTATTACTCCTTTTGTGTTGTTTAAATCTCAAATCGATTTCTCCATTTGTAATTATCCCACTCTTTATCAGGTTGTTTAACTCTCGAGTAGAATTTTACATTTGTTGTTTATCCCACTCCTTATGTGTGTGGTTTAACTCTCAAGTAGAGTTCTTCGCTTGTGATACTCTTACCCTTCCTGTATTGTTTAAATCTCAATACTTCTTCGCTTGACATTATCCCACCTTTGATGTGTTGTTTATCTCGAGTGGTGTTGTTCGCTTGTTGTTTATCCCACTCCTTTTGTGTATTGTTTAACTCTCAAGTAGAGTTTTTCGCTTGTTATACTATTACCTCCATGTGTTGTTTAAATCTCAAATCGATTTCTCCATTTGTAATTATCCCACCTTTTATTGTGTTGTTTAACTCTAGTAGAATTTTACATTTGTTGTTTATCCCACTCCTTATGTGTGGTTTAACTCTCAAGTAGAGTTCTTCGCTTGTGATACTCTTACTCCTTCTCGTATTGTTTAAATCTCAATAGACTTCTTCGCTTGACATTATCCCACCTTTGATGTGTTGTTTATCTCTCGAGTGGTGTTGTTCGCTTGTTGTTTATCCCACTCCTTTTGTGTATTGTTTAACTCTCAAGTAGAGTTTTTCGCTTGTTATACTATTACCCTCCGATGTGTTGTTTAAATCTCAAATCGACTTCTCCATTTGTAATTATCCCACTCCTTTATCAGGTTGTTTAACTCTAGTAGAATTTTACATTTGTTGTTTATCCCACTCCTTATGTGTGGTTTAACTCTCAAGTAGAGTTCTTCGCTTGTGATACTCTTACTCCTTCCTGTATTGTTTAAATCTCAATAGACTTCTTCGCTTGACATTATCCCACCTTTGATGTGTTGTTTATCTCGAGTGGTGTTGTTCGCTTGTTGTTTATCCCACTTTTTGTGTATTGTTTAACTCTCAAGTAGAGTTTTTCGCTTGTTATTTTATTACCTCCTTATGTGTTGTTTAAATCTCAAATCGACTTCTCCATTTGTAATTATCCCACCTTTATCAGGTTGTTTAACTCTCGATTAGAATTTTACATTTGTTGTTTATCCCACTCCTTATGTGTGTGGTTTAACTCTCAAGTAGAGTTCTTCGCTTGTCATACTTTTACTCCTTCTGTGTATTGTTTAAATCTCAATAGACTTCTTCGCTTGACATTATCCCACTCTTTGATGTGTTGTTTATCTCTCGAGTGGTGTTGTTCGCTTGTTGTTTATCCCACTCCTTTGTGTATTGTTTAACTCTCAAGTAGAGTTTTCGCTTGTTATTTTATTACTCCTTTTGTGTTGTTTAAATCTCAAATCGACTTCCATTTGTAATTATCCCACCTTTATCAGGTTGCTTAACTCTCTAGTAGAATTTTACATTTGTTGTTTATCCCACTCCTTATGTGTGTGGTTTAACTCTCAAGTAGAGTTCTTCGTTTGTGATACTCTTACCCTTCTCTGTATTGTTTAAATCTCTAATGACTTCTTCGCTTGACATTATCCCACCTTTTCGATGTGTTGTTTATCTCTCGAGTGGTGTTGTTCGCTTGTTGTTTATCCCACCTTTTTGTGTATTGTTTAACTCTCAAGTAGAGTTCTTCGCTTGTTATTTTATTACCCTCCGATGTGTTGTTTAAATCTCAAATCGACTTCTCCATTTGTAATTATCCCACCTTTATTGTGTTGTTTAACTCTCGAGTAGAATTTTACATTTGTTGTTTATCCCACTCCTTATCTGTGTGGTTTAACTCTCAAGTAGAGTTCTTCGTTTGTGATACTCTTACTCCTTCTCTGTATTGTTTAAATCTCTAATGACTTTCTTCTTGACATTATCCCACCTTTGATGTGTTGTTTATCTCTCGAGTGGTGTTGTTCGCTTGTTGTTTATCCCACCTTTTGTGTATTGTTTAACTCTCAAGTAGAGTTTTTCGCTTGTTATTTTATTACCCTCCGATGTGTTGTTTAAATCTCAAATCGACTTCTCCATTTGTAATTATCCCACTCCTTTATTGTGTTGTTTAACTCTCGAGTAGAATTTTACATTTGTTGTTTATCCCACTCCTATGTGTGTGGTTTAACTCTCAAAGTAGTTCTTCTTTGTATACTCTTACTCCTTCTAGTATTGTTTAAATCTCGGTTGTACTTCTTCGCTTGACATTATCCCACCTTTGATGTGTTGTTTATCTCTCGAGTGGTGTTGTTCGCTTGTTGTTTATCCCACTCCTTTTTGTGTATTGTTTAACTCTCAAGTAGAGTTCTTCGCTTGTTATACTATTACCCTTTTGTGTTGTTTAAATCTCAAATCGATTTCTCCATTTGTAATTATCCCACCCTTTATCAGTTGTTTAACTCTCGAGTAGAATTTTACATTTGTTGTTTATCCCACTCCTTATGTGTGTGGTTTAACTCTCAAGTAGAGTTCTTCGCTTGTGATACTCTTACCCTTCCGTGTATTGTTTAAATCTCAATGACTTCTTCGCTTGACATTATCCCACCTTTGATGTGTTGTTTATCTCTCGAGTGGTGTTGTTCGTTTGTTGTTTATCCCACTCCTTTTGTGTATTGTTTAACTCTCAAGTAGAGTTTTTCGCTTGTTATACTATTACCCTCCGATGTGTTGTTTAAATCTCAAATCGACTTCTCCATTTGTAATTATCCCACCTTTATCAGGTTGTTTAACTCTCGAGTAGAATTTTACATTTGTTGTTTATCCCACTCCTTATGTGTGGTTTAACTCTCAAGTAGAGTTCTTCGCTTGTGATACTCTTACTCCTTCTCAGTATTGTTTAAATCTCAATGTACTTCTTCGCTTCGACATTATCCCACCTTTGATGTGTTGTTTATCTCTCGAGTGGTGTTGTTCGTTTGTTGTTTATCCCACTCCTTTTGCGTATTGTTTAACTCTTAAGTAGAGTTTTTCATTTGTTACTTTATTACCTCCGATGTGTTGTTTAAATCTCAAATCGACTTCTCCATTTGTAATTATCCCACCTTTATTGTGTTGTTTAACTCTCGAGTAGAATTTTACATTTGTTGTTTATCCCACTCCTTATGTGTGTGGTTTAACTCTCAAGTAGAGTTCTTCGCTTGTGATACTCTTACTCCTTCTCTGTATTGTTTAAATCTCAATAGACTTCTTCGCTTGACATTATCCCACCCTTTGATGTGTTGTTTATCTCTCGAGTGGTGTTGTTCGCTTGTTGTTTATCCCACTCCTTTTGTGTATTGTTTAACTCTCAAGTAGAGTTTTTCGCTTGTTATTTTATTACCTCCGATGTGTTGTTTAAATCTCAAATCGACTTCTCCATTTGTAATTATCCCACTCCTTTATCAGGTTGTTTAACTCTCGAGTAGAATTTTACATTTGTTGTTTATCCCACTCCTTATGTGTGTGGTTTAACTCTCAAGTAGAGTTCTTCGCTTGTGATACTCTTTACTCCTTCTCTGTATTGTTTAAATCTCAATAGACTTCTTCGCTTGACATTATCCCACTCCTTTGATGTGTTGTTTATCTCTCGAGTGGTGTTGTTCGCTTGTTGTTTATCCCACTTTTGTGTATTGTTTAACTCTCAAGTAGAGTTTTTCGCTTGTTACTTTATTACCCTCCTTTTGTGTTGTTTAAATCTCAAATCGATTTCTCCATTTGTAATTATCCCACTCCTTTATCATTGTGTTGTTTAACTCTCGAGTAGAATTTTACATTTGTTGTTTATCCCACTCCTTATGTGTGTGGTTTAACTCTCAAGTAGAGTTCTTCGCTTGTGATACTCTTACCCTTCTCGTATTGTTTAAATCTCAATGTACTTTCTTTGACATTATCCCACCCTTTGATGTGTTGTTTATCTCTCGAGTGGTGTTGTTCGCTTGTTGTTTATCCCACTCCTTTGTGTATTGTTTAACTCTCAAGTAGAGTTTTTCGCTTGTTATTTTATTACCCTCCCATGTGTTGTTTAAATCTCAAATCGACTTCTCCATTTGTAATTATCCCACCTTTATCAGGTTGTTTAACTCTCGAGTAGAATTTTACATTTGTTGTTTATCCCACTCCTTATGTGTGTGGTTTAACTCTCAAGTAGAGTTCTTCGCTTGTGATACTCTTACTCCTTCTCTGTATTGTTTAAATCTCAATAGACTTCTTCGCTTGACATTATCCCACCTTTGATGTGTTGTTTATCTCTCGAGTGGTGTTGTTCGCTTGTTGTTTATCCCACTCCTTTTGTGTATTGTTTAACTCTCAAGTAGAGTTTTTCGCTTGTTATACTATTACCCTCCGATGTGTTGTTTAAATCTCAAATCGACTTCTCCATTTGTAATTATCCCACCCTTTATCAGGTTGTTTAACTCTCGAGTAGAATTTTACATTTGTTGTTTATCCCACTCCTTATGTGTGTGGTTTAACTCTCAAGTAGAGTTCTTCGCTTGTGATACTCTTACTCCTTCCTGTATTGTTTAAATCTCTAATAGACTTCTTCGCTTGACATTATCCCACCTTTGATGTGTTGTTTATCTCTCGAGTGGTGTTGTTCGCTTGTTGTTTATCCCACTTTTGTGTATTGTTTAACTCTCAAGTAGAGTTTTTCGCTTGTTATACTTTACCCTCCGATGTGTTGTTTAAATCTCAAATCGACTTCTCCATTTGTAATTATCCCACTCCTTTATCAGGTTGTTTAACTCTCGAGTAGAATTTTACATTTGTTGTTTATCCCACTCTTATGTGTGTGGTTTAACTCTCAAGTAGAGTTCTTCGCTTGTGATACTCTTACTCCTTCTCTGTATTGTTTAAATCTCAATAGACTTCTTCGCTTGACATTATCCCACCTTTGATGTGTTGTTTATCTCTCGAGTGGTGTTGTTCGCTTGTTGTTTATCCCACTCCTTTGTGTATTGTTTAACTCTCAAGTAGAGTTTTCGCTTGTTATTTTATTACCCTCCATGTGTTGTTTAAATCTCAAATCGACTTCTCCATTTGTAATTATCCCACCCTTTATCAGGTTGTTTAACTCTCGAGTAGAATTTTACATTTGTTGTTTATCCCACTCCTTATGTGTGGTTTAACTCTCAAGTAGAGTTCTTCGCTTGTGATACTCTTACTCCTTCCTGTATTGTTTAAATCTCTAATAGACTTCTTCGCTTGACATTATCCCACCTTTGATGTGTTGTTTATCTCTCGAGTGGTGTTGTTCGCTTGTTGTTTATCCCACTCCTTTTGTGTATTGTTTAACTCACAAGTAGAGTTTTTCGCTTGTTATTTTATTACTCCGATGTGTTGTTTAAATCTCAAATCGACTTCTCCATTTGTAATTATCCCACTCTTTATTGTGTTGTTTAACTCTCGAGTAGAATTTTACATTTGTTGTTTATCCCACTCTTATGTGTGTGGTTTAACTCTCAAGTAGAGTTCTTCGCTTGTGATACTCTTACTCCTTCTCGTATTGTTTAAATCTCAATAGACTTCTTCGCTTTCGACATTATCCCACTCCTTTGATGTGTTGTTTATCTCTCGAGTGGTGTTGTTCGTTTGTTGTTTATCCCACTCTTTTTGTGTATTGTTTAACTCTCAAGTAGAGTTTTTCGCTTGTTATTTTATTACCCTCCTTGTGTTGTTTAAATCTCAAATCGACTTCTCCATTTGTAATTATCCCACCTTTATCAGGTTGTTTGACTCTCGAGTAGAATTTTACATTTATTGTTTATCCAACTCCTTATGTGTGTGTTTTAACTCTCAAGTAGAGTTCTTCGCTTGTGATACTCTTACCCTTCTCTGTATTGTTTAAATCTCAATAGACTTCTTCGCTTGACATTATCCCACTCCTTTGATGTGTTGTTTATCTCTCGAGTGGTGTTGTTCGCTTGTTGTTTATCCCACTTTTGTGTATTGTTTAACTCTCAAGTAGAGTTTTTCGCTTGTTATTTTATTACCCTCCGATGTGTTGTTTAAATCTCAAATCGACTTCTCCATTTGTAATTATCCCACCCTTTATCAGGTTGTTTAACTCTCGAGTAGAATTTATATTTGTTGTTTATCCCACTCCTTATGTGTTTGGTTTAACTCTCAAGTAGAGTTCTTCAATTGTGATACTCTTACTCCTTCCTGTATTGTTTAAATCTCAATAATTTCTTCGCTTGACATTATCCCACCTTTGATGTGTTGTTTATCTCTCGAGTGGTGTTGTTCGTTTGTTATTTATCCCACTCATTTTGTGTATTGTTTAACTCTCAAGTAGTGTTTTTCGTTTGTTATTTTATTACTCCTCCGATGTGTTGTTTAAATCTCAAATTGACTTCTCCATTTGTAATTATCCCACTCCTTTATTGTGTTGTTTAACTCTCGAGTAGAATTTTACATTTGTTGTTTATCCCACTCCTTATGTGTGTGGTTTAACTCTCAAGTAGAGATCTTCGTTTGTGATACTCTTACTCCTTCTGTGCATTGTTTAAATCTCGAATAGACTTCTTGGTTTGACATTATCCCATTCCTTTGATGTGTTGTTTATCTGTCGAGTGGTGTTATTCGTTTGTTGTTTATCCCACTCTTTGTGTATTGTTTAACTCTCAAGTAGTTTTTCGCTTGTTATTTTATTACCCTCCGATGTGTTGTTTAAATCTCAAATCGACTTCTCCATTTGTAATTATCCCACCTTTACTGTGTTGTTTAACTCTCGAGTAGAATTTTACATTTGTTGTTTATCCCACTCCTTATGTGTGTGGTTTAACTCTCACGTAGAGTTCTTCGTTTGTGATACTCTTACTCCTTCTCGTATTGTTTAAATCTCTAATGTACTTCTTCGCTTGACATTATCCCACCTTTGATGTGTTGTTTATCTCTCGAGTGGTGTTGTTCGCTTGTTGTTTATCCCACCTTTTGTGTATTGTTTAACTCTCAAGTAGAGTTTTTCGCTTGTTATTTTATTACCTCCGATGTGTTGTTTAAATCTCAAATCGACTTCTCCATTTGTAATTATCCCACCTCTTTATCAGGTTGTTTAACTCTCGAGTAGAATTTTACATTTGTTGTTTATCCCACTCTTATGTGTGTGGTTTAACTCTCAAGTAGAGTTCTTCGCTTGTGATACTCTTACTCCTTCTCGTATTGTTTAAATCTCAATGTACTTCTTCGCTTGACATTATCCCACCTTTGATGTGTTGTTTATCTCTCGAGTGGTGTTGTTCGCTTGTTGTTTATCCCACTCTTTTGTGTATTGTTTAACTCTCAAGTAGAGTTTTTCGCTTGTTATTTTATTACTCCGATGTGTTGTTTAAATCTCAAATCGATTTCTCCATTTGTAATTATCCCACTCCTTTATCAGGTTGTTTAACTCTCGAGTAGAATTTTACATTTGTTGTTTATCCCACTCCTTATGTGTGTGGTTTAACTCTCAACTAGAGTTCTTCGCTTGTGATACTCTTACTCCTTCTCTGTATTGTTTAAATCTCAATAGACTTCTTCGCTTGACATTATCCCACCTTTGATGTGTTGTTTATCTCTCGAGTGGTGTTGTTCGCTTGTTGTTTATCCCACTCCTTTGTGTATTGTTTAACTCTCAAGTAGAGTTTTTCGCTTGTTATTTTATTACCCTCCGATGTGTTGTTTAAATCTCAAATCGACTTCTCCATTTGCAATTATCCCACTCCTTTATCAGGTTGTTTAACTCTCGAGTAGAATTTTACATTTGTTGTTTATCCCACTCCTTAGGTGTGTGGTTTAACTCTCAAGTAGAGTTCTTCGCTTGTGATACTCTTACTCCTTCTCTGTATTGTTTAAATCTCAATAGACTTCTTCGCTTGACATTATCCCACTCTTGATGTGTTGTTTATCTCTCGAGTGGTGTTGTTCGCTTGTTGTTTATCCCACTCTTTTGTGTATTGTTTAACTCTCAAGTAGTTTTTCGCTTGTTATTTTATTACTCCTTGATGTGTTGTTTAAATCTCAAATTGACTTCTCCATTTGTAATTATCCCACTCCTTTATAGTGTTGTTTAACTCTCGAGTAGAATTTTACATTTGTTGTTTATCCCACTCCTTATGTGTGTGGTTTAACTCTCAAGTAGAGTTCTTCGCTTGTGATACTCTTTACTCCTTCTCTGTATTGTTTAAATCTCTAATAGACTTCTTCGCTTGACATTATCCCACCCTTTGATGTGTTGTTTATCTCTCGAGTGGTGTTGTTCGCTTGTTGTTTATCCCACTCCTTATATGTGTGGTTTAACTCTCACGTAGAGTTCTTCGTTTGTGATACTCTTACTCCTTCTGTGCATTGTTTAAATCTCAAATGGACTTCTACGTTTGTAATTATCCCACTCCTTTATTGTGTTGTTTAACTCTCGAGTAGAATTTTACATTTGTTGTTTATCACACTCCTTATGTGTGTGGTTTAACTCTCAAGTAGAGTTCTTCATTTGTGATACTCTTACTCCTTCTGTGTATTGTTTAAATCTCGAATAGACTTCTTCGTTTGACATTATCCCACTCCTTTGATGTGTTGTTTATCTCTCGAGTGGTGTTGTTCGCTTGTTGTTTATCCCACCTTTGTGTATTGTTTAACTCTCAAGTAGAGTTTTTCGCTTGTTATTTTATTACTCCTCCGATGTGTTGTTTAAATCTCAAATCGATTTCTCCATTTGTAATTATCCCACTCCTTTATCAGTGTTGTTTAACTCTAGTAGAATTTTACATTTGTTGTTTATCCCACTCCTTATGTGTGGTTTAACTCTCAAGTAGAGTTCTTCGCTTGTGATACTCTTACTCCTTCTCTGTATTGTTTAAATCTCTAATAGACTTCTTCGCTTGACATTATCCCACCCTTTGATGTGTTGTTTATCTCTCGAGTGGTGTTGTTCGCTTGTTGTTTATCCCACTCTTTTGTGTATTGTTTAACTCTCAAGTAGAGTTTTTCGCTTGTTATTTTATTACCCTCCGATGTGTTGTTTAAATCTCAAATCGATTTCTCCATTTGTAATTATCCCACCCTTTATTGTGTTGTTTAACTCTCGAGTAGAATTTTACATTTGTTGTTTATCCCACTCCTTATGTGTGTGGTTTAACTCTCAAGTAGAGTTCTTCGCTTGTGATACTCTTCTTACCTTCCTGTATTGTTTAAATCTCAATAGACTTCTTCGCTTGACATTATCCCACCTTTGATGTGTTGTTTATCTCTCGAGTGGTGTTGTTCGCTTGTTGTTTATCCCACTCTTTTGTGTATTGTTTAACTCTCAAGTAGAGTTTTTCGCTTGTTATTTTATTACCCTCCGATGTGTTGTTTAAATCTCAAATCGACTTCTCCATTTGTAATTATCCCACTCCTTTATCAGGTTGTTTAACTCTCGAGTAGAATTTTACATTTGTTATTTATCCCACTCCTTATGTGTGTGGTTTAACTCTCAAGTAGAGTTCTTCGCTTGTGATACTTTACTCCTTCCTGTATTGTTTAAATCTCAATAGACTTCTTCGCTTGACATTATCCCACCCTTTGATGTGTTGTTTATCTCTCGAGTGGTGTTGTTCGCTTGTTGTTTATCCCACTCCTTTTGTGTATTGTTTAACTCTCAAGTAGAGTTTTTCGCTTGTTATTTTATTACCCTCCGATGTGTTGTTTAAATCTCAAATCGACTTCTCCATTTGTAATTATCCCACTCCTTTATCAGGTTGTTTAACTCTCGAGTAGAATTTTACATTTGTTGTTTATCCCACTCCTTATGTGTGTGGTTTAACTCTCAAGTAGAGTTCTTCGCTTGTGATACTCTTACTCCTTCTCTGTATTGTTTAAATCTCAATAGACTTCTTCGCTTGACATTATCCCACCTCTTTGATGTGTTGTTTATCTCTCGAGTGGTGTTGTTCGCTTGTTGTTTATCCCACTCTTTGTGTATTGTTTAACTCTCAAGTAGAGTTTTTCGCTTGTTATTTTATTACCCTCCCATGTGTTGTTTAAATCTCAAATCGATTCTCCATTTGTAATTATCCCACCCTTTATCAGTGTTGTTTAACTCTCGAGTAGAATTTTACATTTGTTGTTTATCCCACTCCTTATGTGTGTGGTTTAACTCTCAAGTAGAGTTCTTCGCTTGTGATACTCTTACTCCTTCTCTGTATTGTTTAAATCTCAATAGACTTCTTCGCTTGACATTATCCCACCTTTGATGTGTTGTTTATCTCTCGAGTGGTGTTGTTCGCTTGTTGTTTATCCCACTCCTTTGTGTATTGTTTAACTCTCAAGCAGAGTTTTTCGCTTGTTATTTTATTACCCTCCATGTGTTGTTTAAATCTCAAATCGACTTCTCCATTTGTAATTATCCCACCCTTTATTGTGTTGTTTAACTCTCGAGTAGAATTTTACATTTGTTGTTTATCCCACTCCTTATGTGTGTGGTTTAACTCTCAAGTAGAGTTCTTCGCTTGTGATACTCTTACCCTTCTCAGTATTGTTTAAATCTCAATA
Organism: Plantago major; assembly: GCA_026545765.1. Taxonomy (NCBI): domain Eukaryota; kingdom Viridiplantae; phylum Streptophyta; class Magnoliopsida; order Lamiales; family Plantaginaceae; genus Plantago; species Plantago major. The sequence continues at coordinate 13,978 of JAIFAC010000011.1, forward strand.
GACTTCTTCGCTTGACATTATCCCACCTTTGATGTGTTGTTTATCTCTCGAGTGGTGTTGTTCGCTTGTTGTTTATCCCACTTTTGTGTATTGTTTAACTCTCAAGTAGAGTTTTTCGCTTGTTACTTTATTACCTTCGATGTGTTGTTTAAATCTCAAATCGACTTCTCCATTTGTAATTATCCCACCCTTTATCAGGTTGTTTAACTCTCGAGTAGAATTTTACATTTGTTGTTTATCCCACTCCTTATGTGTGTGGTTTAACTCTCAAGTAGAGTTCTTCGCTTGTGATACTTCTTACTTCCTCTCGTATTGTTTAAATCTCAATAGACTTCTTCGCTTGACATTATCCCACCCTTTGATGTGTTGTTTATCTCGAGTGGTGTTGTTCGCTTGTTGTTTATCCCACTTTTGTGTATTGTTTAACTCTCAAGTAGAGTTTTTCGCTTGTTATTTTATTACCCTCCGATGTGTTGTTTAAATCTCAAATCGATTTCTCCATTTGTAATTATCCCACCCTTTATCAGTGTTGTTTAACTCTCGAGTAGAATTTTACATTTGTTGTTTATCCCACTCCTTATGTGTGTGGTTTAACTCACAAGTAGAGTACTTCGATTGTGATACTCTTACTCCTTCTCTGTATTGTTTAAATCTCGAATATACTTCTTCGTTTGACATTATCCCACTCCTTTGATGTGTTGTTTATCTCTCGAGTGGTGTTGTTCGTTTGTTGTTTATCCCACTCCTTTTGTGTATTGTTTAACTCTCAAGTAGAGTTTTTCGTTTGTTATTTTATTACCCCCCGATGTCTTGTTTAAATCTCAAATTGACTTCTCCATTTTTAATTATCCCACCTTTATCAGGTTGTTTAACTCTCGAGTAGAATTTTACATTTGTTGTTTATCCCACTCCTTATGTGTGTGGTTTAACTCTCACGTAGAGTTCTTCGTTTGTGATACTCTTACTCCTTCTGTGTAATGTTTAAATCTCGAATAGACTTCTTCGTTTGACATTATCCCACTCCTTTGATGTGTTGTTTATCTCTCGAGTGGTGTTGTTCATTTGTTATTTATCCCACTCCATTTGTGTATTGTTTAACTCTCAAGTAGAGTTTTTCGTTTGTTATTTTATTACCCCCCAATGTGTTGTTTAAATCTCAAAATGACTTCTCCATTTGTATTTATCCCACTCCTTTATTGTGTTGTTTAACTCTCGAGTAGAATTTTACATTTGTTGTTTATCCCACTCCTTATGTGTGTGGTTTAACTCTCAAGTAGGGATCTTCGTTTGTGATACTCTTACTCCTTCTGTGCATTGTTTAAATCTCGAATAGACTTCTTTGTTTGACATTATCCCACCTTTCGATGTGTTGTTTATCTCTCGTGTGGTGTTGTTCGTTTGTTGTTTATCCCACTCCTTGTGTATTGTTTAACTCTCAAGTAGAGTTTTTCGCTTGTTATTTTATTACCCTCCGATGTGTTGTTTAAATCTCAAATTGACTTCTCCATTTGTAATTATCCCACTCCTTTATTGTGTTGTTTAACTCTCGAGTAGAATTTTACAATTTTTGTTTATCCCACTCCTTATGTGTTTTGTTTAACTCTCAAGTAGAGTTCTTCGTTTGTGATACTCTTACTCCTTCTGTGCATTGTTTAAATCTCGAATAGACTTCTTTGTTTGACATTATCCAACTCCTTTGATGTGTTGTTTATCTCTCGAGTGGTGTTGTTCGCTTGTTGTTTATCCCACCCTTGTGTATTGTTTAACTCTCAAGTAGAGTTTTTCGCTTGTTATTTTATTACCCTCCGATGTGTTGTTTAAATCTCAAATCGACTTCTCCATCTGTAATTATCCCACTCCTTTATTGTGTTGTTTAACTCTCGAGTAGAATTTTACATTTGTTGTTTATCCTACTCCTTATGTGTGTGGTTTAACTCTCAAGTAGAGTTCTTCGTTTGTGATACTCTTACTCCTTCTGTGTATTGTTTAAATCTCGAATAGACTTCTTCGCTTGACATTATCCCACTCCTTTGATGTGTTGTTTATCTCGAGTGGTGTTGTTCGCTTGTTGTTTATCCCACTCCTTTGTGTATTGTTTAACTCTCAAGTAGAGTTTTCGCTTGTTATTTTATTACCTCCGATGTGTTGTTTAAATCTCAAATTGACTTCTCCATTTGTAATCATCCCACTCCATTATAGTGTTGTTTAACTCTCGAGTAGAATTTTACATTTGTTGTTTATCCCACTCCTTATGTGTGGTTTAACTCTCAAGTAGAGTTCTTCGTTTGTGATACTCTTACTCCTTATCTGTATTGTTTAAATCTCAAATAGACTTCTTCTTTGACATTATCCCACCCTTTGATGTGTTGTTTATCTCTCGAGTGGTGTTGTTCGCTTGTTGTTTATCCCACTCCTTTTGTGTATTGTTTAACTCTCAAGTAGAGTTTTTCGCTTGTTATTTTATTACTCCGATGTGTTGTTTAAATCTCAAATCGACTTCTCCATTTGTAATTATCCCACCTTTATCAGGTTGTTTAACTCTCGAGTAGAATTTTACAATTGGTGTTTATCCAACTCCTTATGTGTGTGGTTTAACTCTCAATTAGAGTTCTTCGCTTGTGATACTCTTACCCTTCCGTATTGTTTAAATCTCAATAGACTTCTTCGCTTGACATTATCCCACCTTTGATGTGTTGTTTATCTCTCGAGTGGTGTTGTTCGCTTGTTGTTTATCCCACTCCTTGTGTATTGTTTAACTCTCAAGTAGAGTTTTTCGCTTGTTATTTTATTACTCCTCCGATGTGTTGTTTAAATCTCAAATCGACTTCTCCATTTGTAATTATCCCACTCCTTTATCAGTGTTGTTTAACTCTCGAGTAGAATTTTACATTTGTTGTTTATCCCACTCCTTATGTGTGGTTTAACTCTCAAGTAGAGTTCTTCGCTTGTGATACTCTTTACCCTTCTCCGTATTGTTTAAATCTCAATAGACTTCTTCGTTGACATTATCCCACCTTTGATGTGTTGTTTATCTCTCGAGTGGTGTTGTTCGCTTGTTGTTTATCCCACCTTTTGTGTATTGTTTAACTCTCAAGTAGAGTTTTTCGCTTGTTATTTTATTACCCTCCGTGTTGTTTAAATCTCAAATCGACTTCTCCATTTGTAATTATCCCACCCTTTATTGTGTTGTTTAACTCTCGAGTAGAATTTTACATTTGTTGTTTATCCCACTCCTTATGTGTGTGGTTTAACTCTCAAGTAGAGATCTTCGTTTGTGTTACTCTTACTCCTTCTCGTATTGTTTAAATCTCAATAGACTTCTTCGCTTGACATTATCCCACCCTTTGATGTGTTGTTTATCTCTCGAGTGGTGTTGTTCGCTTGTTGTTTATCCCACTCTTTTGTGTATTGTTTAACTCTCAAGTAGAGTTTTTCGCTTGTTATACTTTACTCCTTGATGTGTTGTTTAAATCTCAAATCGATTTCTCCATTTGTAATTATCCCACCTTTTATCAGTGTTGTTTAACTCTCGAGTAGAATTTTACATTTGTTGTTTATCCCACTCCTTATGTGTGTGGTTTAACTCTCAAGTAGAGTTCTTCGTTTGTGATACTCTTACTCCTTCCTGTATTGTTTAAATCTCAATAGACTTCTTCGCTTGACATTATCCCACTCCTTTGATGTGTTGTTTATCTCTCGAGTGGTGTTGTTCGCTTGTTGTTTATCCCACTCCTTTGTGTATTGTTTAACTCTCAAGTAGAGTTTTTCGCTTGTTATTTTATTACCCTCCTCTGTGTTGTTTAAATCTCAAATCGACTTCTCCATTTGTAATTATCCCACCTTTATTGTGTTGTTTAACTCTCGGGTGGAATTTTACATTTGTTGTTTATCCCACTCCTTATGTGTGTGGTTTAACTCTCAAGTAGTTCTTCGCTTGTGATACTCTTACTCCTTCTCTGTATTGTTTAAATCTCAATAGACTTCTTCGCTTGACATTATCCCACCCTTTGATGTGTTGTTTATCTCTCGAGTGGTGTTGTTCGCTTGTTGTTTATCCCACTCCTTGTGTATTGTTTAACTCTCAAGTAGAGTTTTTCGCTTGTTATTTTATTACCCTCCGATGTGTTGTTTAAATCTCAAATCGATTTCTCCATTTGTAATTATCCCACCTTTATCAGTGTTGTTTAACTCTCGAGTAGAATTTTACATTTGTTGTTTATCCCACTCCTTATGTGTGGTTTAACTCTCAAGTAGAGTTCTTCGCTTGTGATACTCTTACCTTCTCTGTATTGTTTAAATCTCAATAGACTTCTTCGTTTGACATTATCCCACTCCTTTGATGTGTTGTTTATCTCTCGAGTGGTGTTGTTCATTTGTAGTTTATCCCACTCCTTTTGTGTATTGTTTAACTCTCAAGTAGAGTTTTTCGTTTGTTATTTTATTACCCGTCCGATGTGTTGTTTAAATCTCAAATCGATTCTCCATTTCTAATAATCCCACTTCTTTATCGTGTTGTTTAACTCTCGAGTAGAATTTTACATTTGTTGTTTATCCCACTCCTTATGTGTGTGGTTTAACTCTCAAGTAGAGTTCTTCGTTTGTGATACACTTACTCCTTCTGTGTATTGTTTAAATCTCGAATAGACATCTTCGTTTGACATTATCCCACTCCTTTGATGTGTTGTTTATCTCTCGAGTGGTGTTGTTCGTTTGTTGTTTATCCCACTCCTTTTGTGTATTGTTTAACTCACAAGTAGAGTTTTTCGTTTGTTATTTTATTCCCCATCCGATATGTTGTTTAAATCTCAAATTGACTTCTCCATTTGTAATTATCCCACTCGTTTATCAGGTTGTTTGACTCTCGAGTAGAATTTTACATTTGTTGTTTATCCCACTCCTTATGTGTCTGGTTTAACTCTCAAGTAGAGTTCTTCGCTTGTGATACTCTTACTCCTTCTCTGTATTGTTTAAATCTCAATAGACTTCTTCGCTTGACATTATCGCACTCTTTTGATGTGTTGTTTATCTCTCGAGTGGTGTTGTTCGCTTGTTGTTTATCCCACCTTTTGTGTATTGTTTAACTCTCAAGTAGAGTTTTTCGCTTGTTATTTTATTACCCTCCGATGTGTTGTTTAAATCTCAAATCGACTTCTCCATTTGTAATTATCCCACCCTTTATCAGGTTGTTTAACTCTCGAGTAGAATTTTACATTTGTTGTTTATCCCACTCCTTATGTGTGGTTTAACTCTCAAGTAGAGTTCTTCGCTTGTGATACTCTTACCCTTCCTGTATTGTTTAAATCTCAATAGACTTCTTCGCTTGACATTATCCCACCCTTTGATGTGTTGTTTATCTCGAGTGGTGTTGTTCGCTTGTTGTTTATCCCACTCCTTTGTGTATTGTTTAACTCTCAAGTAGAGTTTTTCGCTTGTTATTTTATTACCTTTATGTGTTGTTTAAATCTCAAATCGACTTCTCCATTTGTAATTATCCCACTCCTTTATCAGTGTTGTTTAACTCTAGTAGAATTTTACATTTGTTGTTTATCCCACTTTTATGTGTGGTTTAACTCTCAAGTAGAGTTCTTCGCTTGTGATACTCTTACTCCTTCTCTGGTATTGTTTAAATCTCAATAGACTTCTTCGCTTGACATTATCCCACCTTTGATGTGTTGTTTATCTCTCGAGTGGTGTTGTTCGCTTGTTGTTTATCCCACTCCTTTGTGTATTGTTTAACACTCAAGTAGAGTTTTTCGTTTATTATTTTATTACCCCTCCGATGTGTCGTTTAAATCTCAAAATTTCTTCTCCATTTGTAATTATCCCACTCCTTTATTGTGTTGTTTAACTCTCGAGTAGAATTTTACATTTGTTGTTTATCCCACTCCTTATGTGTGTGGTTTAACTCTCAAGTGGAGTTCTTCGTTTGTGATACTCTTACTCCTTCTGTGGATTGTTTAAATCTCGTATAGACTTCTTCTTTTGACATTATCCCACTCCTTTGATGTGTTGTTTATCTCTCGAGTGGTGTTCTTCGTTTGTTGTTTCTCCCACTCCTTTTGTGTATTGTTTAACTCTCAAGTAGAATTTTTCATTTGTTATTTTATTACCCCTACGATGTGTTGTTTAAATCTCAAATTGACTTCTCCATTTGTAATCATCCCACTACTTCATTGTGTTGTTTAACTCTTGAGTAGAATTTTACATTTGTTGTTTAACTCTTATGTGTGGTTTAACTCTCAAGTAGAGTTCTTGTGATACTCTTACTCCTTCTCTGTATTGTTTAAATCTCAATAGACTTCTTCGCTTGACATTATCCCACTCCTTTGATGTGTTGTTTATCTCTCGAGTGGTGTTGTTCGCTTGTTGTTTATCCCACTCCTTTGTGTATTGTTTAACTCTCAAGTAGAGTTCTTCGCTTGTTACTTTATTACTCCTTTTGTGTTGTTTAAATCTCAAATTGACTTCTCCATTTGTAATTATCCCAATCCTTTATTGTGTTGTTTAACTCTCGAGTAGAATTTTACATTTGTTGTTTATCCCACTCCTTATGTGTGTGGTTTAACTCTCAAGTAGAGTTCTTCGTTTGAGATACTCTTACTCCTTCTTTGTATTGTTTAAATCTCTAATGACTTCTTCGCTTGACATTATCCCACTCCTTTGATGTGTTGTTTATCTCGAGTGGTGTTGTTCGCTTGTTGTTTATCCCACTCCTTTGTGTATTGTTTAACTCTCAAGTAGAGTTTTTCGCTTGTTACTATTACCCTCCGATGTGTTGTTTAAATCTCAAATCGACTTCTCCATTTGTAATTATCCCACTCCTTTATCAGGTTGTTTAACTCTCGAGTAATTTTTACATTTGTTGTTTATCCCACCTTTATGTGTGGTTTAACTCTCAAGTAGAGTTCTTCGCTTGTGATACTCTTTACCTTCTCTGTATTGTTTAAATCTCAATAGACTTCTTCATTCGACATTATCCCACTCCTTTGATGTGTTGTTTATCTGTCGAGTGGTGTTGTTCGTTTGTTATTTATCCCACTCCTTTTGTGTATTGTTTAACTCTCAAGTAGAGTTTTTCGTTTGTTACACTATTACCCTCCGATGTGTTGTTTAAATCTCAAATCGATTTCTCCATTTGTAATTATCCCACCTTTATCAGTGTTGTTTAACTCTAGTAGAATTTTACATTTGTTGTTTATCCCACTCCTTATGTGTTCGGTTTAACTCTCAAGTAGAGTTCTTCGCTTGTGATACTCTTACTCCTTCTCGTATTGTTTAAATCTCAATAGACTTCTTCGCTTGACATTATCCCACCTTTGATGTGTTGTTTATCTCTCGAGTGGTGTTGTTCGCTTGTTGTTTATCCCACTTTTGTGTATTGTTTAACTCTCAAGTAGTTTTTCGCTTGTTATTTTATTACCTTCCATGTGTTGTTTAAATCTCAAATCGACTTCTCCATTTGTAATTATCCCACCTTTATTGTGTTGTTTAACTCTCGAGTAGAATTTTACATTTGTTGTTTATCCCACTCCTTATGTGTGTGGTTTAACTCTCAAGTAGAGTTCTTCGCTTGTGATACTCTTACCCTTCTCTGTATTGTTTAAATCTCAATAGACTTCTTCGCTTGACATTATCCCACCTTTGATGTGTTGTTTATCTCTCGAGTGGTGTTGTTCGCTTGTTGTTTATCCCACTCCTTTTGTGTATTGTTTAACTCTCAAGTAGAGTTTTTCGCTTGTTATTTTATTACCCTCCGATGTGTTGTTTAAATCTCAAATCGACTTCTCCATTTGTAATTATCCCACCTCTTTATCAGGTTGTTTAACTCTCGAGTAGAATTTTACATTTGTTGTTTATCACACTCCTTATGTGTGTGGTTTAACTCTCAAGTAGAGTTCTTCGTTTGTGATACTCTTACTCCTTCTGTGTATTGTTTAAATCTCGAATAGACTTCTTTCGCTTGACATTATCCCACTCCTTTGATGTGTTGTTTATCTCTCGAGTGGTGTTGTTCGCTTGTTGTTTATCCCACTCCTTTTGTGTATTGTTTAACTCTCAAGTAGAGTTCTTCGCTTGTTATACTATTACCTTTTGTATTGTTTAAAACTCAAATCGACTTCTCCATTTGTAATTGTCCCACTCTTTATCAGGTTGTTTAACTCTCGAGTAGAATTTTACATTTGTTGTTTATCCCACTCCTTATGTGTGTGGTTTAACTCTCAAATAGAGTTCTTCGCATGTCATACTCTTACTCCTTCTCAGGTATTGTTTAAATCTCTAATAGACTTCTTCGCTTGACATTATCCCACCTTTGATGTGTTGTTTATCTCTCGAGTGGTGTTGTTCGCTTGTTGTTTATCCCACTCCTTTGTGTATTGTTTAACTCTCAAGTAGAGTTTTTCGCTTGTTATACTATTACCCTCCGATGTGTTGTTTAAATCTCAAATCGACTTCTCCATTTGTAATTATCCCACCTTTTATCAGGTTGTTTAACTCTAGTAGAATTTTACATTTGTTGTTTATCCCACCCTTATGTGTGGTTTAACTCTCAAGTAGAGTTCTTCGCTTGTGATACTCTTACTCCTTCTCAGTATTGTTTAAATCTCTAATAGACTTCTTCGCTTGACATTATCCCACCCTTTGATGTGTTGTTTATCTCTCGAGTGGTGTTGTTCGCTTGTTGTTTATCCCACTCCTTTGTGTATTGTTTAACTCTCAAGTAGAGTTTTTCGCTTGTTATTTTATTACCCTCCGATGTGTTGTTTAAATCTCAAATCGACTTCTCCATTTGTAATTATCCCACCCTTTATTGTGTTGTTTAACTCTCGAGTAGAATTTTACATTTGTTGTTTATCCCACCTTATGTGTGTGGTTTAACTCTCAAGTAGAGTTCTTCGCTTGTGATACTCTTACTCCTTCTCTGTATTGTTTAAATCTCATAGACTTCTTCGCTTGACATTATCCCACCTTTGATGTGTTGTTTATCTCTCGAGTGGTGTTGTTCGCTTGTTGTTTATCCCACTCCTTTGTGTATTGTTTAACTCTCAAGTAGAGTTTTTCGCTTGTTATTTTATTACCCTCCGATGTGTTGTTTAAATCTCAAATCGACTTCTCCATTTGTAATTATCCCACTCCTTTATCAGTGTTGTTTAACTCTCGAGTAGAATTTTACATTTGTTGTTTATCCCACTCTTATGTGTGTGGTTTAACTCTCAAGTAGAGTTCTTCGCTTGTGATACTCTTACTCCTTCTCTGTATTGTTTAAATCTCAATAGACTTCTTCGCTTGACATTATCCCACCCTTTGATGTGTTGTTTATCTCTCGAGTGGTGTTGTTCGCTTGTTGTTTATCCCACTTTTGTGTATTGTTTAACTCTCAAGTAGAGTTTTTCGCTTGTTACTTTATTACCCTCCGATGTGTTGTTTAAATCTCAAATCGATTTCTCCATTTGTAATTATCCCACTCCTTTATCAGGTTGTTTAACTCTCGAGTAGAATTTTACATTTGTTGTTTATCCCACTCCTTATGTGTGTGGTTTAACTCTCAAGTAGAGTTCTTCGCTTGTGATACTCTTACTCCTTCTCTGTATTGTTTAAATCTCAATAGACTTCTTCGCTTGACATTATCCCACCTTTGATGTGTTGTTTATCTCTCGAGTGGTGTTGTTCGCTTGTTGTTTATCCCACTCCTTTGTGTATTGTTTAACTCTCAAGTAGAGTTTTCGCTTGTTATTTTATTACCCTCCGATGTGTTGTTTAAATCTCAAATCGACTTCTCCATTTGTAATTATCCCACTCTTTATCAGGTTGTTTAACTCTCGAGTAGAATATTACATTTGTTGTTTATCCCATTCCTTATGTGTGGTTTAACTCTCAAGTAGAGTTCTTCGCTTGTGATACTCTTACTCCTTCTCTGTATTGTTTAAATCTCAATAGACTTCTTCGCTTGACATTATCCCACTCCTTTGATGTGTTGTTTATCTCTCGAGTGGTGTTGTTCGCTTGTTGTTTATCCCACTCTTTGTGTATTGTTTAACTCTCAAGTAGAGTTCTTCGCTTGTTATACTATTACCCCTCCGATGTGTTGTTTAAATCTCAAATTGAATTCTCCATTTGTAATTGTCCCACTCCTTTATTGTGTTGTTTAACTTTCGAGTAGAATTTTACATTTGTTGTTTATCCCACTCCTTATGTGTGTGGTTTAACTCTCAAGTGGAGTTCTTCGCTTGTGATACTCTTACTCCTTCTCTGTATTGTTTAAATCTCGAATAGACTTCTTCGTTTGACATTATCCCACTCCTTTGATGTGTTGTTTATCTCTCAAGTGGTGTTGTTCGCTTGTTGTTTATCCCACTCTTTTGTGTATTGTTTAACTCTCAAGTAGAGTTTTTCGCTTGTTATTTTATTACCCTCCGATGTGTTGTTTAAATCTCAAATCGACTTCTCCATTTGTAATTATCCCACCTTTTCAGTGTTGTTTGACTCTCGAGTAGAATTTTACATTTGTTGTTTATCCCACTCCTTATGTGTGTGGTTTAACTCTCAAGTAGAGTTCTTCGCTTGTGATACTCTTACTCCTTCCTGTATTGTTTAAATCTCAATAGACTTCTTCGCTTGACATTATCCCACCCTTTGATGTGTTGTTTATCTCTCGAGTGGTGTTGTTCGCTTGTTGTTTATCCCACTCCTTTGTGTATTGTTTAACTCTCAAGTAGAGTTTTTCGCTTGTTACTATTACCCTCCGATGTGTTGTTTAAATCTCAAATTGACTTCTCCATTTGTAATGATTCCACTCCTTTATTGTGTTGTTTGACTCTCGAGTAGAATTTTACATTTGTTGTTTATCCCACTCCTTATGTGTGTGGTTTAACTCTCAAGTAGTGTTCTTCGTTTGTGATACTCTTACTCTTTCTCAGTATTGTTTAAATCTCAATAGACTTCTTCGCTTGACATTATCCCACTCCTTTGATGTGTTGTTTATCTCTCGAGTGGTGTTGTTCGCTTGTTGTTTATCCCACTCCTTTGTGTATTGTTTAACTCTCAAGTAGAGTTCTTCGCTTGTTATACTATTACCCTCCGATGCGTTGTTTAAATCTCATATTGACTTCTCCATTTGTAATTATCCCACTCCTTTATCTGTTGTTTAACTCTCGAGTAGAATTTTACATTTGGTGTTTATCCCACTCCTTATGTGTGTGGTTTAACTCTCAAGTAGAGGTCTTCGTTTGTGATACTCTTACTCCTTCTGTGTATTGTTTAAATCTCGAATAGACTTCTTCGTTTGATATTATCCCACCTTTGATGTGTTGTTTATCTCGAGTGGTGTTGTTCGCTTGTTGTTTATCCCACCTTTTGTGTATTGTTTAACTCTCAAGTAGAGTTTTTCGCTTGTTATTTTATTACCCTCCGATGTATTGTTTAAATCTCAAATTGACTTCTCCATTTGTAATTATCCCACTCCTTTATGGTGGTGTTTAACTCTCGAGTGGAATATTACATTTGTTGTTTATCCCACTCCTTATGTGTGTGGTTTGACTCTCAAGTAGAGTACTTCGTTTGTGACACTCTTACTCCTTCTGTGTATTGTTTAAATCTCGATTATACTTCTTCGTTTGACATTATCCCACTCCTTTGATGTGTTGTTTATCTCTCGAGTGGTGTTGTTCGTTTGTTGTTTATCCCACTCCTTTTGTGTATTGTTTAACTCTCAAGTAGAGTTCTTCCTTTGTTATTTTATTACTCCTCCGATGTGTTGTTTAAATCTCAAATTGAATTCTCCATTTGTAATTATCCCACTCCTTTATTGTGTTGTTTAACTCTCGGGTAGAATTTTACATTTGTTGTTTATCCCACTCCTTATGTGTGTGGTTTAACTCTCAAGTAGAGTTCTTCGTTTGTGATACTCTTACCCCTTCTCTGTAATGTTTAAATCTCGAATAGACTTCTTCGTTTGACATTATCCCAATCCTTTGATGTGTTGTTTATCTCTCGAGTGGTGTTGTTCGTTTGTTGTTTATCCCACTCCTTTTGTGTATTGTTTAACTCTCAAGTAGAGTTCTTCGCTTGATACTATTACCCTCCGATGTGTTGTTTAAATCTCAAATCGATTTCTCCATTTGTAATTATCCCACTCCTTTATCAGGTTGTTTAACTCGAGTAGAATTTTACATTTGTTGTTTATCCCACTCCTTATGTGTGTGGTTTAACTCTCAAGTAGAGTTCTTCGCTTTTCATACTCTTACTCCTTCTCTGTATTGTTTAAATCTCGAATAGACTTCTTCGTTTGACATTATCCCAATCCTTTGATGTGTTGTTTATCTCTCGAGTGGTGTTGTTCGTTTGTTGTTTATCCCACTCCTTTTGTGTATTGTTTGACTCTCAAGTAGAGTTTTTCGTTTGTTTTTTTATTACTCCTTCGTTGTATTGTTTAAATCTCAAATCGACTTCTCCATTTGTAATTATCCCACTCCTTTATTGTGGTGTTTAACTCTCGAGTTGAATTTTACATTTGGTGTTTATCCTACTCCTTATGTTTGTGGTTTAACTCTCAAGTAGAGTTCTTCATTTGTGATACTCTTACTCCTTCTATTTACTGTTTAAATCTCGAGTAGACTTCTTCGGTTGATATTATCCCACTCCTTTGATGTGTTGTTTATCTCTCGAGTGGTGTTGTTCGTTTGTTATTTATCCCACTTCTTTTGTGTATTGTTTAATTCTCAAGTAGAGTTTTTCGTTTGTAATTTTATTACCCCTCCGATGTGTTGTTTAAATTTCAAATTGACTTCTCCATTTGTAATTAGCCCACTCCTTTATTGTGTTGTTTAACTCTCGATTAGAATTTTACATTTGTTGTTTATCCCACTCCTTATGTGTGTGGTTTAACTCTCAAATAGAGTTTTTCGTTTGTGATACTCTTACTCCTTCTCTGTGTTGTTTAAATCTCGAATAGACTTCTTCGATTGACATTATCCCTCTCCTTTGATGTGTTGTTTATCTCTCGAGCGGTGTTATTCGTTTGTTGTTTATCGCACTCCTTTTGTGTATTGTTTAACTCTCAAGAAGAGTTTTTCGCTTGTTATACTATTACCCTCCGATGTGTTGTTTAAATCTCAAATCGACTTCTCCATTTGTAATTATCCCACCCTTTATCAGGTTGTTTAACTCGAGTAGAATTTTACATTTGTTGTTTATCCCACTCCTTATGTGTGGTTTAACTCAAGTAGAGTTCTTCGCTTGTGATACTCTTACTCCTTCTCTGTATTGTTTAAATCTCAATAGACTTCTTCGCTTGACATTATCCCACCTTTGATGTGTTGTTTATCTCGAGTGGTGTTGTTCGCTTGTTGTTTATCCCACCTTTTGTGTATTGTTTAACTCTCAAGTAGAGTTCTTCGCTTGTTATACTATTACCCTCCGATGTGTTGTTTAAATCTCAAATCGACTTCTCCATTTGTAATTATCCCACCCTTTATCAGGTTGTTTAACTCTAGTAGAATTTTACATTTGTTGTTTATCCCACTCCTTATGTGTGTGGTTTAACTCTCTCAAGTAGAGTTCTTCGCTTGTGATACTCTTACTCCTTCTCTGTATTGTTTAAATCTCAATAGACTTCTTCGCTTGACATTATCCCACTCCTTTGATGTGTTGTTTATCTCGAGTGGTGTTGTTCGCTTGTTGTTTATCCCACTCTTTGTGTATTGTTTAACTCTCAAGTAGAGTTTTTCGCTTGTTATTTTATTACCTTTTGTGTTGTTTAAATCTCAATTTGACATCTCCATTTGTAATTATCCCACTCCTTTATTGTGTTGTTTAACTCTCGAGTAGAATTTTACATTTGTTGTTTATCCCACTCCTTATGTGTGTGGTTTAACTCTCAAGTAGAGTTCTTCGTTTGTGATACTCTTATTCCTTCTGTGTATTGTTTAAATCTCGAATAGACTTCTTCGTTTCACATTATCGCACTCCTTTGATGTGTTGTTTATCTCTCGAGTGGTGTTGTTCGATTGTTGTTTATCCCACTCCTTTTGTGTATAGTTTAACTCTCAAGTAGAGTTTTTCGTTTGTTACTTTATTACCCCTCTGATGTGTTGTTTAAATCTCAATTTGACATCTCCATTTGTAATTATCCCACTCCTTTATTGTGTTGTTTAACTCTCGAGTAGAATTTTACATTTGTTGTTTATCCCACTCCTTATGTGTGTGGTTTAACTCTCAAGTAGAGTTCTTCGTTTGTGATACTCTTACTCCTTCTCAGTATTGTTTAAATCTCTAATGACTTCTTCGCTTGACATTATCCCACCTTTGATGTGTTGTTTATCTCTCGAGTGGTGTTGTTCGCTTGTTGTTTATCCCACTCCTTTTTGTGTATTGTTTAACTCTCAAGTAGAGTTCTTCGCTTGTGATACTTATTACCCTCCGATGTGTTGTTTAAATCTCAAATCGACTTCTCCATTTGTAATTATCCCACTCTTTATCAGGTTGTTTTACTCTCGAGTAGAATTTTACATTTGTTGTTTATCCCACTCCTTATGTGTGTGGTTTAACTATCAAGTAGAGTTCTTCGCTTGTGATACTCTTACTCCTTCTCGTATTGTTTAAATCTCTAATAGACTTCTTCGCTTGACATTATCCCACCCTTTGATGTGTTGTTTATCTCTCGAGTGGTGTTGTTCGCTTGTTGTTTATCCCACCTTTTGTGTATTGTTTAACTCTCAAGTAGAGTTCTTCGCTTGTGATACTATTACCTCCGATGTATTGTTTAAATCTCAAATCGACTTCTCCATTTGTAATTATCCCACCCTTTATTGTGTTGTTTAACTCTCGAGTAGAATTTTACATTTGTTGTTTATCCCACTCCTTATGTGTGTGGTTTAACTCTCAAGTAGAGTTCTTCGCTTGTGATACTCTTTACTCCTTCTCGTATTGTTTAAATCTCAATAGACTTCTTCGCTTGACATTATCCCACTCCTTTGATGTGTTGTTTATCTCTCGAGTGGTGTTGTTCGCTTGTTGTTTATCCCACTCTTTTGTGTATTGTTTAACTCTCAAGTAGAGTTCTTCGCTTGTTACTATTACCCTCCGATGTGTTGTTTAAATCTCAAATCGACTTCTCCATTTGTAATTATCCCACCTTTATTGTGTTGTTTAACTCGAGTAGAATTTTACATTTGTTGTTTATCCCACTCTTATGTGTGTGGTTTAACTCTCAAGTAGAGTTCTTCGCTTGTGATACTCTTACTCCTTCTCGTATTGTTTAAATCTCAATAGACTTCTTCGCTTGACATTATCCCACTCCTTTGATGTGTTGTTTATCTCTCGAGTGGTGTTGTTCGCTTGTTGTTTATCCCACCTTTTGTGTATTGTTTAACTCTCAAGTAGAGTTCTTCCTTTGTTATTTTATTACTCCTCCGATGTGTTGTTTAAATCTCAAATAGAATTCTCCATTTGTAAATATCCCACTCCTTTATTGTGGTGTTTAACTCTCGAGTAGAATTTTACATTTATTGTTTATCCCACTCCTTATGTGTGTGGTTTAACTCTCAAGTAGAGTTCTCCGCTTGTGATACTCTTACTCCTTCCTCGTATTGTTTAAATCTCAATAGACTTCTTCGCTTGACATTATCCCACCTTTGATGTGTTGTTTATCTCTCGAGTGGTGTTGTTCGCTTGTTGTTTATCCCACTCCTTTGTGTATTGTTTAACTCTCAAGTAGAGTTCTTCGCTTGTTATACTATTACCCTCCGATGTATTGTTTAAATCTCAAATCGATTTCTCCATTTGTAATTATCCCACTCCTTTATCAGGTTGTTTAAATCTCTAGTAGAATTTTACATTTGCTGTTTATCCCACTCCTTATGTGTGTGGTTTAACTCTCAAGTAGAGTTCTTCGCTTGTGATACTCTTACTCCTTCCTGTATTGTTTAAATCTCTAATAGACTTCTTCGCTTGACATTATCCCACTCCTTTGATGTGTTGTTTATCTCTCGAGTGGTGTTGTTCGCTTGTTGTTTATCCCACCTTTTGTGTATTGTTTAACTCTCAAGTAGAGTTCTTCGCTTGTTATTTTATTACTCCTTTTTGTATTGTTTAAATCTCAAATCGACTTCTCCATTTGTAATTATCCCACCTTTATTGTGTTGTTTAACTCTCGAGTAGAATTTTACATTTGTTGTTTGTCCCACTCCTTATGTGTGTGGTTTAACTCTCAAGTAGAGTTCTTCGCTTGTGATACTCTTACTCCTTCTCTGTATTGTTTAAATCTCAATAGACTTCTTCGCTTGACATTATCCCACTCCTTTGATGTGTTGTTTATCTCTCGAGTGGTGTTGTTCGCTTGTTGTTTATCCCACTCCTTTTGTGTATTGTTTAACTCTCAAGTAGAGTTCTTCGCTTGTTATACTATTACCTTTTTGTGTTGTTTAAATCTCAAATCGACTTCTCCATTTGTAATTATCCCACCCTTTATCAGGTTGTTTAACTCTCGAGTAGAATTTTACATTTGTTGTTTATCCCACTCCTTATGTGTGGTTTAACTCTCAAGTAGAGTTCTTCGCTTGTGATACTCTTACTCCTTCTCTGTATTGTTTAAATCTCAATAGACTTCTTCGCTTGACATTATCCCACCCTTTGATGTGTTGTTTATCTCTCGAGTGGTGTTGTTCGCTTGTTGTTTATCCCACTCCTTTGTGTATTGTTTAACTCTCAAGTAGAGTTCTTCGCTTGTTATACTATTACCTTTTTGTATTGTTTAAATCTCAAATCGACTTCTCCATTTGTAATTATCCCACTCCTTTATTCTGTTGTTTAACTCTCGAGTAGAATTTTACATTTGTTGTTTATCCCACTCCTTATGTGTGTGGTTTAACTCTCAAGTAGAGTTCTTCGTTTGTGATACTCTTACTCCTTCTCTGTATTGTTTAAATCTCAAATAGACTTCTTCGCTTGACATTATCCCACCCTTTGATGTGTTGTTTATCTCTCGAGTGGTGTTGTTCGCTTGTTGTTTATCCCACTCTTTTGTGTATTGTTTAACTCTCAAGTAGAGTTCTTCGCTTGTGATACTTACCTTACCTTTGTATTGTTTAAATCTCAAATCGATTTCTCCATTTGTAATTATCCCACACCTTTATTGGGTTGTTTAACTCTCGAGTAGAATTTTACATTTGTTGTTTATCCCACTCCTTATGTGTGTGGTTTAACTCTCAAGTAGAGTTCTTCGCTTGTCATACTCTTCTCCTTCTCGTATTGTTTAAATCTCTAATAGACTTCTTCGCTTGACATTATCCCACTCCTTTGATGTGTTGTTTATCTCTCGAGTGGTGTTGTTCGCTTGTTGTTTATCCCACTTTTGTGTATTGTTTAACTCTCAAGTAGAGTTCTTCGCTTGTGATACTTTACTCCTTTTTGTATTGTTTAAATCTCAAATCGACTTCTCCATTTGTAATTATCCCACCCTTTATTGTGTTGTTTAACTCTCGAGTAGAATTTTACATTTGTTGTTTATCCCACTCTTATGTGTGTGGTTTAACTCTCAAGTAGAGTTCTTCGCTTGTGATACTCTTACTCTTCTCTGTATTGTTTAAATCTCAATAGACTTCTTCGCTTGACATTATCCCACTCCTTTGATGTGTTGTTTATCTCGAGTGGTGTTGTTCGCTTGTTGTTTATCCCACTCCTTTGTGTATTGTTTAACTCTCAAGTAGAGTTCTTCGCTTGTTATACTATTACTCCTTTTGTATTGTTTAAATCTCAAATCGACTTCTCCATTTGTAATTATCCCACCTTTTATTGTGTTGTTTAACTCTCGAGTAGAATTTTACATTTGTTGTTTATCCCACTCCTTATGTGTGTGGTTTAACGCACAAGTAGAGTTCTTCGTTTGTGATACTCTTACTCCTTCTCTGTATTGTTTAAATCTCAATAGACTTCTTCGCTTGACATTATCCCACCTTTGATGTGTTGTTTATCTCTCGAGTGGTGTTGTTCGCTTGTTGTTTATCCCACTCCTTTGTGTATTGTTTAACTCTCAAGTAGAGTTCTTCGCTTGTTATACTATTACCCTCCGATGTGTTGTTTAAATCTCAAATCGACTTCTCCATTTGTAATTATCCCACTCCTTTATCTGTTGTTTAACTCTCGAGTAGAATTTTACATTTGTTGTTTATCCCACTCCTTATGTGTGTGGTTTAACTCTCAAGTAGAGTTCTTCGGTTGTGATACTCTTACTCCTTCTGTGTGTTGTATAAATCTCTAATAGATTCTTCTTCGACATTATCCCACTCCTTTGATGTGTTGTTTATCTCTCGAGTGGTGTTGTTCGCTTGTTGTTTATCCCACTCCTTTGTGTATTGTTTAACTCTCAAGTAGAGTTCTTCGCTTGTTATACTATTACCTTCCATGTATTGTTTAAATCTCAAATCGATTTCTCCATTTGTAATTATCCCACCTTTATTGTGTTGTTTAACTCTCGAGTAGAATTTTACATTTGTTGTTTATCCCACTCCTTATGTGTGTGGTTTAACTCTCAAGTAGAGTTCTTCGCTTGTGATACTCTTACTCCTTCTGTGTATTGTTTAACTCTCAATAGACTTCTTCGCTTGACATTATCCCACCTTTGATGTGTTGTTTATCTCTCGAGTGGTGTTGTTCGCTTGTTGTTTATCCCACTCCTTTTGTGTATTGTTTAACTCTCAAGTAGAGTTCTTCGCTTGTGATACTTTATTACCCTCCGATGTGTTGTTTAAATCTCAAATCGACTTCTCCATTAGTAATTAGCCCACTCCTTTATTGTGTTGTTTAACTCGAGTGTAGAATTTTACATTTGTTGTTTATCCCACTCCTTATGTGTGTGGTTTGACTCTGAAGTAGAGTTCTTCGTTTGTGATACTCTTACTCCTTCTGTGTATTGTTTAAATCTCGAATAGACTTCTTCGTTTGACATTATCCCACTCCTTTGATGTGTTGTTTATCTCTCGAGTGGTGTTGTTCGCTTGTTGTTTATCCCACTCCTTTTGTGTATTGTTTATCTCTCAAGTAGAGTTCTTCGTTTGTGATACTTTACCCTCCTTGTATTGTTTAAATCTCAAATTGACTTCTCAATTTGTAATTATCCCACTCCATTATTGTGTTGTTTAACTCTCGAGTAGAATTTTACATTTGTTCTTTATCCCACTCCTGATGTGTGTGGTTTAACTCTCGAGTAGAGTTCTTCGTTTGTAATACTCTTACTCCTTCTGTGTATTGTTTAAATCTCAAATAGACTTCTTCGTTTGACATTATCCCACTCCTTTGATGTGTTGTTTATCTCTCGAGTGGTGTTTTTCGTTTGTTGTTTATCCCACTCCTTTTGTGTATTGTTTAACTCTCAAGTAGAGTTGTTCGTTTGTTATAATATTACACCTAATTTGGATTGTTAAAATCTCAACTCGACTTCTCCATTTGTAATTAGCCCAGTAATTTTCGTGGTGTTTAACTCTCGAGTAGAATTTTACATTTGTTGTTTATCCCACTCCTTATGTGTGTGGTTTAACTCTCAAGTAGAGTTCTTCGTTTGTGATACTCTTACTCCTTCTCTGTATTGTTTAAATCTCTAATAGACTTCTTCGTTTGACATTATCCCACTCCTTTGATGTGTTGTTTATCTCTCGAGTGGTGTTGTTCGTTTGTTGTTTATCCCACTCCTTTTGTGTATTGTTTAACTCTCAAGTAGAGTTTTCTTCGCTTGTGATACTATTACCCTTTTGTATTGTTTAAATCTCAAATCGACTTCTCCATTTGTAATTATCCCACCTTTTATCAGGTTGTTTAACTCTCGAGTAGAATTTTACATTTGTTGTTTATCCCACTCCTTATGTGTGTGGTTTAACTCTCAAGTAGAGTTCTTCATTTGTGATACTCTTACTCCTTCTCTTTATTGTTTAAATCTCAATAGACTTCTTCGCTTGACATTATCCCACCTTTGATGTGTTGTTTATCTCTCGAGTGGTGTTGTTCGCTTGTTGTTTATCCCACTTTTGTGTATTGTTTAACTCTCAAGTAGAGTTCTTCGCTTGTGATACTATTACTCCTTTTATGTATTGTTTAAATCTCAAATCGACTTCTCCATTTGTAATTATCCCACTCCTTTATCAGGTGTTTAACTCTCGAGTAGAATTTTACATTTGTTGTTTATCCCACTCCTTATGTGTGTGGTTTAACTCTCAAGTAGAGTTCTTCGCTTGTGATACTCTTTACCCTTCTCTCGTATTGTTTAAATCTCTAATAGACTTCATCGTTTGACATTATTCCACTCCTTTGATGTGTTGTTTATCTCTCGCGTGGTGTTGTTCAATTGTTGTTTATCCCACTCCTTTTGTGTATTGTTTAACTCTCAAGTAGAGTTCTTCGCTTGTTATACTATTACCCTCCGATGTATTGTTTAAATTTCAAATTGACTTCTCCATTTGTAATTATCCAACTGTTTTATTGTGTTGTTTAACTCTCGAGTAGAATTTTACATTTGTTGTTTATCCCACTCCTTATGTGTGTGGTTTAACTCTCAAGTAGAGTTCTTCGCTTGTGATACTCTTTACTCCTTCTCTGTATTGTTTAAATCTCGAATAGACTTCTTCGTTTGACATTATCCCACGCCTTTGATGTGTTGTTTATCTCTCGAGTGGTGTTGTTCGTTTGTTGTTTATCCCACTCCTTTTGTGTATTGTTTAACTCTCAAGTAGAGTTCTTCGATTGTGATACTCTTAATCCTTTTGTGTATTGTTTAAATCTCAAATCGACTTCTCCATTTGTAATTATCCCACTCCTTTATTGTGCTGTTTAACTCTAGAGTAGAATTTTACATTTGTTGTTTATACCACTCCTTATGTTTGTTGTTTCACTCTCATGTAGAGTTCTTCGTGTCTGATACTCTTACTCCTCTGTATTGATAAAATCTCGAATAGACTTCTTCGTTTGACATTATCCCACTCCTTTGATGTGTTGTTTATCTCTCGAGTGGTGTTGTTCGTTTGTTGTTTATCCCACTCCTTTTGTGTATTGTTTAACTCTCAAGTAGAGTTCTTCGATTGTGATACTCTTAATCCTTTTGTGTATTGTTTTAATCTCAAATCGAGTTCTCCATTTGTAATTATCCCACTTCCTTATTGTGCTGTTTAACTCTAGAGTAGAATTTTACATTTGTTGTTTATACCACTCCTTATGTTTGTGGTTTGACTCTCAAGTAGAGTTCTTCGTTTGTGATACTCTTACTCCTTCCGTGTATTGTTTATATCTCGAATAGACTTCTTCATTTGACATTATCCCACTCCTTTGATGTGTTGTTTATCTTTCGAGTGGTGTTGTTCGCTTGTTGTTTATCCCACTTTTTGTGTATTGTTTAACTCTCAAGTAGAGTTCTTCGCTTGTGATACTCTTTACTCCTTTTTGTATTGTTAAAATCTCAAATCGACTTCTCCATTTGTAATTATCCCACTCCTTTATCAGGTTGTTTAACTCGAGTAGAATTTTACATTTGTTGTTTATCCCACTCCTTCTGTGTGTGGTTTAACTCTCGAGTAGAGTTCTTCGATTGTGATACTCTTACTCCTTCTCTGTATTGTTTAAATCTCGAATAGACTTCTTCGTTTGACATTATCCCAATCCTTTGATGTGTTGTTTATCTCTCGAGTGGTGTTGTTCGTTTGTTGTTTATCCCACTCTTTTTGTGTATTGTTTAACTCTCAAGTAGAGTTCTTCGCTTGTGATACTATTACCCTTCCGATGTAATGTTTAAATCTCAAATCGACTTCTCCATTTGTAATTATCCCACTCCTTTATCAGGTTGTTTAACTCTCGAGTAGAATTTTACATTTGTTGTTTATCCCACTCCTTATGTGTGTGGTTTAACTCTCAAGTAGAGTTCTTCGCTTGTGATACTCTTACCTTCTCCTGTATTGTTTAAATCTCTAATAGACTTCTTCGCTTGACATTATCCCACTCCTTTGATGTGTTGTTTATCTCTCGAGTGGTGTTGTTCGCTTGTTGTTTATCCCACTTCTTTTGTGTATTGTTTAACTCTCAAGTAGAGTTCTTCGCTTGTTACTTTATTACCCTCCTTTGTATTGTTTAAATCTCAAATCGATTTCTCCATTTGTAATTATCCCACCTTTTATCAGGTTGTTTAATTCTCGAGTAGAATTTTACATTTGTTGTTTATCCCACTCCTTATGTGTGTGGTTTAACTCTCAAGTAGAGTTCTTCGCTTGTGATACTCTTACCCTTCTCCGTATTGTTTAAATCTCAATAGACTTCTTCGCTTGACATTATCCCACCTTTGATGTGTTGTTTATCTCTCGAGTGGTGTTGTTCGCTTGTTGTTTATCCCACTCTTTTGTGTATTGTTTAACTCTCAAGTAGAGTTCTTCGCTTGTTATACTATTACCCTTCGATGTATTGTTTAAATCTCAAATCGACTTCTCCATTTGTAATTATCCCACCCTTTTATCAGGTTGTTTGACTCTCGAGTAGAATTTTACATTTGTTGTTTATCCCACTCCTTATGTGTGTGGTTTAACTCTCAAGTAGAGTTCTTCGCTTGTGATACTCTTACTCCTTCTCTGTATTGTTTAAATCTCAATAGACTTCTTCGCTTGACATTATCCCACTCCTTTGATGTGTTGTTTATCTCTCGAGTGGTGTTGTTCGCTTGTTGTTTATCCCACTCCTTTGTGTATTGTTTAACTCTCAAGTAGAGTTCTTCGCTTGTGATACTATTACTTTCCGATGTATTGTTTAAATCTCAAATCGACTTCTCCATTTGTAATTATCCCACCTTTATCAGTGTTGTTTGACTCTCGAGTAGAATTTTACATTTGTTGTTTATCCCACTCCTTATGTGTGTGGTTTAACTCTCAAGTAGAGTTCTTCGCTTGTGATACTTCTTACCCTTCTCCGTATTGTTTAAATCTCTAATAGACTTCTTCGCTTGACATTATCCCACCTTTGATGTGTTGTTTATCTCTCGAGTGGTGTTGTTCGCTTGTTGTTTATCCCACTCCTTTGTGTATTGTTTAACTCTCAAGTAGTTCTTCGCTTGATACTATTACCCTCCGATGTATTGTTTAAATCTCAAATCGACTTCTCCATTTGTAATTATCCCACTCCTTTATCAGTGTTGTTTAACTCTCGAGTAGAATTTTACATTTGTCGTTTACCCCACTCTTATGTGTGTGGTTTAACTCTCAAGTAGAGTTCTTCGCTTGTGATACTCTTACTCCTTCTCAGGTATTGTTTAAATCTCAATAGACTTCTTCGCTTGACATTATCCCACTCCTTTGATGTGTTGTTTATCTCGAGTGGTGTTGTTCGCTTGTTGTTTATCCCACTCTTTGTGTATTGTTTAACTCTCAAGTAGAGTTCTTCGTTTGTGATACTATTACTCCTCCGGTGTATTGTTTAAATCTCAAATTGACTTCTCCATTTGTAATTATCCCACTCCTTTATTGTGTTGTTTAACTCTCGAGTAGAATTTTACATTTGTTGTTTATCCCACTCTTTATGTGTGTGGTTTAACTCTCAAGTAGAGTTCTTCGTTTGTGATACTCTTAATCCTTCTTTGTATTGTTTAAATCTCGAATAGACTTCTTCGTTTGACATTATCCCACTTCTTTGATGTGTTGTCTGTCTCTCGAATGGTGTTGTTCATTTGTTGTTTATCCCACTCCTTATGTGTGTGGTTTAACTCTCAAGTAGAGTTCTTCGCTTGTCATACTCTTACTCCTTCTGTGTATTGTTTAAATCTCGAATAGACTTCTCCATTTGTAATTATCCCACCCTTTATTGTGTTGTTTAACTCTCGAGTAGAATTTTACATTTGTTGTTTATCCCACTCCTTATGTGTGGTTTAACTCTCAAGTGGAGTTCTTCGTTTGTGATACTCTTACTCCTCTCCGGTATTGTTTAAATCTCAATAGACTTCTTCGCTTGACATTATCCCACCTTTGATGTGTTGTTTATCTCTCGAGTGGTGTTGTTCGCTTGTTGTTTATCCCACTCCTTTTGTGTATTGTTTAACTCTCAAGTAGAGTTCTTCGCTTGTGATACTATTACCTTTCGATGTATTGTTTAAATCTCAAATCGACTTCTCCATTTGTAATTATCCCACCTTTTATTGTGTTGTTTAACTCTCGAGTAGAATTTTACATTTGTCGTTTATCCCACTCTTATGTGTGTGGTTTAACTCTCAAGTAGAGTTCTTCGCTTGTGATACTCTTACCCTTCCTCTGTATTGTTTAAATCTCAATAGACTTCTTCGCTTGACATTATCCCACCTTTGATGTGTTGTTTATCTCTCGAGTGGTGTTGTTCGTTTGTTGTTTATCCCACTCCTTTTGTGTATTGTTTAACTCTCAAGTAGAGTTCTTCGTTTGTGATACTTTTACCCTTCCATGTATTGTTTAAATCTCAAATCGACTTCTCCATTTGTAATTATCCCACTCTTTATCAGGTTGTTTAACTCTAGAGTAGAATTTTACATTTGTTGTTTATCCCACTCCTTATGTGTGTGGTTTAACTCTCAAGTAGAGTTCTTCGTTTGTGATACTCTTACTCCTTCTCTGTATTGTTTAAATCTCGAATAGACTTCTTCGTTTGACATTATCCCAATCCTTTGATGTGTTGTTTATCTCTCGAGTGGTGTTGTTCGTTTGTTGTTTATCCCACTCCTTTTGTGTATTGTTTGACTCTCAAGTAGAGTTTTTCGTTTGTTATTTTATTACTCCTTCGTTGTATTGTTTAAATCTCAAATCGACTTCTCCATTTGTAATTATCCCACTCCTTTATTGTGTTGTTTAACTCTCGGGTAGAATTTTATATTTGTTGTTTATCCCACTCCTTATGTGTGTGGTTTAACTCTCGAGTAGAGGTCTTCGTTTGTGATACTCTTACTCGTTCTGTGTATTGTTTATATCTCGAATAGACTTCTTCGTTTGACATTATCCCACTCCTTTGATGTGTTGTTTATCTCTCGAGTGGTGTTGTTCGTTTGTTGTTTATCCCACTCCTTTTGTGTATTGTTTAACTCTCAAGTAGAGTTCTTCGTTTGTGATACTATTACTCCTTCGGTGTATTGTTTAAATCTCAAATCGACTTCTCCATTTGTAATTATCCCACTCCTTTATTGTGGTGTTTAACTCTCGAGTTGAATTTTACATTTGTTGTTTATCCCACTCCTTATGTTTGTGGTTTGACTCTCTAGTAGAGTTCTTCGTTTGTGATACTCTTACTCCTTCTCTGTATTGTTTAAATCTCGAATAGACTTCTTCGTTTGACATTATCCCACGCCTTTGATGTGTTGTTTATCTCTCGAGTGGTGTTGTTCGCTTGTTGTTTATCCCACTCTTTTGTGTATTGTTTAACTCTCAAGTAGAGTTCTTCGCTTGTGATACTCTTACTTTTCTCATGTGTTGTTTAAATCTCAAATTGACTTCTCCATTTGTAATTAGCCCACTCCTTTATTGTGTTGTTTAACTCTCGGTTAGAATTTTACATTTGTTGTTTATCCCACTCCTTATGTGTGTGGTTTAACTCTCAAGTAGAGTTCTTCGTTTGTGATACTCTTACTCCTTCTCTGTATTGTTTAAATCTCGAATAGACTTCTTCGTTTGACATTATCCCAATCCTTTGATGTGTTGTTTATCTCTCGAGTGGTGTTGTTCGTTTGTTGTTTATCCCACTCCTTTTATGTATTGTTTAACTCTCAAGTAGAGTTCTTCGTTTGTGACACTCTTACTCCTTCTGTGTATTGTTTTAATCTCAAATCGACTTCTCCATTTGTAACTATCCCACTCCTTTATTGTGCTGTTTAACTCTAGAGTAGAATTTTACATTTGTTGTTTATACCACTCTTATGTGTGTGGTTTGACTCTCAAGTAGAGTTCTTCGCTTGTGATACTCTCACTCCTTCTGTGTATTGTTTAAATCTCAATAGACTTCTTCGCTTGACATTATCCCACCTTTGATGTGTTGTTTATCTCTCGAATGGTGTTGTTCGTTTGTTGTTTATCCCACTCCTTTGATGTGTTGTTTATCTCTCGAGTGGAGTTCTTCGTTTGTGATTCTCTTACTCCTTCTGTGTATTGTTTATATCTCGAATAGACTTCTTCGTTTGATATTATCCCACTCCTTTATTGTGCTGTTTAACTCTCGAGTAGAATTTTACATTTTTTGTTTACCCCACTCATTATGTGTGTGGTTTGACTCTCAAGTAGAGTTCTCCGTTTGTCATATTCTTACTCCTTCTCTGTATTGTTTAAATCTCGAATAGACTTCTTCGTTTGACATTATCCCACTCCTTTGATGTGTTGTTTATCTCTCGAGTGGTGTTGTTCGTTTGTTGTTTATCCCACTCCTTTTGTGTATTGTTTAACTCTCAAGTAGAGTTCTTCGCTTGTGATGCTCTTACTCCTTCTTTGTATTGTTTAAATCTCAAATCGATTTCTCCATTTGTAATTATCCCACCTTTATTGTGGTTGTTTAGCTCTCGAGTGGAATTTTACATGTGTTGTTTCTCCCACTCCTTATGTGTGTGGTTTAACTCTCAAGTAGAGTTCTTCGCTTGTGATACTCTTACTCCCTTCTCGTATTGTTTAAATCTCGAATAGACTTCTTCGTTTGATATTATCCCACTCCTTTGATGTGTTGTTTATCTCTCGAGTGGTGTTGTTCGTTTGTTGTTTATCCCACTCCTTTTGTGTATTGTTTAACTCTCAAGTAGAGTTCTTCGTTTGTGATACTATTACCTTTCGATGTATTGTTTAAATCTCAAATCGATTTCTCCATTTGTAATTATCCCACTCTTTATCAGGTTGTTTAACTCTCGAGTAGAATTTTACATTTGTTGTTTATCCCACTCCTTATGTGTGGTTTAACTCTCAAGTAGAGTTCTTCGCTTGTGATACTCTTTACTCCTTCTCCTGTATTGTTTAAATCTCTAATAGACTTCTTCGCTTGACATTATCCCACTCCTTTGATGTGTTGTTTATCTCTCGAGTGGTGTTGTTCGCTTGTTGTTTATCCCACTCCTTTTGTGTATTGTTTAACTCTCAAGTAGAGTTCTTCGCTTGTGATACTCTTACCCTTCCGATGTATTGTTTAAATCTCAAATCGACTTCTCCATTTGTAATTATCCCACTCCTTTATCAGTGTTGTTTAACTCTCGAGTAGAATTTTACATTTGTTGTTTATCCCACCTTATGTGTGTGGTTTAACTCTCAAGTAGAGTTCTTCGCTTGTGATACTCTTACCTTTCCTTGTATTGTTTATATCTCGAATAGACTTCTTCGTTTGACATTATCCCACTCCTTTGATGTGTTATTTTTCTCTCGAGTGGTGTTGTTCGTTTGTTGTTCATCCCACACCTTTTGTGTATTATTTAACTCTCAAGTAGAGTTCTTCGTTTGTTATACTCTTACCTTTTTTGTATTGTTTAAATCTCAAATCGATTTCTCCATTTGTAATTATCCCACCTTTTATCAGTGTTGGTTAAGTCTCGAGTAGAATTTTACATTTGTTGTTTATCCCACTCCTTATGTGTGTGGTTTGACTCTCAAGTAGAGTTCTTCGTTTGTGATACTCTTACTCGTTTTGTGTATTGTTAAAATCTCAATTTGACTTCTTCGTTTGACATTATCCCACTCCTTTGATGTGTTGTTTATCTCTCGAATGGTGTTGTTCGTTTGTTGTTTATCCCACTCCTTTTGTGTATTGTTTAACTCTCAAGTAGAGTTCTTCGTTTGTTATAATATTACACCTCCGATGTGTTGTTTAAATCTCAAATTGACTTCTCCATTTGTAATTGTCCCACTCCTTTATTGTGGTGGTTAACTCTCGAGTAGAATTTTACATTTGTTGTTTATCCCACTCCTTATGTGTGTGGTTTGACTCTCAAGTAGAGTTCTTCGTTTGTGATACTCTTACTCCTTCTGTGCATTGTTTATATCTCGAATAGACTTCTTCGTTTGACATTATCCCACTCCTTTGATGTGTTGTTTATCTCTCGAGTGGTGTTGTTCGTTTGTTGTTTATCCCACTCCTTTTGTGTATTGTTTAACTCTCAAGTAGAGTTCTTCGTTTGTGATACTCTTACTCGTTTTGTGTATTGTTTTAATCTCAAATCGACTTCTCCATTCGTAATTATCCCACCTTTATCAGGTTGTTTAACTCTCGAGTAGAATTTTACATTTGTTGTTTATCCCACTCCTTATGTGTGTGGTTTGACTCTCAAGTAGAGTTCTTCGTTTGTGATACTCTTACTCCTTCTGTGTATTGTTTAAATCTCAAATCGACTTCTTCGTTTGACATTATCCCACTCCTTTGATGTTTTGTTTATCTCTCGAGTGGTGTTGTTCGTTTGTTGTTTATCCCACTCCTTTTGTGTATTGTTTAACTCTCAAGTAGACTTCTTTGTGATACTCTATTACCCTTTTTGTATTGTTTAAATATCAAATCGACTTCTCCATTTGTAATTATCCCACCTTTATTGTGTTGTTTAACTCTCGAGTAGAATTTTACATTTGTTGTTTATCCCACTCTTATGTGTGTGGTTTAACTCTCAAGTAGAGTTCTTCGCTTGTGATACTCTTACTCCTTCTTCGTATTGTTTAAATCTCGAATAGACTTCTTCGTTTGACATTATCCCACGCCTTTGATGTGTTGTTTATCTCTCGAGTGGTGTTGTTCGTTTGTTGTTTATCCCACTCCTTTTGTGTATTGTTTAACTCTCAAGTAGAGTTCTTCGTTTGTGATACTCTTACTCCTTCTGTGTATTGTTTAGGTCTCAAATCGACTTCTCCATTTGTAATTATCCCACTCCTTTATTGTGTTGTTTAACTCTCGGGTAGAATTTTACATTTGTTGTTTATCCCACTCCTTATGTGTGTGGTTTAACTCTCGAGTAGAGTTCTTCGTTTGTGATACTCTTACTCCTTCTGTGTATTGTTTAAATCTCGAATAGACTTCTTCGTTTGACATTATCCTACTCCTTTGATGTGTTGTTTATCACTCGAGTGGTGTTGTTCGTTTGTTGTTTATCCCACTACTTTTGTGTATTGTTTAACTCTCAAGTAGAGTTTTTCGTTTGTGATACTCTTACTCCTTCTGTGTATTGTTTAAATCTCAAATCGACTTCTTCATTTGTAATTATCCCACTCCTTTATTGTGTTGTTTAACTCTCGAGTAGAATTTTACATTTGTTGTTTATCCCACTCCTTATGTGTGTGGTTTGACTCTCAAGTAGAGTTCTTCGTTTGTGATACTCTTACTCCTTCTCTGTATTGTTTAAATCTCGAATAGACTTCTTCGTTTGACATTATCCCACTCCTTTGATGTGTTGTTTATCTCTCGAGTGGTGTTGTTCGTTTGTTGTTTATCCCACTCCTTTTGTGTATTGTTTAACTCTCAAGTAGAGTTTTTCGTTTATGATACTATTACCCTCCGATGTATTGTTTAAATCTCAAATCGACTTCTCCCTTCGTTATTATCCCACTCCGTTATTGGCCAGTTTACCTCGAGTAGAATTTTACATTTGTTGTTTATCCCACTCCTTATGTGTGTGGTTTAACTCTCAAGTAGAGTTCTTCGTTTGTGATACTCTTTCTCCTTCTCTCGTATTGTTTAAATCTCGAATAGACTTCTTCGTTTGACATTATCCCACTCCTTTGATGTGTTGTTTATCTCTCGAGTGGCGTTGTTCGTTTGTTGTTTATCCCACTCCTTATGTGTATTGTTTAACTCTCAAGTAGAGTTCTTCGTTTGTGATACTCTTACCTTTTTGTATTGTTTAAATCTCAAATCGATTTCTCCATTTGTAATTATCCCACCCTTTATTGTGTTGTTTAACTCTCGGGTAGAATTTTACATTTGTTGTTTATCCCACTTCTTATGTGTGGTTTAACTCTCAAGTAGAGTTCTTCGCTTGTGATACTCTTACTCCTTCTCTGTATTGTTTAAATCTCAATAGACTTCTTCGTTTGACATTATCCCACTCCTTTGATGTGTTGTTTATCTCTCAAGTGGTGTTGTTCGTTTGTTGTTTATCCCACTCCTTATGTGTATTGTTTAACTCTCAAGTAGAGTTCTTCGTTTGTGATACTATTACTCCTTCGGTGTATTGTTTAAATCTCAAATGGACTTCTCCATTTGTAATTGTCCCACTCCTTTATTGTGGTGTTTAACTCTCGAGTTGAATTTTACATTTGTTGTTTATCCCACTCCTCATGCGTGTGGTTTGACTCTCAGGTAGAGTTCTTCGTTTGTGATACTCTTACTCTTTCTGTGTATTGTATAAATCTCGAATAGACTTCTTCGTTTGACATTATCCAACTCCTTTGATGTGTTGTTTATCTCTCGAGTGGTGTTGTTCGTTTGTTGTTTATCCCACTCCTTTTGTGTATTGTTTAACTCTCAAGTAGAGTTATTCGTTTGTGATACTCTTACTC
Source organism: Plantago major (assembly GCA_026545765.1). NCBI lineage: Eukaryota > Viridiplantae > Streptophyta > Magnoliopsida > Lamiales > Plantaginaceae > Plantago > Plantago major. Next base: position 44,445 of record JAIFAC010000011.1, read on the forward strand.
CTTCTGTGTATTGTTTAAGTATAAAATCGTTTTCTCCATTTGTAATTATCCCACTCCTTTATTGTGTTGTTTAACTCTCGAGTAGAATTTTACATTTGTTGTTTATCTCACTCGTTATGTGTGTGGTTTAACTCTCAAGTAGAGTTCTCCGTTTGTGATACTCTTACTCCTTCTGTGTATTGTTTATATCTCGAATAGACTTCTTCGTTTGACATTATCCCACTTCTTTGATGTGTTGTTTATCTCTCGAGTGGTGTTGTTCGTTTGTTGTTTATCCCACTCCTTTTGTGTCTTGTTTAACTCTCAAGTAGAGTTCTTCGTTTGTGATACTCTTACTCCTTCTGTGTATTGTTTAAATCTCAAATCGACTTCTCCATTTGTAATTATCCCACTCCTTTAGTGTGCTGTTTAACTCTAGAGTAGAATTTACATTTATTGTTTATCCCACTCCTTATGTGTGTGGTTTGACTCTCAAGTAGAGTTCTTCGTTTGTGATACTCTTACTCCTTCTGTGTATTGTTTATATCTCGAATAGACTTCTTCGTTTGACATTATCCCACTTCTTTGATGTGTTGTTTATCTCTCGAGTGGTGTTGTTCGTTTGTTGTTTATCCCACTCCTTTTGTGTCTTGTTTAACTCTCAAGTAGAGTTCTTCGTTTGTGATACTCTTACTCCTTCTGTGTATTGTTTAAATCTCAAATCGACTTCTCCATTTGTAATTATCCCACTCCTTTATTGTGTTGTTTAACTCTCGGGTAGAATTTTACATTTGTTGTTTATCCCACTCCTTATGTGTGTGGTTTAACTCTCGAGTAGAGTTCTTCGATTGTGATACTCTTACTCCTTCTGTGTATTGTTTAAATCTCGAATAGACTTCTTCGTTTGATATTATCTCACTCCTTTGATGTGTTGTTTATCTCTCGAGTGTTGTTGTTCGTTTGTTGTTTATCCCACTCCTTTTGTGTGTGGTTTAACTCTCAAGTAGAGTTCTTCGTTTGTGATACTCTTACTCCTTCTGTGTATTCTTTAAATCTCGAATAGACTTCTTCATTTGTAATTATCACACCTTTATCAGTGTTGTTTAACTCTCGGGTAGAATTTTACATTTTTTGTTTACCCCACGCCTTATATGTGTGGTTTGACTCTCAAGTAGAGTTCTTCGCTTGTGATACTCTTACCCTTCCTGTATTGTTTAAATCTCTAATAGACTTCTTCGGTTGATATTATCCCACGCCTTTGATGTGTTGTGTATCTCTCGAGTGGTGTTGTTCGGTTGTTGTTTATCCCACTTCTTTTGTGTATTGTTTAACTGTCAAGTAGAGTTCTTCGCTTGTGATACTTTTACTCCTTGTATTGTTTAAATCTCAAATCGATTTCTCCATTTGTAATTATCCCACCCTTTTATCAGGTGTTTAACTCGAGTAGAATTTTACATTTGTTGTTTATCCCACTCCTTATGTGTGTGGTCTCGAGTAGAGTTCTTCGTTTGTGATACTCTTACTCCTTCTGTGTATTGTTTAAATCTCGAATAGACTTCTTCGTTTGACACTATCCCACGCCTTTGATGTGTTGTTTATCTCTCGAGTAGTGTTGTTCGTTTGTTGTTTATCCCAATCCTTTTGTGTATTGTTTAACTCTCAAGTAGAGTTCTTCGATTGTGATACTCTTAATCCTTTTGTGTATTGTTAAAATCTCAAATTGACTTCTCCATTTGTAATTATCCCACTCCTTTATTGTGGTGTTTAACTCTCGAGTAAAATTTTACATTTGTTGTTTATCCCACTCCTTATGTGTGTGGTTTAACTCTCAAGTAGAGTTCTTCGATTGTGATACTCTTACTCCTTCTGTTTATTGTATATATCTCGAATAGACTTCTTCGTTTGACATTATCCCACTCCTTTGATGTGTTGTTTGTCTCTCGAGTGGTGTTGTTCGTTTGTTGTTTATCCCACTGCTTTTGTGTATTGTTTAACTCTCAAGTAGATTTCTTCATTTGTGATACTCTTACCCTTCCATGTATTGTTTAAATCTCAAATCGATTTCTCCATTTGTAATTATCCCACCTTTATTGTGGTTGTTTAACTCTCGAGTAGAATTTTACATTTGTTGTTTATCCCACTCCTTATGTGTGGTTTGACTCTCAAGTAGAGTTCTTCGTTTGTGATACTCTTACTCCATCTCTGTATTGTTTAAATCTCGAATGGACTTCTTCGTTTGACATTATCCCACTCGTTTGATGTGTTGTTTATCTCTCGAGTGGTGTTGTTCGCTTGTTGTTTATCCCACTCCTTTGTGTATTGTTTAACTCTCAAGTAGAGTTCTTCGCTTGTGATACTCTTACTTTCTCCGTATTGTTTAAATCTCAAATTGACTTCTCCATTTGTAATTATCCCACTCCTTTATTGTGTTGTTTAACTCTCGAGTAGAATTTTACATTTGTTGTTTATCCCACTCCTTATGTGTGTGGTTTGACTCTCAAGTAGAGTTCTTCGTTTGTGATACTCTTACTCCTTCTGTGTATTGTTTAAATCTCGAATAGACTTCTTCGTTTGACATTATCCCACTCCTTTGATGTGTTGTTTATCTCTCGAGTGGTGTTGTTCGTTTGTTGTTTATCCCACTCCTTTTGTGTATTGTTTAACTCTCAAGTAGAGTTCTTCGTTTGTGATACTCTTACTCCTTCGGTGTATTGTTTAAATCTCAAATCGACTTCTCCATTTGTAATTATCCCACTCCTTTATTGTGGTGTTTAACTCTCGAGTAGAATTTTACATTTGTTGTTTATCCCACTCCTTATGTTTGTGGTTTGACTCTCAAGTAGAGTTCTTCGTTTGTGATACTCTTTACCCTTCTGTGTATCGTTTATATCTCGAATAGACTTCTTCGGTTGACATTATCCCACTCCTTTGATGTGTTGTTTATCTCTCGAGTGGTGTTGTTCGTTTGTTGTTTATCCCACTCCTTTTGTGTATTGTTTAACTCTCTAGTAGAGTTCTTCGTTTGTGATACTCTTACTCCTTCTGTATATTGTTAAAATCTCAAATTGAATTCTCCATTTGTAATTATCCCACTCCTTTTTTGTGGTGTTTAACTCTCGAGTAGAATTTTACATTTTTTGTTTACCCCACTCATTATGTGTGTGGTTTGACTCTCAAGTAGAGTTCTTCGTTTGTGATATTCTTACTCCTTCTCTGTATTGTTTAAATCTCGAATAAACTTCTTCGTTTGACATTATCCCACTCCTTTGATGTGTTGTTTATCTGTCGAGTGGTGTTGTTCGTTTGTTGTTTATCCCACTCCTTTTGTGTATTATTTAACTCTCAAGTAGAGTTCTTCGTTTGTGATACTCTTACTCCTCCGGTGTATTGTTTAAATCTCAAATCGACTTCTCCATTTGTAATTGTCCCACTCCTTTATTGTGGTGTTTAACTCTCGAGTAGAATTTTACATTTGTTGTTTATCCCACTCCTTATGTGTGTGGTTTGACTCTCAAGTAGAGTTCTTCGTTTGTGATACTCTTACTCCTTCTGTGTATTGTTTAAATCTCGAATAGACTTCTTCGTTTGACATTATCCCACTCCTTTGATGTGTTGTTTATCTCTCGAGTGGTGTTGTTTATCCCACTGCTTATGTGTATTGTTTAACTCTCTAGTAGAGTTCTTCGTTTGTGATACTCTTACTCCTTTTGTGTATTGTTTAAATCTCAAATTGACTTCTCCATTTGTAATTATCCCACTCCTTTATTGTGTTGTTTAACTCTCGAGTAGAATTTTACATTTGTTGTTTATCCCACTCCTTATGTGTGTGGTTTGACTCTCAAGTAGAGTTGTTCGTTTGTGATACTCTTTCTCCTTCTGTGTATTATTTATATCTCGAATAGACTTCTTCGTTTGACATTATCCCACTCCTTTGATGTGTTGTTTATCTCTCAAGTGGTGTTGTTCGTTTGTTGTTTATCCCACTCCTTTTGTGTATTGTTTAACTCTCAAGTAGAGTTCTTCGTTTGTGATACTCTTACTCCTTCGGTGTATTGTTTAAATCTCAAATTGACTTCTCCATTTGTAATTATCCCACTCCTTTATGGTGGTGTTTAACTCTCGAGTGGAATATTACATTTGTTGTTTATCCCACTCCTTATGTGTGTGGTTTGACTCTCAAGTAGAGTTCTTCGTTTGTGATACTCTTACTCCTTCTGTGTATTGTTTAAATCTCGAATAGACTTCTTCGTTTGACATTATCCCACTCCTTTGATGTGTTGTTTATCTCTCGAGTGGTGTTGTTCGTTTGTTGTTTATCCCACTCCTTTTGTGTATTGTTTAACTCTCAAGTAGATTTTTGTATTGTTTAAATCTCAAATCGACTTCTCCATTTGTAATTATCCCACTCCTTTATTATGGTGTTTAACTCTCGAGTTGAATTTTACATTTGTTGTTTATCCCACTCCTTATGTTTGTGGTTTGACTCTCTAGTAGAGTTCTTCGTTTGTGATACTCTTACTCCATCTCTGTATTGTTTAAATCTCGAATAGACTTCTTCGTTTGACATTATCCCACTCCTTTGATGTGTTGTTTATCTCTCGAGTGGTGTTATTCGTTTGTTGTTTATCCCACTCCTTTTGTGTATTATTTAACTCTCAAGTAGAGTTCTTCGTTTGTGATACTCTCACTCCTCCGGCGTATTGTTTAAATCTCAAATCGACTTCTCCATTTGTAATTGTCCCACTCCTTTATCAGTGTTGTTTAACTCTCGGGTAGAATTTTACATTTGTTGTTTATCCCACTCCTTATGTTTGTGGTTTGACTCTCAAGTAGAGTTCCTCGCTTGTGATACTCTTTACTCCTTCTCTGTATTGTTTAAATCTCAATAGACTTCTTCGCTTGACATTATCCCACTCCTTTGATGTGTTGTTTATCTCTCGAGTGGTGTTGTTCGCTTGTTGTTTATCCCACTCTTTTGTGTATTGTTTAACTCTCAAGTAGAGTTCTTCGCTTGTGATACTCTTACCTTTCCATGTATTGATTAAATATCTAATTGACTTCTCCATTTGTAATCATCCCACTCCTTTATTGTGTTGTTTAACTCTCGGGTAGAATTTTACATTTGTTGTTTATCCCACTCCTTATGTGTGTGGTTTGACTCTCAAGTAGAGTTCTTCGTTTGTGATACTCTTACTCCTTCTGTGTATTGTTTATATCTCGAATAGACTTCTTCGTTTGATATTATCCCACTCCTTTGATGTGTTGTTTATCTCTCGAGTGGTGTTGTTCGTTTGTTGTTTATCCCACTCCTTTTGTGTATTGTTTAACTCTCAAGTAGAGTTCTTCGTTTGTGATACTCTTACTCCTTCGGTGTTTTATTTAAATCTCAAATCGACTTCTCCATTTGTAATTATCCCACTCCTTTATTGTGTTGTTTAACTCTAGAGTAGAATTTTACATTTGTTGTTTATCCCACTCCTTATGTGTGTGGTTTGACTCTCAAGTAGAGTTCTTCGTTTGTGATACTCTTACTCCTTCTCTGTATTGTTTAAATCTCGAATAGACTTCTTCGTTTGACATTATCCCACAAATTTGATGTGTTGTTTATCTCTCGAGTGGTTTTGTTCGTTTGTTGTTTATCCCACTCCTTGTGTATTGTTTAACTCTCAAGTAGAGTTCTTCGCTTGTGATACTCTTACTCCTTCATGTATTGTTTAAATCTCAAATCGAGTTCTTCATTTGTAATTATCCCACTCCTTTATTGTGTTGTTTAACTCTAGAGTAGAATTTTACATTTGTTGTTTATACCACTCCTTATGTTTGTGGTTTGACTCTCAAGTAGAGTTCTTCGTTTGTGATACTCTTACTCCTTCTCTGTATTGTTTAAATCTCGAATAGACTTCTTCGTTTGACATTATCCCACTCCTTTGATGTGTTGTTTATCTCTCGAGTGGTGTTGTTCGTTTGTTGATTATCCCACTCCTTTTGTGTATTGTTTAACTCTCAAGTAGATTTCTTCGTTTGTGATACTCTTACTCTTCTCATGTATTGTTTAAATCTCAAATCGACTTCTCCATTTGTAATTATCCCACTCCTTTATCAGTGTTGTTTAACCTCGAGTTGAATTTTACATTTGTTGTTTATCCCACTCCTTATGTTTGTGGTTTGACTCTCGAGTAGAGTTCTTCTTTTGTGATACTTTCTTCCTTCTGTGTATTGTTTAAATCTCGAATAGACTTCTTCGTTTGACATTATCCCACTCCTTTGATGTGTTGTTTATCTCTCAAGTGGTGATGTTCGTTTGTTGTTTATCCCACTCCTTATGTGTATTGTTTAACTCTCAAGTAGAGTTCTTCGTTTGTGATACTCTTACTCCTTCGGTGTATTGTTTAAATCTCAAATCGACTTCTCCATTTGTAATTATCCCACTCCTTTATTCTGGTGTTTAACTCTCGAGTAGAATTTTACATTTGTTGTTTATCCCACTCGTCATGTGTGTGGTTTGACTCTCAAGTAGAGTTCTTCATTTGTGATACTCTTACTCCTTCTGTGTATTGTTTAAATCTCGAATAGACTTCTTCGTTTAACATTATCCCACTCCTTTGATGTGTTGTTTATCTCTCAAGTGGTGTTGGTCGTTTGTTGTTTATCCCACTCCTTATGTGTATTGTTTAACTCTCAAGTAGAGTTCTTCGTTTGTGATAGTCTTACTCCTTCGGTGTATTGTTTAAATCTCAAATCGACTTCTCCATTTGTAACTATCCCACTCCTTTATTGTGGTGTTTAACTCTCGAGTTGAATTTTACATTTGTTGTTTATCCCACTCCTTATGTGTGTGGTTTGACTCTCAAGTAGAGTTCTTCGTTTGTGATACTCTTACTCCTTCTGTGTATTGTTTAAATCTCGAATAGACTTCTTCGTTTGACATTATCCCACTCCTTTAATGTGTTGTTTATCTCCCGAGTGGTGTTGTTCGTTTGTTGTTTATCCCACTCCTTTTGTGTATTGTTTAACTCTCAAGTAGAGTTCTTCGTTTGTGATACTCTTACTCCTTCGGTGTATTGTTTAAATCTCAAATCGACTTCTCCATTTGTAATTATCCCACTCCTTTATTGTGTTGTTTAACTCTAGAGTAGAATTTTACATTTGTTGTTTATCCCACTCCTTATGTTTGTGGTTTGACTCTCAAGTAGAGTTCTTCGTTTGTGATACTCTTACTCCTTCTCTGTATTGTTTAAATCTCGAATAGACTTCTTCGTTTGACATTATCCCACGCCTTTGATGTGTTGTTTATCTCTCGAGTGGTGTTGTTCGTTTGTTGTTTATCCCACTCCTTTTGTGTATTGTTTAACTCTCAAGTAGAGTTCTTCGTTTGTGATACTTTATTACCTTCTCGTGTTGTTTAAATCTCAAATTGACTTCTCCATTGGTAATTATCCCACTCCTTTATTGTGTTGTTTAACTCTTGGGTAGAATTTTACATTTGTTGTTTATCCCACTCCTTATGTTTGTGGTTTGACTCTCAAGTAGAGTTCTTCGTTTGTGATACTCTTACTCCTTCTGTGTATTGTTTAAATCTCGAATAGACTTCTTCGTTTGACATTATCCCACTCCTTTGATGTGTTGTTTATCTCTCGAGTGGTGTTGTTCGTTTGTTGTTTATCCCACTCCTTTTGTGTATTGTTTAACTCTCAAGTAGAGTTCTTCGTTTGTGATACTCTTACTCCTCCGGTGTATTGTTTAAATCTCAAATCGACTTCTCCATTTGTAATTGTCCCACTCCTTTATCAGTGCTGTTTAACTCTAGAGTAGAATTTTACATTTGTTGTTTATACCACTCCTTATGTTTGTGGTTTGACTCTCAAGTAGAGTTCTTCGTTTGTGATACTCTTACTCCATCTCTGTATTGTTTAAATCTCGAATAGACTTCTTCGTTTGACATTATCCCACTCCTTTGATGTGTTGTTTTTCTCTCGAGTGGTATTGTTCGTTTGTTGTTTATCCCACTCCTTTTGTGTATTGTTTAACTCTCAAGTAGAGTTCTTCGTTTGTGATACTCTTACTCCTTCGAGGTATTAATTAAATCTCAAATCGACTTCTCCATTTGTAATTATCCCACTCCTTTATTGTGTTGTTTAACTCTCGAGTAGAATTTTACATTTTTTGTTTACCCCACTCCTTATGTGTGTGGTTTGACTCTCAAGTAGAGTTCTTCGTTTGTCATATTCTTACTCCTTCTCTGTATTGTTTAAATCTCGAATAGACTTCTTCGTTTGACATTATCCCACTCCTTTGATGTGTTGTTTATCTCTCGAGTGGTGTTGTTCGTTTGTTGTTTATCCCACTCCTTATGTGTGTGGTTTAACTCTCAAGTAGAGTTCTTCGTTTGTGATTCTCTAACTCCTTTTGCGTATTGTTAAAATCTCAAATTGAATTCTCCATTTGTAATTATCCCACTCCTTTTTTGTGGTGTTTAACTCTCGGGTAGAATTTTACATTTTTTGTTTACCCCACGCCTTATATGTGTGGTTTGACTCTCAAGTAGAGTTCTTCGTTTGTCATATTCTTACTCCATCTCTGTATTGTTTAAATCTCGAATAAACTTCTTCGTTTGACATTATCCCACTCCTTTGATGTGTTGTTTATCTCTCGAGTGGTGTTGTTCGTTTGTTGTTTATCCCACTCCTTTTGTGTATTGTTTAACTCTCAAGTAGAGTTCTTCGTTTGTGATACTCTTACTCCTTCGGTGTATTGTTTAAATCTCAAATCGACTTCTCCATTTGTAATTATCCCACTCCTTTATTGTGGTGTTTAACTCTCGAGTAGAATTTTACATTTATTGTTTATCCCACTCCTCATGTTTGTGGTTTGACTCTCAAGTAGAGTTCTTCGTTTGTGATACTCTTACTCCTTCTGTGTATTGTTTAAATCTCGACTAGACTTCTTCGTTTGATATTATCCCACTCCTTAGATGTGTTGTTTATCTCTCGAGTGGTGTTGTTTGTTTGTTGTTTATCCCACTCCTTTTGTGTATTGTTTAACTCTCAAGTAGAGTTCTTCGATTGTGATACTCTTAATCCTTTTGTGTATTGTTTAAATCTCAAATCGACTTCTCCATTTGTAATTATCCCACTCCTTTATTGTGGTGTTTAACTCTCGAGTAGAATTTTACATTTGTTGTTTATCCCACTCCTTATGTGTGTGGTTTGACTCTCAAGTAGAGTACTTCGTTTGTGATACTCTTACCTTACTCCTTCCGTATTGTTTAAATCTCAATAGACTTCTTCGCTTGACATTATCCCACCTTTGATGTGTTGTTTATCTCTCGAGTGGTGTTGTTCGTTTGTTGTTTATCCCACTCCTTTTGTGTATTGTTTAACTCTCAAGTAGAGTTCTTCGTTTGTGATACTCTTACTTTCCGTGTATTGTTTAAATCTCAAATCGACTTCTCCATTTGTAATTATCCCACTCCTTTGTTGTGGTGTTTAACTCTTGAGTAGAATTTTACATTTGTTGTTTATCCCACTCCTTATTTGTGTGGTTTGACTCTCAAGTAGAGTTCTTCGTTTGTAATACTCTTACTCCTTCTATGTATTGTTTATATCTCGAATAGACTTCTTCGTTTGACATTATCCCACTCCTTTGATGTGTTGTTTATCTCTCAAGTGGTGTTGTTCGTTTGTTGTTTATCCCACTCCTTATGTGTGTGCTTTGACTCTCAAGTAGAGTTCTTCGTTTGTGATACTCTTACCCTCCTCCATGTATTGTTTAAATCTCAAATCAACTTCTACATTTGTAATTATCCCACTCCTTTATTCTTGTGTTTAACTCTCGAGTAGAATTTTACATTTGTTGTTTATCCCACTCCTCATGTGTGTGGTTTGACTCTCAGGTAGAGTTCTTCGCTTGTGATACTCTTACTCCTTCTGTGTATTGTTTAAATCTCGAATAGACTTCTTCGTTTGACATTATCCCACTCCTTTGATGTGTTGTTTATCTCTCAAGTGGTGTTGTTCGTTTGTTGTTTATCCCACTCCTTATGTGTATTGTTTAACTCTCAAGTAGAGTTCTTCGTTTGTGATACTCTTACTCCTTCGGTGTATTGTTTAAATCTCAAATCGACTTCTCCATTTGTAATTATCCCACTCCTTTATTGTGGTGTTTAACTCTCGAGTTGAATTTTACATTTGTTGTTTATCCCACTCCTTATGTTTGTGGTTTGACTCTCTAGTAGAGTTCTTCGTTTGTGATACTCTTACTCCTTCTGTGTATTGTTTAAATCTCGAATAGACTTCTTCGTTTGACATTATCCCACTCCTTTGATGTGTTGTTTATCTCTCGAGTGGTGTTATTCGTTTGTTGTTTATCCCACTCCTTTTGTGTATTGTTTAACTCTCAAGTAGAGTTCTTCGTTTGTGATACTCTTACTCCTTCTGTGTATTGTTTTAATCTCAAATCGACTTCTCCATTTGTAACTATCCCACTCCTTTATTGTGCTGTTTAACTCTAGAGTAGAATTTTACATTGATCACTCCTTATTTTTGTAGTTTGACTCTCAAGTAGAGTTCTTCGTTTGTGATACTCTTACTCCTTCTCTGTATTGTTTAAATCTCGAATAGACTACTTCGTTTGACATTATCCCACTCCTTTGATGTGTTGTTTATCTCTCGAGTGGTGTTATTCGTTTGTTGTTTATCCCACTCCTTTTGTGTATTGTTTAACTCTCAAGTAGAGTTCTTCGTTTGTGATACTCTTACTCCTTCTGTTATTGTTTTAATCTCAAATCGACTTCTCCATTTGTAATTATCCCACTCCTTTATTGTGCTGTTTAACTCTAGAGTAGAATTTTACATTTGTTGTTTATACCACTCCTTATGTTTGTGGTTTGACTCTCAAGTAGAGTTCTTCGTTTGTGATACTCTTACTCCTTCTCTGTATTGTTTAAATCTCGAATAGACTTCTTCGTTTGACATTATCCCACTCCTTTGATGTGTTGTTTATCACTCGAGTGGTGTTATTCGTTTGTTGTTTATCCCACTCCTTTTGTGTATTATTTAACTCTCAAGTAGAGTTCTTCGTTTGTGATACTCTTACTCCTCCGGCGTATTGTTTAAATCTCAAATCGACTTCTCCATTTGTAATTGTCCCACTCCTTTATTGTGTTGTTTAACTCTAGAGTAGAATTTTACATTTGTTGTTTATACCACTCCTTATGTTTGTGGTTTGACTCTCAAGTAGAGTTCTTCGTTTGTGATACTCTTACTCCTTCTCTGTATTGTTTAAATCTCGAATAGACTTCTTCGTTTGACATTATCCCACTCCTTTGATGTGTTGTTTATCTCTCGAGTGGTGTAGGTCGTATGTTGTTTATCCCACTCCTATTGAGTAATGTTTGACTCTCAAGTAGAGTTCTTCGTTTGTGATACTCTTACTCCTTCTGTGTATTGTTTAAATCTCAAATCGACTTCTCCATTTGTAATTATCCCACTCCTTTATTGTGGTGTTTAACTCTCGAGTAGAATTTTACATTTGTTGTTTATCCCACTCCTTATGTGTGTGGTTTGACTCTCAAGTAGAGTTCTTCGTTTGTGATACTCTTACTCCTTCTCTGTATTGTTTAAATCTCGAATAGACTTCTTCGTTTGACATTATCCCACTCCTTTGATGTGTTGTTTATCTCTCGAGTGGTGTTGTTCGTTTGTTGTTTATCCCACTCCTTTTGTGTATTGTTTAACTCTCAAGTAGAGTTCTTCGATTGTGATACTCTTAATCCTTTTGTGTATTGTTTTAATCTCAAATCGACTTCTCCATTTGTAATTATCCCACTCCTTTATTGTGCTGTTTAACTCTAGAGTAGAATTTTACATTTGTTGTTTATACCACTCCTTATGTTTGTGGTTTGACTCTCAAGTAGAGTTCTTCGTTTGTGATACTCTTACTCCTTCTCTGTATTGTTTAAATCTCGAATAGACTTCTTCGTTTGACATTATCCCACTCCTTTGATGTGTTGTTTATCTCTCAAGTGGTGTTGTTCGTTTGTTGTTTATCCCACTCCTTTTGTGTATTGTTTAACTCTCAAGTAGAGTTCTTCGTTTGTGATACTCTTACTCCTTTTTTGTATTGTTAAAATCTCAAATGGACTTCTCCATTTGTAATTATCCCACCTTTTTATCATGGTGTTTAACTCTAGAGTAGAATTTACATTTATTGTTTATCCCACTCCATATGTGTGTGGTTTGACTCTCAAGTAGAGTTCCTCGTTTGTGATACTCTTTACCCTTCCGTATTGTTTAAATCTCGAATAGACTTCTTCGTTTGACATTATCCCACTCCTTTGATGTGTTGTTTATCTCTCAAGTGGTGTTGTTCGTTTGTTGTTTATCCCACTCCTTATGTGTATTGTTTAACTCTCAAGTAGAGTTATTCGTTTGTGATACTCTTACTCCTTTTGTGTATTGTTTAAATCTCAAATTGACTTCTCCATTTGTAATTATCCCACTCCTTTATTGTGGTGGTTAACTCTCGAGTAGAATTTTACATTTGTTGTTTATCCCACTTCTTATGTGTGTGGTTTTGACTCTCAAGTAGAGTTCTTCGTTTGTGATACTCTTACTCCTTCTCTGTATTGTTTAAATCTCGAATAGACTTCTTCGTTTGACATTATCCCACTCCTTTGATGTGTTGTTTATCTCTCGAGTGGTGTTGTTCGTTTGTTGTTTATCCCACTCCTTTTGTGTATTGTTTAACTCTCAAGTAGAGTTCTTCGATTGTGATACTCTTAATCCTTTTGTGTATTGTTTTAATCTCAAATCGACTTCTCCATTTGTAATTATCCCACTCCTTTGTTATGGTGTTTAACTCTCGAGTTGAATTTTACATTTGTTGTTTATCCCACTCCTTATGTGTGTGGTTTGACTCTCAAGTAGAGTTCTTCGTTTGTGATACTCTTACTCCTTCTGTGTATTGTTTAAATCTCGAATAGACTTCTTCGTTTGACATTATCCCACTCCTTTGATGTGTTGTTTATCTCTCGAGTGGTGTTGTTCGTTTGTTGTTTATCCCACTCCTTATGTGTATTGTTTAACTCTCAAGTAGAGTTCTTCGTTTGTGATACTCTTACTCCTTCTGTGTATTGTTTAAATCTCAAATCGACTTCTCCATTTGTAATTATCCCACTCCTTTATTGTGCTGTTTAACTCTAGAGTAGAATTTTACATTTGTTGTTTATACCACTCCTTATGTTTGTGGTTTGACTCTCAAGTAGAGTTCTTCGTTTGTGATACTCTTACTCCTTCTCTGTATTGTTTAAATCTCGAATAGACTTCTTCGTTTGACATTATCCCACTTCTTCGATGTGTGGTTTATCTCTCGAGTGGTGTTGTTCGTTTGTTGTTTATCCCACTCCTTTTGTGTCTTGTTTAACTCTCAAGTAGAGTTCTTCGGTTGTGATACTCTTACTCCTTATGTGTATTGTTTAAATCTCAAATCGACTTCTCCATTTGTAATTATCCCACTCCTTTAGTGTGTTGTTTAACTCTCGAGTAGAATTTTACATTTGTTGTTTATCCCACTCCTTATGTTTGTGGTTTGACTCTCAAGTAGAGTTCTTCATTTGTGATACTCTTACTCCTTCTCTGTATTGTTTAAATCTCGAATAGACTTCTTCGTTGGTCATTATCCCTCTCCTTTGATGTGTTGTTTATCTCTCGAGTGGTGTTGTTCGTTTGTTGTTTATCCCACTCCTTTTGTGTATTGTGTAACTCTCAAGTAGAGTTCTTCGTTTGTGATACTCTTACTCCTTCTATGTATTGTTTAAATCTCAAATCGACTTCTCCATTTGTAATTATCCCACTCCTTTAGTGTGTTGTTTAACTATAGAGTAGAATTTTACATTTGTTGTTTATCCCACTCCTTATGTGTGTGGTTTGACTCTCAAGTAGAGTTCTTCATTTGTGATACTCTTACTCCTTCTGTGTATTGTTTAAATCTCATATTGACTTCTTCGTTTGACATTATCCCACTCCTTTGATGTGTAGTTTATCTCTCGAGTGGTGTTGTTCGCTTGTTGTTTATCCCACCTTTTGTGTATTGTTTAACTCTCAAGTAGAGTTCTTCGCTTGTGATACTCTTACTCCTTCTGTATTGTTTAAATCTCAAATCGACTTCTCCATTTGTAATTATCCCACCTTTATCAGTGTTGTTTAACTCTAGAGTAGAATTTTACATTTGTTGTTTATACCACTCTTATGTTTGTGGTTTGACTCTCAAGTAGAGTTCTTCGCTTGTGATACTCTTACTCCTTCTCAGTATTGTTTAAATCTCTAATAGACTTCTTCGCTTGACATTATCCCACCTTTGATGTGTTGTTTATCTCTCGAGTGGTGTTGTTCGCTTGTTGTTTATCCCACTTTTGTGTATTGTTTAACTCTCAAGTAGAGTTCTTCGCTTGTGATACTCTTACCCTTCGATGTATTGTTTAAATCTCAAATCGACTTCTCCATTTGTAATTATCCCACCCTTTATCAGGTTGTTTAACTCTAGAGTAGAATTTTACATTTGTTGTTTATCCCACTCCTTATGTTTGTGGTTTGACTCTCAAGTAGAGTTCTTCGTTTGTGATACTCTTACTCCTTCTCTGTATTGTTTAACTCTCAAGTAGACTTCTTCGCTTGACATTATCCCACCTTTGATGTGTTGTTTATCTCTCGAGTGGTGTTGTTCGCTTGTTGTTTATCCCACTCCTTTTGTGTATTGTTTAACTCTCAAGTAGAGTTCTTCGCTTGTGATACTCTTACTCCTTCAGTATTGTTTAAATCTCAAATCGACTTCTCCATTTGTAATTATCCCACTCCTTTATCAGGTTGTTTAACTCTCGAGTAGAATTTTACATTTGTTGTTTATCCCACTCCTTATGTGTGTGGTTTGACTCTCAAGTAGAGTTCTTCGTTTGTGATACTCTTACTCCTTCTGTGTATTGTTTAAATCTCGAATAGACTTCTTCGCTTGACATTATCCCACTCCTTTGATTTGTTGTTTATCTCTCAAGTGGTGTTGTTCGTTTGTTGTTTATCCCACTCCTTATGTGTATTGTTTAACTCTCAAGTAGAGTTCTTCGCTTGTGATACTCTTACTCTTCGTTGTATTGTTTAAATCTCAAATCGACTTCTCCATTTGTAATTATTCCACTCCTTTATCAGGTGTTTAACTCTCTTGGGTAGAATTTTACATTTGTTGTTTATCCCACTCCTTATGTTTGTGGTTTGACTCTCAAGTAGAGTTCCTCGTTTGTGATACTCTTACTCCTTCTCTGTATTGTTTAAATCTCAATAGACTTCTTCGCTTGACATTATCCCACCTTTGATGTGTTGTTTATCTCTCGAGTGGTGTTGTTCGCTTGTTGTTTATCCCACTTTTGTGTATTGTTTAACTCTCAAGTAGTTCTTCGCTTGTGATACTCTTACTTTTTTGTATTGTTTAAATCTCAAATCGACTTCTCCATTTGTAATTATCCCACTCCTTTATTATGCTGTTTAACTCTAGAGTAGAATTTTACATTTGTTGTTTATACCACTCCTTATGTTTGTGGTTTGACTCTCAAGTAGAGTTCTTCGTTTGTGATACTCTTACTCCTTCTCTGTATTGTTTAAATCTCAAATAGACTTCTTCGTTTGACATTATCCCACTCCTTTGATGTGTTGTTTATCTCTCGAGTGGTGTTGTTCATTTGTTGTTTATCCCTTGTGTATTCTTTAACTCTCAAGTAGATTTCTTCGTTTTTGATACTCTTACTCCTTCTGTGTATTGTTTAAATCTCAAATCGACTTCTCCATTTGTAATTATCCCACACCTTTATTGTGCTGTTTAACTCTAGAGTAGAATTTTACATTTGTTGTTTAAACCACTCCTTATGTTTGTGGTTTGACTCTCAAGTAGAGTTCTTCGTTTGTGATACTCTTACTCCTTCTCTGTATTGTTTAAATCTCGAATAGACTTCTTCGTTTGACGTTATTACACTCCTTTGATGTGTTGTTTATATCTCGAGTGGTGTTGTTCATTTGTTGTTTATCCCACTCTTTTTGTGTATTGTTTAACTCTCAAGTAGAGTTCTTCGATTGTGATACTCCTAATCCTTTTCTGTATTGTTAAAATCTCAAATCGACTTCTCCATTTGTACTTATCCCACTCCTTTATTGTGCTGTTTAACTCTGGAGTAGAATTTTACATTTGTTGTTTATACCACTCCTTATGTTTGTGGTTTGACTCTCAAGTAGAGTTCTTCGTTTGTGATACTCTTACTCCTTCTCTGTATTGTTTAAATCTCGAATAGACTTCTTCGTTTGACATTATCCCACTCCTTTGATGTGTTTTTTATCTCTCGAGTGGTGTTGTTCGTTTGTTGTTTATCCCACTCCTTTTGTGTATTGTTTAACTCTCAAGTAGAGTTCTTCGCTTGTGATACTCTTTACTCCTTTGTATTGTTTAAATCTCAAATCGACTTCTCCATTTGTAATTATCCCACACCTTTATCAGGTTGTTTAACTCTAGAGTAGAATTTTACATTTGTTGTTTATCCCACTCCTTATGTTTGTGGTTTGACTCTCAAGTAGAGTTCTTCGTTTGTGATACTCTTACTCCTTCTCTGTATTGTTTAAATCTCGAATAGACTTCTTCGTTTGACATTATCCCACTCCTTTGATGTGTTGTTTATCTCTCGAGTGGTGTTGTTCGTTTGTTGTTTATCCCACTCCTTTTGTGTATTGTTTAACTCTCAAGTAGAGTTCTTCGTTTGTGATACTCTTACCTTTCCTGTATCGTTTAAGTCTCAAATCGACTTCTCCTTTTGTAATTATCCCACACCTTTATTGTGCTGTTTCACTCTAGAGTAGAATTTTACATTTGTTGTTTATACCACTCCTTATGTTTGTGGTTTGACTCTCAAGTAGAGTTCTTCGTTTGTGATACTCTTACTCCTTCTCTGTATTGTTTAAATCTCGAATAGACTTCTTCGTTTGACATTATCCCACTCCTTTGATGTGTTGTTTATCTCTCGAGTGGTGTTGTTCGTTTGTTGTTTATCCCACTCCTTTTGTGTATTGTTTAACTCTCAAGTAGAGTTCTTCGTTTGTGATACTTTTACTCCTTCGGTGTATTGTTTAAATCTCAAATCGACTTCTCCATTTGTAATTATCCCACTCCTTTATTGTGTTGTTTAACTCTAGAGTAGAATTTTACATTTGTTGTTTATACCACTCCTTATGTTTGTGGTTTGACTCTCAAGTAGAGTTCTTCGTTTGTGATACTCTTACTCCTTCCGTGTATTGTTTATATCTCGAATAGACTTCTTCATTTGACATTATCCCACGCCTTTGATGTGTTGTTTATCTCTCGAGTGGTGTTGTTCGTTTGTTGTTTATCCCACTCCTTTTGTGTATTGTTTAACTCTCAAGTAGAGTTCTTCGTTTGTGATACTCTTACTCCTTCTGTGTATCGTTTAAGTCTCAAATCGACTTCTCCATTTGTAATTATCCCACACCTTTATTGTGCTGTTTCACTCTAGAGTAGAATTTTACATTTGTTGTTTATACCACTCCTATGTTTGTGGTTTGACTCTCAAGTAGAGTTCTTCGTTTGTGATACTCTTACTCCTTCTCTGTATTGTTTAAATCTCGAATAGACTTCTTCGTTTGACATTATCCCACTCCTTTGATGTGTTGTTTATCTCTCGAGTGGTGTTGTTCGTTTGTTGTTTATCCCACTCCTTTTGTGTATTGTTTAACTCTCAAGTAGAGTTCTTCGTTTGTGATACTCTTACTCCTTCGGTGTATTGTTTAAATCTCAAATCGACTTCTCCATTTGTAATTATCCCACTCCTTTATTGTGCTGTTTAACTCTAGAGTAGAATTTTACATTTGTTGTTTATACCACTCCTTATGTTTGTGGTTTGACTCTCAAGTAGAGTTCTTCGTTTGTGATACTCTTACTCCTTCTCTGTATTGTTTAAATCTCGAATAGACTTCTTCGTTTGACATTATCCCACTCCTTTGATGTGTTGTTTATCTCTCAAGTGGTGTTGTTCGTTTGTTGTTTATCCCACTCCTTATGTGTATTGTTTAACTCTCAAGTAGAGTTCTTCGTTTGTGATACTCTTACTCCTTCTGTGTATTGTTTAAATCTCAAATCGACTTCTCCATTTGTAATTATCCCACTCCTTTATTGTGCTGTTTAACTCTAGAGTAGAATTTTACATTTGTTGTTTATACCACTCCTTATGTTTGTGGTTTGACTCTCAAGTAGAGTTCTTCGTTTGTGATACTCTTACTCCTTCTGTGTATTGTTTATATCTCGAATAGACTTCTTCGTTTGACATTATCCCACTCCTTTGATGTGTTGTTTATCTCTCGAGTGGTGTTGTTCGTTTGTTGTTTATCCCACTCCTTTTGTGTATTGTTTAACTCTCAAGTAGAGTTTTTCGTTTGTGATACTCTTAATCCTTCTGTGTATTGTTTTAATCTCAAATCGACTTCTCCATTTGTAATTATCCCACTCCTTTGTTGTGGTGTTTAACTCTAGAGTAGAATTTTACATTTGTTGTTTATACCACTCCTTATGTTTGTGGTTTGACTCTCAAGTAGAGTTCTTCGTTTGTGATACTCTTACTCCTTCTCTGTATTGTTTAAATCTCGAATAGACTTCTTCGTTTGACATTATCCCACTCCTTTGATGTGTTGTTTATCTCTCGAGTGGTGTTGTTCGTTTGTTGTTTATCCCACTCTATTGTGTATTGTTTAACTCTCAAGTAGAGTTTTTCGATTGTGATACTCTTACCTTTCATGTATTGTTTAAATCTCAAATCGACTTCTCCATTTGTAATTATCCCACACCTTTATCAGGTTGTTTAACTCTAGAGTAGAATTTTACATTTGTTGTTTATACCACTCTTATGTTTGTGGTTTGACTCTCAAGTAGAGTTCTTCGCTTGTGATACTCTTTACTCCTTCTCTGTATTGTTTAAATCTCGAATAGACTTCTTCGCTTGACATTATCCCACCCTTTGATGTGTTGTTTATCTCTCGAGTGGTGTTGTTCGCTTGTTGTTTATCCCACTCCTTTGTGTATTGTTTAACTCTCAAGTAGAGTTCTTCGCTTGTGATACTCTTACTCTTCCGGTATTGTTTAAATCTCAAATCGACTTCTCCATTTGTAATTATCCCACACCTTTATCAGGTTGTTTAACTCTAGAGTAGAATTTTACATTTGTTGTTTATACCACTCTTATGTTTGTGGTATGACTCTCAAGTAGAGTTCTTCGTTTGTGATACTCTTACTCCTTTTGTGTATTGTTTAAATCTCGAATAGACTTCTTCGTTTGACATTATCCCACGCCTTTGATGTGTTGTTTATCTCTCGAGTGGTGTTGTTCGTTTGTTGTTTATCCCACTCCTTTTGTGTATTGTTTAACTCTCAAGTAGAGTTCTTCGTTTGTGATACTCTTACTCCTTCGGTGTATTGTTTAAATCTCAAATCAACTTCTACATTTGTAATTATCCCACTCCTTTATTCTTGTGTTTAACTCTCGAGTAGAATTTTACATTTGTTGTTTATCCCACTCCTTATGTGTGTGGTTTGACTCTCAAGTAGAGTTCTTCGTTTGTGATACTCTTACTCCTTCTCTGTATTGTTTAAATCTCGAATAGACTTCTTCGTTTGACATTATCCCACTCCTTTGATGTGTTGTTTATCTCTCAAGTGGTGTTGTTCGTTTGTTGTTTATCCCTTGTGTATTGTTTAACTCTCAAGTAGAGTTCTTCGTTTGTGATACTCTTACTCCTTCTGTGTATTGTTTAAATCTCAAATCGACTTCTCCATTTGTAATTATCCCACTCCTTTATTGTGCTGTTTAACTCTAGAGTAGAATTTTACATTTGTTGTTTATACCACTCCTTATGTTTGTGGTTTGACTCTCAAGTAGAGTTCTTCGTTTGTGATACTCTTACTCCTTCTCTGTATTGATTAAATCTCGTATAGACTTCTTCGTTTGACATTATCCGAGTTCTTTGATGTGTTGTTTATCTCTCGAGTGGTGTTGTTCGTCTGTTGTTTATCCCACTCCTTTATTGTGTTGTTTAACTCTCAAGTAGAGTTCGTCGTTTGTGATACTCTTACTCCTTCTATGTATTGTTTAAATCTCAAATCGACTTCTCCATTTGTAATTATCCCACTCCTTTATTGTGCTGTTTAACTCTAGAGTAGAATTTTACATTTGTTGTTTATACCACTCCTTATGTTTGTGGTTTCACTCTCAAGTAGAGTTCTTCGTTTGTGATACTCTTACTCCTCTGTATTGTTTAAATCTCGAATAGACTTCTTCGTTTGACATTATCCCAATCCTTTGATGTGTTGTTTATCTCTCGAATGGTGTTGTTCGTTTGTTGTTTATCCCACTCCTTTTGTGTATTGTTTAACTCTCAAGTAGAGTTCTTCGTTTGTGATACTCTTACTCCTTCTGTGTATTGTTTAAGTCTCAAATCGACTTCTCCATTTGTAATTATCCCACTCCTTTAGTGTGCTGTTTAACTCTAGAGTAGAATTTACATTTGTTGTTTATACCACTCCTTATGTTTGTGGTTTGACTCTCAAGTAGAGTTTTTCGTTTGTGATACTCTTACTCCTTCTCTGTATTGTTTAAATCTCGAATAGACTTCTTCGTTTGACATTATCCCACTCCTTTGATGTGTTGTTTATCTCTCGAGTGGTGTTGTTCGTTTGTTGTTTATCCCACTCCTTTTGTGTATTGTTTGACTCTCAAGTAGAGTTTTTCGTTTGTGATACTCTTACTCCTTCGGTGTATTATTTAAATCTCAAATCGACTTCTCCATTTGTAATTATCCCACTCCTTTATCAGGTGTTTCACTCTAGAGTAGAATTTTACATTTGTTGTTTATACCACTCCTATGTTTGTGGTTTTGACTCTCAAGTAGAGTTCTTCGTTTGTGATACTCTTACTCCTTTTCTGTATTGTTTAAATCTCAATAGACTTCTTCGCTTGACATTATCCCACCTTTGATGTGTTGTTTATCTCTCGAGTGGTGTTGTTCGTTTGTTGTTTATCCCACTCCTTTTGTGTATTGTTTAACTCTCAAGTAGAGTTCTTCGTTTGTGATACTCTTACTCCTTTTGTGTATTGTTTAAGTCTCAAATCGACTTCTCCATTTGTAATTATCCCACACCTTTATTGTGCTGTTTAACTCTAGAGTAGAATTTTACATTTGTTGTTTATACCACTCCTTATGTTTGTGGTTTGACTCTCAAGTAGAGTTCTTCGTTTGTGATACTCTTACTCCTTCTCTGTATTGTTTAAATCTCTAATAGACTTCTTCGTTAGACATTATCCCACTCCTTTGATGTGTTGTTTATCTCTCGAGTGGTGTTGTTCGTTTGTTGTTTATCCCACTCCTTTTGTGTATTGTTTAACTCTCAAGTAGAGTTCTTCGTTTGTGATACTCTTACTCCTGTGTATTGTTTAAATCTCAAATCGACTTCTCCATTTGTAATTATCCCACTCCTTTATTGTGCTGTTTAACTCTAGAGTAGAATTTTACATTTGTTGTTTATACCACTCCTTATGTTTGTGGTTTGACTCTCAAGTAGAGTTCTTCGTTTGTGATACTCTTACTCCTTCTCTGTATTGTTTAAATCTCGAATAGACTTCTTCGTTTGACATTATTCCACTCCTTTGATGTGTTGTTTATCTCTCAAGTGGTGTTGTTCGTTTGTTGTTTATCCCACTCCTTTTGTGTATTGTTTAACTCTCAAGTAGAGTTCTTCGTTTGTGATACTCTTACTCCTTCTGTGTATCGTTTAAGTCTCAAATCGACTTCTCCATTTGTAATTATCCCACTCCTATATTGTTTTCGTTAACTCTCGGGTAGAATTTTACATTTGTTGTTTATACCACTCCTTATTTTTGTGGTTTGACTCTCAAGTAGAGTTCTTCGTTTGTGATACTCTTACTCCTTTTCTGTATTGTTTAAATCTCGAATAGACTTCTTCGTTTGACATTATCCCACTCCTTTGATGTGTTGTTTATCTCTCGAGTGGTGTTGTTCGTTTGTTGTTTATCCCACTCCTTTTGTGTATTGTTTAACTCTCAAGTAGAGTTCTTCGTTTGTGATACTCTTACTCCTTCTGTGTATTGTTTAAATCTCAAATCGACTTCTCCATTTGTAATTATCCCACTCCTTTATTGTGTTGTTTAACTCTAGAGTAGAATTTTACATTTGTTGTTTATACCACTCCTTATGTTTGTGGTTTGACTCTCAAGTAGAGTTCTTCGTTTGTGATACTCTTACTCCTCTTTATTGTTTAAATCTCGAATAGACTTCTTCGTTTGACATGATCCCAATCCTTTGATGTGTTGTTTATCTCTCGAGTGGTGTTGTTCGTTTGTTGTTTATCCCACTCCTTTTGTGTATTGTTTAACTCTCAAGTAGAGTTCTTCGTTTGTGATACTGTTACTCCTTCTGTGTATCGTTTAAGTCTAAAATCGACTTCTCCATTTGTAATTATCCCACACCTTTATTGTGCTGTTTCACTCTAGAGTAGAATTTTACATTTGTTGTTTATACCACTCCTATGTTTGTGGTTTTGACTCTCAAGTAGAGTTCTTCGTTTGTGATACTCTTACTCCTTTTCTGTATTGTTTAAATCTCGAATAGACTTCTTCGTTTGACATTATCCCACTCCTTTGATGTGTTGTTTATCTCTCGAGTGGTGTTGTTCATTTGTTGTTTATCCCACTCCTTTTGTGTATTGTTTAACTCTCTAGTAGAGTTCTTCGTTTGTGATACTCTTACTCCTTCTGTGTATTGTTTAAATCTCAAATCGACTTCTCCATTTGTAATTATCCCACTCCTTTAGTGTGCTGTTTAACTCTAGAGTAGAATTTACATTTGTTGTTTATACCACTCCTTATGTTTGTGGTTTGACTCTCAAGTAGAGTTCTTCGTTTGTGATACTCTTACTCCTTCTCTGTATTGTTTAAATCTCGAATAGACTTCTTCGTTTGACATTATCCCACTCCTTTGATGTGTTGTTTATCTCTCGAGTGGTGTTGTTCGTTTGTTGTTTATCCCACTCCTTTTGTGTATTGTTTAACTCTCAAGTAGAGTTCTTCGTTTGTGATACTCTTACTCCTTCTGTGTATCGTTTAAGTCTCAAATCGACTTCTCCATTTGTAATTATCCCACACCTTTATTGTGCTGTTTCACTCTAGAGTAGAATTTTACATTTGTTGTTTATACCACTCCTTATGTTTGTGGTTTTGACTCTCAAGTAGAGTTCTTCGTTTGTGATACTCTTACTCCTTCTCTGTATTGTTTAAATCTCGAATAGACTTCTTCGTTTGACATTATCCCACTCCTTTGATGTGTTGTTTATCTCTCGAGTGGTGTTGTTCGTTTGTTGTTTATCCCACTCCTTTTGTGTATTGTTTAACTCTCAAGTAGAGTTCTTCGTTTGTGATACTCTTACTCCTTCTGTGTATCGTTTAAGTCTCAAATCGACTTCTCCATTTGTAATTATCCCACACCTTTATTGTGCTGTTTCACTCTAGAGTAGAATTTTACATTTGTTGTTTATACCACTCCTTATGTTTGTGGTTTGACTCTCAAGTAGAGTTCTTCGTTTGTGATACTCTTACTCCTCTGTATTGTTTAAATCTCGAATAGACTTCTTCGTTTGACATTATCCCACTCCTTTGATGTGTTGTTTATCTCTCAAGTGGTGTTGTTCGTTTGTTGTTTATCCCACTCCTTTTGTGTATTGTTTAACTCTCAAGTAGAGTTCTTCGTTTGTGATACTCTTACTCCTTCTGTGTATCGTTTAAGTCTCAAATCGACTTCTCCATTTGTAATTATCCCACTCCTTTATTGTGCTGTTTAACTCTAGAGTAGAATTTTACATTTGTTGTTTATACCACTCCTTATGTTTACATAACCCAGGTACCGTTTCACCTAATCCGCAAGAATGAGCATAGATACGAAGAAACACACACTGGGAATACGAAAGCAAGGATCGAACAGCAACACAAGGACGAGACCACAATGAAGGTCAAATTCTACATACCTCTGTTAAGCTAAAGGCTAGGTTCACACAACTGTCGACAACCACACACATACTTGAATCAAGAAGGAGAAAGGAACCTGTGACTCAAGCGATTACTTTACTCACGCAGTGCATAAATCAAACACTAATTGACTAAAGAAGAAAGCGACGAGTATAAAGTCACGCACACAGACCGGCAAAGTAAAAAAAGGTAACGGCAAAAGACAACTAGCAACTCGATCGAACTAATCAAGCGATGTAAAATGCGGAAAAAGAAAAGCAATCCTGTCGACTCAAGAGAGTAACAGAGCAGGTCGACTAGAGGAAGAAAAAAAAGAAAGAAAAAATTCGAATCAACATAAACACGAACAACACTCAAACACCCATCCCAGAAACTATAACACGAGAAGGAACAACGCTTACCTATAGAGATTCGAACGAGCTAGAACACGAACGAATCAAAGCACTCTTTCTATTCTCGATCCAAGCCCCAATCCGACTTTGTTTTCACAGGACTACCTGACTTCGCAATGAGGGAGGAAGGAAGGTGAAGATCGTGTATGGTGGTGTGATGAGCGGCTGTGGTGGTGGTGGTTTCCGTCTAGGTCGGCAAGGGAGGTGACAACCGTTGAGGACGGCTTGGACGGTGGATATAATGGTAATGATGAATTGATTGAGGTTGATTTTAGTTGTAGGTGGTGGCACATGGCGGCAGCCAGGGTTGAGAAGGCTAGGTATAGGGACCAGTTCAAGTGAAACCAGGAATGAAGAAGAATTTGAGAAGGAGAAGGAATTCGATTAAACTGAACGTGAGCTGATAAGGATGAGGAGGGGTATAATCGGAAGGATAAATGTCTAGTCCCAAATTCAATTTGGACTCTAAACCAAACTATAATTAATTAGGTTATACCCAATTAAACACTAAGAAAGTTATTCACTACTAAATAAGGAACTAAAATTAACATTAAAAATAAAACGGTTAATGAAAAGTCGGGGTTTTACATTCTCCCCTCCTTAAAGGAATTTGGTCCCCAAATTCTCACCTTATGAATCGAAGAGCTCGGGATACTAACTCCGCATAAAACGTAGGTTCGAAACTTACAGACAACATACTTGAAGGTTGGTTAACATGTGAACGCACTGAAATAGACGAGCCAAGCCTCCTTTAAAATTCTATGAAGGAAGCAATATCAAGAGGGTTTCTCAAGTGAGAAGGTGAAGGAAAGAAGACAATCTAAAATAAGAGGCCAAGAAACTTATCGATAGGAGTTTGGTGGGATTGAGAATCTGGTTAAGTAATCAAGATCCGGAGGATTACAACGAAGAAGATGAAAGAACCGTGAAGGTTTGCTAAAGAGTCTGAAATTTTGCGTTTTCTGGAAGAATTTATAAGTGAGTTACTAAATGCGACTAGAGAAAGAAGAGTAAAAGGTCGATGAAAGGTTGAAGGTTAACAAGATGGGTTTCATTGAACGAGAAATTTAAAAACCACCACATAACTCCCGCAAATAAGTGACTAGCAGAAGTAAACACAGGCTACTAAGATACATGGGAAGAAAGATGTGCATAAATATCAAATTTACATAACATGATCACTTTTCAAGTAGGTTCACGAAGAATAACAAGCATGGTATATACCTCGAAAACATCAGATCAAACTTTGTTGGTCCAGATAACGGCAAAGTAAAAGACTAGAGGGGGGGGGGGTGAATAGTCTTTTAAAACTTTTGTCGACAAAAACTATTTCTCAGATATCTGAATAGATATCTGATACTTAGAATCAGAGCGCGGAAGACTTAATAAAGATAAGTGCAGAAACAGTTAAAGTGTGTGTGTGTGTGTTGCTGAAATGTAAATACAGAAAGGTAAATAACACAACAAGTATAGTGGTATCTGGAGGTGGCGTAATCCTCCAACTAATCCAATTCGGTCTACCAGAGACCTAGAATTCACTAGAACAGATAATTGAGTTCACCTTACAATAAACCTATTCTAAGATTCTTAACAATTGGTTCCCAACCAAATGTTCCCCCTGAGTTGTTCCCCGGCTTTCACAGCCAAGTACTTCTGCATCGAAACCTTTGAGTTATTCCCTAGCTTTCCAAGCTAAGTACTTCCTATACTCAATAACCTTGGAGTTATTCCTTAGTTTCCCAAATCAAGTACTTCCTATACTCCAGTAACCTTGGAGTTATTCCCTGATTTTTCAAACTAAGTACTTCCTGTACTCCACGCCAGATGAGCTTCTTTAATAACTTATTCAGTTATTCAGATAGCTCTGTGAATCAAGTATACTTAATACACTTTTCAATGTATGGTATCTTGTTCTTTTTACTGACCCAAGTCTTAGATACTTGATCTTTCGTTTCAACTCTTTCACAGATAGCTATGCTTGTTTAGGATCAGGACACTTAGAACTTCAGTGTTACTCAAGATCAAAAGCTTTGGTCGCAACAGAAAGCTTTGAGGATAAGTAAGTTGCTTTGAGAGAGTAAGATGTTCAGCGTTTTCAAAGTATGTCATGTGTCTTGTGTGTCCTCTCAAGCAGTCTAAGTGTTGATATTTATAGATGAATTTGAGTGCCGTTTCAATAGTATCCGTTAGGCTCAAATTCAAACTATTGATATCTGTGTATAGTACTGTAGCAGGTTTTGGCTTCTTCTTCAGAAGCTGCCGTTGCTTTTATTCAGACATCTCTGTCCGTGCATTAAATGCATTGTACAGATAGGCCTTGTTTTCAATATATAAATTTCTTTTTAAGAAATGTGGTTACAGCTCAAGGTATCTGAGAATAGATATCTGTGGACACTTTCCTTGTTTTCAGATAGGCCTTTTATTTCTCAGATATCTCTTGTGACACAGTTTGTTTGAAACTATTCGTGTCTTCAAGATATCTGGCTAAGGTATCTGAATGTCGCCAAAGAATCTTGTGCGCTTCTTCAAGTCTTCAATGTCGTTGAGCTTGTTCTGCTTGGATGTCTTCTTCTTGGTCTTCTCTTCATAAAATAAAAATTACATTTTGAGACCTAACATCCTATACAAGATTAGCTAGACTATCATACTTAGTGAGTTTCCTCTTTTACAATGTTCAAGTGAACCAAGAGTACTAATCACCTTTCTGAGACTAAGATAAGTCATCATGTTGCTGATCAAAATCTAAACAGATATTTCTAACAAAATATCTAACAAATTTCCTAACAAATTTCCCAAGAAATTTCCCAACAAATTTCCCAACAAATTTTCCCCTTTTTGATCAGTCAACGATGACTATCATACCTATTACAAATCTGGATGAGTGAACAATTCAACACTTAATCTTTTCTTAAGATCTTCAAATTATTTAATTAAGTGCAGAAAGTAGACACCAACCAAATCACAAGGTGTGATCTTTGCTGATAAGTTATCTTTTATAGAATATTATCTGAGAGTAAGTTCTTCAGATAAGTTACAAATAAAGATTACAGATAACTTTAATACATAATATAGTTAAGCTCAGTCAGCAAAGATACAACAAAAACTACGTAGTAAATCAGGACAACAGGAGTAACCAAGCTCCAAGTAAACATCCTAATAAACTAGTCTTCAAGTCTTCAATTTCTTCAAGTCTTCAACAGTGTTTATGTGGATTAGTCTGCAAATTTCCTATCTCCAAACCTTTTGATGTCATCAGAATAGTCATACAGAAGAGTTCTGACGAGCATCTCTGTGTCTCTGGCAAATCCACAGACCTCTTTGTAGGTTTTGGTAGGATTTTTCTTGACAAAATGTTTGACCCACAGATACTTTCCCCACTTCCAGGCATGCTCTATTCTAATATCTGAAAGCTTGAAGTATTCGTAGATAATCTTCAGATATCTGATGTCACCCTTGTATTGATCTTCAGTTAGATAGAACGATTCATAGGGTTCTACAGCGAGTCTTGTTCTTGTGCCTGTTCCTGTGATATTCAGAATTCTGTGCACATCATCTGGCTTTCCATATGGACATTCATCAGAGAGGTCCTTTCTCATGGCTTCAGTTCTCTTGACAACTTCAAAATCCAACCAGGCTTTAATGTGATTGGTGTTGATCAAGGTTGGCTTATCTTTTCTCCATGCCATTAGTTGTTTATGGATTGGTTCTGAAAATCTTGAATTTACCAATAGATGCTTAAGTTCCAGAATCCAATAGCCATTTTTCTGATTGATGCACCTGTAGACAGAGGAATCATTGTCATACTTCACATACTCTATTTTGGCTTCTTCTGGCCTGAGTGGAAGTTGACTTTGTCTTTGCTCAGCTCTCAGTCTTTTCCTTCTCTGTCTTGAATTCTCTTTGGGGTGTTTTAGCTGCTAGGGGCTTTGCAGCTATGGGCTCAGTTAGGCTTTCAATTTTCCTTTTCTTGTGAAGAGGAGCTTCATCTTCATCAGTTTCCTCATCATCATCAAGATTGAATCTTGTGTGAGTTTTACAGCCTTCTTCATTGCCCAGGGACTTGATTTGACCTTCTTCTTCTTCAGAAGAAGATTCATCAATCCCTTTAACTTGTCTTCTCCTTGGAGCCTTGGTACTCCTTGGAGGTTTCTGTGCCATGGCCCTTGTTATCATTTTAGTTCCTTCAGTAGGTTTCTGGGAAGCAGCTACTATTTGCAAAGCAGCTTGGCTTGAGGAGGGTTCATTGATTCTGAGTGGTGGCTGGGAAGTTTTCATGTTTCTTCTTCCTTTCTGAGCCGCACCAGCTCCAGATTTCTTCTTGTTTTCTTCTCCTTCTTCCCATTCCCCCTGACTTTGAGGTCCAGATTTGTACATTCTTTCCCCCTTAGTCATTGTTGGCTGACTCAGTCTCATAAAGGAATCTGAGAGAGAGTTAAAATGCCCTTGTAAATAATTATAGGCAGTGACCAACTTCTGAAGTTCGGCTTTGAGCTCCTGATTTTGCTTGATAAGTCCATTGTCCTTATCAGTGAGCTCTGCTAATGGGCCTAGGATGGCATCTGCTTTTCCAGCAGTGTAACTTGCCTCTTGGAAAGCTTTTTCAGCTAAAGACGCATCATCGTCCCTTATCATTCCCAGATCTTTCTGAGCAATGACTATGCTAGTTGTTCTCTGAGTGATGAGCTCAGTGAACTTTCTCATTTCAGAGGGGACGGAGGCAATTACTTCCTTGTTCTGTGAAGACATCTCCTTGTTCAGAGTAGCCAGTACTTGGTACCTGTTCATGTATTCATTGGAGTGAACATTTGGCAGTTTGCTGAAAATTGTAGGAGCAATCAGCTTCCTTTTCAAGTGAGAAACCGCTAGATGTTCATTGCGGTGCTCTGCCAAAGTCTTGTCTTCTTCATCATCTGAGTAATCAGCCCAGTGATCTTCATCCTCTTGGACATTTTCATCGATTGTATCGAGTCCAGCAACCATCTCAGAGATTGGTTTCTTTCCTTTCTGGGAGGAGGATGGTACTTCTTTTGAATATGATGCAGCCTTAGCATCATGCTTGACTTCAGATACTTCTTCAGTATCGAGTTCTTTGGTGATATCATGCACAGCATCTCGTAGCTCTTTAACCTCAGAGTAAGCAATCATTTCTTGTAAGTATTGATCTTGTAGTTGATCAAGCTTGTCTCTGGATTTAGCTATTTGATCTTCCAGTTGAAGATGGAGCTGTTGTTCTTCTTCCAACAGTTGTCTGAGTTGAGCAGATCTGGTTTGAGTGTTTAATATTTTCTGATCGGTTTCTTCAGAAAGCTCAACTACTTGTTCAGTAGTAACTGGGTGTTGGTTAGAAGATGGATGAGTAGATTTCTGAGGAGATGGAGACGGAGATTTCTGTGAAGGCTTCTCAGTGTGCTTTTCAGCAGCTGAGGCATCATTTCTTAGTGAAATTCCTCCGGTCCCTGGTGCAGGGGCATCATCATCATCCTTTTTGTCTGTGTCATCCTTTTGGTGATGGTCAGTGGGAGGTTCGTCGAAGTCATTTTCGTTTATCTCTTCCTCCTCATCATCTTCAGATACAAGATTGATCACTTCAGGAATAGTGATCTTCTGCCCATTAACCTCTTCTTGTTCAGAAGGTATAAATTGCAGAGTTTGGGGCAGGACTGGCTTAAATGCCATTTGTAATCTTGTCTGACCATCTTCCTGTTCAAAGGCTTGTATCAAATCAGGCGCTTTCTCTGGAGAAATCCTTATGCAATAGAGTCGCAACTGTGTATTGTTCGGTAGGGAACATTGCATGGATGTATGTCTCCAAGTCAAGAGCTCGTGCTCGTCTGTTTGGTTGATCTGTGATTCTCAATATTTCAGAGAGATCAGAGCACCTTAATCTTTGCCATTTCTTGAAGCATTTAATGTGCTTTGGCAAGGTGTGAGCTTTGAAGAAGGGAAGTAGGCCCCTGTCTCAACAATGGGAACCTGCTCGGCACTTGTTTGAGTCTGAAAGAAATAGTTTTGAGTGAGCTTCAAAACTTTTGTAGATATCTGAGTAGAAGTGTAGTTTAGTTTCTGAGTTACCTGAGTTAGTACTTGTGCTCGAGAGATTGTGCTACTGAGACAATTGGTGTCTCAGATATCTTGTTGTGAGGAGGAGACTTGGAAGTCTGGTCCTCATCAACCTTTCTTTCTTGAACCTGAGAATCAAGAATAATACAATACTTAGGAAATTATTTGAAAGAATTTGTGCATAAATATGCTTTTAATGAATTCTGATTTTTGCTACTTACTTCCTCAAAAGGAAGCTCCAAGTAATTTTTCTCAGAAACTTTTTCAGTTTCTGGTGTTCTTTCGAGTGATGTTGCCTTGGGGGCTTCATCAATTTCCATTGATGCAGGAGATGTCGCAACTTTGTCCCCGTGCATTTCTACTTCTGATTGATCCTGTGAGTAGAAAGTATTGAATATTTTTAGAAGAGATATAAGATAACCCAAGATGAAGAATACTTATCACTTGATTCGTCATATACCTTCATGCTAGAAGGCTCAGTGATGTGTTCTTCAGAAACCTTGTTGGTCTCTGGGTTTGTCTCTGGCATTTCTGCCTTATCTTCTTCCATCTCAGTTGGAGCCTGTTAGAAACATTTATTTCAATGATTAAGCACATAAACTTATAACTGAAGAAGTGTTATCTTAAGAATCCATTATTACCTGTGACACAGGCTCAGATGTCTTAAGAGGCGAGGTTGAGGAAACCTCCTTCTCAGTTTTTGAGGTAAGCTTTTCAGCTTCCTCTTGTTTGTGTGTTTCTAACTCACAGAATAAAGAATTTTTATAAATAACAAGATGTACAAGCATAAAAATTTTCACAAGATAAGAGTTAAACCGGTCAGCTACCTGAGTAGTTCAGGATGATTGGTCTCTGGAACTTGTGACCTTTCTATACTTGGTCTTCTTGTCCCAGTGCAGTTTCTTTGCTTGAAGTTTTTGGTACTTCAAACCTTTCCTGAGTATGCAACTCAGTTGCCTCCCCTGGTTGATCATTCTGAGTAGATGTCTCAGTTTGATCCCTCTCATTGAGTTGGGGAACCTGCTCTTTTGCAGGATTTTCTTCAGCATACTGCATTGCTGGTAATTCGAAATGGAGTTCATTTACCATTTCATCAACCACTTGTGGCTGTTGTGGTTGTTGTGGTTGTCTGGAAGTAGAGGATTGGTCAGTAGAATGTTCTTCCAGATTTTTAGTTGTATGCTTCCATCAAGATCCGCCAAGATTTAAAATACCACTCATCAGGGCTTTTTGAAGTTGTGCAAGAGAAATATTCCCTGATGATGTGTTTGCACCAACAACCTTTACTATGGATTCAGCAACCTGTGGTGTAGGTTCTTCTTCAGATACCTTATCACCGCCATCGCTTTGAATCCTTAGCCCTCTTTGTTCTTTCTCGGACTTGAGAGATGACTAGTTCATCATCTTCATCATCAGAGCTCTCATCAGCATTGGGAACTGATTGATCCATTATTCCTGCAGTTTCTGCAGATAGGGCTTGGTGTTTTTCACCACTTTTGGCAGCATTTACGAGTTCATCAGCAAGGCTTTCTGCATTAGTCGCAACATTTCTGAAAGCGCTTTCTCTTGCTGAGTCTACTTGTTCAGTAGTTGATAACTCTTTTTCATCATTGATGATTTCATCTGCCTTTATCAGTTCATCGACAATGCCTGCAGATATCTGAGAATCGACAACCTCTTTGGGTGTGTCTTCTGATTTGCCAGCAGACTTCTTTCTTGAAGTTCTGGGCTTCTTGGTCGCAACCTTTTCTTCAGATACCTTTTCAGACTTTCGCTTCTTAGAACCTTTTTGAGACCCAGTAACCTTTTTCATCAAGTTTGTATACTCATATTTGTAGAGTAGGTTACTGTTGGCTATTTCAGCCGTCTCTCTGAGCTCAATGCCAGTTAAGCTTTTCCAGCAAGTAGCATATTTTCAGACCATATCCTACAGTGGCCTTTGGCTCAGCTAGTCCTTTGGTAATCTTAGGCTCGAAGCCTTGAATCTTCTTCACAAACTTCAGAAAGGCGTACTTTCCCCAGTTAAAAGGGTTTTCCAGCCGTTTGTCTTGTTGATTCAGCAAGAACATCATCATCCACCGTTCTTGGCTTATCTGGTCAGCACCTCCTTGTAGACCATCAAAGCATCTGTGAAGAATGCAAGCCAGTACATCCCAGTGAACCAACAGATGTCTGGTTCGGATGTCAGCAAGCTTGAACTCAGTGGGTTTATCTGATTTTTCAAGATCACACACGTCACTGTAAAGTTCTTCAACACCTTCAAGGAGTTCATCATCCGTTGTGTTTATTTCAAAATCCTTTCCAAGATTTTGAAACTCAAACAACTTACAGAAAGTTGTTAAGTCCAGAAGGATTTCCTTTCCTTGGACTGAGATTTTAACAGACACTATTTCATTGCCTTCAGAAACACAGGAAATAATCCTGGAGTTGTTGTAGAATTCCAACACATCGAGTGATGAAATTCCACTAGGGCGAGCAGATAGAAAGCCCTTGATTTGTGCCTTTTCAAGCATGTCAAGAATTAGCTTTCTGTCGGCTTGGTTCTCTATTCCAGCCGTGAGGTATTCCTCAACCATGGCACCACCCCAAATCATTCTGTGATTTGAAGTCCAATGGTCAGGATTAAAATCTCCTACCAGTCGGTTGTTCACAATAACCAACTCTGGTGCTTGCTTTTCAGCAGTACCAGTGGAGGATTGAGATTTTAGTGTAGTTGAACTTTTAGGGGCCATCTCTTTATATAGTGTAGGGATTTGAAATTGGTGTTTGAAAGAGATTTGATTTAGTAATTCTTTGCAGAAAAACTTAATCTTGATTTGCAGAGATTGTAGAAGGTTTTGCAGAGAATCAGGAGAAGGATTTGCTATTTTTGTGCAAGATGAGTTTTCGGATTAGGCAAAAGTGATTTCCTATGCCAAAATCCTATATATATAGCAGTTGAATCCCAACAGACAAATACATACAAATTGATTTTGTGTGTACGTAACTGTGATTTGCAAGCAAGCGTGAGCAAAAGCTAGTTCGGCATTAAATGCTTAGTGGGCCATGTCTGAATTTCAACAGTCCACTATTTACTGTGAATTAATTTCCACCGTACAGATCAATCGCTTAATTTCATCAAGGGTCACCATTGCTTCTCCAGCAATGATCACAATCAACAAGTGTAATTGTGCCCATTTAATGAATTTTGGCGCATAGCTTTCTGAATCACGTTTTTGTATGACCAAGAACACTGTTTGCATCTGAATCTGTCTTATACTTAGGATTTTTCCAAGTTTTTCATCAAGATAGAAATAATGCGAGTTTCAAGAGAGTAGTTGACTGCAGATAGTTGTACAATTCTCTTTTGTATTCCCCGTTTATAGAGTGATTCAGATATCTGAGTTCCCGTCTCAGAGATCTTAAGCTATCTTTTTGCTTTTTAGCCTTTTTGACTTTTGGATACCCATTCCAGATTTCTCTTTTCTCTTCTCTGGATACCTGGTCCAGATACCTCTTCTCTGGATGCCCGTTCCAGATACTTCTTCTCTGGATGCCCGTTCCAGATATCTCTTCTCTGGATGCCCGTTCCAGATACCTGAACTCTTTCAGTTCATTGGTAGTTCCATTAGTCCAAGACTATGTCTTCAGGCTAAGAATCTACTTTCTTGTAGTGGCTTAGTGAAGATATCTGCAAGTTTGTCTTCAGTGCCAATCTTGAGTATCTCTATATTGCCCTTTTCAACATGGTCTCTGATGAAGTGATGTCTAACATCAATGTGCTTTGTTCTGGCATGAAATTTAGGATTCTGTGTATTCGCAATAGCACTTGTGTTGTCACAGAAAATGGGAGTTTTCTTCTCATCGAGTCCATAGTCTTTAAGTTGTTGTTGTATCCACAGAATTTGTGTTGCACAACAACCAGCAACAATATATTCAGCCTCTGTGGTAGAAGTTGCATTTGAGTTTTGCTTCTTGCTAAACCATGAGATAAGTCTAGTACCCAGAAACTGACAAGTTCCTGAGGTGCTTTTCCTATCAAGCAGTGATCCAGCATAATCAGCGTTTGAGTACCCAGCTAAACTCAATCCACTTTCTTTAGGATACCACAATCCTATACTGTACCCTTTACATACCTTAATATTTTCATAGCAATGTTGTAGTGTGTTTGCATTGGATTCGTCTGAAATCTAGCACATACTCCAACGGCATATTGAATATCAGGTCTACTTGCAGTGAGGTAAAGCAGTGAACCTATCAATTTCCTATACTTATGTTCTTCAACACTCTTATCTGATTCAGTATAGGTCATTTTGGTTCCAATGCTCATAGGTATCTTAGCATTCTTTTCAGAAGGCTTAAGATTGAATTTTGTGAGCATATCTTTTGCATACTTTGTTTGACTAATGAATATTCCATCATTGAGTTGCTTGACTTGCAATCCTAGGAAATAATTCATTTCTCTCATCATGCTCATCTCAAACTTGCTTTTCATGAGATTTGCAAAGTCATTACAAAGTTGCTTGTCCTTAGATCCAAATATGATGTCATCAACATATACTTGAACTAAGAGTAGTTTCCCGTCATGATTTAAGGTAAATAAAGTTTTATCAACTTCACCTTTACAAAAAGTCGGGAATCGAGCCCCAAAGGATGTGGGGCGACCGCCCCAAGCTCTGGACACAGTCACAGAGGGGCATACGTCGTTTGCCCCTTGGGGTGATCGACAATCGCTTGGGGTGATCGCCCCATACGCCCTTGTAACGCCAAATCCGCCATTTTTCTCTATTTATTCAGTTTTTGCATTTCTTTTTCATCAGACAGCATTCCAGACTGTTAGAACTTAGGATCCGGGATTGGTACTTGAAACA
Source organism: Plantago major (assembly GCA_026545765.1). Taxonomy (NCBI): domain Eukaryota; kingdom Viridiplantae; phylum Streptophyta; class Magnoliopsida; order Lamiales; family Plantaginaceae; genus Plantago; species Plantago major. The sequence continues at coordinate 79,850 of JAIFAC010000011.1, forward strand.
AGATCAATAGACAATGTTGCCAACAATGTTGTTCAACATTGTCTTCAACATAGCAAACAGATGGCAGCGGATGAATAAGAATGAAACTTCTATTACCAAGCCAATATATAGAAAAATATATTGGCAGCGCCTTAGGCAAAATATCTACTGACAGGAAAAGTAGATCTAATCAACTAGGTTTAATACAATCACAAACGATTGATTAAACAACCAAAACTAGCCCTAGAAGAACCAACAGTAAAAGCTATTCTAGGTCGATGTTTGAAAGAGTTATTCCAACAATGAATACTCTTAGACAAACTCTAAAGCTAGCAGAAAACAAGAAGCCTAAACTCTTTTAATATAATCTCGATTGATCATCAAGAAAGGCTCAATGATTGCTCGGCTGAATCCTTGTATATATACTTGAGATATCGACAGCTCCCATCCAAGTCGAAAGGCAATAGGATCTCAGCAAAGGCAATTTTCCATGTTCTTGTTTTCTTCAACAATCAGCTAGAAGGAAATTCCCATATTAGTGTCTTCAACAATATATTTCCTTCTTGCTTTCTTCAACAATATTCTTGAAAGATTCTCTCTTTAGATTGCATTCCTTATGTCCAAAGCAACTCAAACTCTTTCCTTATTCCTGCAGAAATTCGAATTGATTGCTTCCAGTCCAAGTCATCAATCCAATTGGCCTGCTTGTATCTATGTTGTCTGCTGTTGTCCGTAATGTTGTTCCAACATTGTATCGACACTATTTCGCAATGTTGCACAACATTGAAATCCTGATTCAAACAACAACAACAAACACAAACATTGAACTGAATCATGAAAGATAAGATTAACTAATCAAGTGCAACTTGCATTTTCAATCTCCCCCTTAATCTTAGTCTTTCATCAAGCAATAGCATTCCTTTGGGCTCATTGATTCCTTTTGATCTAATAAGCATGTTTGAGCCCAACTTGATATATCCTACAAAATATTCATAGAAAAACAACTACAAACATTAACCGGTTATGTTACGAAGAAAGGTTGAATTACTAAACAAAGTGCACTAAATCGCACTTTCAATCCCCCCCTTAATTCTGATCTTTCTTCACACAACCTAAAACCAGTTTGTTAGTCAAATCGAACAAGTAAGATTTAAACAAGTCAAGAGGAATCCTTTGTTGGGAACTGAAAGATAAAGTGCAATCGATCAATGCTGATGGACAATGTTGAGTCAACACAGAACTCAACATTGCTGTAAATATGCACTTTCAAATTCCCTCTTATGTCTTTGTCTACTCATCTCCTTTGAACTCATCATGGGAATCATATCATACTTCTTTTGACAATTCCTGCACTCAGTAGTTAGTGAATAAAGACAAACTTGCGCAGAATTGCTGTATAAGTGCAGTAAACAAAGTCGTCTTCAATGTTGACACAACATTGCAGTCAACACTGCACTATTCAATCTCCCCCTTTGTCTTTCTTCACAAAAACACACCTGAACAAACTTGTTAGAAACAAACAACAACAACACACCTGAACAAACTTGTTAGAAACAAACAAATATAACAGGCATGAAACTACAGAACTCCCCCTCAACATTAGACGAGAGCAAAATAACAAAATAAAGTATGTTAGCTTTTTGTTCAATCTCTTCTCTTCTCCCCCTTTTTTGAGAAGAAAGATATCTCTCAGATTATTCAACCAAGTTCACAGAAGGAGACAAGAAGACATGCAATGAGTTGTGGACTATAGGACCTGCAATAAGAGCTGTGCAATGTTGGAGAATGATGTTGAAAACATTGAGTTCAACACTGGCAGCCAAGGTGATAGCAGAAGCAGGAAAAGAGTTTGGATCGGCTGGAGGGCAGTAATCAGGAATAGAGGTTGGATTAGCTGAAGAGCAGTGTTAGGATAAGAGTGGATGGTCATGATGGGTGTTGTTGGGTTTGCCTTAAAAGATCCTGCAAATATATGTCAATGCTACAGAAACTGTGCACAACTGTTAATAAAAGATTAAAGTTGCAAGTAAAACAGTTATCCGTCAAGTCATAGTAATTAGATAAACAGATAAACCCTAGGGAGGTTGACACTAAAAATCTTGATCTTAAATAATGACTTGAAATGCAAGAACAGGAAAGCAAAAACCCCAAACCCCAATGAAACACCTTAGACCTGAAACACCTCAGACCTACTCCCCCTCAAACCCAAAAACACACAGAAAGGTCAGATAGAGAAGCACATATAAAAAAGAGCAAATATAAGTCAGAAAGTACTCCAAGGACAGCCAATGATGACCAGCATGTTGACTCAACATTGATGACAACATCGGAAATCGACCACTCTTAATGTAAGTCACCAGAAACCAAGTCTCAAGATGTGCAGATTCGATTAACACCACTGATGCTGCAGGCAAAGACAGAGAGAGAAAGGAATACCAAAGAAACACACTCAACATTGCCTCAAAAAGTAAATTGAACAATTAGCATAAGTTTGAGTGGGGGTGACCATGAGACCGTGAACCATGTCAAATAATTGGAACACGTATGAATCCGCTCCAAAGCCGAAGCCTATGCGGAGTTAGGCAAACACACGTCTCATGGCATAAAATCACTCAATTGACCACATTTGGTAATTTGGTACTCAGAAAGTGAACTAGCAGCAATACGAGAATCGGCACTTTTGTGCGTGTCGGTTTCCTGTACAGGTCATCAACCCTCACGACATATGACACATTGGCCACGTCGATATCTGGATAGTATTTGAAACCTGCCCAACACGATCCTCGACGGAAACACTTCGAGCCCTTTTTATCATAATTCATCGACGACATATAAAGGATGAGGCAACATCAAGTGTGAGTCAAGGTACGGTAAAATAGCCAAAAACAGCAAAAGTGGGTTTTACATAAAGCAAACACACAAGAGACTCGATCCCTTTCAACCTTGATTTCAAATAGCCTTTCAACCCCTAAGCATCACCACTGTAAGCTACAAAGTAGGAACAACCATAGACCAGTACAGAAGCATAGAAAGCACATAGACACACACGTAAAAAAAATCAAAAGGCAACAAAAAACACATCACTTTTCTGCAGCCAGTGTTGACTGTGATGTTGAGTCAACACTGGTTTCAACATCGAAGATCACAAAGAGCACAAATCAAGAGATCTCCTAAGACTGAAGAATCTCTCACAATCTAATGGTTTGGTAAAAATATCTGCAAGTTGATTGGTTGTATCTAAGTGTTGTATGACTATTACTTGCAGATTGACCATATCCTTAAGAAAATTATGCCTAATGTCTATGTGTTTCGTGCGTGAGGGCAAAACAGGCTTCTTAAAATTATTTATGGCACTAAGGTCATCACAGAACATCAACAAGGTATCACATTGTCGACCAAAGTCATGCAGCATATTTTTCACCCATATCAATTGAGTAACACAACTCCCAGATGTTACATGTTCAGATTCAACATATGAGAGTGACACATTGTTCTGTTTCTTGAAATACCATGACATTAAATTCGAATCAAAATAAAAGCAACCTCCACTAGTGTATTTTCTATCATCTAGAACACCAGCCCAATCAGAATCACTAAATCCCACTAGATTAGTGTTTGTATCACATGCATGCCATAATCTAAGATTAACAGTTCTTGATATATATATGAAAAATCTTTTAAGAACAATCGGTGTGGGATTTTAGGTTAGATCGACACTACAGCACAAACACACACATAAAACATAATGTGAGGTATCTTTGGTTGATAGATATAGAAGGTCGTGAGTCATTGTTACAGATAATGTTAGGTCAACATCATCTCCAACATCGATTCTCACTGTGAGCATAAGACCATTAGCCATAGGAGTCTTTGGTTTCACCTATCATGCTCATCTCATGGGTACCGCCGATGGAATTTCACTGTGATGTTGAGCTCAATGTTGTGTCATCATTGTCAAGATTGACAATTTCTCCTTGTACACCAAATGGAGTTCTTGGTTTAGACACCTTTTCGTGTTCGATGTCGCTTTTCTCGTGAGTGTTCAGAATCTGCTCAATTGCAACAACCTGTTTATTCTTGGGTACAGTGCCTTTCTGGACAGAGACATCAGAAAAGACAGTTTCGAGAACAGACAATGTTGATGTCAATGTTGACTCAACATTGTTTTCATTCATCAGTTTCAGCTCTTCCCAGTGATAATCTGCAGATAGATCAACTGAACCATGTAGACACAAAACATTAGTAGAAAATGATTCCTCAGGGTTAGTCCCGAAAAGTGTTTCACAGTTTTGAGAATCATCATAGTCGAAAAAGACTTCTTTTGTCAATGTTGGACCATCCATGTTGGACCAACATTGTTTCTCAACATTGTTCGTAATGAGATAGGGCTTTGGCATGCTGGATCATCGTCTTCCTGTTCGTCATCTGAAACATCACTGCGACAAGCAAGCATAGTCTTTTTCTCCTTTCGAAGAGTGTTAGCACATTCATTCTGATAATGCCCCCATCCTTGACATTCAAAACATCTAACTTTACTAAGTTTAGTAAGACTAGGGCTAGAGTTAGACACACGCTTTTCTTTTGAAATTTCTAGTTCCTTTTGAGTTGCTCGAAGAGCCTCTATTAGAATTCTTCCTGAATCTAAGTTTCTCAATTTTCCTAACCAAGTCATTGTAGGCTTCTTCAGTCATGTCTTCAGAATCATCACTACTGCTTTCAAGCTCAGTAACTTTAGCTTTAGATTTAGAGTGAAGGGACATACTAAGGATTTTCGTACCTTTTCTTTCGTTATCAATTATCTCAAAAATTTTCAAATTGTTCATCAAGGTATGAAAATCCATAGTAGCCAGATTGTGAGTGTCTTCCAAAATAGTAACTTTAGTGTCAAATTTTGAAGAGAGAGAACGTATGGCTTTAGAAATCAGTTGCTTGTTGGAAATAGCATCACCAAGAAGTTGAACATCATTAGACAAAGTCAAAAGCTTTTCAAAATAAGAATCAATGGTTTCAGCTTCTTCCATTCTTAGATTTTCAAATTTTGACCAAAGCATTCGAAGTTTAGTTTGTTTGACACTATTATCACCTTCACAATGATTCTGAAGTAAGTCCCAAGCTTGTTTAGCTGTAGTGCAATTTTGAATGATTTTAAACATATGAGCATCAACATGTCCAAAAATGGCATTTAAAGCTTTTTCATTGTAAGAGCTTAAAAGAAAGTCACCTGCAGTGAAGCGTTCTTCAGGTATGGGAACAATATCTCCATCAGCATCAGGTCCTTCAGTAGGCCAGACAAATCCTTCTAGAACAGATCTCCAAGCTCGACATTCAATGGACTTGATGTATGTCCTCATCCTGATTTTCCAGTAGTGGTAGTTCGATCCATCAAGCATAGGTGGCCTGTAGACACTTGAGTTTGCAACTTCCATTGTAGTAGTACCAAATCCAGACACCAGTAGTTAGGTGGCTGGCTCTGATGCCACTTGTTAGAACTTAGGATCCCGGATTGGTACTTGAAACAAGATCAATAGACAATGTTGGCAACAATGTTGTTCAACATTTTCTTCAACATAGCAAACAGATGGCAGCGGATGAATAAGAATGAAACTTCTATTACCAAGCCAATATATAGAAAAATATATTGGCAGCGCCTTAGGAAAAATATCTACTGACAGGAAAAGTAGATCTAATCAACCTAGGTTTAATACAATCACAAACGATTGATTAAACAACCAAAACTAGCCCTAGAAGAACCAACAGTAAAAGCTATTCTAGGTCGATGTTTGAAAGAGTTATTCCAACAATGAATACTCTTAGACAAACTCTAAAGCTGGCAAAAACAAGAAGCCTAAACTCTTTTAATATAGTCTCGATTGATCATCAAGAAAGGCTCAATGATTGCTCGGCTGAATCCTTGTATATATACTTGAGATATCGACAGCTCCCATCCAAATCGAAAGGCAATAGGATCTCAGCAAAGGCAATTTTCCATGTTCTTGTTTTCTTCAATAATCAGCTAGAAGGAAATTCCCATATTAGTGTCTTCAACAATATATTTCCTTCTTGCTTTCTTCAACAATATTCTTGAAAGATTCTCTCTTTAGATTACATTCCTTATGTCCAAAGAAACTCAAACTCTTTCCTTATTCCTGCAGAAATTCGAATTGATTGCTTCCAGTCCAAGTCATCAATCCAATTGGCCTGCTTGTATCTATGTTGTCTGCTGTTGTCCGTAATGTTGTTCCAACATTGTATCGGCACTATTTCGCAATGTTGCACAACATTGAAATCCTGCAGTTCACAAACAACAACAACAAACACAAACATTGAACTGAATCATGAAAGATAAGATTAACTAATCAAGTGCAACTTGCATTTTCACAGACTGTAATTCACCATTTGAAATTCCCCTTTTACTTTTCCCTCTTCTAAGAACCCTAGATCTACATCAACAATTGTAACAAACCTTTGGTTGATTTTTGTAATACATTGAAAACCCTTGAAGGGTTGGGGTCTTTGATTTCTATTCGAATTCAATCGAAGCTTTTCATCCGTGGAATCAAATCCGTGACAATTTGGTAATTGGCTGAACTTTTATTGCCTAATAGATTGATTTTCATATGATTTGTGTATACGCTTTTTGCATGTTTGATATGAGTGGATCGCGTAGCTAATCATCTTAGGGGTCGGTGGTAAGAATTTGGGGTTGGAGCAGTATAGGATCTTTTTGAATGAATTATTTAAATGGCTTCACTGTTTGTTGAATCTTGCGAATCGTTTTGTAGTTCAATGCTTTAGCAATCGTTTCTTGATACCCAAAATCCACAAGAGGGATTCGCAACCTCAAGGTTACTTACGATTTATGCCCAACACATTCGACTACAAACATTGACTAGTACAATTGACGACTCTACTACGTTCATTAAACGATTTCACTTTCATAAGTCATATCTTTCATTGCAAACCTTACTTTCTAGGATGAACCACTTACTTACCACCGACCTGTGTTTCTTTATAGAGATAAAGCGAAGCATTCTTTGTATGATTGTTTTTAGGGTGATTGAGATAGAGTTGATTGGTTGGGTTTTTCATAAGAAACCTTGAGTTACATCTGTTTTGAAGGACAAGCTATTCTCAACTCTCTGTTACCTGATTTACCTGCTTTTCAGTCGATTAACTAAACTTGCATTCGCAAACAAAGCTTAGTCAAGTCCTTCGAGAATGACACTCAGGGCAACTCATCACTTCACTACGGTTTTCTAGTGATCTTGATTTGTGCCTTTGGCTATAAACAAATTAAAGACTTGATTTGATGCATCATAGGGTTCATGTGATTCAATAAATAGATATGATGCGATTTACTTTGTATCGTTTTGATTAAATGCGTATGTAGTTATCTGTTTGATGTTCGTTACGCCAAAATCACCAATGGATTATGCATCTGATTATTTATACCAAAACGTCTTGCGAATGCTATATACATTGGTTCGTTGCAAACACAACTACATTAGCTTGTTAATTGTAGCTTAGTGGAATTGACGCCTACACTAATGCTATCTATTTTATAGAATAATTTACAGTTATTTCATTGTCATCACTCCTCCGTACCTTATGTGATGTAAGGTGTCTGCCTAGAAAAGTCTAAAACAGTTTAATAATCGATAGGACGTGTCCCAGTTATAACTAGAGTAAATCAACATCATTATTATTGCATGTTTCCTGCTAGCTAGCCTGTTTTCTGTCACCACACCATAATTCCCTCTCACATATTTATCTCATTTAGTTTAATCTGTTTTCTAGTTAGTCTGCATAGTTGTTTAATTGTTAGATAATCATTCTGCTACCGAAGCAAACAAACTGTCATTATTATTCGTAAACCAAACTCAGCTTAGTTAAGTCCTCCAAGACTGACCTAGGGGTTAACTTCACTGCACTACAAGTTTTCGTAGTGTTGAGAACTAACTCTTAGCTTAAACAAATATTAAAACATTTAATTTTGACACATCAAGTTTTTGGCGCCGCTGCCGGGGACTTAACTCCTTTGTTAAGTTTACGAATTCTAGTTACAGTATTTTTGTTATTTCTTTTTCCTTGTTTTCATTGTGTTTCTGTCCTGAGTGCTTGTTTTAACTAACAGGTGATTACCGTTGCATAGTTCTGGTGTTGTGTTTCTTTTGCGGCACAGATTAGGTATAATGGAGTCAATGCGATCTGTATATACACCATCTAAAAGTGAAGACTTTAGCTATGTATTGGAGCAATACTAAGATTGGCTTTGTATTGTTACAATACTGGTTGTCTGTCACTAGACTTTCTATTTATGGATTTTTCATTACTTCACCTTAATATAGTTCCACATTTTTGGTTTAGTCTTAGCAGGTTTAACAGGTTCAGATGTCTTATGGAGAAGATCTCTTGGAGTTCGAATGCTAGAAGACATTGAAGAAGGAAAGGAATAAGAATCCTAATCGAAGAACGATTTCTATTTAATCGAAGAAGGATTCCAATTGTATTCCTACAAGGATTCTATGCATGGAAGACTGAGAAGAACAAGGAGAAGAACATAGTGATTCGACCTACTCAAGACTTCTTATCAAGATGGATCTATTGTACTAGTTGGATTTATATTCACAACTATATATACTAGTCGATAGGTTAATAGATTCATAACAAGCTTTTAAGCATAAGATAGTGATTCTCTAGCTGCTTGTTTTGCATCTCTTTTTACTAAGCTTTTAGTTAGTCGTCTCTCTCTTTTGGTGTGAGAGATCTAGCGTCGAATTGGTGGCCCAATTCAAGTTGCTTAGTCTTTGATATTCTAGATCATAGGATTATCGTCTAGATATCTTTTTGTAAATATGTTATTCTTTATAGTGGATATTTCGCCTATGGCTCGACAGATTATTTATAATCTGCAAGAAATTATTTGTGTCTTGTGTTCTTTACATTCTGTTGTTTAGACTCTAAGATAGTTTTAGATATTGGTTTTGAGTATTTCTACAATACGTGTTTACAATATATGTATTTGGTACTAAGTCCCGATCTATACAATTTCAATTGGCATCAGAGCCAGACACCTAATTATAGGTGTTTGGATTTGGTATCATTAGGATGGATTCAGTTAATCAAAAGCTTAACAGGTTGCCAATTATGGGTGGATCCAACTATCAAATCTGGTCAATCCGCATCCGTTCTCATCTCAAAGCCATTGATGTCAAGGTGTGGAAGACTGTGCTTGATAGATACAATGTGCCTATGCTAATCCTGATCAAGACAAAGATTGTGTGCCCAAACCTGAAGAAGATTACACTACTAAAGAGGTAATTGATGATAACAATAACGAAAAGGCTGTAAATGTTATTTTTAGTTATGTCAATCTTCACATGTTCAAGCTTATTCAAACATGCTCGACTACTAAGCAAGCCTGGGGAATTCTCCAAAGGCATTGTGAAGGTGATCCAAGTGTGAAATAAACTAAGCTTCGGATGGTACTTAGCAAATTTGAAAACCTTAGAATGGGGGATGACGAAACAATCTCTTCTTACTTTGAGAAATTGCTGGATATTTCTAATGAAAGCTCTTTGTTAGGTGATCCTTTGTCAAATAAAACCTTGGTTTATAAAGCAATTAGAAGTTTGTCTAAATATTTCGAAACCAAGAAGATTGCTATCGAAACTTCTCTTAATTTGGCTACTATGGATTTACAGACCTTAATGAATATTCTGCAAAATTATGAGTTAAACATGGAAAATCCTCCTGGTAACTCTAGAGAAAAAGGTCTTATGCTTCAATCTAAATCTTCTGAATCACCTGATGAAGAAGATGAAATTGATTTTAATGCTTTCTTTAATTCTATGGTTAAACGCTTTCAAAAGAATAATCTTAAGAATAAGTTTAATCCTGGATCCAACAATATGATCTCCCCTAGTAAGAAGTCTCCCTCTAAGAAACTTGCTAAGAATATGTATCAAAAACCATCTGATGAGGATATAGACAATCTTAGGAAGATTCAGTGCCATGCATGTGAAGGTTTTGGACATTATGCCTATGAGTGTGCTAATACTCTTCGAAAGAAGGGAAATTCTTATCGGGTGTGTTAGAGTGATAATGAGACAAGTACAGACGATGAAGGGATACTTCTGGATAATGATATACATATAGCTGCCCTACATTCACGTGTTAATTGGTCTGAATATCCATCTGATGATGAGTATTGTGATAATACAGGGTGTACATTGTTCGAATATCAGGAGTATCATCAAAACATTATCACTGATCATTCTATGCAGGATTTGTTCTTTATGGATGAATTGGAATGTCTTGACAATACCAGTAATGATTGTACTGATCAGGTAGACATAGATATCTCTTGTTGTATGCATGGATATGTTGATCTTGAAACAGATTACCCGTTTGAAGGTGAATTGAGTCACGAAGAATTTGCTGAAGAACTCAAGATCATATACAACGTTGTCTTGCAAGAACTGAAGAAAACAATGAAATCTGAGAAGGCACTGGCCAAGGAGAATGGAGAACCAAAGGAGACCATTGCAAGACTTGAAATAAGTCTTACCAAGAAGGATTTAGAGCTTGAAAAGGTGTCATCTAAACTAAAACTTCATGAGCTTACTCTTCTCAAACTCAATATATGTACATCTAAACTTGATGAGATGCTACGTTTAGGTAATGAAGGTACTACTGGCTTAGGTTTCTAAACTTTTATAGATGGTTTAGTACCTCAGCCAAAGAAATATTTAGCTCTTGTTTTTGTGAAAGAAGGAAATCCTAATACTAATAAGAAAAAGTACTTTTGTTTGTCAATTCTGTTTAAAAGTTAGTCATAAAAAACCTTTTTGTTTCAAATTTCTAAAAACTCAGGACAGAGACTAATGTTGGTAATGATAGTGTGGACATGTTTGATGTTGCTACAACACTAGATGAAAATACTGAATCAACAGATACTCCTGTTCCGAGTAATGAAAAGAAGGTCTTGAATGTGCAAAGTAAGCCTCAAAAAGAAAGAAGAAAATCTCCTTGGATAAACAAAAACCAAGTGTTCCTTGCAGTATTGTGCCACTATCCGTTAAAAACACTGAAAAATCTCTTAAAACTGATATTTTCACAACAAACTAGAACAAACTTGAAGAAATCTGGAACTAAACAGAAAACTAAAAGAGTTGGGTACCGAAGTCTAGTGAGGTATGTCATGTGGTTTTCTCTGTTGTTAGAACTGACTCTGCAGGAACTTGGCTCTTTGATAGTGGGTGCTCTTGTCATATGACTGGATCTCCAACCCATCTCAAAGATATTATTGCACTAACCAAAGGTACAGTTACTTATGGTAGTGGAGAGAAAAACAGAATCATTGGAAAGGGAACTTTAGCTGTTAAAGGACTTCCATCCTTGGAAGGTGTTCTCTTAATAGAGGGACTAAAGGCAAACCTCATCAACATAAGTCAGCTCTGTGCTGATAACATGAGAGTAAGTTTTGACAAGGTATTATGTGAAGTGCTTGATAGTACAAACACTTGTATTATCACAGGTGTTAGATCTAGAGAAGATTGTTACCAGTTACATGACCAAGTTCCTTTCCACATGAATGTAAACGAGTTAGACCTCTGGTACGAAGATGTCGATCAAATGATATACACTTTACTTAATTGTCAAGGGGTTGCCCCAATATCTGCAGTTAGTACATCTTATCTTGGTATAGGGTATACTTACAATACCTATACTAATTGGGTATTTTTCAATGTTACTCATTGGACAGGTACTTTAGATTATAGAAAATTGACTAGTGATGTATGCTTTTATTTAAGTAATAATGCAGTGTCATGTTATAGTCAGATACAGATGTGTGTTTCTCTTGTCACAACTGATTTTATGCGCTCTTATGATCTGACTAACAATTCAATTCTCTTCTCATGAATTGTGCCAATACAAGTGCAATAAACTCTTTTGTGCATTTTGTCCAGCATAATAATGTTATGCATATAGACATGTGGTATCACTTGCTAAGAGAGTTAGCTGACTCAAGTGATATAGGTATAGATCAAATTGATTGTGTGCATCAACTTGCTTACCTGAATACTGACTTAGTTAATTATGAGAGACTTTCTGACTTTGGAAAGTTTCTCCTCATATGCTCTGTCCAAATTATGAGAGTGCATGTGGTATATAGGTCTGTATTAGGTTGTAAACTTGTTCTTATCTTATGTTTCTTCTCACTTCCTTTGATTATTAACTGTTTGTTATGGTTTTTGGTCATGTCAGGGGGCTCTCTCTACAAAATGCTTTATGGAAGTAATAAAAAAACTATTCTTGTTAGACCAAGTGTTTTTGTTTATTGGCTTTTTATGTCTAGTGTTATTCTCGGGAGAGTGGAGTCTTGGCTGACCTCATTCAGTATTGTTCACTATGATTTTCGTGTGGTAGACATTGTATGACGAAAAATAGCTCTTGTTAAATTTGGGGCTGTTAGGAATATTTGTTTAGATTTTGATCAGCAACCTAATGACTTATCTTAGCTCAGAAAGGTGGTTAGTACTCTTGGTTCACTTGAACACTGTAAAGGTGGTTAGTGCTCTTGGTTAGTCTCTAAATGTAATTTTTATATCTTTGAAGAAGACCAAGAAGAAGGCATCCAGCAGGAGAGTTCAACAAATTTTGAAGACTTAAAGACTGCACAAGATTGCTGAAGACGTAGGTCATCAGATACCTATGTTCAGATATCTTGAATAAACAAGTGTTTTTCAATAAACAGGTTTCACAAAAGATATCTGAGAACACAAGGTTTCCGAACGAGGAAAAGTGCCCACAGATATCTACACTCAGATACCTTAGATAAAACTATGTTTCTGGGAAACAATGTTTCAACAAGTATCTGAAGATGTGAAGGTCTCTAGAAAGGGACATGCAATGCTTCAGAAAGCATGCATAGTTCCGTTGGCACAACAGGACAAAAATAGTACAATGCAATAAATGCGCAGATAGAGACATCTGAACAAAAGAAGAAATCTCTGAAAAGAGACAACGTCTTCTGCAGTACTATTTACAGATATCAATAGTTTGAATTTCATTAAGCCTAACGGATACTATTCAAACGGCATGAATTTCAACTATAAATATCAACACTTAGAATGCTTGAAATACACACCTTGAACTTACACTGAACACACCAAGAACTTAGATCTACGAACTTATTCTTTCAAGCATACAAGCCTTCAACCTATTTATTCTTTAGCTTACAGTTGCGACTAAGCTCTTGAATTCTAACTAGCACGAAAGTTCTAAGGTCCTGATCCTTAACAAGCATTGCTATCTGAGTTGAATCAAAAGATCAAGTATCTAAGTTTCATTCTCCAGAACATTTAACATAGACTTGGGTGAGTAAAGAACATATCACCACATATTGTGAAGTGTGTTAAGTGATTCTTGTTCTATAGAGTATTCTTACATAACTGAGAAAGTTATTAAGACTACTCACCTGACAAACTACCTTAACCAACACCTTAAACGGCGTGGAGTACAGGAAGTACATAGTTTGGGAAACTAAGGAATAACTCCAATGTTACTGTGCATAGGAAGTACTTAGTTTGGGAAACCAAGGAATAGCTCAAAGGTTTCTGAGTACAGGAAGTACTTGGCTGAGAAAGCCGGGGAATAACTCAGGGGAAACATTTAGTTGGGAACCCAGTGTATTTAGGAATCGAGAGAAGATATTTGTAGGGTGAACTCAATTATCTGTCTTAGTGGATTCTAGGTCTGAGAAAGGCCGAAGTGGATTAGTTGAGGGATTACGCCACCCTCAGATACCACTATAAAGATCTGTGTTATCTACTTTCTGCAACTTATTACTTGCTTTATTTACCTTACTGAGTATTTACACACTTATATCTTGCAAAGAACGTGCACTTATCACAGAAAAGTCTTCCGCTCTCTGAAATTAAGTATCAGATATCTTCACATATATCTGAAAAATTATGTTTATCGACAAAAGTTGTAAAAGAATATTCATCCCCCCCCCCACTAGTCTTTTCTTTCGCCGTTATCTGGACCAACAAGTGGTATCAAAGCAGGAGGTTCCCAATCCTTCTGCACTGAACCTAGATCCCAGATAAGTGCCCACTAACTGCTTTTCACCTACACTTGATTTGTCTGTTTAGTGTGTTTGCTACAGGATGACTTTAAGTGACGCTCCAATTCTCAAGCCAGAGAACTATGAGAAATGGAAGAACAACATGATGCTCCACCTAGAAGCCATCAGTGACGAAATGATCGAAGTAATAAAGAATGGCCCCATAGCCATCAGAGAGAACAAACAATTGCTGAGAAAGTTCACAATGTTGCTTTAGTAACATAAGGTACTTCTGAAAAGAAGGATACCAAGGAAATGACTGAGGAAGATGCTCTTGCTGTAAAGCAAATGAGAAAATATATCAGTCGGGAGATTGAGAGAAGAAAAGTCAAAGAGAAGCTGAAAAACATCTAGGCTCAAACTATGACCAGTACAAAAATATGCAGCTGTCAAGCTCGCTGAACAAGCCAGCTCAGCAAGCATCTAGTACTGAGGAAGCAGAAATCGGAAACGATATCTGTTTCTATTGTGAGAAACCTGGTCATTTTAAAAGAGACTGCCATGTTTTTAATAAGCTAAAGACATGTGACAAGAAAGATTGAAGAAACTTCAAGAGAGGTCAGAGAGCTATCTCACTGAAGAAAGGGAAAAGATTCAAATCCAACTGGATGCTCTTGATGTTGAGTTAGAATCTGAGGAAGAAGACTCAGATGACTCCAAACTACCTTCTCCAGAATTATGTGGCATCACTCATGAATTGGTTGACTTTGGTCAAAAGAATAGGGAATTATGTGGGGTTGCTGAGGAGATCTATTCAGATTGATCCAACATTGAGCCTTGCCTAATGGCTGACGAGGTAACCAACATTTCTCAATTCATAAATTATGAGAGTGATGAGGAAGAAATCAGAGATTTAGAATATCTCAGAAGAGAACTTGATCTCTACAAACGAGAATTTCAAACGGTCCGAGCTAGAGCCGACATTTTTTAAGAAGAAAAGAATTCTCTTGAGAAGGAAAATTCACAATTAATCAAGATATCTAAGAAAAAGGATGCTGAAAATGTATTTCTCAAAGAACAGATATCTGAGATGAAAAACCTTCTTTCTGAAAGTGAGAAACTCAAAAAGAAAGAACTATCTTTTCAATCATATGCCAAAGCTAGTGACACTCTTACTGAAGTACACTCTTATTTAAGAGATCCTTCAGAAAAGGGAGGACTTGGGCTGAACACACAAACAAATAGTTCTACTACTCTGAATAAGAGTGACGAAAGAATAACATTTGTTAGTGCTCAACAAGATGGTTCTCAAATAACCTACATCATTGGTCAGAAAGATAAGGTTGTTGACAAAGGAAAGGCAATCGCGACCAAACCTTTGTGGGAAAAACAAGTCCAAAAGAAAACTGTTGGGAATATTTCTGTAAAGAAACATAACACTGAAAAGTGTAATCACCCACAGTGTTATGTCTCTCAGAAAGGAAAAATTGCAGGAGCAGGCAAATTTTCCAACATCACGTTTCTGGAAAGAAAGACGTTCCAGAGACTAGCAAAGCTGCTGAGAAGAGAACTCAGACAGGACAGGTGCTCGAAATGGCATTGGCTATAAAGCCATCGAGAAACAACTCGCTTGTGAGTATAAACAAGAGCAAGAACGATGGAAGAAAGCCAGGATTGCGCATAGCAATCATCAGAAGTGGAAGAAAGAACAAGTTACGACCACTCTGAGTGCCAGGGCTAGAAGAAATCTGGCAGGGAAAGCTAAGTTTGCTAAAAAGCAGACTCAACAATCTGACAGGTATCTGAAAGCACCACGAGGAGCACCAAGGAACACACCAAGAAGGAAAATAGCTTTAAATGATAATGACACTGATCATTTACCTAAAATTCCTCCTTATGTTCCAACAAGAAAAAAGAATACCCAAAGGAAGTTCATTCAGAAATGGATTCCTACAGGGAGATTCTTTACTCCAGAAGGTTCCATTGTTGGAATGAGAGCCTAACTCCATGTTTCCTGTCTTGTGCAGAACACTCTGAGGAAGAACCCGAAGTGGCATTTTGATTGTGGATGTGGGAAGCACATGGCAGGAGACTAAGCAAATCTGATTAACTACAGAAAATGCGATAAACGACCAATTATTAGATTTGCTGGAGGAGATGAAAATCCAACCATAAGTTTTGGCAATCTGAAGCTTGGAGCTCTTACAACCTCTGAAGTACTACATGTAAAGGGATTGAAATATAATCTCCTAAGCATGAGTCAATTGGTAGACAAAGTGTACACTGTCAAGATCAAGTCAAAACTATGCAAAGTAATTGACAATGAGTCAAAGCAGACAGTCTTCGTTGCTAGGCGACAAGGAAATCTTTATGTTGCTGACTGGGCATCTGCCACAACTGAAGATTGTCTCTGGTGAGTCAATCTGGCCACACTGAAGAAAACTGGCTATGGCATAAAAGAATGAGTCACTTGAACTTCAAAACTCTGAACAAGCTAGCCAAGAAAGAATTGGTGGTTGGTTTACCCAAAATGGTATATAGAAAAGATGGTATATGCTCAGCTTGCCAAATGGGAAAACAATCCAAAACATCTTTCAAGTCTAAAACTAGACACTCCAGATATCTGAAAATCAAATTCCAGATATTTGAAAATCAAATTCCAGATATCTCTAACACTGAAAAAGTGTCAGATATCCATGGCATTTCCCATGTGCCAGATATCTCAAATATAGCACTAGTATCCTATCAAGATCATATTGATTCACATTCAGATCAAAATGATATTGATCCTACTAGTTCAAAACCCATTATGAAATGGATAATAAATCATCCTGCCAAGGATATGATTGGTCCTTTAGACCAAGGAGTTAGAACTAGGAGTGCAATTGCTGACTCTCTTTATGGATGTTTCATCTCAAACATTGAACCTAAAACTATAGAAGAAGCATTGAAGGATCAAGATTGGATCTCTGCAATGCAAGAAGAGTTGGATCAATTTGGCAGAAACAAAGTCTGGAAACTAGTTCCATTTATTGACGGAAGATCTGTAATTGGAACCAAGTGGGTTTTCAGAAATAAAATGAATGAGTCTAGTGAAATAACCAGAAACAAAGCAAGTTTGGTTGCCAAGGGATTCACCCAGACAGAAGGACTAGATTTTGACGAGTCATATGCTCTAGTTGCAAGATTGGATGCAATTAGACTATTTCTAGCCTTTGCAGCTCATAATGACTTTAAAATTTATCAGATGGATGTTAAAAGTGCATTCCTAAACGGTGAAATTGTTGAGGAAGTCTATGTTGAACAACCACCAGGCTTTGAGGTTTCCATAGAAAGTAGAATGGTTTATAAGCTTCAGAAAGCTCAGATGGATCAAACAGTTCAGAGCATGGTATGATACTTTAGCCAAATACTTGCTGGAAAGTAGCTTCAAGAAAGGAGATGTTGATAAAACACTCTTTACTTTGAACCATGAAGGGAAACTACTTTTAGTTGAAGTATATGTTGATGACATTATATTTGGATCTAAAGACAAGCAACTTTGTGAAGACTTTGCTGAGCTCATGAAAAGTAAATTTGAGATGAGCATGATGGGAGAATTAAACTACTTCCTAGGATTGCAAGTCAAGCAACTTAATGATGGAATATTCATTAGTCAAACAAAGTATGCAAAGGATATGCTCAACAAGTTTAATCTAAAGCCTTGTGAAAAGAATGCTAAGATACCTATGAGCATTGGAACCAAAATGACCTATACTGAATCTGACAAGAGTGTTGAAGAACACAAGTATAGGAAATTGATTGGGTCTCTACTGTACCTCACTGCAAGTAGACCTGATAATCAATATGCAGTTGGAGTGTGTGCTAGATTTCAGACAAATCCAATGCAATCACACTACAACATTGCTATGAAAATATTAAGGTATGTAAAAGGTACTGTATAAGTTGGATTGTGGTATCCAAAAGACAGTGCATTGAGTTTAGTTGTCTATTCTGATGTTGACTATGCTGGATCATTTCTTGATAGAAAAAGCACCTCGGGAACTTGTCAATTTCTTGGTGCCAGATTAATATCATGGTTCAGCAAGAAACAGAACTCAATTGCCACATCTACCACAGAGGCTGAATATATTGTTGCTGGGTGTTGTGCTTCACAGATATTGTGGATACAACAACAACTCAGAGACTATGAGATCAATGAAGAGAAAACTTCGATTTTCTGTGACAACAAAAGTGCTGTTGCCATAACTCAAAATCCTAAATTTCATGCAAGAACAAAGCACATTGATGTTAGACACCACTTCATTAGAGATCATGTTGAAAAAGGCAATATAGAGATACTCAAGATTGGTACTGAAGATCAACTTGCCTGATATCTTTACAAATCCTTTGCAAGAAAGCAGGTTCTTAACCTTGAGACATAGTCTTGGGTTTAGTTCTTAACTGAAAAGTTCTAATCTCTGAGACGGAAACTCGAGAAGGAGAAAGATATCTGGAACAGCATCCAGATATTCAAGGCAAAAAGGTATCTGAGACAAGAACTCATATACTAAAAGGATGGGTAAAAGTGTCTTTCAAAGATTTCTGAGACGGGTACTCAGATATCTATGAGATCACAAAGTGAGGGGAAACACAAAAGAGAAATGTGGTACAACTGTATTAAGTCAACTACACCTATGGTGTTTTGTATCTTTCCATTTATGTGTTAAGTTACATACAGTCTCTGAACTGAATACATAAGTCCAAAGACTGTCCCTTAGTCATAGAAAAGAGATGTGATTCAGAAAGCCATACGCCAAATTTCATTAATTGGGCACAATTACACTTACTGATTGTGATCATTGCTGAAGAAGCAATCGTGACCCTTGATGAAATGGGCGTTTGATCTTAACAGACGAGATTAATTCTCTATAAAATAGTGGACTGTAAAAATACAGACGTGGCCCACTAAGCATTTAATGCAAAACGAATTTTACCCACGCCTATCTGCATTTGCACAGATACATATGTACAAAATCAGTTTGTATGTATATGTTTGTTGAGAGTAAGATGCTATATATACATGATTTTGGCAAAAGAAATCACTTTCGCCTAATCCAACATTCACAATTACACAGAAATAGCAAAAACCTTTCAAAGTTTTCTGCAAATCTATGTTCTTCGCTTAGTTATTCTGCAAAGAATCACTAAACTTACACCTTAATCTCTTTCCGACTTTCAATAACTTTCACTATTTAAATAGATGGCTCCAAAACGTGCTTCTACCCAGAAATCCCAAGCTACTACCTCTGGTACTGCTGAAATGCAAGCACCAGTGTTGGTTATAACAAACAATCGGTTGATTGGAGATTCAATCCTGATCATTGTACTTCAAATCACAGGATGATTTCGGGTGGTCCCATGATTGAGGAATACCTTGTAGCTGCAATAGAAAACCAGGCTGACAGAAAGTTGGTACTTGATATGCTTGAAAAGGCACAAATCAAGGGCTTTTTATCTGCTCTTCCCAGTGGAGAAACCAAATCTCAACTCCCATGATTACATGGCCAGATACCAGGTTCTGGCAACTCTAAGAAAGGAGTTGTCTCATCAAAATGAAGAAGTAATTGCATCAGTCCCTGCTGAAATGAAGAAGTTCACTGAGTTAATCACTCAGAGAACAACAAGCTTGGTCATTACATAAATTAAACATTTGCCATTAAAAATACAACTTTTGTAAACTTTTCATATTTTATCATTTATTTTAATTTTTTCCATTAAGTATTTTTCGTCAGTATAAGCTATGATGGACTATATTTTTTTCCCTCGATCCCCATATTAATAATGTAAATCAGAATATGATGCAGGTTGCAATTTATATTTTACTTTTCCATCTACGTCATATTTTTATTCACAAAGTTTTAGATGAGGCCGTCTATACTTAATTTATTACATATGGAACTATATTATTAATAAAATACATCATATTTTTATACAAAAACACCTATGTTCTTAACTAAGAACATTCAGATTAGTAATATTAATGTATGTTCGTCTTTTTTTAAATCTTTATTATAGACGGTGTTCTAGGAGATTTACTCATTTGTATTTTGAACGTTTACATGATTATTTTAATTCTTTATTTGATGAATATATAGGTGAGGGATATAATACTATTCAGATTTAACGTTTTCTCTAAACAACTATATGGGCATTGACTTAATTTTAGACTTGCTTCTTTACTTATTTATGAAAATCAAACTACCATAATGAATCAATATTTCCAAATTAAGACACTATTTTGATTTCCATGCACTAATTATGTTCACATAGAAGAAGAATTTTCCACTTTACCATATCAGCAAGATAAAGTTATTTGGACCAATCAGAATAAAAGATTTATCCAACCAAGCATTAATACTGACCAATCAGAGCATAGAGATTTGCCAAACAATTCAATGAGGTGGATAGGCTGTAATTGCTCAAAAATATTTTTGCTTAATGTATTATATAGATAGATTGAAGACACGTTAAACTTAGTGACTCATCTATCACAGATCTACGTGTCACTCTTTTACTATCCCATTTACCTTTATTAATTAGGAAGTTTGCATTTCTAATTCTAACTAATGATTACTATATCACGTCCACCGCCTCATTTTGCTCAATTTCATGTGAAATCTTCATCTTCCCAATTTTCTTCTAGTTTTATGCTAATGAATTTCTTAATCAAATACAAGTTCACTTTCTTCTCAAATCAACAGAAACACACGGATTACACACTCGCACACCTATTAGACACCACTTTGATGCACACCTACCAGCCACACCTTTACGTCGGCACTTTGGTTGACACCGTGACTAACCAAAAACTAGTAGGTGATAGGAAAATAGCAATTGACGGCCGAATATAGTTCTGGTTTTGGAACGGTATGTTTTCGTATTAAGCAGTTCAATTCTTACGTTATTTCGAGTCTTATTATATTTAAGAGCTGGAAAATATACGTTTTACAGGTGATTTATCGCGAAAAGATAGTACGAATAACGCTAGTAATACTTTTGGACGGTGAACTGTAAGTGTTTTTAGTAACTCGTTATTTAGTATCTTTGTAAATAATTTCGGTAACTTGTTGTTTAACAAATATGTGTGACTTGAAATTATTACTCTGGTGCTTGCGTACGGACTATGTAGATGTGAATTATATGGTTGAAGTTGTTGATATGAAATGTGAAACTATACTATTGTGTTGTGCTATATATGAAATGTTTCATTCTAGATATGATGAAAAGCTAAAAGTGACTAGCTCATGATATGTATCGATTGTTTCCATGTACGGATGGGACATGTGTGTTGCTATCTGAAAATATAATTATGCTCAGGTAAAGTGTTAGCCGTATATATGTATATATATGATTATGTGAATTGCATTCATAAAAGATAAGAGGATTCTATTATGGCTGCTGACGATCTTGAGTCATGTGTTATGTGAAGATTCTCCAGTATTGACTGGATACAGAGTACCGTACGGCCACCCTGAGTTCACTGAACTCCATGTGTTATATGATAAAATTGATGGTAACGCAATGGCCATCATCGTGATCACGAATTATTCCTGGTCGTAATAGAGCCATAGCAGACAAAGAAAATGACTAAGCACGTGCATTATATATAAATGTGAATGATGTTAAGTGTTTATAGCTGATCTCCTGGAATGAGAAGTGAACTGATGTTATTTTGAAACTACGAAATAAATGCAAGTCATATCCTCATTATGAATCGATGTGAATATAAGTGACTGAAAGTGATGTGCTTACCTGGTGTTAAATGGCTTGTTGCCAGTTATTTTACAGGTTATTAAATGACCTGTTACTAATTATACTTATTGAGATCCGCAACTCATTCAAAATGCGATGATATTTTTTTTATAGATATTGAGGCAAAGACATGCATCAAAGGTCGGACGGGTGGTTTCCAATCCTTCTCCCTCTGCTTGTCATCTGCATATCATACATGAAAGCACTTTTGTTCTGTAAAAAGATAATTACTATAAGAAAGATGTCAAAAAATGTATTTTGCTGGCATGCATAAGAAAATGTGCTCAAAGTACTTCTGTTTAAAGCTTCTGCGCATCTTAAATATAATTTTACTGTCGGTAATTATCTGTGAAGGTGATAGGGCGTCACACTAACTTACCATACTTCAGTTAATAATTGTACATTTCATATAGGGTTGTGTCATCATGCATTATATTATACAAAAACTCTTTTTATGTTTTGGCAGTTTAATTGAGGGGGAGTTATTTAGTCAGATTATTTGATTCAATTTTTTTAGGTGGAACTCATGTTTGTATCTTCTTGTAATATGACACGGATTTATTTCCTAAATTTAAGTTATTTCATCATATTTGACTAAATATTTTCTAATTTCCCTTTCTCAATGTGTATATTGATATACTCATCCTGTGCCAAGATTGTTTGATGTTTTAATTTCAGGATATTGACAACAACCTTATGTGGCAAGGATATTGGAACAGGCCCAAGACTCAGCCCATTATGAACTGGCCCAATTCCTTGAGAGTCTTTTGACCTTCTGTGACGCCCTGCCATGAAGCACCCTGCTCCATGGCTTAGTGCACCCGCCTGCACCCTTCCTACCAGCCCATCTCTTATCTGTCAGAAGTTGCAGAAAACAGACTAAAACCCAACAAATGAAAAGCCATATACAATACCTGATATTTTCAGCATTCTTTACACCTCAATGTGGGCCCATCTTGTCAACTTACATGAATAACTAATCTCCATCAGGTCGAAATTATCATAGCTTCTCCAATAATCAACAAACTCTCCTAAAGTGATGCACCTGAGGAAATATGGGCAGAAGAAGAATGAAAGGAGTAAGTCTTTGATGACTTAGTAAGGTTTAAAGGTTACACGGTATCAAAGAAATAACAAGATTTGATAGGCAATAGAATGACAAAAAATGTGAAACAGAGATTTCAATGTGTAACCAGATGATGATACGAGTATGGATGAGATACCAACCATATTACTCCCGAACATATAGACTACCTTATTACTCGATCGAGGCACGACCTCGCAAACAAATAAGATCAAGCATGCCGATGTTCATGCGATACCAGATCACGGAACACACCAATCACCGGAAGTATTTGGAGTCTGGGGGATTGGGGATCTGCAAGAGATAACCTTAACCGTCGGTCCGTCCCGCCCAGTAGCCACCCACTTACAGTCCTGGGCCCAAATCGAATTCAAATCAAGATCTGTAACTTATAATCACGTATGCTCATTATCATCTCTGAAAGAGAATAGTATCAAATAAACAGAACCTGAACTCGAATCAGGCATATCAATATGATGTTATGTACACAACACTAGATTGATTGGTCAGCAATGTCAAGAAGAGGAACATATGAATCATGATTTCATCATGAGTGGTCGGAATAGAAGATTACAATTGTACGAATAGGTACAAGGATACATCTGTCATTTCAACATGATCAGAGTAGAAAGGAAAACACTGTGTGGGAAAAATATATATGACAAAGGAGTAAGGGTATAATTGGTCAAGGAAAGATACAAGGAATCCAAAGAAAGAAGACAATCTGATCAATATGACATGAAACATGACTGCTTAAAATGAAAGTCATTGCGGGAGCAACTGGACAAGTCAATCATGGACATAGAAATATACAGATAGACAATAGAATTGATGAAAAAATTAATCTAGACGAAAAGAAGGAAATGATGAAAAGGGCAAGTCAAGAATATGAGTGAGAACACTCCAAAGAAAGAGAAATGAGTTCAGCAATTGATTGTCAAGTAAACAAGGGGTTAATAAGCAAGGAAATGATAGGATATATAAAATAAGAGGTCTCAAAGGGCAATATGGATTTCAAATGAACTTAGATGATCATGAGAGTTGACCAACTTATACAAGGGTTATAAGAATCAATAACTGTTGGTCCAGATAACGGCAAAGTAAAAGACTAGAGGGGGGAGGGGGGGTGAATAGTCTTCTAAAACTTTTTTCGATAAAAACTATTTCTCAGATATCTGAATAGATATCTGATACTTAGAATCAGCGCGGAAGACTTAATAAAGATAAGTGCAGAAACAGTTAATATGTGTGTGTGTGTGTTCTTTGAAATGTAAATCTGAAGGTAAATAACACAGCAAGTATAGTGGTATCTGGAGGTGGCGTAATCCTCCAACTAATCCACTTCGGTCTATCAGAGACCTAGAATTCACTAGAACAGATAATTGAGTTCACCTTACAATAATCCTATTCTAAGATTCTTAACAATTGGTTCCCAACCAAATGTTCCCCCTGAGTTGTTCCCCGGCTTTCACAGCCAAGTACTTCCTATACTCAGAAACCTTTGAGTTATTCCCTAGCTTCCCAAGCTAAGTACTTCCTATACTCAATAACCTTGGAGTTATTCCTTAGTTTCCCAAATCAAGTACTTCCTATACTCCGATAATCTTGGAGTTATTCCCTGATTTTTCAAACTAAGTACTTCCTGTACTCCACGCCAGTTATGGTGTTGGTTTTGGTTTTAGTTGTCAGATGAGCTTCTTTAATAACTTATTCAATTATTCAGATAGCTCTGTGAATCAAGGTACTTAATACACTTTACAGCGTATGGTATTTTGTTCGATTTTACTGACCCAAGTCTTATGATATCTGTTCAAGAGAATGAATCTCAGATAGTTGATCTTTTGATTCAACACCTTCACAGATAGCTTTGCTTGTTTAGGATTAGGACACTTAGAACTTCAGTGTTTACTCAAGATCAAAAGCTTTGGTCGCAACAGAAAGCTTTGTGAGTAAGTAAGTTGCTTTGAGAGAGTAAGACGTTCATCGTTTTCAAGTTATGTCGTGTGTCTAAGGTCGTGTCTCAAGCAGTCTAAGTGTTGATATTTATAGATGAATTTGAGTGCCGTTTGAATAGTATCCGTTAGGCTCAAATTCAAACTATCGATATCTATGTATAGTAGCAGGTTTTGTCTTCTTCTCAGAAGCTGCCGTTGCTTTTATTCAGACATCTATGTCCGTGCATTAAATGCATTGTACTATACTTTTGTCCTGTAGTGTCAACGGAACTATTCTTTGTATCAGAGACTAGTGTTATCTGATTCTTTGCACGTTCTTATCTTCAATCTTCAGATACCACTTGTATTTATTGAAACAACTTTGTTTGCAATATATATGTTTCTTTTTTAGAAACGTGGTTAAAGCTCAAGGTATCTGAGAATAGATATATGTGGACACTTTACTTGTTTTCAGATATGTCTCTTATTTCTCAGATATCTCTTGTGACACAGTTTGTTTAAAACTATTCGTGTCTTCAAGATATCTGGCTAAGGTATCTGAAAAACAGTTTCAGTAATCTTGTGCAGTTTTCTTCAAGTCTTCAATGTCGTTGAGCTTTCTGCCTGGATGTCTTCTTCTTGGTCTTCTCTTCATAAAATAAAAATTACATTTTGAGACCTAACATCCTATACAAGATTAGCTAGACTATCATACTTAGTGAGTTTCCTCTTTTACATTGTTCAAGTGAACCAAGAGTACTAATCACCTTTCTGAAACTAAGATAAGTCATCATGTTGCTGATCAAAACTAAACAGATATTATTAACAAAATATCTAACAAAATTTCTAACAAATTTCTCAAGAAATTTCCCAACAAATTTCCCAACAAATTTCCCCCTTTTTGATCAGTCAACGATGACTATCTTTACCTATTACAAATCTGGATGAGTGAACAATCCAACACTTAATCTTTTCTTAAGATCTTCAAATTAATTTAATTAAGTGCAGAAAGTGGACATCAACCAAATCACAAGGTGTGATCTTTGCTGACAAGTTATCTTTTATAGAATACTATCTGAGAGTAAGTTCATCAGATAAGTTACAACTAAAGATTACAGATAACTTTAATACATGATACAGTTAAGCTCAGCCAGCAAAAATACAAAACTACATAGTAAATTAGGACAACAGGAGTGACCAAGCTCCAAGTAAACATCCTAATAAACTAGTCTTCAAGTCTTCAACTTTTCAAGTCTTCAACAGTGTTTCTGTGGATCAGTCTGTAAATTTCCTATCTCCAAACCTTTTGATGTCATCAGAATAGTCATAGAGAAGAGTTCTGACAAGCATCTCTGTGTCTCTGGCAAATCCGCAGACCTCTTTGTAGGTTTTGGTAGGATTTTTATTGGCAAAATGCTTGACCCATAGGTACTTTCCCCACTTCCAGGCATGCTCTATTCTGATATCTGAAAGCTTGAAGTATTCATAGATAATCTTCAGATATCTGATGTCACCCTTGTATTGATCTTCAGTTAGATAGAATGATTCATAGGGTTCCACGGCGAGTCTTGGTCTTGTGCCTGTTCCTGTGATATTCAGAATTTTGTGCACATCATCTGGCTTTCCATATGGACAATCATCAGAGAGGTCCTTCTTCATGGCTTCAGTTCTCTTGACAACTTCAAAATCCAACCATGCTTTGATGTGATTGGTGTTGATCAAGGTAGGTTTATCTTTTCTCCATGCCATGAGCTGTTTATGGATTGGTTCTGGAAATCTTGAATTTACCAATAGATGCTTCAGTTCCAGAATCCAATAGCCATTTTTCTGATTGATGCACCTGTAGACAGAGGAATCATTGTCATACTTCACATACTCTATTTTGGCTTCTTACACTGAGTGGAAGTTGACTTTGTCTTTGCTCGACTCTCGATGTTCCTTTTACTCTTGAATTCTCTTTGGGGTTGTTGCTTAAAGAACCACCACCCTGGATAGACTTGGTATTTCCAGAGGGTGTTTTAGCTGCTAGTGGCTTTGCAGCTATGGGCTCAGTTAGGCTTTCAATTTTCCTTTTTCTGTGAAGAGGAGCTTCATCTTCATCAGTTTCCTCATCATCATCAAGATTAGATCTTGTGAGAGTTTTACAGCCTTCTTCATTGCCCACGGACTTGATTTGACCTTCTTCTTCTTCTTCAGAAGATTCATCAATCCCTTTAACTTGTCTTCTCCTTGGAGCCTTGGTACTCCTTGGAGGTTTACGTCATAGCCCTTGTTATCATTTTGGTTCCTTGATGGGTTTACGAAGCGGCTACTATTTGCAAAGCGACTTGGCTTGAGGAGGTTCATTGATTACGAGTGGTGGTGGGAAGTTTTCTTCTTCCTTCTGAGCTTTGACTCCAGATCTCTTTTTGTTTGCTTCTCCTTCTTCCCATTCCCCCTGACTTTGAGGTCCAGATTTGTACATTCTTTCCCCCTTAGTCATTGTTGGCTGACTCAGTCTCATAAAGGAATCTGAGAGAGAGAGTTAAAATGCCCTTGTAAGTAATTATAGGCAGTGACCAACTTCTGAAGTTCGGCTTTGAGCTCCTGATTTTGCTTGATAAGTCCATTGTCCTTATCAATGAGCTCTGCCAATGGGCCTAGGATGGCATATGCTTTTCCAGCAGTGTAACTTGCCTATTGAAAAGCTTTTTCAGCTAAAGACACATCATCGTCCCTTATCATTCCCAGATCATTCTGAGGAATGACTATGCTAGTGGTTCTCTGAGTGATGAGCTCAGTGAACTTCCTCATTTCAGAGGGGACGGAGGCAATTACTTCCTTGTTCTGTGAAGACATCTCCTTTTTAAGTTGTGTCAGTACTTGACACCTTTTCATGTATTCATGGGAGTGGACGTTTGGCAGTTTGCTGAATATTGTAGGAGCAATCAGCTTCCTTTTCAAGTGAGAAACCGCTAAATGTTCATTGCGGTGTTCTACCAAAGTCTTGTCTTCTTCATCATCTGAGTAATCAGCCCAGTGATCTTCATCCTCTTGGACACTTTCATCGATTGTATCGAGTCCATCAACCATCTCAGAGATTGGTTTCTTTCCTTTCTGGGAGGAGGATGGTACTTCTTTTGAAGATGATGCAGCCTTAGCATCATGCTTGACTTCAGATACTTCTTCAATATCGAGATCTTTGGTGATATCATGCACATCATCCCGTAGCTCTTTAATCTCAGAGTAAGCAATCATTTCTTGTAAGTATTGATCTTGTAGTTGATCAAGCTTGTCTCTGGATTTAGCTATTTGATCTTCCAGTTGAAGATGGAGCTGTTGTTCTTCTTCCAACAGTTGTCTGAGTTGAGCACTTCTGGTTTGAGTGTTTAATATTTTCTGATTGGTTTCTTCAGAAAGCTCAACTACTTGTTCAGTAGTAACTGCGTGTTGGTTAGAAGATGGATAAGTAGATTTCTGAAGAGATGGAGACGGAGATTTCTGTGAAGTCATCTCAGTTTGCTTTTCAGCAGCTGAGGCATTGTTTCTCTGTGAAATTCCTCCGGTCTCTGGTGCAGGGGCATCATCATCATCCTTTTTATCGTCATCCTTTTGGTGATGGTCAGTGGGAGGTTCATCAAAGTAATTTTCATTCATTTCTTCCTCCTCATCATCTTCAGATACAAGATTGATCACTTCCGGGATAGTGATCTTCTGCCCATTAACTTCTTCTTGTTCAGAAGGTATAAATTGCAGAGTCTGGGGTAGGACTGGCTTGAATGCCATCTGTAATCTTGTCTGACCATCTGCCTGTTCAAAGGCCTGTAGCAGACTGTGCGCCACTTCTCTGGAAAAGTCCTTCTGTAGTAGAGTCGCAACTGTGTATTGTTCTGTAGGGAACATTGCTTGGACATATGTTTCCAGGTCAAGAGCTCGTGCTCGTCTGGTTGGTTGATCAGTGATTCTCAATATTTCAGAGAGATCAGAGCACCTTAACTTCTGCCATTTCTTGAAGCATTGAATATGCTTTGGCAGGGTGTGAGCTTTGAAGAAGTGAAGTAGGTCCCTTGTCTCTTCAATGGGAACCTGCTTTGCATCTGTTTGAGCCTGAAAGAAAGAGTTTTGAGTGAGCTTCAAAACTTTTGTAGATATCTGAGTAGAAGTGTAGTTTAGTTTCTGTGTTACCTGAGTAAGTACTTCAGGCTCAGAGACTTGTTCTACTGAGACAATTGGTGTCTCAGATATCTTGTTGTGAGGTGGAGACTTTGAAGTCTGGTTCTCAGCAACCTTTCTTTCTCGAACCTGAGAGGAATACAATACTTAGGAAATAGTTTGAAAGAATCTATGCATAAATATGCTTTTAATGAATTCTGATTTGTGCTACTTACTTCCTCAAAAGGAAGCTCAGATTCATTTTTCTCAGAAACTTGTGCAGTTTCTGGTGTTCTTTCGAGTGATGCTGCCTTGGGGGCTTCATCAATTTCCATTGATGCAGGGGAAGTCGCAACTTTATCCCCTTGCATTTCTACTTCTGAAATAGCCTGTAAGTAGAAAGTATTGAATATTAGAAGAGATAAAAGATAACCCAAGATGAAGAATACTTGTCACTTGATTGTTATATACCTTCAAGTTTGAAGGCTCAGTGATGTATTCTTCAGAAACCTTGTTGGTCTCTGGATTTGTCTCTGGCATTTCTGCCTTATCTTCTTCCATCTCAGTTGGAGCCTGTTAGAAACATTTAATCATGAATAAGCACATAAACATTTTTACTGAAAAATTAGTTCTCTTTAAGAATCATTTACCTGTGGCACAGGCTCAGATTTCTCAAGAGTTGAGGTTGAAGGGACCTCTTTTTCAGTATCTGAGGCAAGCTTCTCAGCTTCCTCTTGTTTCTGCGTTTCTAACTCAGCCTGTAACAAAGAAATTCTGATCAGGTAACAAGATTTATAAGTATAAAATTTTTCACAAGGTAAGAGTTAAACCAGTCATTTACCTGAGCAGTTTCAGGCTGATTGGTCTCTGGAACTTGTGACCTTTCTATACATTGGTCGTCTTGTCCCAGTGCAGTTTCTTTGTTTGAAGTTTCTGGTACTTCACACCTTTCCTGAGTATGCAACTCAGTTGCCTCCCCTGGTTGATCATTCTGAGTAGATGTCTCAGTTTGATCCCTCTCAGTGAGTTGGGGAACCTGCTCATTTGCAGGATTTTCTTCAGCATACTGTATTGCTGGTAATTCGAAATGGAGTTCATTTACCATTTCATCAACCACTTGAGGCTGTTGTGGTTGTTGTGTTTGTGGTTGTTGTGGTTGTCTGGAAGCAGAAGATTGATCAGTAGAATGTTCTTCCAGATTTTTAGATGTGGTGTTTCCATCAGCATATGCCAGCACTAAAATACCACTCATCAGGGCTTTTTGAAGTTGTGCAAGAGAGACATTCCCTGATGATGTGTTTGCACCAACAACCTTTGCTATAGGTTCAGCAACCTGTGGTGTAGGTTCTTCTTCAGATACCTTACCACCGCCATTCTTGTTCAGTAACCTTAGCCCTCTTTGTTCTTTCTAGGACTTGAGAGATGACTAGTTCATCATCTTCATCGTCAGAGCTCTCATCAGCATTGGGAACTGATTGGTCCATTATTCCTGCAGTTTCTGCAGATGGGGCTTGGGGCTTTTCACCACTTTTGGCAGCATTTATGAGTTCATCAGCAAGGCTTTCTGCATTAGTCGCAACATTTCTGAAAGCACTTTCTCTTGCTGAGTCTACTTGTTCAGTAGTTGATAACTCTTTTGCAGCATTGATGAGTTCATCTGCCTTTATCAGTTCATCGGCAATGCCTGCAGATATCTGA
Source organism: Plantago major (assembly GCA_026545765.1). NCBI lineage: Eukaryota > Viridiplantae > Streptophyta > Magnoliopsida > Lamiales > Plantaginaceae > Plantago > Plantago major. The sequence goes on from JAIFAC010000011.1 coordinate 110,544, forward strand.
GAATTGACAACCTCTTTGGGTGTCTTGATTTGCCCAGACTTCTTTCTTGAAGTTCTTGGTCGCAACCTTTTCTTCAGATATCTTTTCAGACTTTCGCTTCTTAGGACCTTTCTGAGACCCAGTAACCTTTTTCATCAAATTTGTATACTCATATTTATAGAGTAAGTTACTGTTGGCTATTTCAGCCGTCTCTCTGAGCTCAATGCCAAGCTTTTCCAGCAAGTAGCATATCTTCAGACCATATCCTACAGTGGCCTTTGGCTCAGCTAGTCCTTTGGTAATCTTAGGCTCGAAGCCTTGAATCTTCTTCACAAACTTCAGAAAGGCATACTTTCCCCAGTTAAAAGGGTTTTCCAGCCTTTTGTCTTGTTGATTCAGCAAGAACATCATCATCCACCGTTCTAGGCTTATCTGGTCAGCACCTCCTTGTAGACCATCAAGCCAGTACATCCCAGTGAACCATTAGATGTCTGGTTCGGATGTCAGCAAGCTTGAACTCAGTGGGTGTATCTGATTTTTCAAGATCACACACGTCACTGTAAAGTTCTTTAACACCTTCAAGGAGTTCCTCATCCTTGGTGTTTATTTCAAAATCCTTTCCATGATTTTGAAACTCAAACAATTTACAGAAAGTTGTTAAGTCCAGAAGGATTTCCTTTCCTTGGACTGAGGTTTTGGTAGACACTATTTCAGTGCGTTCAGAAACACATGAAATAATCCTGGAGTTGTTGTAAAATTCCAACACATCGAGTGATGAAATTCCACTTGGGCGAGCAGATAGAAAACCCTTGATTTGTGCCTTTTCAAGCATGTCAAGAATCAATTTTCTATCAGTTTGGTTCTCTATTGCAGCAGAGAGGTATTCCTCAACCATGGAACCACCCCAAATCATTCTGTGACTTGAAGTCCAATGGTCAGGATTAAAAACTCCTACCAGTCGGTTGTTTACAATAACCAACTCTGGTGCTTGCTTTTCAGCAGTACCAGTGGAGGTTTGGGATTTCTGTGTTGAAGAGTTCTTGGAGGCCATCTCTTTATATAGTGTAGGGATTTGAAATTGGTGTTTGAAAGAGATTTGATTCAGGGATTCTTTTCAGAAAAACTTAATCTTGATTTGCAGAGATTGTAGAGGGTTTGCAGAGAATCAAGAGAAGGATTTGCTATTTTTGAGCAAGATGAATTTTCGGATTAGGCAAAAGTGATCTCATTTGACAAAATCCTATATATATAGCAGTTGAATCCCAACAGACAAATACATACAAATTGATTTTGTGTATGCGATTCTGATTTGCAAAAGCGTGAGCAAAAGCTAGTTCGGCATTAAATGCTTAGTGGGCCATGTCCGAATTTCAACGATCCACTATTTCATGGAATTAATTTCCACCGCATGATCAATCGCTTAATTTCATCGAGGGTCACCATTGCTTCTTCAAAGAATGATCACAATCAACAAGTGTAATTGTGCCCATTTAATGAATTTTGGCGACTTGCTATCCGAATCACAATTCGTATGACCAAGGACACTGCTCAGATCTGAATCATCTTATACTTAGGATTTTTCCAAGTTTTTCATCAAGATAGAAATAATGCGAGTTTCAAGAGAGTAGTTGCAAATAGTTATACTATTCTCTTTGTGTTCCCTGCTTATAGAGTGATTCGATATCCGAGTTCCGTCTCGTAGATCTTAAGCTATCTTTTTGCTCTTTAGCCTTTTGAATTACGGATACCCGCTTTTCTTTTCTCTTTTCTGGATACCCGTTCCAGATACCTCTTCTCTGGATGCCCGTTCCAGATACCTGAACTCTTTCAGTTCATTGGTAGTTCCATTAGTCCAAGACTATGTCTTAAGGCTAAGAATCTACTTTCTTGTAGTGGCTTAGTGAAGATATCTGCAAGTTGGTCTTCAGTGCCAATCTTGAGTATCACTATATTGCCCTTTTCAACATGGTCTCTGATGAAGTGATGTCTAACATCAATGTGCTTTGTTCTGGCATGAAATTTAGGATTCTGTGTAATCGCAATAGCACTTGTGTTGTCACAGAAAATGGGAGTTTTCTTCTCATCGAGTCCATAGTCTTTAAGTTGTTGTTGTATCCACAGAATTTGTGTTGCACAACAATCAGCAGCAATATATTCAGCCTTTGTGGTAGAAGTTGCAATTGAGTTTTTCTTCTTGCTAAATCATGAGATAAGTCTAGTACCCAGAAACTGGCAAGTTCCTGAGGTGCTTTTCCTATCAAGCAGTGATCCAAAGATAATCGTCGAGTACCCAAATAAACTCAATCCACTTTCTTTAGGATACCACAATCCTACATCTACTGTACCCTTTACATACCTTAATATTTTCATAGCAATGTTGTAGTGTGTTTGCATTGGATTTGTCTGAAATCTAGCACATACTCCAACGGCATATTGAATATCAGGTCTACTTGCAGTGAGGTAAAGTAGTGAACCTATCAATTTCCTATACTTATGTTCTTCAACACTTTTATCTGATTCAGTATAGGTCATTTTGGTTCCAATGCTCATAGGTATCTTATCATTCTTTTCAGAAGGCTTAAGATTGAATTTTGTGAGCATATCTTTCGCATACTTTGTTTGACTAATGAATATTCCATCATTGAGTTGCTTGACTTGCAATCCTAGGAAATAATTCAATTCTCCCATCATGCTCATCTGAAACTTGTTTTTCATGAGATTTGCAAAGTCATCACAAAGTTGCTTGTCCTTAGATCCAAATATAATGTCATCAACATATACTTGAACTAAGAGTAGTTTCCCGTCATGATTTAAGGTAAATAAAGTTTTATCAACTTCACCTTTCTTGAAACCACTTTCCGTAGGTACTTGGCCAAAGTGTCATACCATGCTCTTGGAGCCTGTTTCAGTCCATACAGAGCTTTCTGTAGTTTATAGACCATTCTACTTTCTGAGGAAACTTCAAAGCCAGGTGGTTGCTCAACATAAACTTCTTCTGCAAGTTCACCGTTTAAGAATGCGCTTTTAACATCCATCTGATAAAATTTGAAATCTTTATGAGCTGCAAAGGCTAGAAAGAGTCTTATTGCATCCAATCTGGCAACTGGTGCATATGACTCGTCAAAATCTAAGCCTTCATGCGAGTAAATCCTAGCAACCAATCTTGCTTTGTTTCTGGTTATTTCACCAGATTCATTCATCTTGTTTCTGAAAACCCATTTAGTTCCAATCACAGATATTCCTTCTATAAATGGAATTAGTTTCCAGACTTTGTTTCTCTCAAATTGATCCAATTCTTCTTGCATTGCAGAGATCCAGTCTTGGTCTCCTAGTGCTTCTTCTATATTTTTAGGTTCAATATTCGAGATGAAACATCCAAAGAGAGAGTTAACATTTTCAGCTATTGCTCTCCTATTCCTAACACCCTGATTAATTGGTCCAATTATATCCTTTGTAGGATGATCTTTGATCCATCTCATCATAGGTTTAGTGCTAGTAGGATCAATATCCAAGTGATCTGAATGTGAATCACTAAGATTTTGATTTGATACTTTTTCAGTATCTGAGATATCTGACATATGGGAAATGTCATGGATATCTGACACTTTTTCAGTGTTAGAGATATATGGAACATGCATTTCAGCATTCTTATTTTCAGATACCTCTTCATGATGAAGGTTCTCAGTAACCTGTTCCATTTCTGGAAAACTCATAGGAAATTCCTCATCATGTCTGTGAGTCATCTTGTTGTTACTAGGCTTTTCAAGCTTTTCTACGTCAGAGTCATCCTCACTTTCCATAATGATGTTTCTCCTTTCTGAGGATTCTTCTTTAGAATCCCTCAGTAATAGTTCTTTGAACCTTTTTGAGAGTTCATCAATAGGAGGTGTTTTCTTATTTCCTTCATAGAATACAACATGAATTGATTCTTCAATTTTCTTTGTTCTTTTGTTGTAAACTCTGTAGGCTTTCTGTTTGTGGAATAGCCAAGAATAACCTTCATCTGATTTTTCAAGGGTTCTGTTTTTCCTTTCTGCAACACCATTTTGTTGAGGTGTTCTTACAGAGGAAAGTTGGTGTTGTATACCTTTGCAGGTACAAGACTCCTTTATGTACTGGTTGACAAACGCAGTACCATGGTATGTTCTGATTGCAGATACCTTGTCATTTTTCATGACTTCTAACTTTTTCAGCAAGTTTGGTATCTCCACCCTGGCATCAGATTTGTGTTTCAGAAAGACAACCCAGGTGAATCTTGAGAAGTCATCTACAACAACCAGACCATACTTCTTTCATGCATAACTAGTTACAGATGCTTCAAAAAGATCCATGTGTAAAAGTTGCAGTGGTCTAACACTAGAGTGTCTGATTTTGGACTTGAAAGAGATCTTAGATTGTTTCCCCATCTGACAGGCAAAACAGATACCATCCTTTCTGAAAGATGTTCTGGGAAGGCCAACCACTAACTCTTTCTTGGCAAGTTTATTCAGAGTTTCGAAGTTCAAGTGACTCATTCTTTTGTGCCATAACCAGTGCTCTTCTGTGTGACCAGATTGACTCACCATGAGACATTCTTCAGTTGTGGCAGATGCCCAATCGGCAACATAAAGACTGCCTTTCCGCCGACCAACTAAGACTGTCTGGTTTGACTCATTGTCAATTAGTTTGCAGTATTTAGCTTTGAATTTTATAGTAAAACCTTTGTCTACAAACTGGCTCATGCTAAATAGATTATATTTCAAATCCTTAACATGTAATACGTCAGTGATTGTTAAAGTCCCCAATTTGACGTTGCCAAATCCCAGAGAGGAATTTAATTCTCCAAAGAAATCGATATCTGGTCCTGTGTTGCAAGCTTTGTAATCAACCAGATTTGCTTTGTCTCCTGTCATGTGCTTTCCGCATCCACTATCAAATAGCCATTGTGCTTTAGTCCAGGAAGCATTCTGCACACAACAGGAAACAGGAGATTAGGTTCTCATATCTTTGATGGAACCGTCTGAATTAAAAGTTCTTCCAGTAGGAATCCATTTTCGTATGAATTTCTTTGAAATATGCTTTTGTCTGACATGAACGTAAGGAGGAATTCTATTTGAATGAATGTTATCATTAGTAAGAATTATTTTCTTCCTTGGTGTGTTCCTAGGTGCTCCATATGATGCTTTCAGATACCTGTCAGGTTTCTAAGTTTGCTTTTCAGCAAACATAGCCTTTCTTGCCAGATTTCTTCTAGCCCTGGCATTCAGATTTTCAGTGGCTTGATTTAACTTCCACTTCTGATAATTGCTTTGAGCAATTCTAGCTTTCAGCCATCGTTCTTGCTCTTGCTTGTACTCATGAGCAAGTTGTTTTCCGATGCCTTTGTAGCCAATACCGTTTCGAGCACTTGAAGCTATCTGAGATCTTTTCTCAGCAGCTTTGCTAGTCTCTGGTTGATCCAATTTCTTTCCAGAAAAAGTGACATGGGAGAATTTGCCAGCTCCTGCAATTCTACCTTTTTGAGAGACATAGCACTGTGGGTGTTTACACTTTTCAGTGTTGTGTTTCTTTTCGTAGACGCATCACAGCTTTTGTTTTGACTTGTTTTTCCCACAAAGGTTTAGTCGCAATCGCTTTCCTTTGTCAACAATCTTTGTCTTTTCACCGATACTATAGATTGCATGGGAACCGTCTTTTGCCGAGTACTTACAAATGTTCTTTTCTCCTTACTCTTATTCGTGAGTGATAGAACAATCATGCGTGTATTCAATTTCAAGTCCTTTCTTTTCTGAAGGATCTCTTAAGTAAGATTGTACTTCAGTAAGAGTGTCACTAGCTTTGGCATAAGATTGAAAAGATAGTTCTTTCTTCTTGAGTTCCTTGTTTTCAGATAGAAGATCTTCATAATTCTTTCGTAACTCAGCCATTGCTTCTTCATGTGACTTTTCAGTCTCAGATATCTGAGCTTTGAGAGATGCATTTTCAGCATCCTTTCTCTCAGATTCTTTAACTAATTGAGAATTTTCCTTTTCAAGAGAATTCTTTTCTTCTTCAAGGTTTTCGGCTCTAGCTCGGATCATTAGAAATTCTCTTTCATAGATGTCAAGTTCTTTCCTGAGATTTTCTAGATTTTTTATTTCCTCTTCATCACTTTCATAAGTGTAGCAAGAAGTATGTGTTACCTCATCACCATAAGATGCTTTTCTATGTTGGAGATGTCGTAGTCAATTTCAAAGAACCCCACACATTTCATTCTTCTTGAGGCCGAAGTCGATTATATCATGAGTAACTCCACATAATTCTGGTGATGGTAAGGTTGAGTCATCTGAATTGTCATCTTCAGAATCTGTCTCAACGTCTAGAGCATCCAGTTGAATTTGGATTTTCTTTCTTTCTTCAGTTAACAAAGCTTTCTGGCTTCTTCTGAAGATTCTTCTATCTTTCTTGTCGCCTGTCCTTAGTTTGTTGAGGGCAGGACAATCCTTCTTGAAGTGGCTGTGTTTCGACAATAGAAACAGATATCATTTCCAATTTCTGCTTCCTCAGTACATGATGCTTTCTGAGCTGGCTTGTTCAGCGAGCTTTGCATATTTTTGTACTGGTGATAGCCTAGATGCTTTTTCAGCTTTTCTTTGGCTTTTCTTTTCTCAATTTCTCGACTGACAAATTTGCTCATTTGCTTTGCAGCAAGAGCATCCTCAGTCTCCTCCTTGCTTTTCTTCTTTTCAGAAGTTCCTTGAGTAACTAGAGCAACATTCTGCAACTTTTCGCTTGTTTGTTCTCTCGAGTTGTCTCATAGTCAACAAGCGATGTGAGGATGAGAGAAAGTTCCTTTGGAGTGATATTTGGCATACCTTGGTTAAAATAAAAGAATTCAAGATGCTCGGTTGTGGTTAAGACTTGACAATAGTCTTAATCTTCTCGACCGAGAGTATCTATTGCTTTCCAAGTCGCCATATCACTCATGAGAGTGGTAAACCGAAATCAAGTTCTTCCAGAGTTTGGTGGGACCTTGTTTGAAATTTTGAAATTTCAACTTTAGAACTTCGAACTTGTTTTCCTTGGTTTTCGCCCGCATGATTTCTTCAATCGGTTGCAACTTTCGCTTTAGCACCCCACGCTTTACATCGATGTGCTCTGTTGTCGATGATGATGTTACGAGCTTGACCATCGATGATTCCTCTTGGCATCTTCCGATGTCCGAGTTCTCTGGCTTTGGTTCATAAATAACTTGACCAAGATCTTCCACTAGTTGTCGACGATCTGCTTGTGAAGATCCTTCGCTTTGATCTCTGTCTCTTCCACTCGAAACCTCCAGGACTTGCTTAATGAGTTGAATGACTATTGGGCCATTCTTTATTACTTCGATCATCTCGTCACTTATGGCTTCAAGGTGGATCATCATGTTATTTTTCCATTTCTCGTAGTTCTCTGGTTTGAGAACGGGTGCATCACTCAGAGACATACTTGCACACTTAACACACAAATTAAATAGTCCTCAAAAGTGGACAAAGTTCCTTCACCTATCTGGGGATCTAGGTTCAGTGCAGAAGGCTGGTGAACCTCCTGCTCTGATACCACTTGTTGGTCCAGATAACGGCAAAGTAAAAGACTAGGAGGGGGGGGGGGTGAATAGTCTTTTAAAACTTTTGTCGATAAAAACTATTTCTCAGATATCTGAATAGATATCTGATACTTAGAATCAGAGCGCGGAAGACTTAATAAAGATAAGTGAAGAAACAGTTAATATGTGTGTGTGTGTTGCTGAAATGTAAATACAGAAAGGTAAATAACACAAAGAAGTATCTTTGGTATCTGGAGGTGGCGTAATCCTCCAACTAATCCACTTCGGTCTATCAGAGACCTAGAATTCACTAGAACAGATAATTGAGTTCACCTTACAATAATCCTATTCTAAGATTCTTAACAATTGGTTCCCAACCAAATGTTCCCCCTGAGTTGTTCCCCGGCTTTCACAGCCAAGTACTTCCTATACTCAGAAACCTTTGAGTTATTCCCTAGCTTCCCAAGCTAAGTACTTCCTATACTCAATAACCTTGGAGTTATTCCTTAGTTTCCCAAATCAAGTACTTCCTATACTCCGATAACCTTGGAGTTATTCCCTGATTTTTCAAACTAAGTACTTCCTGTACTCCACGCCAGTTATGGTGTTGGTTTTGGTTTGAGTTGTCAGATGAGCTTCTTTAATAATTGAATCAAGGTACTTAATACACTTTACAGCGTATGGTATCTTGTTCGATTTTACTGACCCAAGTCTTATGATATCTATTCAAGAGAATGAATCTCAGATAGTTGATCTTTTTATTCAACTCCTTCACAGATAGCTTTGCTTGTTTAGGATCAGGACACTTAGAACTTCAGTGTTTACTCAAGATCAAAAGCTTTGGTCGCAACAGAAAGCTTTGTGAGTAAGTAAGTTGCTTTGAGAGAGTAAGACGTTCAGCGTTTTCAAGTTATGTCGTGTGTCTAAGGTCGTGTCTCAAGCAGTCTAAGTGTTGATATTTATAGATAAATTTGAGTGCCGTTTGAATAGTACCCGTTAGGCTCAAATTCAAACTATCGATATCTGTGTATAATCTTTATGTAAGTGTTTTTCTTCTTCTCGGTCGCCGTTGCTTTTATTCAGACATCTCTGTCCGTGCATTAAATGCATTGTACTATACTTTTATCCTGTAGTGTCAACGGAACTATGCTTTGTATCAGAGACTAGTGTTATCTGATTCTTTGGACGTTCTTATCTTCAATCTTCAGATACCACCTGTATTTATTGAAACAACTTTGTTTGCAATATATATGTTTCTTTTTCAGAAACGTGGTTAAAGCTCAAGGTATCTGAGAATAGATATCTGTGGACACTTTCCTTGTTTTCAGATATGTCTCTTATTTCTCAGATATCTCTTGTGACACAGTTTGCTTAAAACTATTCGTGTCTTCAAGATATATGGCTAAGGTATCTGAAAAACAGTTTCAGTAATCTTGTGCAGTTTTTCTTCAAGTCTTCAATGTCGTTGAGCTTTCTGTCTGGATGTCTTCTTCTTGGTCTTCTCTTCATAAAATAAAAATTACATTTTTAGACCTAACATCCTATACAAGATTAGCTAGACTATCATACTTAGTGAGTTTCCTCTTTTACAATGTTCAAGTGAACCAAGAGTACTAATCACCTTTCTGAGACTAAGATAAGTCATCATGTTGCTGATCAAAACTAAACAGATATTCTTAACAAAATATCTAACAAAATTCCTAACAAATTTCTCAAGAAATTTCCCAACAAATTTCCCAACAATAACAAAAGTCATAACAAACGAATGAGGAGGTTAAACAAGTGCAAGAACAAGCAAATGGTTGTTTAATAGGAATATACGAAGAAAGGCTGGTCAAATATCAAAACAATGAACAAGATTTATAGCTAGTCTGATAAACAATAATGGTACGAGGAGATTGGATCAATACCAGGTGATACAAGATATCAAGGTTGATTGGATAAGTCTAACCGAAGGGCTTATGCATGATGAAGTATTGTATCAAGAGTGATACCACACATTATCAATCAACAATACTTGCATGAACAAGACATAATACATATCCATTTTCCCCAGGGGCCGGATGCCCGAACGGTATAAAAGAGAAGGCTAGAATCCTTACCCAATGTATCATACACTGCTCGGTGAATCCAACTATTTAGACAAGATGCACTATACAATCCTGCAACATCTCGACAATCAAACTCAAACAAAATTTATCCTTAGTCAGTCCGTGAGCCTACTAACCTATCAGGGCATGACCTCCGTTCCTAAAATGTAACAAGTGACCAAAATTTAAATTCATCGATTAAAATACGTATAAATAGTATCCGAACTATAGTAGGGGCTAAATAACCTGTACACGATTATAATTTTATAAACGAAGATAAAATATAATAAATTTAATAAAACGAACAAGTGAGTAAACACGAAAACGTACCTTGTAAGATTTGGAACATCATGTCGTTGCTGATCCTATTTTTCTTATGTTTTATTTCTATTTCTTCCTTGCCCCTTTGCTTATTTTCCTTCTCACCAACTTCTGGTTGTGATAGTATGTGTACGAAAGGTGTGATAGTGTGTGAGAAGTGTGACGGTGATTAGTAGTAGGAGAGAAATTGTAAGTTTCTAAATGAGGGGTAATGGAATGACACGTTCAGAGGCATGATAATAGTCACACAATTGACGTGTCAGGTATATGAATCTTTTAATATTATTTTAATATGTGAATTAATTGGTCAAGCCTGCTTATTTCAGTTTTCACAAATACGTAATATATCAAATTGGCCCAATAAATAAGTACTATAAATTCGTGCGATTCATATGACGGTGTCCGTTCTTTCATAGGCCCTCATTTGGATATGAAACGATTCAAATTAAGACTAGTAACAAGTCGGGCCTAAAATTATATAAAATAATGATAACAATTAATGTTCGAAAACTAAGTAAGCCGAATAACAATAGTAGAAAATGACGATTATTATAATAATAACAATTTTGTAATGTATTTATTTAGTTATCTAAAGCGGTCACTGCTAGTGGGGTGTTACAATCACCCCTCCTTAAAGGAATTTGGTCCCCAAATTCTCAATTGTCGTAACTCAACTTGTAGACTACGATCTTCTTGATTCATTACCAGACTTGGAGATCCAGTCGAAGTATAACCTGGAAAACATCTGGTGGCGGATCATTGGCGTTTCTCTTCCAGTTCATCGTATCTTTACATGTAGTATCGGAAAGAATTTTGCCTTTCTCAACAAATAGAAAAATTAAAGATCGCATATCGATCGAACACACTATTTATTGGACGCTACAATCACTCCTACTGAAAGACAAGGGGTCAAGTGAAAGGGAACAGAATGACCATGTGATAGTAACTGCAAGATAACAAGACAAGCCAGTACAAGATAACGGGTTGAACTGATAGTGATGAGGAGACAAGTCAATAAAATAGATGCAAGAGGATACTGGATTGATAAGGCTAAGAGACATCATAAGTAGTTGAGTTCAGAATAGAATACCACTCGGTATGGATTGAGGTGAGTGAAAGTCAACAAGTTCTCAGAACATAAATTCAAATGCAAGAAAATAGAAAGGGTACAAGACAAGTACTCAAACTGTAACAAGTGAAGTACGAGATAGCCAAAAGAGTTGTATATGAATAGCAAGATGAATAAAGTCCCGCAATTAGGATTTACAAGAGGAGAAGTTGAACTGATGGTTAACTGAGAGGCAAAATAAGAAGATAAGTTCAAGATGATAGGCTAAATTCACATGATGTGGGATAGAAGATAGATGGACAAGTTCAAAAGAACATATCCAAGTGAAATCCAAAACAAAGAAATAGATACAAAATATTCGATCAAAGTGGTAGCAATTACCGATACAAGAAACAAGGGAGGAGTTCAGAAGTATACATTTTAGTGATATCAGCTGAAATTCAAAAAAGTGAATAAGTACAAGAGGATTAGATCAAGTGAGAATATGGAGGATCCAATACAAAGAAAAGAGTTTAAGAAATGGTCCAATATAAAATGCGTCACTTAAAGTATGAAATGAAATCGAAATGAACTCTTGGAAATAGAACTTCCACGACGCCGATCCACAAGAAGATATGAAGTTCAATCCAACTGAAAGCATTGACATATTCACGAGGAATGAAACAAGAGAAGAAGACAAGAGAACTCTCACCTTTCCTACTGAAGTACTACATGTAAAGGGATTGAAATTTAATCCCCTAAGCATGAGTCAGCTGGTAGACAATGGGTACACTGTAAAGATCAAGTCAAAACTATGCAAATTAATTGACAATGAGTCAAAGCAGACAGTCTTGGTTGCTAGGCGAAAAGGAAATCTTTATGTTGCTAACAGGGCATCTGCCACAACTGAAGATTGTCTCATGGTGAGTCAATCTGGCCACACTGAAGAAAACTGGCTATGGCATAAAAGAATGAGTCACTTGAACTTCAAAACTCTGAACAAGCTTGCCAAGAAAGAATTGGTCGTTGATTTACCCAAAATGGTATATAGAAAAGATGGTATATGATCAGCTTGCCGAATGGGAAAACAATCCAAAACATCTTTCAAGTCAGAGACTGGATTTGTGGGATAAGATTAAGAACTTGTCTATAGGGGATTCTCCTTTGCTAATAGGTGGGGATTTCAACATAATCTCTTCTATTTCTGAGGACAGGGAGGAAATCCTCCTGATACATATGCAATGCATGATTTCAATAATTGCATAATGGATACAGGTCTAACAGACTTGGGATATGTAGGGCTCCCTTTTACTTGGCACAAAAGAGATATCAAACAAAGGTTAGACAGAATGATGGTGAATGCTAGTTGGCTGAGGTTATTTGGTGACAACACAGTAAAACATGGCATATTTAGGTGCTCTGATCATAGACCCTTGTTGCTCACCTCCAATTATGCAGCTAGTATACCTAAAAGCAGATTAGGCATCCTGATTGCCTTAACCAGATCAAACTTCATTGGGATCTGCCTGTTAGAAGAAGGGGTGTTTACAAATTTTGGGAGAAACTGAAGAGGCTAAAACAACATCTGAGATTTTGGAACAAGAACACCTTTGGTAATATATTTCAAAAAGTGATAGAGCAGGAGATAAAGGTAGCCAAAGCTGAACAGGATCACCTTGAGAGACCTTCCAATGCTACTAGTGAACTTGTATCAGTAGCTAACAAGGAGTACCAAAGGGTTTTGGATATGGAGGAGACCTATTGGCACCAAAACTCTCACCTGAAATGGAAAATCGAAGGAGATAGGAACACAAAGCTGTTCCATGACTGGGTTAAGAGAAAACGAAGGAAGGCCAGTATTTTCTCAATTTTGGATGATGGTAATTTGATATCTGAAAAAGAAGACCTCAAAGCCTCAGCCAAAAGTTACTTTGAGAGCATACTTGATAATAAATTCTCACCTTCTGAGCAGGCAGACTTTGGCAACATTCCTGCAGTCATCACTTCTGAGCAAAACTCCTCTTTAATGAATCTTCCTGATATGTCTGAAGTGAAGAAAATGGTGTTCATTCTGATACTAGTGCTGCAGCAGGACCTGATGGCTTCTCTGCCAAGTTCTACCAGGAAAGCTGGGATATTATTAAAGAAGATCTTTTAGAAGCAACTAATGATTTCTTTAGTGGTGCTAAGCTCCCTGTTGGTATCACTGCTACTACTCTTGTCCTCATACCAAAAAAGGAATGCCCTCTCCTCTAGTCTGATTATAGACCCATCAGCATTTGCATCAACGCTCACAAGATATTGACCAAACTCTTGAATGAGAGGCTCATAAACATCTTGCCCAGTTTGATCACTGAGAATCAAAGTGGCTTTTTAAAAGGAAGGTTGATCAGTGACAACATATTATTGGCTCAGGAGTTAGCTCAATCACTCAATGTGAAAACTAGAGGTGGGAATGTAATTATAAAAATGGATATGCATAAAGCCTATGACAGAGTGAGTTGGACCTTTCTAGATCAAATGCTCTCAGCTTTTAGCTTCTCTCCTAGGTTCAGAGGCTTGGTGATGAGAACACTCAATAATAACCACTTCAGCATTCTTCTCAATGGAGAACTCACTGATTTTATAAAGTCTAGAAATGGTTTAAGGCAAGGACATCCCTTGTCTCCTGCCTTATTCATTATATCTGCTGAGTATCTCTCTAGGGGTTTGAACCAGCTATTTGTACAAGATCCTGCCATGTTTTATGATACCAAAAGAGGAATTATCATATCCCATCTATCTTATGCTGATGATATCATCATATTTTGCAAAGGAATGAAGAAGACTCTCAGCAAAGTGCTAAATTTTCTTAAGCACTATGAAAAAATCTCTGGACAAAAGGTGAGCTATGCAAAAAGCAATATTTTTGTTGGGAAATGTGGTAACAGAGATAGATGCTAGCTCCTAACTGAATTTCAACTCCAGGACATGCCCCTATAACTATAGGTAAGAATAAGATTGATGTGTTTACTCCTCTAATTGAGAAGATTAGAGGCAAGTTTTCTGGATGGATTGTCAACCAAATCTCACAAGGAGGAAGGCTTGGTATTATCAATAGTATTCTATTTTCTATGCCTCTATATCTATTACAAGTTTTTAATCCTCCTATTGCTATTCTGAAGCTGATTGATAAGATAATCTCAAGGTTTTTCTGGGGATCCAACCTAGCAGGAGATGTCAAGAAGATTCTTTGGTCTGCCTGGAATCCTTGATGTGTACCCTGTTCTGAAGGGGGAACTGGCATTAGAAATCTCAATGACATGTGTAGGGCCTTTGCAGTCAAATTTTGGTTTAGGTTCATATGTCAAAACTCATTGTGGTCTAAATGCCTATTGAAAAAATACTGCAAAGACAAATCACCTGGAGAAGTAGAACCCAAATCTTCTGATTCACCTATATGGAAGAGAATGATTGAAGTTAAGAGTATAAATATGGAGAACACATTATGGAGAAGTGGAGAAGGGCCATGCTATTTCTGGCATGATCAATGGTGTGAAAAGGGCAGAATGGATTCTTTTAACCTAAGCAATCCTGACAGTGATACTCTCCTACAAGATTTGACTTCAAATGAAGATTGGAACTGGTAAGAGTTAGATGCCAAACTCACTCCCTCTATGGCTAGAGATGTATTTCTGAATTACCCTCCTCCTGTGGGCAGAAACACAGTTCCCATATGGAAACTCTCTTCTCATGGAAAGTTCAGTACTAAATCAGCCTGGGAGCTTGTGAGACATAAAAGGAACAAGGTTCATATATTGTCTTTGTGCTGGAATGAAAGGTTCCCTCTGACTGTATCCATATTCTGGTGGAATGTTTTGCATAACTGGCTCCCGGTAGATATAGAATTGAAGAAGAAAGGTCTGCAGATAGTTTCCAGATGTCAATGCTGCAACAATGAAGAATCTCTATCTCATGTCTTGATGAACAACTTGGAAGTCCAAAGGGTGTGGCACTGGTATTCATTTATCTTTCAAGTTCCTTTTAGTGAGTCTGACAATATCCAAATTAGATTTAGAAAATGGTTAGATTCTTCTGATAGGATAAGTGATGGTCATATAAGGATTGTTGGTCCAGATAACGGCAAATTAAAAGACTAGAGAGGGGGGGGTGAATAGTCTTTTAAAACTTTTGTTGATAAACACAGTTTCCCAGAAACCTGGGGGTTTCTGATACTTAAATTCAGAGTGCGGAAGACTTTAAGATAGGTAAGTGCAGAAACAATAAGTATGTGTGTGTGTGTGCTTTGTTGAAATGTAAATACAGAAAGGTAAATGACACAACAAATATAGTGGTATCTGGAGGTGGCGTAATCCTCCAACTAATCCACTTCGGTCTTTCTGAGACCTAGAATTCACTAGAACAGATAATTGAGTTCACCTTACAATAATCCTATTCTAAGATTCTTAAACAAATGGTTCCCAACCAAATGTTCCCCCTGAGTTTTTCCCCAGCTCCTAGAGCTAAGTACTTCCTCTACTCAGATAACCTTGGAGTTATTCCCTGATTTCCCAAATCAAGTACTTCCTCTACTCCACGCCTTGATGGTGTTGGTTATAAGGTTTTGTCAGAAAGGCTTCTCGTATAACTTTTCAGTTATGTTTTCAGAGAGCCAAACAGAACGAGATTACTTAATACACTTGTTCAGTGGATGGCAGTCTGCTCTTTACTGACCCAAGTAATTGATGTCCGTTCTGGAGAATGAGCTTCAGAAAGGGTATCTGATAGTTCAACTCTTTCACAAATAACAATCTCTTGTTAAGGTTCAGGACAACTTAGAACTACTAGTGATTCTTCAAGCAACAGAAAGCTTTCAGAAAGGGTAGTAGAGTGCTTGAGAGAATACTTTGCTTGATGGTAATTTTGCAAGATAGAGCGTTCTAAGGTATGTTCTTCAAGCATCTAAGTGTGTGATATATATAGATAAATTTGAGAGGCGTTTGAATTATATCCGTTGTGCTCTCCATCAAATTATATCCGTTTATATCTTGAACTATGTACTCAGAAGTCACTATCTCATTTTTCAGAGAGGACTGCTTTTTGCAGCATTTCTGCCGATGCATTTAATGCATAGTACTGTTCATTGTCCTATAGTCTCAATGGATACATGAGCCTTTCTGATGGCTTGCATGCTCCATACTCATGATGTCATATGTCCAGAATCATATTTCGAAAGTAAGTTAATATACTTAAGAAAGGATTAAGGACATAGTCTTTCTGAGTTAGACTAAACCTTTGTGTCTTCATAAACCTTGTGCAATCTTCAGTCTTCTAATCTTCAGAAAAGCTCCATTGCTAGGATTGATCTTCATGGTCTTCTTGAAATAAAAATTACACTCAGAGACCTATAATCCTAATACAAGATTTACTAGACTAATCATACTCAGTGATTTCCTCTTTTACAATGTTCAAGTGAACCAAGAGTACTTAATCACCTTTCTGGCTAAGATAAGAACATGTGATGAGTGATCAAAATACTAACAGATATTCCTAACAAATTTCCTCCTTTTTGATCAGTCATCCATGACTATCTTTCGAGTCCTATTACAAAATTGTAATCCTGTAAGAGAAAACAATCCACCACTTAATCATTTCAAATGATATTCAATTTTAGTTGAATTAAGTGCAGAAAGTAAACATCAACCAAATCACAAGAAGTGATCTTTGCTGATAAGTTGTCATCTATTAAAATGTATCTGAGAGTATGATCTTCAGATAGTACAGTTACGTAAAGAGATGCAACTTTTACATATAGAGAATTTTAGAAACAATCAGCAAGATTACAAAAAGTAATAAAACATACTAAGTAAATTAGAACACAGGAGAGTCCAAGCTCCAAGAGAGTATTCTAATGTTACTAGTCTTCAAGTCTTCAGAAACGCAACTTGGGTTTAGACACCTCAAGTTCTTCAGCACCCTTTCTGGATCAGTTGAAATGATCATCCACTTTTCTGCATTCTTGGACATAGTCATAAAGAATCCTTCTGACAGAGAGCTCTATCTTTCTGGATAAGTCACATATTTCATGGTAACTCTTGCCAAGTTTGTGATTCTTCCGCAGAAAGTGTTTGACCCAGAAGTACTTTCCCCAGTCCCAGGCATGGTCTACTTGCAGCTGAGATAGGTTGAAATACTTGTATATTTCTTCCAGATAGTGTATATCATCTAGGTATTCATCCAATGTCATATAGAATAACTCATAGGTTGAAACACCTAGTTTGTTCTTCCTGCTGTAGCTACCATCCAGTTTTCTTACCTTGTGTACATCATCAGGTTTTGGGTAAGGACAGGCAAAAGAAAGATCCATCTTTCTGGCTTCATTCCTCTTTTCTACTTCAAAGTTTAGCCAGGCATGAAGGTGCTCATGTTTTAGCAATTCTGGCTTGCCTTCTCTCCATTTCAGGATCTGGTTGAGGATAGGAGTTGGAAACTTATCATTGACAAGTAGGTGTTGTAGTTCCAGAATCCAATACCCTCTCTTGTTCAGAATGCACCTATATGAAGATTCTTCATTACTAGTCTTCATATACTCAATGTGGGCATCAGTTGGCCTTTCTTGATGTGTTTCATTGTTTATTCTGCCAAACTCGAAATCCCTTCTTGCTTTTCTGTTTGGTGGCCTTCTGTCAGGAGATCCTCTAATCCTTTCTTCCTGCCTTGAAATTTGTCTTTGGTGGATGTTCCTTGTAATGACTTGGTATTTCCAGAAGGGGTTCTGGCTGCTAAAGGTCTTGCTGCCAGAGGAGGTTGTGAAGTAGTTGCTTGTCTTCTTTTCTTGTGAAGTGGATGTTATTCTATGCCAGATTCATCCTCATCATCATTGAAGTCCAAAATTGGAGACTTGCAGCTTTCTTGACCTCTTACCTCTCCTTCTTCTTGGTCTTCTCCTTCTTCAGGATTATTCTGGTTGTTCCCATCTGAGATCCTAAGGGACTTGGTTCCCCTAGTTATCATACTTCTAAGCCTTCTAGCTGGTTGATCTGGAACAACTTCTTCAGCAAGGGTGTCTCCAGTGGTGTTCTTAATGACAAGTTGACTTGAAGAGGGAGGAATTGATTGTTTTCTTTTTCTTCCTCTGCCTTTTTGAGGCATCTCTTCTTCCCCCTTAGTCATGAATGACTGACTCATGATAGCATAAGCTTCATAGAGATTATCAATGTTTTTCTGGAGATTGTTGTGCACCCTGACTAATTCTTGAAGTTCTTTCTTCAGCTCTGTGTTCTGCTTAACCAGTTCCTGCTCCATTATGTTGAGCTCTTCAAGTGGTCTTAGGACAGCGTTGGCTTGCAAAACAGCATGGCTGGCTTCATTCAATGCTGCATTAGCATTGTTACAATCCTCATCCCTGACCAACCCTAGGTCTTACTGAGAGAGAGCTATGCTGGTTGCTCTGTTGAGTAAAGCAGCAGCCAATGGCTTCATCTCTTCTGTGACGGATTTTAGCACTTTTATATCTTGGGCAACTAGTGTCTTTCTGAGCTCTAAAAAGACACTGTTCCTTGCACGGTGCTCTTCACTTCTTGAACTACTTGGTGCAGAGAATATATGAGGAGCAAGTAGGGCTCTTTTGTGCTGAGTGACAAGTCTCTCATCTTACCTTGATAATCAAGTTGTGGGTTTCAGCATCACTATCATAATCCTTTTCTTGGATTGTTTGCAGATTGACAATCTTCTTCTACTTTCCATCAAGTGTGCTGGCCTTCTGAGAAGATGTAGAAGATCTTTCTGATACAGTTTCAGCATCATGGTCTTCATCATCATTGTCATCCATGGCATCTATCTCAGCAGATGTGACAACAATGGCATTTTTCAAATTTCTTTGCTCATCTAGGAGTGCCAATTCCTTGGCATTAGCTTCTTGATTTTGGCTTCCTTTTCAGCAACAAGAGCTTGAGTCTCAATGTTGATTCTCTTCTCTTCTTCTACTACCTTTCTGAGTTGTTCAATCCTAAACTCAGCGGCTGAAATTTCTTCTATGGCATCACTGTGTTCAGCCTGTTGGGTATCTTGATGAGACTTGTGAGGTGATGAAGATGGAGCTTTCTGAGCATTTGAGGGAGTAGCCTTTTCTCCACTTCCTTTGCTAGCTTTCTGAATCCCGCCTTATCCAGGTTGGGGATCATCATTCTGATCATCATCATCATCACTCTTGTTCTTTGCTTCTTGGTTTAGATGCTCAGAGGGAGGTTCTTGAAAATCATTTTCGTCAATCTCCTCATGATCTTCTGAAACCAGGTTGATCACATTTTGGAATGTAATCATCCTCCCATTAACTTCTTCTTGTTTAGCAGGATAAGTAGTGAGCTTGCTGGGCAAGGCAGGATGGGTAACCATCTGCTCTTGGGTTTGAGCATCCGTAGTCTTGAAATCTGCTATAAGTCTTTGTGCTACTCCATGAATGAAGTCTTCATGCATCAGAGTGGCAAATGAGTAGGACTCTGTTGGGAACAATGCATGGATATAATCTTCCAGATTGAAGGCGATTGCTCTCTTTTCTGGGACGTCGATTACTCTGGCTAATTACGAAGGTCGACCTTTACGAGTTTACGCCATTGTCCAAGCACTTGAGATGTTTCTTTAAAGTGTGCTTCTGGAAAGCCTTGAGTAAATCAACTGGCACTAGACTTTGAGCCTGAAAGAAGGTGTTCAAGTTAGTTTTGTTCAAACCACTTGTGTTAGTATCTGTGTACAAAAGTAAGCTTTATGAGCATACCTATGTAGAAACACTAGGCTCATCTTCTTGGATTTTTGCTTGCTTGGGCACAGAGGCCTCAGATACCTTGTTGTGAGGAGAAGTCTGATCCTCATCAACCTTTCTTTCTGCTTGAGCCTGAGAATTAGAATCAATTATGTTTAGAAACTGTTAACAGAAAAGATAGGTGTAAAAGTGCTTTCTGAGACTTCACTTACTTCCAAGTCAGGAAGCTCAGTAGCATGTTCCTCAGAAACCTTGGGGGTTTCTGGCACCTTTTCTGCAGATACCGCTTGTTCAGCAGTTTTAGTTTCTTTTAGAAGAAATAACACAACGGTTTCTTCGTCCAATTGTCCTTCTGACTGAGCCTGTAAGAACAAACATAAAAGATTTAGTAGTGGGTTTTCCAGAGCATTCTTTGAAGAAGACGATTACTGATTACTTACCTTCTCAGCAGAAGGCTCAGTAAATACTTCCTCAGAAAGCTTTTCAGCCTATGGAATCTCTTGGTTTTGGGGTGTTGGTTCCACCACCACTACTTCCTCAGTTGGAGCATAAGAAGAGACATTAAGAATATTAGAACATAAGATAAGAGCATTTTTACTTAGTTATTTCTTGTTCAGAGATAACTTTACTACCTGTGGGACAGGCTCTTCTTGATGTTCTGAGGTTGGAGGAACCTCTTCTTGATTCAAGGGGGTGGACAGGTTTTCTTCCCCCTGAAAGTGTGTCTCCATGTTGGCCTGTAACAAATACAGCTTATGAGTAACAAGTTAACATGCAATTATGTTGACATGTTAGATACAAACTATCTTTGTTACCTGAATAGGGTCAGGCTGATCATTGATCTCTTGGACTTGTGGTGATTCCACAGTCTCTCTGTGCTCATTATTGTTCTCCTCTGCAGTATCATTCTGAGTCTCCATCTCAGTTTGATCCCTTTCTGAGAGTTGAGCTCTCTCAGAAGGTTGAGGAACCTGTGTTAAAACAGGATTTTCTTCAGCAACATTAAGTGCTGGCATTGTGAATGTGGAAGCAATGTCAGGATCTTCCAGCATTCTATCTTCCTCACCCAGGCCTTCTTCTTCCTGCTGGGCAGAGGGGCTCTTGTCTTTCTGAAGAGCTGAGCTTGATGCTCCTCCATGGGTTTCATACTTGAATCTTTTGAGTACTTTTGCAAGTACTTCATCATCCTCAGAATCACTATTCTGTGTTGGTGCAGACCCATCTATGATATTTCTATCATCTCTGGAGAGTTCTGGAGCATTCTGGTTCAGGACTCTTGGGGCATTCTGGAGTTGCCTTTCTGGGCGTCCAACATCTTCTGAGACCTTGTCTCCAGAAGGTTGTGCCTCTTGTATGCTTAGGGACTTGGAGGCTCTTTTGCTTTGAGTCCTCTTTCTCTTGGCAACTGGAGGTTTAGCTTGAGCTTGCTCAGAGACCTCCTCACCTTGCTGTGCAGTTTCTTCTTCTTCTGCCTTTCTGAGTGCGTTCTCAGCAGCAAGTTTCTCCTTTTCTTCAAAGGCGTGTCTGAAAAGGGAGTTGGTGACTGGGATTTCCTGCCTCTCTCTGAGAGTGATTCCCATTGTTTCCAGAATGTAACAGATTCTGAGACCAAAGTGCATATTGGCCTTTGGCTCAGCAAGGCCATTGATGATTTTGGGCTCAAATTCCTCAATATGTCCAAGGAATTTGTTGAAGGCGTACTTCCCCCAATTGAAGTGGGTTTCCTGCCCTTCATGCTTCTTGTTCAGAAGATGCATCATCATCCATCTCTCCATGCTTATCTGGTCTACTCCTCCTTTGTTGCCATCAAAGCAACGGACCAGAATAAGAGCTAAAGTACTCCAGTGTTTCTGGAGATGACTAGTTCTGATGGCTTTCAGAACAAAGTCTCCTGGGCAACCTTTTGCATTTTCTAACTGGATTGCTTCAAATAGCTCTTTGACGCCTTGAATCATGGAAGCGTCCTTGATGTTGATGTCTTCAATTGTTCCTCGATTTTTCAATCGGAATATCTTGCAGAAAGTCTTGCAGTCTAGAACAATTTCTTGTCCTTGGACTTCAGTCTGCATGTATTTCTCTTCTTCATCATTCACAACTTTTGTGAAGATTTTGGAGTTGTTATAGAACTCCAGTACATCCAGTGTGGATAGTCCACTGGGTGCAGCAGATAGAAGCTTGTAGATATGGGAATTCTTCAGCATCCCCAATATCAGTTTCCTTTCTAGTTTTGAATGTATAACTGCTGGTACATACCTCTTTACTAGAAAAGCTCCCCAATTCATTTTGTGGTTAGGGTTCCAGTTCGATGGGGTAAACTTTCCCAGAAGGCGTTTATTCAACACCTTAAGTTCCTTTCCTCCTTGCTTTTCAGCAGGAGCAGATGATGCGGCCTTAGGGTTCTTGGTGGTCATCTTCTTGGGTGCCATCTCTTATATAGAGTTTTGAATGGGTGTTTTTCAGATGAATTTTGCACAAATAATCGAGATTAGTCTATCTTTTCAGAAGACTAAGCACAAGAAGTTGAGTTTTGCAGAAATCTTGAGAGATTTTGCTGTTTTGATGCAAGTTTGAAATTTCGGAATTGGTGAAAGTGTTTGTCTTTTGCCCAAATCCTATATATATAGAAGACAAAATGTACATAGATACAACATACATACAACTAAGTATGAATGCGTGTCTTTGCATCTGCATAGGCGTGGTACGTCCTTTGTACTTCATTAAATGCGTAGTGGGCCATGTCTGCATTTATCAACAGACATTACTTGCTTTGTTTTAATCTCAATCGTTGAGATCAAACGTTTATTCATCAAGGGCTTATATTGAATATCTTGTAATGATATCAATCAACAAATGGTAATGTGCCGACTTGATGGATTTTTAATATGCTACATTCATTGTGTCACTTAGTAAAGAGTAGGAACACTTAATCGTTTGAGCTTATCATTCTGAGTGTGAAGTCCTTATCTATATATTGTTTATCATGAAAATGGTAAAAATACAAGACATTGTACATGTTTGACTTTCAGAACTTATACCTTTTGGACTTTGTATGTCCATTTCTCTTTATGACTAAATAGCTTTCTGAATTCAAGTGTCAGAAGCTTCAATTGTTTGAATGTATTTGACCCACTCTCAGTAAGTAAGTTCTAGTTTTATTTACTTATTGAGTGTGTACCAACCTTTGCCTTTCTAGATACCCGTTCCAGAAATGTTTTGTCTTTCTGAATGTTACTACTCAGAAACCTTTGCATCACTTCTTATCAACTTGGCTTTTTGAGAACCTGTTCTCAGAGGCCTACTTCTTTTCTACCTCACTTACTCTGACTTTAGAGATTCAGGACAATTTTTCAGTCCTTAGGCAACTCCATTAATCCAAGATTGTGTCTCA
Organism: Plantago major; assembly: GCA_026545765.1. Lineage (NCBI taxonomy): Eukaryota > Viridiplantae > Streptophyta > Magnoliopsida > Lamiales > Plantaginaceae > Plantago > Plantago major. The sequence continues at coordinate 133,650 of JAIFAC010000011.1, forward strand.
AAGTCAAGATCTGGCTTTCTTGTAAGGACTTGGTGAAGATATCTGCAAGTTGGTCTTCTGTGCCAATCTTGAGTATCTATATATTGCCTTTCTCAACATGGTCTCTGATGAAGTGGTGTCTAACATCAATGTGCTTTGTTCTGGCATGGAACTTAGGGTTCTGTGTTATTGCAATAGCACTTGTGTTATCACAGAAAATGGGAGTTTTCTCTTCATTGAGTCCATAGTCTCTGAGTTGTTATTGAATCCACAGAATTTGTGTTGCACAACAACCAGCAACAATATATTCAGCCTCTGTGGTAGAAGTTGCAATTGTGTTTTGTTTCTTGCTAAACCATGAGATAAGTCTAGTTCCCAGAAACTGACAAGTTCCTGAGGTACTTTTCCTATCAAGCATTGATCCAGCATAATCAGCATCTGAGTAACCAACCAAACTCAATCCACTTTCTTTAGGATACCACAACCCTACATCTACTGTACCTTTCACATACTTTAATATTTTCATAGCAGTGTTGTAGTGTGATTGCATTGGATTTGTTTGAAATCTAGCACACTCAACGCATATTGAATATCGTGTCTGCGATGAGTAAAGTAGTGAACCTATCAATTTCCTATACTTGTGTTCATCAACACTCTTATCTGATTTAGTATAGATCATCTTGGTTCCTATGCTCATAGGTATCTTAGCATTCTTTTGAGAAGGCCTAAGATTGAACTATGTGAACATGTCTTTTGCATACTTTGTCTGACTAATGAATATTCCATCATTGAGTTGCTTGACTTGCAATCCTAGGAAATAGTTCAATTCTCCCATCATGCTTATCTCAAATTTACTTTTCATGAGATTTGTAAAGTCATCACAAAGTTGCTTGTCCTTAGATCCAAATATGATGTCACCAACATATACTTGAACTAAGAGTAGTTTCCCATCATGATTTAAAGTGCATAAAGTTTTATCAACTTCAGCTTTCTTGAAACCACTTTCCAGAAGGTATTTGGCCAAAGTGTCATACCATGCTCTTGGAGCCTGTTTCAGACCGTAAAGAGCTTTCTATAGCTTATAGACCATTCTACTTTCTGAGGAAACTTCAAAGCCAGGTGGTTGCTCAACATAGACTTCCTCAGCAAGTTCACCATTCAAGAATGCACTTTTGACATCCATCTGATAAACTTTAAAATCTTTATGAGCTGCAAAGGCCAGAAAGAGTCTTATTGCATCCAATCTGGCAACTGGTGCATATGACTCATCAAAATCTAAACCTTCAGTCTGGGTGAATCCCTTGGCAACCAACCTTGCTTTGTTTCTAGTTATTTCACCAGATTCATTCATCTTGTTTCTGAAAACCCACTTAGTTCCAATCAGAGATATTCCTTCTACAAATGGAACTAGTTTCCAGACTTTGTTTCTTTCAAACTGATCCAACTCTTCTTGCATTGCAGAGATCCAGTCTTGGTCTCTTAATGCTTCTTCTATAGTTTTTGGTTCAATGTTTGAGATAAAACATCCAAAGAGAGAATTAGCATTTTGAGCTATTGCTCTCCTAGTCCTAACACCTTGATTGATTGGTCCAATCACATCTTTTGCAGGATGATCCTTGATCCATCTCATCATGGGTTTAGGGCTAGTAGGGTCAACATCTATGTGCTTTGAATGTGAATCACTATGATTATGACTTGATACTTCTTCAGTATCTGTGACATTTCGCACCTCAGAAGAGCGGTGAATGTCTGACACTTGCTCAGTGTGAGAGCTTTCTAGGACATGCCTATCAGAGAGGTCATTTCCAGAGTTGGCTCTCTGATGAACATCTTCAGTTTCCATTTCAGGAAATCTCATAGGAAATTCTTCATCATGTCTGAGAATCATCTGGTTGTTACTAGGCATTTCATGCTTTTGTTCGTCAGAGTCATCCTCTCATTCCACAATGATATTTTTCCTTCCTGAGGGTTCTTCTTCAGAATCCTTTATCAATAGTTCCTTGAACCTTTCAGAGAGTTCATTAGCAAGGGGTGTTTTCTTGCTTCCTTCATAGAATACAACATGAACTGATTCTTCAATCTTCTTTGTTCTTTTGTTGTAAATTCTGTAGGCTTTGCTATTCGTGGAATAACCAAGAAATACACCTTCATCTGCCTTTGGTTGAAATGTTCTTACATACTCTTTTCCATTGTTAAGGACAAAACATCTACAACCAAACACTTTCAGATGTTTGATATTAGGGGGTCTACCAACCAAGAGTTCATATGGGGTCTTGTCATGGTGTTTGTTTATCAAACATCTGTTCTGAGTGTAGCTTGCTGTGTTTACAGCTTCAACCCACTAAACTTCACTTATTTCAGTGTCAGCTAGCATTGTCCTTGCTGCTTCTTCAAGGGTTCTATTTTTCCTTTCTGCAACACCATTTTGTTGTGGTGTTCTTACAGAGGAAAGTTGGTGTTGTATACCTTTGCTGGTACAAAACTCCTTTATGTACTGGTTGACAAACTCAGTACCATGGTCTGTTCTGATTGCAAATACTTTGTCATTTTTCTTGACTTCAAGCTTATTCAGCAAGTTTGGTATCTCCACCCTAGCATCAGATTTGTCCTTTACAAAGACAACCCAAGTGAATCTTGAGAAATCATCTACAACAACCAGACCATACTTCTTTCTTGCATAACTAGTTACAGATGATTCAAAAAGATCCATGTGTAATAGTTGCAGTGGTCTAACACTAGAGTCTCTAGTTTTGGACTTGAAAGAGATTTTGGATTGTTTCCCCATCTGACAGGCAGAACATATACCATCCTTTCTGAAAGATGTTTTGGGAAGGCCAACCACTAACTCTTTCTTGGCAAGTTTGTTCAGAGTTTTGAAATTCAGGTGACTCATTCTTTTGTGCCATAACCAGTGCTCTTCTGTGTGACCTGATTGACTCACCATGAGACATTCTTCAGTTGTGGCAGATGCCCAGTCGGCAACATAAAGACTGCCTTTCCGCCGAGCAACCAAGATTGTCTGCTTTGACTCATTGTTAATAAGTTTGCAATACTTTGCTTTGAATTTCACAATAAATCCCTTGTCTGCAAACTGGCTCATGCTAAATAGATTATATTTCAAACCTTTAACATGTAATACGTCAGTGATTGTTAATGATCCCAATTTGGCATTGCCATTTCCCAGAGAGGGATTTAATTCTCCTCCAGCAAATCTGATGTCTGGTCCATTGTTGCAAGCTTTGTAGTTGACCAGATTTGCTTTGTCTCCTATCATGTGCTTTCCGCATCCACTATCAAATAGCCATTGAGCCTTAGTCCAAGAGGCATTCTGCACAAAACATGAAACAAGAGTTAGGTTCTTGCTTCAGAGATAGAACCATTTAGACTAAACATTCTTCCAGTAGGAATCCACATTTTAGTGAATTTCTTGGGAGTTTGTTTTTGTCTAACTTGATCAGAAGGAGATCTGATAGAGTCGATAATTTTGATCCCAATTTTCCTTCTTGGGGTGTTTCTAGGTGTTCCTTTGGTGCTTTCGGACCACAGGTTTACGGGTTGCTTTTCAGAAAACTTGGCCTTTCTGGCCAGGTTCCTTCTAGCTCTGGCATTCAGCTTTTCAGTGGCTTGAGATTTCTTCAACTTCTGTCTATTGCTACGTGCAATATCAGCCTTGCGCCATTGTTCTTGTCCTTCCTTATATTGTTGCAGAAAAACTTTCCCAATAGCACGATAGCCAATGCCATTTCGAACACCTTTGGCTTTCTGAATACGTTCTTCATAAGCCTTACTAGTTTCTGCACCATCTTTATTTTCATAAAATGGTACAGTAGAGAATTTGCCTATTCCAGCAATTCTTCCTTTCCTAGTAATGTAGCAATGTGGATGGTTGCATGTCTGAGGGTTGTGTTTCTTTTCAGAAACCTTATCCACCAGTTTCTTGTGAACTTGTTGTTCTTTCAAAGGCTGGGTTGCTGCTCCTTTTCCTTTGTCAACTACCCTAGCTTTCTGACCAATGCTATAGGTTGTTGAAGAACCATTCTGTTAACTTTTTACAAAGGTCAACCTTTCATCACTCTTCTTCAGAGGAGATGAATTACTCGATTGTTCATCAAGTCTAAGTCCACCTTTCTCAGAGGGATCTCTCATATAGGATTGAACCTCAGTGAGAGTGTCACTAGCCTTTGCATAAGATTGGAAGGATAGCTCTTTCTTTCTAAGTTCTTCATTCTCAGAAAGCAGCTTCATCATTTTCTTATTAAGTTCATCCAAGGCTAGCTTGTGAGAATTTTCATTATCAGATATTTGAGCTTTCAGAAAGGCTATTTCAGCATTCTTGTTCTCAGATACTCTGGTTAGCTCAGAAACCTCTTTTTCAAGGGTTTCTTTGCTTTCCTCTAGAATTCTGGTTTTGAATTTTGCTTCCAGAAATTTTTTTCTCATAACGATCCAATTCACTCTTGACCAACTCCAGATCCTCAATTCCATCATCACTCTCATAGTACAAAAATTGTGAATTGGTAGTTACCTCATCAGCCATAAGACACATTTCAATGTTGGAGATGTCTGGACCAGCAATCTCAGCAGCTCCACACATTTCATTTTTCTTAAGGCCGAAGTCGATTACATCGTGGGTGATTCCACACAATTCTGGTGATGGTAGGTTTGAGTCATCTGAATCTCCATCTTCAGAATCTGTCTCAATGTCTAGAGCATCAAGTTGAATTTGAATCTTCTTCCTTTCTTCAGTCAGTAAGGCCCTTTTATTTCTCTTGAAATTTCTTCTGTCCTTCTTGTCACCTGTCTTGAGCTTATTTAAAGCAGGACAATCTCTCTTGAAGTGACCAGGCTTTTGACAATAGAAGCAGATATCATTTCCTATTTATGCAGCTTCAGTACTAACACCTTTCTGAATGGGGGTGTTCAGAGAGTTGTTCATTTGTATGTTCTTGTACTGATGATAGTTTGGGCCAAGATGCTTTTTCAGCTTTTCTTTAGCTTTTCTTCTCTCAATCTCTTGACTCACAAATTTCTTCATGTGTCTTACTGCAAGAGCATTTTCTTCAGATGCATCTTTGGTATCCTTCTTTTCAGAAGAACCTTGAGAAACTAGAGCAACACTTTGCAACTTTTCAGCTGTTTGTTCTCCCTGAGTTGTCTCATAGTCTACAGTAGCAAGATGAGAGAAGAGCTCTACTGGAGTAATATTTGGCATCCCTTGGTTGAAATAAAAGAATTTAGTGTGCTCCAGTTGTGATTAAGACTTCTGACAATAGTCTTAATCTTTTCTGGCTGGGAGTGTCTGTTGCTTTCACCAAGTGCAGCCATATCACTCATAAGTGTAGTAAACCAGAAATCAAGTTCTTCCAGAGTTTCAGTGGGACCTTGTTTGAAGTTTTGGAACTTCAATTTAAGAACTTCGAACTTGTTTTCTTTGGTTTTCGATTAAACGCATTTCTTCAATCAGTTGCCGGTAACTTTCGCGTTTAGCACCCTGATTTACCTTGTATATGCTCAGGTGTCGATCTGATGATGATATTACGAGCTTGACCATCCAATCTGTGTCTCTTGGCATCTTCAGATGTCCACAGCTCTCTTGGCTTGTCTTCATACGTAATGCTTCCACGAGCAACATGACCACTATCACTAGCAGCCATATCCTCGCTTCCATTTTCCTTGTCTGAGGCTTTTCTTCCATCAGACACCTCAGTAACTTGTTTTATTTGTCTGATTTTGATAGGCCCTTCATTGATGACATAGATCATCTCGTCACTAATGGCCTCCAGATGGAGCATGATGTTGTTCTTCCATTTCTCGTAGTTTTCTGGCTTCAGAACGAGTGCATCACTCAGAGACATACCTGCACACTCAACACATAAATTATATAGTCCTCAGAAAGAGACAAAGTTCCTTCACCTATCTGGGGATCTAGGTTCAATGCAGAAGGCTTGTGAACCTCCTGCTCTGATACCACTTGTTGGTCCAGATAACGGCAAAGTAAAAGACGAGGAGGGGGGGGTGAATAGTCTTTTAAAACTTTTGTCGATAAACACAATTTCTCAGAAACCTGGGGGTTTCTGATACTTAAATTCAGAGCGCGGAAGACTTTAAGATAGGTAAGTGCAGAAACAATAAGTATGTGTGTGTGTGCTTTGCTGAAATGTAAATATAGAAAGGTAAATGACACAGCAAATATGGTGGTATCTAGAGGTGGCGTAATCCTCCAACTAATCCACTTCGGTCTTCTGAGACCTAGAATTCACTAGAACAGATAATTGAGTTCACCTTACAATAATCCTATTATAAGATTCTTAAACAAATGGTTCCCAATCAAATGTTCCCCCTGAGTTATTCCCCAGCTCCTAGAGCTAAGTACTTCCTCTACTCAGATAACCTTGGAGTTATTCCCTGATTTCCCAAATCCAGTACTTCCTCTACTCTAAGGTATGTTCTTTAAGAATCTAAGTGTGTGATATATATAGATAAATTTGAGAGGCGTTTGAATTATATCCGTTGTGCTTTCATCAAATTATATCCGTTTATATCTTGAACTATGTACTCAGAAGTCACTATCTCATTTTTCAGAGAGGATCTTTTTAAAGATTTAACGATGCATTTAATGCATAGTACTGTTCATTGTCCTATAGTGTCAACGGATACATGAGCCTTTCTGATGGCTTGCATGCTCCATACTCATGATGTCATATGTCCAGAATCATATTTCGAAAGTAAGTTAATATACTTAAGAAAGGATTAAGGACATAGTCTGTCTGAGTTAGACTAAACCTTTGTGTCTTCATAAACCTTGTGCAATCTTCAGTCTTCTAATCTTCAGAAAAGCTCCATTGCTAGGATTGATCTTCATGGTCTTCTTGAAATAAAAAATTACACTCAGAGACCTATAATCCTAATACAAGATTTACTAGACTAATCATACTCAGTGATTTCCTCTTTTACAATGTTCAAGTGAACCAAGAGTACGTAATCACCTTTCTGGCTAAGATAAGAACATGTGATAAGTGATCAAAATACTAACAGATATTCCTAACAAGGATTCTCTTACCTATGCTGATAGGTTGGTTTGCTTGGTTAGCAAGAAATGAGGCAAAGTATAATCATGTCAAGATTCAAGCTGAAAGCATTATACTCAAGATACAGAAGTTCATCTCCCTATCACACTCAGCCAAGAACTTCAAACACTCAATGTGGCTTGGGGACCTTCAGATAGCCAAGAAATGGAACATAAACTTTATTTCTCCTCCTGCCAGAACAATAGTCCAAGTGATTTGGGAAAAACCTCCTGTTGGTTGGTTTAAACTTGATTGTGATGGGGCCATGAATCAAAGGAACAACTTGGCAGCTGTAGGTGGGATATTTAGAGATGAAGATGGAAGAATTATTCAATGTTACCAGGTTTACATTGGCAAGGCTTCTGTTCTTTTTGCTGAGTTATACAGTATTTGGAAAGGTCTCTCCTTGTGTGCTAGTCTAAATGTTCATCAAGTGAAAATTGAATTTGACTCCAAAACAGCCATTGGCCTCCTCAACCAGCCTGGTATCTGCAACAATTGGAAGCTGGACATCTTGTTCACCAAGATCAGGGTGTTAACTCAAAACATGACAGTTCAATTCTCACATCTTTTCAGGGAAGGCAATTCAGCTGCTGATTGGCTAGTTTCTGATGCTCTTAGGAGAAAGTATATAGGTTTGATATCTCCTTCTGAGGTTCCTTTACCTGTCAGAAAGATAGCTTATACTGATAAAATTGGAGTACCTTATCTCAGAAGAATAAAATGATAGACTTGATGATTATGTTTTGGTGCATTACCCGGTCTCCCTGTGTTTTTCAACCTTTTAGGATTAAGTCCTCAAGACTTATAGTGTGGCTCTTTAACTCCATTTTGTTTGTGTCAGAATGCCTACAGGGAGACATTTGTTGGTCTTTTCCCCACTCTCCCCTCACTTATATTTCTGTTTATGTCTTTAGCTCAACTCTTTGTTCCTTTCTTAGTGATATCTCTGGTTTTTCTCAGGTTAGTTTAGGGCTGTGGGTTCTGTCTATGTTGTTTTACCTGTTCTGGTTTCTAGGTTGTTTCTTTTCCTTATGCTTGGGTTCATGTTTAAAAAAGATATTAGTAGTTTGGAAAAAAATAATACTACAGACTATAAGAGGCCTGATTTTTTGTCTTCACTACAGGATTGGCCCATCCTGGTTGTATTGTTGGCTTATGGTTGGTATTGTTAGTTTTGGTCCACCTACTTGTATGGTTTTATTACTCTTTCCTGGTCTGTTATTTATTATCATTGGCTTTCCCCTGGTTCTATCTGAAGCTGCTATTGTTTCTCTCTTTCCCCCTCCTGTTTTATTTTTATTTAGCTGCAAAAAAATAATATACAACTCAAAAGAGTCAAGAAAAAAAAAGAGTAAAAATGGGAAAAAAAATAAATGCCCAAATGTCTCTATGGTTACTAGTTATTGCTGGTTTTTCCTTATGGTTGTTGCACCTGTTGTTTAAGGTGTGTCTCACTTGCCATCCTTCTTTTTGTACCTTGTTTTGTGGGGGGATCATATCAGTTGAATATAGAATACTCATCATTGGAAGCAGATGGGTATCTATGTTCAGTTTAAATCATTTGGGGGAGAAAATGGGATACATGTTTCTCTGTTATTTGGTTTGGTTGAAATTTCGTTGTTTCAGTTTGGTCAAGGAGGTGCTTCCCCTTCTATGCACGTGTTCTGTTACTTGTTCTAAGCTAGTTCCCTTTACTAGCTGCTGCATTCACAACCTCTTGATGTACACTACCCAGTTTACTTCTGATATATTACTGAGAAGTTTTTTTATTATCAAAGATTGGTTGGCTTGGTTACAAAGAACTAGCTGGATTTTACTTTTGGATACTTGTTTTTTCATACTCATTATGCATTTGTATGTGGTGTTGAGGAGTACAGGAAAACAAGTCATATTAGATGTACATGATTTGCACATGAATAGGATTACTGACGTGCTGATGGGTTTATGGAGAAAATCGAAACCTAATAGAAAGATGGGACTTTTTGGCAAGTTGAAGCTAAGGGAGGCAGACTTCTATCCGGTTGCTACGTTCCCAGTGGACTATAGATGGAAAAGATGGCTTTTGTTCAAGTCTAAAATGATGAAAGATATCACTGCTTGTACTTTTTTGATCATCTTAGACATATTTTGGAACTCCTATAAACCTCCGGAATTTTTCGTAATATCTAATCTAGCGTAGGTATTTAGCTCTTATGCGTCTTTTGTGGATAGCCTCAGAGTTGGTATGTAACTATTTATGTAACTTTGGTGATTACACACCATTCTGGTTTTATTAGAAGGATCTTGACTCCCACCTTAAACCAAAAAAAAAAAAAAAAAAAAAAAAAAAAAGTCTGAAACTAGACACTCCAGTGAAAGTCCACTGCAAATGTTACATATGGATCTTTTTGAATCCTCTGTAACTAGCTATGCAGGAAAGAAGTGTGGTCTGGTTGTTGTTGATGATTACTCAAGATTCACTTGGATTGTATTTCTCAAAAAAATATCTGATGCAAGGGTTGAGATATCCAACTTGTTGAATAAGCTTGAAGTCATGAAAAATGACAAGGTATCTGTAATCAGAACAGACCATGGTACTGAGTTTGTGAACCAGTACATAAAAGAGTTTTGTACCTGCAGAGTGTTGCTCTAGTTGCTCAAGGAACTTCAGAAAAGAAGAAAGGGAAGGATGTGACTGAGGATACTCTTGCTGTAAAGCAAATTGGAAAATATGTCAGTCGAGAAATAGAGAGAAGAAAAGCCAAAGAGAAGCTGAAAAAGCATCTAGGCTCAAACTATCACCAGTACAAAAATATGCAAAGCTCGCTGAACAAGCCGACTCAAAAAGCATCAAGTACTAAGGAAGCAGAAATTGGAAATGATATCTGTTTCTATTGTCAGAAACCTGGTCATTTCAAGAAAGATTGTCCTGCCTTCAACAAATTTAAGACAGGTGACAAGAAAGATAAAAGAATCTTCAAAAGAAGTCAAAGAGCTATGCTCACTGAAGAAAGGAAAAAGATTCAACTCCAACTGGATGCTCTAGATATTGAGTCCGATTCAGAGGATGAGGATTCAGATGATTCCACACTGCCTTCTCCAGAAATATGCGGTGTTTCTCATGAAGTAATTGACTTTGGTCAAAAGAAGAAAGAAGTGTGTGGAATGGCTGAAGAAATCTTCCCAGATATCTCCAACATTGAACCTTGTCTAATGGCTGATGAGGTAACACATACTTCCTATTAGACTTATGAAAGTGATGACGAAGGAATCAAAGAACTGGAAAATCTCAGAAATGAAATTGATCTTTACAAAAGAGAATTTCTAACGTTCCGAGCTAGAGCCAAAAATTTCGAAGAATAAAAGAATTCTCTTGCGAAGGAAAATTCTAAATTAATCAAGATATCTGAGAAAAAGGATGCTGAAAATGCATTTCTCAAGGCTCAGATATCTGAGACAGAAAAGTCACATAAAGAAGCAATGGCAAATCTTCAAAAGAAATGTGAAGGTCTTCTTTCTGAAAATAAGGAACTCAAAAGGAAAGAACTATCCTTTCAATCTTATGCCAAAGCTAGTGACACTCTTACTGAAGTACAATCTTATTTAAGAGATCCTTCAGAAAAGAGAGGACTTGGGCTGGACACACACACAGATAGTTCCACCACTCTGAATAAGAGTAATGAAGGACTAACATTAAATGGTGCTCGACAGGTGATTCCCAAACAATCTACAGTATCGGTCAGAAAGCTAAGATTGTTGACAAAGGAAAGGCAGTTGCGACCAAGCCTTTGTGGTAAAAACAAGTCCAAAAGAAAAATGTGGGAAATGTCTCTGAAAAGAAACATAACACTGAGAAGTGCAATCACCCACAGTGCTATATCTCTCAAAAAGGAAAAATTGCAGGAGCTGGCAAATTTTCTTATGTCACATTTTTTGGAAAGAAAATTGATCATCCAGAGACTAGCAAAGCTGCTGAGAAGAGATCTCAGACAGCATCAGGTGCTCGGAATGGTATTGGCTATAAACCCATCGGAAAACAACTTGCTCGCGAATACAAACAAGAGCAAGAAGGATGGTTAAAAGCTAGAATTGCTCACAGCAATTATCAGAAGTGGAAGATAAATCAAGCCACTGAAAATCTGAATGCCAGGGCTAGAAGAAATCTGGCGAGGAAAGCTAAGTTTGCTGAAAAGCAGATTCAGAAAACTTACAGGTATCTGAAAGCACCAAATGGAGCACCTAGGAACACACCAAGGAAGAAAATAGTTCTTAACAACAATGATACTAATCATTTAACTAAGATTCCTCCTTATGTTCCTGTTAGACAAAAGAATGTTCCTAGGAAATTCATTCAAAAATGGATTCCTACTGGAAGATTCTTTAATCCAGATGGTTCCATTGTTGGTATGAGAACCTAATCTCACATTTCTGTTTGTGCGTAACACTCTAAAGACTAACTCAAAGTGGCATTTTGATAGTGGATGTGGGAAGCACATGACAGAGACAAAGCAAATCGATTAACTACAAAATTGCAATGATGGACCAATTATCGGGTTTCTTTGGAGGAGATGAAAATCCAACCATAGGTTTTGACAATTTGAAGTTCGCCCTCACAATCTCTCAAGTACTTCATGTAAAGGGATTGAAATATAATCTCCTAAGCATGAGTCAACTAGTAGACAAAGGGTACCTTTCAAGATCAAGTCAAAACTATGTAAAGTGATTGACAATGAGTCAAGCAGGATCTTGGTTGCAAGGCGTAAAGGAAATATTTATGTTGATTGGTCATCCGCCATACAACCGAAGAATGTCTCATGGTGAGTCAATCGCCACTGAAGAAAATTGGCTATGGCATAAAAGAATGAGTCACTTGAATTTCAAAACTCTGAATAAACTAGCCAAGAAAGAGTTGGTGGTTGGTTTACCCAAAATGGAATATAGAAAAGAAGGTGTATGCTCAGCTTGCCAAATGGGAAAACAATTCAAAACATCTTTCAAGTCTAAAACTAGACATTCCAGTGAAAGGCCACTGCAAATGTTACATATGGATCTGTTTGAATCCTCAGTAACTAGTTATGCAGGAAAGAAGTATGGTCTGGTTGTTGTTGATGATTACTCAAGATTCACTTGGGTTGTCTTTCTCAAACACAAATCTGATGCAAGGGTTGAGATACCAAACTTGCTGAATAAGCTCGAAGTCATGAAAAATGACAAGGTATCTGTAATCAGAATAGACCATGGTACTGAGTTTGTGAACCAGTACATCAAAGAGTTTTGTACTTGCAAAGGTATACAACATCAACTATCTTCAATAAGGACACCACAACAAAATGGTGTTGCTGAAAGGAAAAATAGGACCCTAAAAGAAGCAGCAAGAACAATGCTTGTTGACACTGAAATAAGTGAAATCTATTGGGTTGAAGCTGTTAACACAGCCTGCTACACTCAAAATAGATGTTTGATTAACAAACACCATGACAAAACTCCTTATGAACTTTTGATTGGTAGACCCCCTAGTATCAAACATCTAAGGGTGTTGTTTTGTTCTTAACAATGGAAAAGAATACTTGAGAACATTTCAACCAAAAGCAGATGAAGGAGCATTTCTTGGTTATTCTCTGAATAGCAAAGCCTACAGAATCTACAACAAAAGAACGCAAAAGAGTGAAGAATCTATTCATGTAGTTTTCTACGAAGGAAACAAGAAAGTACTCTTGAATGAAGAACTCTCAGATAGGTTCAAAGAACTAATGATTAAAGATTCTGAACAAGAATCCTCAAAAGGAAACAACTCTGTCATTTACTTAGAGGATGAATCTGACGATGAGAAGCAACCATTGCTTAGTAACAACCAGATGACTCTAATACATGATGAAGAATTTCCTATGAGAATTCCAAAAATGGAACAGGTTACTGAGAACCTTCATCATGAAGAGGTTTCTGAGAATGAGATTACTAAAAATCAAATTCCAGATATCTCTAACACTGAAAAAGTGTCAGATATCCATGGAATTTCCCATGTCGATATCTCGACATCTTTAAGTATCCTATCAAGATCATATTGATTCACATTCAGATCAAAATGACATTGATCCTACTAGTTTAAAACCCATTATGAAATGGATAAGAAATCATCCTGCCAAGGATGTGATTGGTCCTTTAGACCAAGGAGTTAGAACTAGGAGAGCAATTGCTGACTCTCTTTATGGATGTTGCATCTCAAACATTGAACTTAAAACTATAGAAGAAGCATTGAACGATCAAGATTGGATCTCTGCAATGCAAGAAGAGTTGGATCAATTTGAGAGAAACAAAGTCTGGAAACTAGTTCCATTTGTTGACGGAATATCTGTAATTGGAACTAAATTTTGACGAGTCATATGCTCCAGTTGCAAGATTGGATGCAATTAGACTATTTCTAGCCTTTGCAGCTCATAATGACTTTAAAGTTTATCAGATGGATGTTAAAAGTGCATTCCTAAACGGTGAACTTGCTGAGGAAGTCTATGTTGAACAACCACCAGGCTTTGAGGTTTCCACAGAAAGTAGATTTGTTTATAAGCTTCACAAAGCTCTGTATGGACTGAAACAGGCTCCAAGAGCATGGTATGATACTTTAGCCAAATACTTGTTGGTATAATAAAACACTCTTTACTTTGAACCATGAATGGAAACTACTTTTAGTTCAAGTATATGTTGATGACATTATATTTGGATCTAGAGACAAGCAACTTTGTGAAGACTTTGCTGAGCTCATGAAAAGTAAATTTGAGATGAGCATGATGGGAGAATTAAACTACTTCCAAGGATTGCAAGTCAAGCAACTTAATGACGTAATATTCATTAGTCAAACAAAGTATGCAAAGGATATGCTCAATAAGTTTAATCTAAAGCCTTGTGAAAAGAATGCTAAGATACCTATGAGCATTGGAACCAAAATGACCTATACTGAATCTGACAAGAGTGTTGAAGAACACAAGTATAGGAAATTGATTGGGTCTCTACTGTACCTCACTGCAAGTAGACCTGATATTCAATATGCAGTTGGAGTGTGTGCTAGGTTTCAGACAAATCCAATGCAATCACACTACAATATTGCTATGAAAATATTAAGGTAAGTAAAGGGTAGTGGATTGAGTTTAGTTGGCTATTCTGATGCTGACTATGCTGGATCATTGCTTGATAGAAAAAGCACCTTAGGAACTTGTCAATTTCTTGGTGCCAGATTAATATCATGGTTCAGCAAGAAACAGAACTCAATTGCCACATCTACCACAGTGGCTGAATATATTGTTGCTGGGTGTTGTGCTTCACAGATATTGTGGATACAAGAACAACTCAGAGACTATGAGATCAATGAAGAGAAAACTCCGATTTTCTTTGACAACACAAGTGCTATTGCCATAACTCAGGATCCTAAATTTCATGCAAGAACAAAGCACATTGCTGTTAGACACCACTTCATTAGAGATCATGTTGAAAAAGGCAATATAGAGATACTCAAGATTGGTATCGAAGATCAACTTGCCTGATATCTTTACAAAGCCTTTGCAAGAAAGCAGGGTCTTAACCTTGAGACATAGTCTTAGGTTAATGGAGCTACCGAAGGAACTGAAAAGTTCTAATCTCTGAGATGGAAACTCAGGAAGGAGAAAGATATCTGGAACAGCATCCAGATATTCAAGGCAAAAAGGTATCTGTGACAAGAACTCATATACTAAAAGGATGAGTAAAAGTGTCTTTCAAAGATTTCTGATACGGGTACTCAGATATCTATGAGATCACAAAGTGAGGGGGAACACAAAAGAGAAATGTGGTACAACTGTATTCAGTTAACTACACCTCTGGTGTTTTGTATCTTTCCATTTATGTGTTAAGTTACATACAGTCTCTGAACTGAATACATAAGTCCAAAGACTATCCCCTAGTCACAGAAAAGAGATGTGATTCAGAAAGCCATATGCCAAATTTCATTAATTGGGCACAATTACACTTACTGATTGTGATCATTGCTGAAGAAGCAATCGTGACCCTTGATGAAATGGGCGTTTGATCTTAACAGACGAGATTAATTTCTGTAAAATAGTGGACTGTAAAAACACAGACGTGGCCCACTAAGCATTTAATGCAAAATAAATTTTACCCACGCCTATCTGCATTTGCACAGATAGATATGTACAAAATCAATTTGTATGTATATGTGTATTGAGAGTAAGATGCTATATATATATATATATATAATTTTGGCAAAAGAAATCACTTTCGCCTAATCTAACATTCACAATTACACAGAAATAGCAAAAACCTTTTAAAGTTTTCTGCAAATCTCTGTTCTTCGCTTAGTTATTCTGCAAAGAATCACTAAACTTACACCTTAATCTCTTTCCGACATTCAATAACTTTCACTATTTAAAGAGATGGCTCCAAAACGTGCTTCTACACAGAAATCCCAAGCTAATACCTCTGGTACTGCTGAAAAGCAAGCACCAGTGTTGGTTATAACAAATAATCGGTTGATTGGAGAATTCAATCCTGATCATTGGAATAGAAAACCAGGCTGACAGAAAGTTGGTGCTTGATATGCTTGAAAAGGCACAAATTAAGGGCTTTCTATCTGCTCTTCCCAGCGGAGTTTCTTCACTGAATGTCCTAGAGTTTTACAACAACTCCACGATTATTTCCAAAGTCTCTGAAGGCACTGTGACAGTGTCTATCAAGACTAAAGTCCAAGGACAGGAAATCCTGTCGGACGAAACAACTTTCTTTGAGCTATTTGAACTTCAAAATCTTGGAAAGGATTTTGAAATTGACACCAAGGATGAAGATCTCCTTGAGGGTGTCAAAAAGCTCTACAGTGATGTGTGTGATCTTGAAAAGCCAAACACACCCATCGACTTCAAACTTGCTGACATCAAAACCAGACATCTATTGGTTCACTAGGATGTGTTGGCATATATCCTTCACAGATGCTTTGATGGTCTACAAGGAGGAGCTGACCAGATAAGCCAAGAACGCTGGATGACGATGTTCTTGTTGAATCAACAAAACAAAACGTTGGAAAACCCTTTTAATTGGGGGAAGTACGCCTTCATGAAATTTGTGAAGAAGATACAAGGCTTTGAGCCTAAAATCGTTAAGGGCCTTGCTGAGCCAAAAGACACAGTAAGTTATGGATTGAAGATATGCTACTTACTGGAGTGTCTTGGCATTGGGCTCAGAGAGACGGCAGACATTGCCAATAGTAACCTACTCTACAAATATGAGTATACAAATATGATGAAAAAGGTTACTGCATCTCAGAAAGGTTCCATGAAACGAAAGACTGATGAGGTATCTGAGGGTTCCGTTGCGACCAAAAAGCCCAGAACTTCACGAAAGAAGTCTGCTGGAAAATCAGAAGGCATACCCATTGTAGATGTCGACTCTCAGATATTTGCCGCCACTGCTGAGAACTCATCAATGCTACTAAGACCACAGCTGATGAACTCATCAATGCTGCAGAGTGCCTTGCTAATGAACTTATCAATGCTGATAAAAGCAGTAAGAAACTTCAAACACTCTCTACAGAAGCAGCAGGGATTGTTGATGATTCAGTCCCAGTTTTCAATGAGGAATCTGAAGATGAGGGGGAAGCCATAATCCCCAAGGTTGCTGAAAGAGCAACAAGTGCAGAGGTTGCTGAGAAGGCAACTAGTTCAAAGGTTGCTGAAGAAGCAACTGTGTCCAAGGTCACTAGACAAAACACACCATCAGAGGGATCAAACTGAGGCATCTACTCAGAATATCCTTGCTGAAGAATATCCTGTAAATGAGCAGGTTGCCCAACTCAATGGGAGGGATCAAACTGAGGCATCTACTCAGAATGATCAACCAGGGGAGGCAACTGAGTTTCACCCTCAGGAAAGGTCTGAAGTACCTGAAACTTCAAACAAAGAAGCTGAAATGGAACAACAAGACCAAAGCATAGAAGGGTCACAAGTTCCAGAGACCAATCAGCCTGACACTGCTCAGGTAGCTGAATGGTTTAACTCTCTACTTGTGATATTTTATGTTTATAAATCTTGTTACTTATAAAAATTTCTTTGTTACAGGCTGAATTAGAAATAAAAGAACAAGAGGAAGCTGCAAAGCTTGCCTCAGAAACTGAGAAGGAGGCTCCCATAGCCTCAGCACTTAAGGAACCTGAGTCTGTATTATAGGTGGACAATAGTTTCTCAAGACATAACTTTTCAGATATCTATTGTACACACTTGACTAACTAAGTGTTTGTTTCTAATAGGCTCCATCTGAGAAGAAAAATGATGAAGCTGAGAAGTCTAACTCATTAGAGAATCAACCAGAGACTCACAAAGTCTCTGAGGAACAAGTATCTGAGCCTTCTATTGAGAAGGTATATATCTCAGATATTGTTGGTCCAGATAATGGCAAAGTAAAAGACTAGGGGGGCGGGGGGGGGGGGGGTGAATAGTCTTTTAAAACTTTTGTCGATAAAAACTATTTCTCAGATATCTGTGTAGATATCTGATACTTAGATTCAGAGCGCGGAAGACTTAAGATAGATAAGTGCAGAAACAGTTAAAGTGTGTGTGTGTGTGTGTTGCTGAAATGTAAGTACAGAAAAGTAAATAACACAGCAAGTATAGTGGTATCTGGAGGTGGCATAATCCTCCAACTAATCCACTTCGGTCTTCCAAAGACCTAGAATTCACTAGAATAGATAATTGAGGTCACCTTACAAAAATCCTATTCTAAGATTCCTTAAACAAATGGTTCCCAACCAAATGTTCCCCATGAGTTGTTCCCCGGCTTTCACAACCACGTACTTCCTGTAATCAGAAACCTTTTTGAGCTATTCCCTAGCTTCCCAAGCTAAGTACTTCCTGTGCTCAATAACCTTGGAGTTATTCCTTAGTTTCTCAAACTAAGTACTTCCTGTACTCCACGCCAGTGATGGTGTTAGTTTTGGTTTGAGTTGTCAGATGAGCTTCTTTGTTAACTTTTCAGTTAATCAGATAGCTCTGTGAATCAAGTATAATTAATACACTTTTCAATGTATGGTATCTTGTTCATTTTACTGACCCAAGTCTTAGATAAATGTTCAAGAGAATGAATCTCAATTACTTGATCTTTTGATTCAACTCTTTCACAGTTAGTTGTGCTTGTTTAGGATCAGGAGGACACTTAGAACTTTAGTACTACTTAAGATCAGGAGCTTTGGTCGCAACAGAAAGCTTGAGAGTAAGTAGTTTGCTTGAGAGATTAAGATATGTGTTCAGTTTGTCTAAGGTGTTCAGTGTGTCTTCTCAAGCAGTCTAAGTGTTGATATTTATAGATGAATTTGAGTGCCGTTTGAATAGTATCCGTTAGGCTTAAATCAAATTCAAACTATTGATATCTGCGTATAATCTTATGTGAGTTTGTCTTCTTCTTCAGAAGCTACCGTTGCTTTTGTTCAGACATCTCTGTCCGTGCATTTAATGCATTGTACTATACTTTTGTCCTGTAGTGCCAACGGAACTATGCTTTGTATCAGAGACAACCTTGATCAGATTTCTCTGATTCTTTGCACGTTCTTATCTTTATCTTCAGATACCACTTTTTTGAAACAACTTTGTTTGCAATATATATATATATTTCTTTTTCAGAATTGTGGTTAAAGCTCAAGGTATCTGAGAATAGATATCTGTGGACACTTTCCTTGTTTTTCAGATAGACCTTTTATTTCTCAGATATCTCTTGTGACACAGTTTGTTTAAAACTATTCGTGTCTTCAAGATATCTGGCCAAGGTATCTGTAAAACTGTTTCAGTAATCTTGTGCAGTCTTCAAATCTTCAATGTCGTTGAACTTGTTCTGCTTGGATGTCTTCTTCTTGGTCTTCTCTTCATAAAATAAGAATTACATTTTGAGACCTAACATCCTATACAAGATTATCTAGACTATCATACTTAGTGGGTTTCCTCTTTTACAATGTTCAAGTGAACCAAGAGTACTAATCACCTTTCTGAGACTAAGATAAGTCATCATGTTGCTGATCAAAATCTAAACAGATATTTCTAACAAAATATCTAACAAATTTCCTAACAAATTTCCCCATTTTTGATCAGTCAACGATCACTATCTTACCTATTACAAATCTAGATGTGTGAACAATCCAACACCTAATCATTTCTTAAGATTTTACAATTCATTCAATTAAGTGCAGAAAGTAAACATCAACCAAATCACAAGGTGTGATCTTTGCTGACAAGTTATCTTTTATAGAATACTTTCTGAGAGTAAGTTCTTCAGATAAGTTACAAAGAAAGATTACAGATAACTTCAATACATAAAACAAGTTTAGCTCAGTCAGCAAAAATACAAAAAAAATAGTAAATTAGGACAACAGGAGTAGCCAAGCTCCAAGTAAACATCCTAATAGACTAGTCTTCAAGTCTTCAACTCTTCAAGTCTTCAACAGTAGTTCTATGGATCAGTCTGCAAATTTCCTATCTCCAAACCTTTTGATGTCATCTGAATAATCATAGAGAAGTGTTCTGACGAGCATCTCAGTGTCTCTGACAAATCCACAGACCTCTTTGTAGGTTTTGGTAGGATTTTTCTTGACAAAATGTTTGACCCACAGATACTTTCCCCACTTCCAGGCATGCTCTATTCTGATATCTGAAAGCTTGAAGTATTCGTAGATAATCCTCAGATATCTGGTGTTACCCTTGTATTGATCTTCAGTTAGATAGAACGACTCATAGGGTTCCACAACGAGTCTTGCTCTTGTTCCTGTTCCTGTGATATTCAGAATTCTGTGCACATCATCTGGCTTTCCATATGGACATTCATCAGAGAGGTCCTTTCTCATGGCTTCAGTTCTCTTGACAACTTCAAAATCCAACCAGGCTTTAATGTGATTGGTGTTGATCAAGGTTGGCTTATCTTTTCTCCATGCCATAAGTTGTTTATGGATTGGTTCTGGAAATCTTGAATTTACCAGTAGATGCTTAAGTTCGTAATCCAATAGCCATTTTTACGATTGATGCACTCAGAGACGGAGGAATCATTGTCATTCTTCACATACTCTATTTTGGCTTCTTCGCCGAGTGGAAGTTGACTTTGTCATTGCTCAGCTCTCAGTCTGATCCTTCTCAGACTTGAATTCTCTTTGGGGTTGTTGATTGAAGAACCACACTGGATAGACTTGCTATTTTCAGAGGGTGTTTTTAGCGCTAGGGCTTTCGACTATGGGCTCAGTTAGGCTTTCAATTTTCCTTTTTCTGTGAAGAGGAGCTTCATCTTTATCAGTTTCCTCATCATCATCAAGATTAAATCTTGTGGGAGTTTACAGCCTTCTTCATTGCCCAGGGACTTGATTTGTCCTTCTTCTTTTTCTTCAGAAGATTCATTAATCCCTTTAACCTGTCTTCTCCCAAGAGCCTTGGTACTCCTTGGAGGTTTCTGTGCCATGGCCCTTGTTATCATTGTAGTTCCTTCAGTAGGATTCTGGGAAGCAGCTACTATTTGCAAAGCAGCTTGGCTTGAGGAGGGTTCATTGATTCTGAGTGGTGGCTGGGAAGTTTTCATGTTTCTTCTTCCTCTCTGAGCCGCACTTGACTCGATTTCTTCTTGTTTTCTTCTCCTTCTTCCCATTCCCCCTGACTTTGAGGTCCAGATTTGTACACTCTTTCCCCCTTAGTCATTGTTGGCTAACTCAGTCTCATAAAAGAATCTGAGAGAGAGTCAAAATGCCCTTGTAAATAATTGTAGGCAGTGACCAACTTCTGAAGTTCGGCTTTGATCTCCTGATTTTTCTTGATAAGTCCATTGTCCTTATCAGTGAGCTCTGCCAATGGGCCTAGGATGGCATCTGCTTTTCCAGCAGTGTAACTTGCCTCTTGGAAAGCTTTTTCAGCTAAAGACGCATCATCGTCCCTTATCATTCCCAGATCTTTCTGAGCAATGACTATGCTAGTTGTTCTCTGAGTGATGAGCTCAATGAACTTTTTCATTTCAAAGGGGACGGAGGCAATTACTTCCTTGTTCTGTGAAGACATCTCCTTTTTCAGATGAGCCAGTACTTGGTATCTGTTCATGTATTCATGGGAGTGGACATTTGGCAGTTTGCTGAAAGTTTCAGGAGCAATCAGTTTCCTTTTCAAGTGTGAAACCGCTAGATGTTCATTGCGGTGCTCTGCCAAAGTCTTGTTTTCTTCATCATCTGAGTAATTAGCCCAGTGATCTTCATCCTCTTGGACATTCTCATCGATTGTGTCGAGTCCAGCAACCATCTCAGAGATTGGTTTCTTCCCTTTTTGGGAGGAGGATGGTACTTCTTTTGAAGATGATGCAGCCTTAGCATCATGCTTAATTTCAGATACTTCTTCAGTATTGGGTTCTTTGGTGATGGCATTTACAGCATCTTGTAGCTCTTTAACCTCAGAGTAAGCAATCATCTCTTGCAGATATTGATCTTGTAGTTGGTCAAGCTTGTCTCTGGATTTAGCTATCTGGTCTTCCAGTTGAAGATGGAGCTGTTGTTCTTCTTCCAACAGTTGTCTGAGTTGAGCAGTTCTGGATTGAGTATTCAACAATTTCTGAGCGATTTCCTCAGAATCCTCAACGACTTGTTCAGTAATAACCATTTGTTGGGAAGATGGATGAGTTGACTTTTGAGGAGATGGAGACGGAGATTTCTGTGCTTTCCTCTCAGTTTGCTTTTCAGCAGTTGAGGCATGATTTCTTTGTGAAATTCCACCGGTCCCTGGTGCAGGGGCATCATCATCATCCTTTTTATCTGTGTCATCCTTTTGGTGATGGTCAGTGGGAGGTTCATCGAAGTCATTTTCGTTTATCTCTTCCTCCTCATCATCTTCAGATACAAGATTGATCACTTCAGGAATAGTGATCTTCTGCCCATTAACCTCTTCTTGTTCAGAAGGTATAAATTGCGAGTGCAGCGGCGGCTTGAATGCCATCTGTAATCTTGTCTGACCATCTGCCTGTTCAAAGGCTTGTATCAAACTGTGCGCCACTTCTCTGGAGAAATCCTTATGCAATAGAGTCGCAACTGTGTACTGTTCGGTAGGGAACATTGCATGGATATATGTCTCCAAGTCAAGAGCTCGTGCTCGTCTGGTTGGTTGATCTGTGATTCTCAATATTTCAGAGAGATCAGAGCACCTTAACCTTTGCCATTTCTTGAAGCATTGAATATGCTTTGGCAGGGTTTGAGCTTTGAAGAAGGGAAGTAGGTCCCTTTTCTCATCATTGGGAGCCTGCTTTGCACTTGTTTGAGCCTGAAAGAAAGAGTTTTGAGTGAGCTTCAAAACTTTTGTAGATATCTAAGTAGAAGTGTAGTTTAGTTTCTGAGTTACCTGAGTAAGTACTTCAGGCTCAGAGACTTGTGCTATTGAGACAATTGGTGTCTCAGATATCTTCTGTGAGGTGGAGACTTGGAAGTCTGGTCCTCAGCAACCTTTCTTTCTTGAATCTGAGAATTAAGAATAATACAATACTTAGGAAATTATTTGAAAGAATTTGTGCAAAGATGCTTTAATGAGTTCTGAGTTTTGGACTTACTTCCTCAATAGGAAGCTCAGAGTCATTTTTCTCAGAAACTTTCTCAGTTTCTGGTATTCTTTCATGTGATGTTGCCTTAGGAGCTTCATCAATTTCCATTGATCCAGGGGATGTCGCAACTTTTTCCCTTTGCATTTCTACTTCTGAATGAGCCTGTAAGTAGAAAGTATTGAATATTTTAGAAGAAGTTTAAGATAACCCATGATGAAGAATACTTATCACTGATTTTTCATGTACCTTCATGCTAGAAGGCTCAATGATGTGTTCTTCAGAAACCTTGTCGGTCTCTGGGTTCGTCTCTGGCATTTCTGCCTTATCTTCCTCTTTCTCAGTTGGAGCCTGTTAGAAACATTTACTTTAAATGATTAAGAACATAGACAAATGACTGAAAAGTGTTATCTTAAGAATCAATTATCACCGTGCAGTGCTCGATTTCTTAAGAGGCGAGGTTGGGTAACCTCCTTCTCAGTTTCTGAGGCAAGCTTTCCAGCTTCCACTTGTTTCTGTGTTTCTAACTCAGCCTGTAACAAAGAATGTTTATATAAGTAACAAGACATACAAGCATAAAATTTTTCACAAGGTAGGAGTTAAACCATTCAGCTACCTGAGCATTGTCAGGCTGATTGGTCTGTGGAACTTGTGACCCTTTTATACTTTGGTCTTCTTGTTCTAGTACAGCTTCTTTGTTTGAAGTTTTAGGTACTTCACACCTTTCCTGAGTGTGCAACTCAGTTGCCTCCCCTGGTTGATCATACTGAGTGGATGTCTCAATTTGATCCCTCTTGTCGAGTTGGGGAACCTGCTCTTTTGCAGGATTTTCTTCAGCGTGTTGTAATGCTGGTAATTCGAAATGGAGTTCATTTACCATTTCATCAACCACTTGTGGCTGTTGTGGTTGTTGGGTTTGTGGTTGTTGTGGTTGTCTGGAAGCAGAGGATCGGTCAGTAGAGTGTTCTTCCAGATTTTTAGATGTGGCATTTCCATCAGCATCTGCCAGCACTAAATTACGACTCATCAGGGCTTCTTGAAGTTGTGCGTAGAAAACGTTCCCTGATGATGTGTTTGCACCAACAACCTTTGCTATAGGTGCTTGTTCAGCAACCTGAGGTGTAGGTTCTTTTTCAGAAACCTTATCACCGCCATTCTTATTAGAACCTTAGCCCTCTTTGTTCTTTCTAGAACTTGAGAGATGACTAGTTCATCATCTTCATCGTCAGAGCTCTCATCATTGGGAACTGATTGGTCCATTACTCCTGCGATTTCTGCAGATGGGGCTTGGCGCTTTTCACCTGTTTTGGCAGCATTAATAAGTTCATCAGCAAGTCATTCCGCATTAGTCGCAACATTTCTGAACGCACTTTCTCTTGCTGAGTCTACTTGTTCAGTAGTTGATGACTCTTTTGCAGCATTGATGAGTTGATCTGCCTTTATCAGTTCATCGGCAAGGCCTGCAGATATCTGAGAATCGACAACCTCAATGGGTGTGTCTTCTGATTTGCCAGCAGACTTCTTTCTTGAAGTTCTGGGCTTCTTGGTCGCAACCTTTTCTTCAGATACCTTTTCAGACTTTCGCTTCTTAGAACCTTTCTGAGACCCAGTAACCTTTTTCATCAAGTTTGTATACTCATATTTGTAGAGTAGGTTACTGTTGGCTATTTCAGCCGTCTCTCTGAGCTCAATGCCAAGCTTCTCCAGCAAGTAGCATATCTTCAGACCATAGCTTACTGTGGCCTTTGGCTCAGCTAGTCCTTTGGCGATCTTAGTCTCGAAGCCTTGAATCTTCTTCACAAACTTCATGAAGGCGTACTTTCCCCAGTTAAAAGGGTTTTCCAGCCTTTTATCTTGTTGATTCAGCAAGAACATCACAGTGAACCATCAGATGTCTGGTTCGGATGTCAGCAAGCTTGAACTCAGTGGGTGTATCTGATTTTTCAAGATCACACACGTCACTGTACAATTGTTTAACACCTTCAAGGAGATCATCATCCTTGGTGTTTATTTCAAAATCCTTTCCAAGATTTTGAAACTCAAACAACTTACAGAAAGTTGTTAAGTCCAGAAGGATTTCCTTTCCTTGGACTGAGGTTTTGATAGACACTATTGCAGTGCCTTCAGAAACACAGGAAATTATCCTGGAGTTGTTGTAGAATTCCAACACATCGAGTGATGAAATTCCACTTGGGCAAGCAGATAGAAAACCCTTGATTTGTGCCTTTTCAAGCATGTCAAGAATCAGCTTTCTGTCGGCTTGGTTCTCAATTGCAGCCGTGAGGTATTCCTCAACCATGGCACCACCCCAAATCATTCTGTGATTTGAAGTCCAATGGTCAGGATTAAAATCTACTACCAGTCGGTTGTTCACAATAACAAACTCTGGTGTTTGCTTTTCAGCAGTACCAGCGGAGGATTGAGATTTCTATGTGGAAGAATTCTTTGGGGCCATCTCTTTATATGGTGTAGGAATTTGGATTGGTGTTTGAAAGAGATTTGATTCAGTAATTCTTTGCAGAAAAACTTAATATTGATTTGCAGAGATTGTAGAAGGTTTGCAGAGAATCAAGAGAAGGTTTTGCTATTTTTGTGTAAGTCGGAATTTTGGATTAGGCGAAAGTGATTTCTTTTGCCAAAATCCTATATATATAGCAATAGAATCTCAACAGACAAATACATACAAATTGATTTTGTGTGTACGTATCTGTGATTTGCAAGCAGGCGTGCTAGCTCGGCATTAAATGCAAAGTGGGCTTTGTCGGAATTTTTACAGTCCACTATTTACTGTGAATTAATTTCCACCGTATAGATCAAACGCTTAATTTCATCAAGGGTCACCATTGCTTCTTCAGCAATGATCACAATCAACAAGTGTAATTGTGCCCATTTAATGATTCTTGGCTATTAGCTATCTGAATCACGTTTTTGTATGACCAAGAACACTGTTTGCATCTGAATCTGTCTTATACTTAGGATTTTTCCAAGTTTTTCATTAAGATAGAAATAATGTGAATTTCAAGAGAGTAGTTGACTGCAGATAGTTGTACTATTCTCCTTTGTGTTCCCCGTTTATGGAGTGATTCAGATATCTGAGTTCCCGTCTCAGAGATCTTAAGCTGTCTTTTTGCTCTTTAGCCTTTTTGACTTCTGGATACCCGTTCCAGATTTATCTTTTCTCTTCTCTGGATGCCCGTTCCAGATACCTCTTCTCTGGATGCCCGTTCCAGATTCCTGAACTTTTTCAGTTCATTGGTAGTTCCATTAGTCCAAGACTATGTCTTAAGGCTAAGAATCTACTTTCTTGTAGTGGCTTAGTGAAGATATCTGCAAGTTGGTCTTCAGTGCCAATCTTGAGTATCTCTATATTGGCTTTTTCAACATGGTCTTTGATGAAGTGATGTCTAAAATCAATATGCTTTGTTTTGGCATGAAATTTAGGATTCTGTGTAATCGCAATAGCACTTGTTTTGTCACAGTAAATGGGAGTTTTCTCTTCATCGAGCCCATAGTCTTTAAGTTGTTGTTGTATCCACAGAATTTGTGTTGCACAACAACCAGCAGCAATATATTCAGCCTCTGTGGTAGAAGTTACAATTGAGTTTTGCTTCTTGCTAAACCACGAGATAAGTCTAGTACCCAGAAACTGACAAGTTCCTGAGGTGCTTTTCCTATCAAGCAGTGATCCAGCATAATCAGCGTCTGAGTACCCAGCTAAACTCAATCCGCTTTCTTTAGGATACCACAATCCTAGATCTACTGTACCTTTTACATACCTTAATATTTTCATAGCAATGTTGTAGTGTGTTTGCATCGGATTTGTCTGAAATCTAGCACATACTCCAACGGCGTATTGAATATCAGGTCTACTTGCGGTGAGATAAAGTAGTGAACCTATCAATTTCCTATACTTATGTTCTTCAAAACTCTTATCTGATTCAGTATAGGTAATTTTGGTTCCAATGCTCATAGGTATCTTAGCATTCTTTTCAGAAGGCTTAAGATTGAATTTTGTGAGCATATCTTTTGCATATTTTGTTTGACTAATGAATATTCCATCATTGAGTTTCTTGACTTGCAATCCTAGAAAATAATTCATTTCTCCCATCATGCTCATCTCAAACTTACTTTTCATGAGATTTGCAAAGTCATTACAAAGTTGCTTGTCCTTAGATCCAAATATGATGTCATCAACATATACTTGAACTAAGAGTAGTTTCCCATCATGATTTAAGGTAAATAAAGTTTTATCAACTTCACCTTTCTTGAAACCACTTTCCAGAAGGTATTTGGCCAAAGTGTCATACCATGCTCTTGGAGCCTGTTTCAGTCCATACAGAGCTTTCTGTACTTTATAGACCATTCTACTTTCTAAGGAAACTTCAAAGCCAGGTAGTTGCTCAACATAAACTTCTTCTGCAAGTTCACCGTTCAAAAATGCACTTTTGACATCCATCTGATAAACTTTAAAATCTTTATGAGCTGCAAAGGCTAGAAAGAGTCTTATTGCATCCAATCTGGCAACTGGTGCATATGACTCATCAAAATCTAAGCCTTCAGTCTGGGTAAATCCCTTGGCAACCAATCTTGCTTTGTTTCTGATAATTTCACCAGATTCATTCATTTTGTTTTTGAAAACCCATTTAGTTCCAATCACAGATATTCCTTCCACAAATGGAACTAGTTTCCAGACTTTGTTTCTCTCAAATTGATCCAACTCTTCTTGCATTGCAGAGATCCAGTCTTTGTCACCTAATGCTTCTTCTATATTTTTAGGTTCAATATTTGAGATGAAACATCCAAAGAGAGAATTAGCATTTTCAGCTATTGCTCTCCTAGTCCTAACACCTTGATTAATTGGTCCAATCACATCTTTTGCAGGATGATCCTTGATCCATCTCATCATAGGTTTAGTGCTAGTAGGATCAATATCGAAATGATTTGAATGTGAATCACTGGGATTTTGATTTGATACTTTTTCAGTATCTAAGACATTTTGCTCCTCAGAAGGGCAATTAATGTCTGACACTTGTTCAGTGTTTGAACTATCTGGAACATGTCTTTTAGAGAGATTATTTCCAGAGATAGCTTCATGATGAATATCTTCAGTTTCCATTTCTGGAAGTTTCATAGGAAATTCTTCATCATGTTTGTGAGTCA
This sequence comes from Plantago major, assembly GCA_026545765.1. Classification (NCBI taxonomy): domain Eukaryota; kingdom Viridiplantae; phylum Streptophyta; class Magnoliopsida; order Lamiales; family Plantaginaceae; genus Plantago; species Plantago major. Next base: position 161,396 of record JAIFAC010000011.1, read on the forward strand.
TCTGGTTGTTACTAGGCATATCAAGCTTTTCTACGTCAGAGTCATCCTCACTTTCCATAATGATGTTTCTCCTTTCTGAGGATTCTTCTTCAGAATCCCTCAACATTAGTTCTTTGAACCTTTCTGAGAGTTCATCATTAGGAGGTGTTTTCTTACTTCCTTCATAGAATACAACATGAACTGATTCTTCAATTTTCTTTGTTCTTTTGTTGTAAATTCTGTAGGCTTTGCTATTCGTGGAATAACCAATAAATACACCTTCATCTGCCTTTGGTTGAAATGTTCTCAGATAATCTTTTCCATTGTTTAGAACAAAACATCTACAACCAAATACTCTCAGATGTTTGATATTAGGGGGTCTACCAACCAAGATTTCATAAGGGGTTTTGTCATGGTGTTTGTTTATCAAACATACATTAGCAGTCGTTTGTGTTTCTGACTTCAACCCAATAAACTTCACTTATTTCAGTGTCAGCTAACATCGTCCTTGCAGCTTCTTTAAGGGTTCTGTTTTTCCTTTCTGCAACACCATTTTGTTGAGGTGTTCTTACAGAGGAAAGTTGGTGTTGTATACCTTTGCAGGTACAAAACTCCTTTATGTACTGGTTGACAAACTCGATTACCATGGTGCTTACGATTAGATACCTTGTCATTTTTCATGACTTCAAGCTTTTTCAGCAAGTTTGGTATCTCCACCCTGGCATCAGATTTGTGTTTCAGAAAGACAACCCAAGTGAATCTTGAGAAGTCATCTACTACAACCAGACCATACTTCTTTCCTGCATAACTAGTTACAGATGATTCAAAAAGATCCATGTGTAATAGTTGCAGTGGTCTAACACTAGGTGTCTAGTTTTGGACTTGAAAGAGATTTTGGATTGTTTCCCCATCTGACTGGCAGAACAGATACCATCCTTTCTGAAAGATGTTTTGGGAAGGCCAACCACTAACTCTTTCTTGGCAAGTTGGTTCAGAGTATTAAAGTTCAAGTGACTCATTCTTTTGAGCCATAACCAGTGCTCTTCTGTGTGACCAGATTGACTCACCATGAGACATTCTTCAGTTGTGGCAGATGCCCAATCGGCAACATAAAGACTGCATTTCCGCCGAGCAACTAAGACTGTCTGCTTTGACTCATTGTCAATTAGTTTGCAGTATTTTGCTTTGAAATTTACAGTAAAACCTTTGGCTGCAAACTGGCTCATGCTAAATAGATTATATTTCAAATCCTTAACATGTAATACGTCAGTGATTGTTAATGTTCCCAATTTGACGTTGCCAAATCCCAGAGAGGGATTTAATTCTCCTCCAGCAAATCTGATATCTGGTCCTGTGTTGCAAGCTTTGTAATCGACCAGATTTGCTTTGTCTCCTGTCATGTGCTTTCCGCATCCACTATCAAATAGCCATTATGCTTTAGTCCAGGAAGCATTCTGCACACAACAGGGAACAGGAGATTAGGTTCTCAATTTACAGTTGGAACCATCAGGACTAAACAATCTTCCAGTAGGAATCCATTTTTGAATGAATTTCCTTGGAACATTCTTTTGTCTGATAGGAACATAAGGAGGAATTCTAATTGAATGATTATCATTATTAAGAATTATCTTCTTCCTTGGTGTGTTCCTAGGTGCTCCATTTTGTGCTTTCAGATACCTGTCAGGTTTCTGAGTTTGCTTTCAAAAACTTAGCTTTTGCCATTTCTTCTAGCCACGGCATTGATTTTCGATGCTTGATTCAACTTCCACTTCTGATAATTTCTTTGAGCAATTCTAGCCTTTAGCCATCGTTCTTGCTCCTGTTTGTATTCATGAGCAAGTTGTTTCCCGATGCCTTTATAGCCAATACCGTTTCGAGCACTTGAAGCTATCTGAGATCTTTTCTCAGCAGCTTTGCTAGTCTCTGGTTGGTCCAATTTCTTTCCAGAAAAAGTGACATGGGAGAATTTGCGGCTCGCAATTCTACCCTTTTGAGAGACATAACTTGTGGGTGTTTACACTTTTCAGTGTTGTGTTTCTTTTCAGAGACGTGCCCAACAGTTTTGTTTTTGACTTGTTTTTCCCACAAAGGTTTAGTCGCAACTGCCTTTCCTTTGTCAACAATCTTCGTCTTCTGACCGATACTATAGATTACATGGGAACCATCTTGCTGAGTACTTACAAATGTTCTTGTTTCCTCACTCTTATTCAGAGTGATAGAACAATATGTCTGTGTATTCACCCAAAGTCCTTTCTTTTCTGAAGGATCTCTTAAGTAAGATTGTACTTCAGTAAGAGTGTCACTAGCTTTCGCATAAGATTGAAAAGATAATTCTTTCTTTTCGAGTTCCTTGTTCTCAGAAAGAAGATCTTCATATTTCTTTCGTAATTCAGCCATTGCTTCTTTATGTGACTTTTCAGTCTCAGATATCTGAGCTTTGAGAAATGCATTTTCAGCATCCTTTTTCTCAGATATCTTAACTAATTGAGAATTTTCCTTTGCAAGAGAATTCTTTTCTTCTTCAAGATTTTTGGCTCTAGCTCGGATCATTAGAAATTCTCTTTCATAGATGTCAAGTTCTTTCCTGAGATTTTCTAGATCTTTTATTTCTTCTTCATCACTTTCATAAGTATAACAAGAAGTATGTGTTACCTCATCAGCCATAAGACAGATTTCTATGTTAGAGATGTCTGGACCGTTAATTTCAGCAACTCCACACATTTCATTCTTCTTGAGGCCGAAGTCGATTATATCATGAGTAACTCCACATAATTCTGGTGATGGTAAGGTTGAGTCATCTGAATTGTCATCTTCAGGAATCTGTCTCAATGTCTAGAGCATCCAGTTGAGTTTGGATTTTCTTTCTTTCTTCAGTTAATAAAGCTTTCTGGCTTCTTCTGAAGATTCTTCTATCTTTCTTGTCACCTGTCCTTAGTTTGTTGAAGGCAGGACAATCCTTCTTGAAGTGACCAGGTTTCTGACAATAGAAACAGATATAGTTTTTAATTTCTACTTCCTCAGTACATGATGCTTTCTAAGCTGGCTTGTTCAGCGAGCTTTGCATATTTTTTTACTGGTGATAGTTTGAGCCTAGATGCTTTTTCAGCTTCTCTTTAGCTTTTCTTCTCTCAATTTCTCGACTCACATATTTGCTCATTTGCTTTGCAGCAAGAGCATCCTCAGTTTCTTCCTTGCTTTTCTTCTTTTCAGAAGTTCCTTGAGCAACTAGAGCAATATTCTGCAACTTTTCAGTTGTTTGTTCTCTTTGTGTTGTCTCATAATCAACCGTAGCAAGATGTGAGAAGAGTTCTACTGGAGTGATATTAGACATTCCTTGGTTAAAATAAAAGAATTTAGTATGCTCCCAGTTATGGTTAAGACTCTGACAATAGTCTTAATCTTTTCTGACTGGGAGTATCTGTTGCTTTCCCCAAGTGCTGCATATCACTCATGGGAGTGGTAAATCTGAAATCAAGTTCTTCCAGAGTTTCAGTGGGTCCTTGTTTGAAATTTTGAAATTTCAACTTGAGAACTTCGAACTTGTTTTCTTTTGTTTTCTCGATTCACGTGATTTCTTCAATCAGTTGCCAGGCAACTTTCACCGTTTTAGCACCCCACAGTTTACACTGTATGTGCTCAGGTGTCGATCTGATGATGATATTACGAGCTTGACCATCCAGACGATTTCTCTTGGCATCTTCCGATGTCCAGAGTTCTCTGGGCTTTGGTTCGTAAATAACTTGACTAGTAGATCTCCCACTTGTTGGCGATCGGTTTACAAGATCCTTCGCTTTGATCTCTGTCTCTACCATTAGAAACCTCCATGACTTGTTGAAGTTGTTGAATGACTATTGGGCCATTCTTTATCACTTCGATCATTTCGTCACTTATGGCTTCAAGGTGGAGCATCATGTTATTTTTCCATTTCTCGTAGTTCTCTGGTTTGAGAACGGGTGCATCACTCAGAGACATTCCTGCACACTTAACACACAAATTAAATAGTCCTCGAAAATGGACAAAGTTCCTTCACCTATCTGGGGATCTAGGTTCAGTGCAGAAGGCTTGTGAACCTCCTGCTCTGATACCACTTGTTGGTCCAGATAACGGCAAAGTAAAAGACTAGGGGGGGGGGGTGAATAGTCTTTTAAAACTTTTGTCGATAAAAACTATTTCTCAGATATCTGTGTAGATATCTGATACTTAGATTCAGAGCGCGGAAGACTTAAGATAGATAAGTGCAGAAACAGTTAAAGTGTGTGTGTGTGTGTTGCTGAAATGTAAATACAGAAAAGTAAATAACACAGCAAGTATAGTGGTATCTGGAGGTGGCGTAATCCTCCAACTAATCCACTTCAGTCTTCCAAAGACCTAGAATTCACTAGAATAGATAATTGAGGTCACCTTACAAAAATCCTATTCTAAGATTCCTTAAACAAATGGTTCCCAAACAAATGTTCCCCCTGAGTTGTTCCCCGGCTTTCACAGCCAAGTACTTCCTGTACTCAGAAACCTTTTTGAGCTATTCCCTAGCTTCCCAAGCTAAGTACTTCCTGTGCTCAATAACCTTGGAGTTATTCCTTAGTTTCTCAAACTAAGTACTTCCTGTACTCCACGCCTGTGATGGTGTTGGTTTTGGTTTGAGTTGTCAGATGAGCTTCTTTGTTAACTTTTCAGTTAATCAGATAGCTCTATGAATCAAGTATACTTAATACACTTTTCAATGTATGGTATCTTGTTCTTTTTACTGACCCAAGTCTTAGATAAATGTTCAAGAGAATGAATCTCAGATACTTGATCTTTTGATTCAACTCTTTCACAGATAGCTGTGCTTGTTTAGGATCAGGACACTTAGAACTTTAGTACTACTTAAGATCAGGAGCTTTGGTCGCAACAGAAAGCTTGAGAGTAAGTAGTTTGCTTGAGAGATTAAGATATGTGTTCAGTTTGTCTAAGGTGTTCAGTGTGTCTTCTCAAGCAGTCTAAGTGTTGATATTTATAGATGAATTTGAGTGCCGTTTAAATAGTATCCTTTAGGCTTAAATCAAATTCAAACTATTGATATCTGTGTATAGTACTGTAGCAGGTTTGTCTTATTCTTCAGAAGCTACCGTTGCTTTTGTCCAGACATCTCTGTCCGTGCATTTAATGCATTGTACTATACTTTTGTCCTGTAGTGCCAACGGAACTATGCTTTGTATCAGAGACAACCTTGATCAGATTTCTCTGATTCTTTGCACGTTCTTATCTTTATCTTCAGATACCACTTTTATTGAAACAACTTTGTTTCCAATATATATATTTCTTTTTTAGAATTGTGGTTAAAGCTCAAGGTATCTGAGAATAGATATCTGTGGACACTTTCCTTGTTTTTCAGATAGACCTTTTATTTCTCAGATATCTCTTGTGACACAGTTTGTTTAAAATTATTCGTGTCTTCAAGATATCTGGCCAAGGTATCTGTAAAACTGTTTCAGTAATCTTGTGCAGTCTTCAAATCTTCAATGTCGTTGAACTTGTTCTGCTTGGATGTCTTCTTCTTGGTCTTCTCTTCATAAAATAATAATTACATTTTGAGACCTAACATCCTATGCAAGATTAGCTAGACTATCATACTTAGTGGGTTTCCTCTTTTACAATGTTCAAGTGAACCAAGAGTACTAATCACCTTTCTGAGACTAAGATAAGTCATCATGTTGCTGATCAAAATCTAAACAGATATTTCTAACAAAATATCTAACAAATTTCCTAACAGATATATATATTCTTCACAATATTACTCTGATCATTTTTCTAAAAACTTAACACTTTCTACTCATAGGCTCAAACAGAAGTAGAAGTTGCTGGGGAATTGCCCACTCAATCCCCTCAACCAATGGAAATTGATGAGGCCACCAAACCTTCATCACCAGAGAGAATACCAGAAACTGTACAAGTTTCTGAGAGACAAGTATCTGAGCCTCCTACTGTGGAGGTAATTGACATCTCAGATATTCAATTGTCTAAGTGTTTCTCTCCTGATAAATTTCTAAATGTTATGTTATATTTTATTCTCAGGTTCAAAAAGAAATAGAGGATGCTGAGGATAAAACTTCCAAGTCTCCTCCTCACACCAAGATATCTGAGGCACCTGGAACATCAGTAGTCCATCCTTCTGAGCCTGTTGCTGTTGCACAGGTAACACAGATACTTGACTACTCTAAAACCCAGATATCTACTGAAGTTTTGAAACTAACTCAAAACTCTCTCTTTCAGGCTCAAACAAGTGCCACTAAGGTCCCTGTTGATGAGAATAAGGATCTGCTTCCTTTCTTCAAGGAATACACTTTGCCAAAGCACCTAAAATGCTTCAAGAAATGGAAAAAGCTTCGATGCTCCGATCTATCTGAGTTCATAAAGGTGACTGATCACCCCATAAGGAGAGCACGAGCCCTTCACTTGGAAAATTATGTCCATGCTATGTTCCCCACTGAACAATATTCTTTTGGAACATTAATGCATAAGGACTTCATCAAGGAAGTGGCCAAAAAGCTTATTCAAACTTTTTACCAAGCAGATGGTCAGACCAGAATGCAAATGGCATTCAAGCCTATCTTGGCCCAGACTCTACAGTTCATACCCTCTGAGCAAGAGGAAGTTAATGGGCAAATGGTCACTATTCCAGAAGTGATGAATCTGGTCTCTTAAGATGAAGAAGAGGAGACTGATGAAAATGACTATGAAGAACCTCCTTCTGACCATCACAAGGATGATAATGACAAAAAAGGATGATGATGATGCCCCTGCACCAGGGACAGGAGGGATTGCACAAGGTAATAATACCTCAGTTGCTGAAAAGCACACTGAGAGGACTTCACAAAATTCCCCTCCTCCATCTCCTCAGAAGTCTACACATCCATCTCCCCTACAAAAAGTCTCTACTGAACAAGTAGTTGAGCACTCTAAGGACAATACTCAGAAAATATTGAATGCACAAGCCAGAGTTGCTCAACTCAGACAGTTGTTGGAGGAAGAACAACAGCTAAATCTTCAACTGGAAGAGAAGATAGATGAATCCAAAGCAAAGCTCCAAACAATTAAAGATCAAACCATCAAGGAAATGGAAGCTTATGCTGAGATGAAAGAACTCCAACTTGCTGTTCAGGCAATTGCTGAAGAATTAGATACTGAACAAGTATCTAAGGACAAGCATGATGCTAAGGCTGGATCACCAAAAGAAGTACCATCCTCCTCACTGAAAGGAAAGAAGCCCATCTTTGAGATGGTTGATGGGCTAGAAAATATTGATGAAAATGCCCAAGAGGATGAGGATCACTGGGATGAAGACTCAGTTGATAAAGAAGATAGAACCTTGGCAGAACATGCAAATGTTCAATTGGGAGTTTCTCACTTAAAGAGAAAATTGATAGCTCCTCAAAGCTTCAGTAAGAAACCAAATCTCAACTCCCATGATTACATGGTCAGATAACAGGTTCTGAAATGAAGAAGTTCACTGAGTTAATCACTCAGAGAACAACAAGCTTGGTCATTGCTCAAAGAGACCTAGGCATGGTAAGGGATGATGACAATAATCTTGCTGGAAAAGCCCTCGATGACGCTAGCTATGCTGCTGGAAAAGCAGATGCTACTCAAGGTCCACTGGTAGAGCTCACTAATAAGGACACTGGACTTATCAAACAGAATCAGGAGCTCAAAGCTGAAATTCAGAAGTTAGTTACTGCTTACAATTATCTACAAGGAAACGTTGAGTCTCTCTCAGAATCCTTTGTGATACTTAGTCAGTCAACAATGACTAAGGGGGAAAAGTATCCAAGACAAGGGGAAGGTTCTGGTGCTCAGAGAGGAAGAGGAAACAAGAAGAAATCTTCCCAACCACCACTCAGAATCAATGAGCCCTCCTCAAGTCAAGCTACTTTAGTAGTAGTTACTTCCCAGCAACCTTCTGAAAAAGGAATGACAACAAGGGCCAGGGCACAGAAACCTCCAAGGGGTACCAAGGCTCCAAGGAGAAGACATGTAAGAGGGATTGATGAGTCTTCTGAAGAAGAAGAAGAAGAAGAAGAAGAAGAAGAAGAAGAAGAAGAAGAAGAAGAAGAAGAAGAAGGCCAAATCAAATCCCAGGGCAATGAAGAAGGCTGCAAAATTCCCACAAGAATTGTTCAGGATGATATTGATGAAGATGAAGCTCCTCTTCACAGAAAAAGGAAAATGGTTGATAGCCTATCTGAGCCCATAGCTGCAAAGCCTTTAGCAGCTAAAACACCCTTTGGAAATACCAAGTCAATCCAGGGTGGTTCTTCAAGCAATCCCCCAAGGGAGAATTCAAGACAAGGGAGGAACAGGCTGAGAGTTGAACAAAGAAAACTTCAACTACTACTCAGGCCTGAAGAAGCCAATATAGAGTATGTGAAGACCAACAATGACTCCTCTACAGGTGCATTAATCAAAAGAATGGCTACTGGATTCTGGAACCCAAGCACTTACTGGTAAATGAAAAATTTCCAGAACCAATTCATAAACAACTCATGGCATGGAGAAAAGACAAGCCAGTCTTAATTAACACCAACCACATCAAAGCCTGGTTGGATTTTCTAGTAATCAAGGGAATAGAAGCCATGAAGAAGGACCTCTCTGAGGATTGTCCTTATGGAAAGACAGATGATGTGCACAGAATTCCCAATATCACTGGAACAGGCACAAGAGCAAGACTTGTTGTGGAACCCTTTGAGTCATTCTACATGACTGAAGATCAATACAAGGGTGACATCAGATATCTGAGGATCATATATGGATACTTCAAGCTTTCAGATATCAGAATTGAGCATGCCTGGAAATGGGGAAAGTATTTATGGGTCAAACATTTTGCCAAGAAGAATCCCACCAAATCATACAAAGAAGTCTGTGGTTATGCCAAAGAAACTGAGATGTTAGTCAAAACTTTTCTCTATGACTACTCAGATGATATCAAAAGATTTGGAGATAGGGAGTATGCAAATTGATCCTTGGAGTACTAAAGATTTGAAGACTTGAAGACAGGTTAATTAGGAAGTTTACTTGGAGCTTGGTTACTCCTATTGTCCTAGTTAACTATGTATTTTGTATCTTGCTGATTGTACTTTCTTGTTTTATCATTATAAAAGTTATCTGTAAACTTTCTTTGTAACATATCTGATGAACCTACTCTCAGATATCAATATATAAAAAGATAAATTGTCAGCAAAGTTCACACCTTGTGATTTGGTTGATGTTTACTTTCTGCACTTAATTAAAATGAATTGAAAAGATCATAAGAAATGATTAAGTGTTAGATTGTTCCCTCTTCCAAGTTGTAATAGGTTTTAAAGATAGTCATCGTTGACTGATCAAAAAGGGGGAAATTTGTTAGGAATATCTATTTAGATTTTGATCAGCAACCTAATGACTTATCTTAGCTCAGAAAGGCGGTTAGTACTCTTGGTTCACTTGAACACTGTAAAAGTTGAAAATCACTAAGTATGTTAGTCTAGTAAATCTTGTATAGGATGTTAGGTCTCTGAATGTAATTTTTATATCTTTGAACAAGACCAAGAAGAAGGCATCCAGCAGGAGAGTTCAACAAATTTTGAATATTTGAAGACTGCACAAAATTGCTGAAGATGAAGGTCATCAGATACCTATGTCCAGATATCTTGTATAAACAAGTGTTTTTCAATAAACAGGTTTCACAAAAGATATCTGAGAACACAAGGTTTCTGAATGAGGAAAAGTGCCCACATATATCTACACTCAGATATGTTTCTGGGAAATAATGTTTCAACAACTATCTGAAGATGTGAAGGTCTCTGGAAAGGGACATGCAATGCTTCAGACAGCATGCATAGTTCCGTTGGCACTACAGGACAAAAATAGTACAATGCAATAAATGACAGAGACATCTGAACAAAAGATGAAATCTCTGAAAAAAGACAACGTCTTCTGCAGTACTATTTACAGATATCAATAGTTTGAATTTCATTAAGCGTAACGGATACTATTCAAACGGCATGATTTTCAACTATAAATGTCAACACTTAGAATGCTTGAAAAACACCTTGAACTTACACTGAACACACCAAGAACTTACATCTACGAACTTATTCTTTCAAGCATACAAGCCTTCAACCTACTTACTCTTTAGCTTACAGTTGCGACTAAGCTCTTGAATTCTAAGTAGCACGTAAGATCTAAGTGTCTTGATCCTTAACAAGCATTGCTATCTGTGACGGAGTTGAATCAAAAGATCAAGTATTTAAGTTTCATTCTCCAGAACATTTAACATAGACTTGGGTCAGTAAAGAACATATCACCACACATTGTGAAGTGTGTTAAGTGATTCTTGTTCTATAGAGTATTCTTACATAACTGAGAAAGTTATTAAGACTACTCACCTGACAAACTACCTTAACCAACACCTTAAACGGCGTGGAGTATATGAAGTACTTAGTTTGGGAAAATAAGGAATAACTCCACGGTTACTGAGCATAGGGAGTACTTAGTTTGGGAAACTAAGGAATAGCTCAAAGGTTTCTGAGTACAGGAAGTACTTGGCTGAGAAAGCCGGGGAATAACTCAGGGGAAACACTTGGTTGGGAACCTAGTGTATTTAGGAATCGAGAGAAGATATTGTAAGGTGAACTCAATTATCTGTCTTAGTGGATTCTAGGTCTGAGAAAGGCCGAAGTGGATTAGTTGGGCGATTACGCCACCCTCAGATACCACTATAAAGATCTGTGTTATTTACTTTCTGCAACTTATTACTTGCTTTATTTACCTTGCTGAGTATTTACACACTTATATCTTGCAAAGGACGTGCACTTATCATAGAAAAGTCTTCCGCTCTCTGAAATTAAGTATCAGATATATTCACAGATATCTGAGAAATTGTGTTTATCGAAAAAAGTTGTAAAAGAATATTCACCCTCCCCCCCCCCCCATCTAGTCTTTTCCTTTGCCGTTATCTGGACCAATAGGGGTGTTTGGAGTTCCGGCTGCCTTCATCCACTAATAGCATTAGTTTGAGGTTGTATTTTCTTATGTCTCATAGCAATGGGTATATTTGTAACTGGGATGACTGGAGATTAGGCTGCCTATGTCCAGATTCTTTGTAATTATCTATGTTGCCACTTTGCTCTGTTATGTGGTTGGGGTGTTAGGAACCATGGTTGCCTGCATTCAATTTGCATACAGTTCTACTTTAATCCTGTGTTTTGTTTCTTGCACTAAAGTGTCTTTTTTAGAGTTAATAATATCTTCCGGAGAAGTTGAGTAGTTGTTGAGTTTTGGACTTGCATGTGCTAACTGTCACGCCCCTGACCTTTTTCACCTCATAAGCATGTTTAAATATGTTTTTAAGCAAATTTTAATATGTTGACATGTGTTATACACATGGCATTATTTGTGAAAAAGTAAATTAATATTAAGTGAGTTTTTGAATTATAATAATTATCATTATTTTATATAGTTTTGGACCGGCTTGTTACTAGTTTTAATTTTAACCGTTTTGTATCCAAACGAGGGCCTATGAAAGAACGGACACCGTAATATGAACCGTATGAATTTATAGTATTTATTTTGTGCACTTCTTTGATTTTCGTGACGTATTTGTGAAAGCCGAAATAAGCATGCTCGTGCAATTAATTCAAGTATTAAAAATTGTATTATAAGCTATATTTGAGACACGTTAAACTTAATAACTCATCTATCACAGATCTACGTGTCACTCTTTTACTATCCCATTTACCTTTATTAATTAGGAAGGTTGCATTTCTAATTCTAACTACTGATTACTATATCACGTCCACCGCCTCATTTTGCTCAATTTCATGCGAAATCTTCATCTTCCCAATTTTCTTCTAGTTTTATGCTAATGAATTTCTTAATCAAATACAAGTTCACTTTCTTCTCAAATCAACAGAACACACGGATTACACACTCGCACACCTTTTGCCCCACACACTTAGACACCACTTTAATACACACCTACCATCCACACCTTTACCTCGGCACTTTGGTTTAAACCGTGACTAACCAAAAACTAGTAGGTGAAAGGAAAATAGAAATTGACGGCCGAATATAGTTCTGGTTTCGGCACAGTTCATTTCTTACGTTATTTCGAGTCTTATTATATTTAAGAGCTGGAAAATATACGTTTTACAGGTGATTTATCGCGATAATGATAGTACGAATAATGCTTGTAATACTTTTGGACGGTGAACTGTAAGTGTTTTTAGTAACTCGTTATTTAGTATCTTTGTAAATAATTTTGATAACTTGTTGTTTAACAAATATGTGTGACTTGAAATTATTACTCTGGTGCTAGCGTACACACTACGTAGATGTGAATTATATGGTTGAAGTTGTTAATATGAAATGTGATAGTATACTATTGTGTTGTGCTATATATGAAATGTTCCATTCTGGATATGAAGAAAAGCTAAAAGTGACTGGCTGATGATATGTATCGATTGTTCCCATGTACGGATGTGTAGCTGTCTGGAAATATAATTATCCTCAGGTACAGTGTTAGCCGTATATATGTATATATATATGATTATGTGAATTGCATTCATAAGATATAAGAGGATTCTGTTATGGCTGCTGACGATCTTGAGTCATGTATTATGTGAAAATTCTCCAGTATTGACTGGATACAGATTCTCCAGTATTGACTGGATACAGAGTACCGTATGGCCACCCTGAGTTCACTAAACTCCATGTGTTATATGATGAAATTGATGGTAACGCAATGGCCATCATCGTGATCACGAATTACTCCTGGTCGTAACAAGCCATAGAAGACAAAGAAAATGACTAAGCACGTGCATTATATATTATATATAAATGTGAATGATGTTAAGTGTTTATAGCTGATCTGCTGGAATGAGAAGTGAACTTATGTGATTTTGAAACTACAAAATAAATGGAAGTCATATCTTGATTGTGAATCGATGTGAATATATGTGAGTGAAAGTGATATGCTTACCTGGTGTTAAATGGCTTGTTGCCAGTTAGTTTACATGTTATTAAATGACCTGTTACTAATTATACTTATTGAGATCTGCAACTCATTCAAAATACGATGATATTTTTTATAGATATTGAGGCAAAGGCATGCCTTAGCGGAAAAGATGTTAAGACATGCATCAAAGGTCAGACGACTGTTTTCCAATCCTTCTCCCTCCGCTTGTCATCTGCATATCATACATGAAAGCACTATTGTTCTGTAAAAAGATAATTTACTATAAGAAAGATGTGAAAATGTATTTTGCTGGCATGCATTTGTAAATGTGGTCAAAGTACTTCTGTTTAAAGCTTCCGCGCGTCTTAAATATAATTTTACTGTCGGTAATTATCTGTGAAGGTGATAGGGCGTCACAAGTTTAGTGGTATCAGAGCCCCAGGTAGGGGTTCTGTTGAAAGTTTCCGTGACACGTGCATCAGAGCCCCAGGTAAGGGTTCTTCTTATAGTTTGCATGACATGTGCATGATGAGCCCAGGTAAGGGTTCTGTTGACAGTTTGTTTGACACATGCATTAGAGCCCTGGGTATAGGTTCTGTAGACACATGCATCACAAGTGGTGTAGATTGTGAAACATTAAGATGCATTTCATGATGAGTACATGTTTTCGAGGGAAAGGAGCAGCCGAGCCAGAGTGACATTCACGTGCATCTTATCTGAAGGTAGGTGAGTTATGATCTGCTTGATTGTTGAAAGTGCATATATGTTTTAAAGTGATGCTATAATGTATGTCTTGAATGAAAACTTGTTACTTGAAAGTATGTAGCGAAAAATTTCGGGGACGAAATTTTCTTTAATGGGGAGAATTGTCACGCCCCTAACCTTTTTCACATCATAAGCATATTTAAATATGTTTTTAAGCAAATTTTAATATTTTGATATGTGTTATACACGTGGCATTATTTGTGAAAAAGTAAATTAATATTAAGTGAGTTTTTGAATTATAATAATTATCGTTGTTTTATATAGTTTTGGACCGGCTTGTTACTAGTTTTAATTTTAACCATTTTGTATCCAAACGAGGGCCTATGAAAGAACGGATACCATAATATGAACAGTATGAATTTATAGTATTTGTTTTGTGCACCTCTTTGACTTTTGTGGTGTATTTGTGAAAGGAGAAATAAGCAAGCTCGTGCAATTAATTCAAGTATTAAAAATTGTATTATAAGCTATATTTGAGACACGTTAAACTTAGTGAGTCTTCTATCACAGATCTACGTGTCACTCTTTTACTAACCCATTTACCTTTATTAAATAGGAAGTTTGCATTTCTAATTATAACTACTGATTACTAGATCACGTCCACCTCCTCATTTTGCTCAATTTCATGTGAAATCTTCATCTTCCCAATTTTCTTCTAGTTTTATGCTAATGAATTTCTTAATCAAATACAAGTTCACTTTCTTCTCAAATCAACAGAACACACGGATTACACACTCGCACACCTTTTGCCACACACACTTAGGCCGTCTCCAGCAGGGTTGCAAACGTGAGTTGCAACCCTGCTGCAACATCGCCACCTGGGGCTGTAGTATGTTCCAAGGGTTGGGCTGTTCGCCCATTAAAATGGTACGTGAGCTGGGTTCAGAACGTCGTGAGATAGTTCGGTTCATATCCGGTGTGGGCGTTAGAGCATTGAGAGGACCTTTCCCTAGTACGAGAGGACCGGGAAGGACGCACCTATGGTGTACCAGTTATCGTGCCCACGGTAAACGCTGGGTAGCCAAGTGCAGAGCGGATAACTGCTGAAAGCATCTAAGTAGTAAGCCCTCCCCAAGATGAGTGCTCTCAATCTCAACACGAGTTGCACGGTTGAGGCGCTTTTGGGGCGCACCCCAGCGACCCATGCCTCTTTTTTTGAAAAAAAAATGTTTGTTTCTCGTGTTTCTTTTCTCTCTCCTTCTTTGTTTCAATTTCTTGCTTTCTCCATTTCCGTTTGTTTCTTTAATTTATTTGTTTACTTTGTTTGTTTTTTAAAAAAGATGAAGAATATGTACTTGATGCTTTTTGCCAAAATGGATTCGGGGGTAGAATTGAAAGACGGCGAGAAGAAGATCTACAAGGAAGCGTGTGAGGTTCTCGGGTATGATAACTAGGATTTGAATGTAGTACTTTCATTGTTGTAATTCTCAATTTCAATTATTTTTAATTTTCAATTTCAAGTGTTGTAATTTTCAATTTCATGTGTTCTAATTTTCAATCTCAAGTACTGTAAATTTTTTAAAGTAATGTAAGTTTTATTTTCAAGTAATATATTTAAAACACACTAGTGTGATTTTGTTGTAATTAATTAACAACATTTAAAATCAATTCAAGAATAAAGTTTAAAAGGAAATGAGAAAAGAAAATGAAATGAATAATTAAGTTTGAAAGAAATGTTAAAATAAAATAGATTTTGGGCCTCTCTATTGGAGTAGATAATTGTGGAGAGTTGCAAAGTGAGTTGCAGTGAATGGAATGCTGACGTGGCAGAGATTTTGGGACTGCGTGAGTTGCAACTGCTGGTGTTGGTCCAGATAACGGCAAAGTGAAAGACTAGAGGGGGGGGGGGTGAATAGTCTCAAAACTTTTGTCGATAAACACAGTTTCTCAGATATCTGTGAAGATATCTGATACTTAATTTCAGAGAGCGAAAGACTTTTCTGTGATAAGTGCACGTACTCAACAAGATAAGTGTAAATACTTTGCAAGATAAATAAAGCAAGTAATAAACTGCAGAAAGTAAATAACACAAGTCTTTTTATAATGATATCTGAAGGTGGCATAATCCTTCAACTAATCCACTTCGGCCTTTCTCAGACCTAGAATCCACTAAGACAGATAATTGAGGTAACCTAACAAGTGTCTTCTCTAGATTCCTAAATACACTAGGTTCCCAACCAAGTGTTCCCCCTGACTTATTCCCTGGCTTTCACAGCCAAGTACTTCATGTACTCAGAAACCTTTTGAGCTATTCCTTAGTTTCCCAAACTAAGTACTTCCTATGCTCAGTAACCTTGGAGTTATTCCTTAGTTTCCCAAACTAAGTACTTCCTGTACTCCACGCCGATTAAGGTGTTGGTTAAGGTAGTTTGTCAGGTGAGCTTCTTTAATAACTTATTCAGTTATTCAGATAGCTCTATGAATCAAGTTTACTTAATACACTTCGCAATGTATGGTATCTTGTTCTTTACTGACCCAAGTCTATGATAAGTGTTCAGGAGAATGAATCTCAGATATGAAATCTTAGTTCAACTCTTTCACAAATAACAAAGCTTGTTAAGGATCAGGACACTTAGAACTTTTGTGCTACTTAGAATCAAGAGCTTTGGTCGCAACAGAAAGCTTGAAGGTAAGTAGTGTGCTTGAGAGAGCTTGTGAGAATATTCAATGTAAGTTCTGTGTGTAAGTTCAAGGTTTGTTCTCAAGCATTCTAAGTGTTGATATTTATAGATGAATTTGAGTGCCGTTTGAATAGTATCCGTTAGGCTTAACTCAATTTCAAACTATTGATATCTGAGTATAGTACTGTAGTAGGTTTGTCTTCTTCTTCAGAAGCTACCGTTTTTGTTCAGAAATTTCTGTCCGCGCATTTAATGCACTGTACTATACTTTGTCCTGTAGTGCCAACGGAACTATGCATGCTTTCTGAAGCCTTGCACATCCTTTTCCAGAGACTATCACAACTCCAGATATCACTTGTTAAAAATATATTGTTTCCGGAAACATAATCTTTATCCAAGGTATCTGAGTTTAGATATCTCTGGGCACTTTTTCTCGTTTCAGAAACCTTTTATTTCTCAGATATCTTTTGCAACACCGTTTATTTAAAAATGCTTGTGTCTTCAAGATATCTGGTCATAGGTATCTGAAAAACCTGTCTTCAGCAATCTTGTGCAGTCTTCAGATCATCAAAATTTGTTGAACTTTTCCTGCTGGATGCCTTCTTCTTGGTCTTCTTCAGAGAATAAAAATTACATTCAGAGACCTAACATCCTATACAAGATTTGCTAGACTATCATACTTAGTGAGTTTCCTCTTTTACAGTGTTCAAGTGAACCAAGAGTACTAACCACCTTTCTGAGCTAAGATAAGTCATTAGGTTGCTGATCAAAATCTAAACAGATATTCCTAACAGCTGGAGATGGTGTTAGACACCACTTTGATACACACCTACCAGCCACACCTTTACCTCGGCACTTTGGTTTAAACCGTGACTAAACAAAAACTAGTAGGTGATAGGAAAATAGCAATTGACGACCGAATATAGTTCTGGTTTTGGCACGGTATGTTTTCGTATTAAGCAGTTCAATTCTTACGTTATTTCGAGTGTTATTATATATAAGAGCTGTAAAATATACGTTTTACAGGTGATTTATCGCGAAAAGATAGTACGAATAACGCTAGTAATACATTTGGATGGTGAACTGTAAGTGTTTTTAGTAACTCGTTATTTAGTATCTATGTAAATAATATCGGTAACTTGTTGTTTAACAAATATGTATGACTTGAAATTATTACTCTGGTGCTAGCGTACGGACTATGTAGATGTGAATTATATGGTTGAAGTTGTTGATATGAAATGTGAAAGTATACTATTGTGATGTGCTATATATGAAATGTTCCATTCTAGATATGATGAAAAGCTAAAAGTGACTGGCTGATGATATGTATCGATTGTTCCCATGTACGGATGGGACATGTGTGTTGTTGTCCGAAAATATAATTATGCTCAGGTAAAGTGTTAGCCGTATATATGTATATATATGATTATGTGAATTGCATTCATAAGACATAAGAGGATTCTGTTATGGCTGATGACGATCTTGAGTCATGTGTTATGTGAAAATTCTCCAGTATTGACTGGATACAGATTCTCCAGTATTGACTGGATACAGAGTACTGTACGACCACCCTGAGTTCACTAAACTCCATGTGTTATATGACGAAATTGATGGTAACGCAATGGCCATCATCGTGATCACGAATTACTCCTGGTCGTAACAAAGCCATAGCAGACAAAGGAAATGACTAAGCACGTGCATTATATATTATATATAAATGTGAATGATGTTATGTGTTTATAGCTTATCTCCTGGAATGAGAAGTGAAATGATGTTATTTTGAAACTACGAAATAAATGGAAGTCATATCCTGATTATGAATCAATGTGAATATATGTGACTGAAAGTGATGTGCTTACCTGGTGTTAAATGGCTTGTTGCCAATTATTTTACAGGTTATTAAATGACCTGTTACTAATTATACTTATTGAGATCTGCAACTCATTCAAAATGCGATGATATTTTTTATAGATATTGAGGCAAAGGCCGGCCTTAGCGGAAAAGATGTTAAGACATGCATCAAAGGTCAGACGGCTGGTTTCCAATCCTTCTCCCTCCGCTTGTCATCTGCATATTATACATGAAAGCACTATTGTTCTGTAAAAAGATAATTTACTATAAGAAAGATGTGAAAATGTATTTTGCTGGCATGCATTTGTAAATGTGGTCAAAGTACTTCTGTTTAAAGCTTCCGCGCGTCTTAAATATAATTTTACTATCGGTAATTATCTGTGAAGGTGATAGGGCGTCACAAGTTTAGTGGTATCAGAGCCCCAGGTAGGGGTTCTGTTGAAAGTTTCCGTGACACGTGCATCAGAGCCCCAGGTAAGGGTTCTGTTGACAGTTTGTTTGGCAGATGCATTAGAGCCCTGGGTATAGGTTCTGTAGACACATGCATCACAAGTGGTGTAGATTATGAAACATTAAGATGCATTTCATGATGAGTACATGTTTTCGAGGGAAAGGAGCAGCCGAGCCAGAGTGACATTCACGTGCATCTTATCTAAAGGTAGGTGAGTTATGATCTGCTTGATTGTTGAAAGTGCATATATGTTTTAATGTGATGCTATAATGTATGTCTTGAATGAAAACTTGTTACTTGAAAGTATGTAGCGAAAAATTTCGGGGACGAAATTTTCTTTAATGGGGAGAATTGTCACGCCCCTGAGCATTTTCACATCAGAAGCATGTTTAAATATGTTTTTAAGCAAATTTTAATATTAATATTAATATTAATATTAATATTAATATACACGTGGCATTCTTTGTGAAAAAGTAAATTAATATTAATATTAATATACACGTGGCGTCACACTAACGTACCATACTTCAGTTAATAATTGTGCATTTCATATATGGTTGTGTCATCATGCATTATATTATACAAAAACTCTTTTTATGTTTTGGCAATTAAATTGAGGGGGAGTTAATTAGTCAGATTATTTGATTCAATTTTTTTTAGGTGGAACTCATGTTTGTATCTTCTTGTAATATGAAATGGATTTATTTTCTAAATTTAAGTTATTTCATCATATTTGATTACATATTTTCTAATTTCCCTTTCTCAATGTGTATATTGATATGCTCATCCTGTGCTAAGATTGTTTGATGTTTTAATTTCAGGATATTGACAACAGCCTTATGTGGCAAGCATATTGGAACAGGCCCAACACTCAGCCCATTATGAACTGGCCCAATTCATTGAGAGTCTTTTGACCTTCTGTGACGCCCCGCCATGGAGCAGGGTGCTCCATGGCTTAGCGCACCTACCTGCACCCTTCCTACCAGCCCATATCTTATCTGTCAGAAGTTGTAGAAACGGACTAAAACCCAACAAATGAAAAGCCATGTACTATACCTGATATTTTCAGCATTCTTTACACCTCAATGTGGGCCCATCTTGGCAACTTACATGAATAACTAATCTCCATCAAGTCGAATTTATCCTAGCTTCTCCAATAATTAACAAACTCTCCTAAAGTGATGCACTTGAGGAAATATGGGAATAAGAAGAATTAAAGGAGTAAGTCTTTGATGACTTAGTAAGGTTTAGAGGTTACACGGTATCAAAGAAATAACAAGATTTGATAGGAAATAGAATGACAAAAAAATAAGAAACAGAGATTTTAATGTGTAACCAGATGATTTTAATGTGTAATCAGATACCAACCATATAACTCCCGAACATATAGACTACCTTATTACTCGATCGAGGCGCGACCTCGCAAACAAACAAGATCAAGCATGCCGAGGTTCATGCTATACCAGATCACGGAACACACTAACCACCGGAAGTATTTGGAGTCTGGAGATTGGGGATCTACAAGAGATGACATTAACCGTCGGTCCATCCCGACCGGTAGCCACCCACTTACAGTCCTGGGCCCAAATCGAATTCAAATCAAGATCTGTAACATAATCATGTATGCTCATTATCATCTCTAAAAGAGAACACTATCAAAGAAACAGAACCTGGACTCGAACCAGGCATATCAATATCATGTTATGTACACAACACTAGACTGATTGGTCAACAATGTCAAGAAGAGGAACATATGAATCATGATTTCATCATGAGTGGTCAGAATAGAAGATTACAATTGTACGAATAGGTACAAGGATACATCTGTCATTTCAACATGATCAGAGTAGAAAGGAAAACACTTTGTGGGAAAAATATATACGACAAAGGAGTAAGGGTACAATTGGTCAAGGGATGATACAAGGAATCCAAAGAAAGAAGACAATCTGATAAATATGACATGAAACATGACTGCTTAAAATGAAAGTCATCACGGGAGCAACAGGACAAGTCAATCATGGACATAGAAATATACAGATAGACAATAGAATTGATGACAAAATTAATCCAGACGAAAAAAAGGAAATGGTGAAAACGGCAAGGCAAGAATATGAGTGAGAACACTCCAAAGAAAGAGAAATGAGTTCAGGAAATGATTGTCAAGTAAACAAGGGGTTAATAAGCAAGGGTAATATGGATTTCAAATGAACTTAGATGATCATGAGAGTTGACCAACTTATACAAGGGTTATAAGAATCGATAACAAAAGTCATAACAAACGAATGTGGAGGTTAAACAAGTACAAGAACAAGCAAATGGTTGTTTAATAGGAATATACGAAGAAAGGCTAGTCAAATATCGAAACAATGAACAAGATTTATAGCTAGTCTGATAAACAATAATGGTACGAGAAGATTGGATCAATACCAGGTGATACAAGATATCAAGGTTGATTGGATCAGTCTAACCGAAGGGCTTATGCATGATGAAGTATTGTATCAAGAGTGATACCACACATTATCAATCAACAATACTTACAAGAACAGGACATAATACATATCCATTTTCCCCAGGGGCCAGATGCCCGAACGGTATAAAAGAGAAGGCTAGAATCCTTACCCAAGGTATCATACACTGCTCGGTGAATCCAACAATTTAGCCAAGATGCACTATACTATCCTGCAACATCTCGACAATCAAACTCAAACAAAATTTATCCTTAGTCAGTCTGTGAGCCTGCTAACCTATCAGGGCATAACCTCCGTTCCTAAAATGTAACAAGTGACCAAAATATAAATTCATAGATTAAAATACGTATAAATAGTATCCGAACTATAGTAGGGGCTGAATAACCCGTACACGATTATAATTTTATAAACGAAGATAAAATATAATAAATTTAGTAAAACGAACATGTGAGTAAACACGAAAACGTACCTTGTAAGATTTGGAACATCATATCGTTGCTCATCCTATTTTTCTTATGTTTTATTTCTATTTCTTCCTTGCCCCTTTGCTTATTTTCCTTCTCGCCAACTTCTGGTTGTGATAGTATGTGTACGAAAGGTGTGATAGTGTGTGAGAAGTGTGATAGTGATCAGTAGTAGGAGAGAAATTGTAAGTTTCTAAATGAGGGGTAAAGGAATGACACGTTGAGAGGCATGATAATAGTCACACAATTGACGTGTCAGGTATATAAATTTTTTTATATTATTTTAATATGTGAATTAATTGGTCAAGCCTGCTTATTTCAGTTTTCACAAATACGTAATATATCAAATTGGTCCAATAAATAAGTACTATAAATTCGTGCGATTCATATGACGGTGTCCGTTCTTTCATAGTCCCTTAGTTGGATATGAAACGATTCAAATTAAGACTAGTAACAGGTCGGGCCTAAAATTATATAAAATAATGATAATAATTAAATTTAAAAACTAAGTAAGTCGAATAACAATAGTAGACAATGACGATTATTATAATAATAATTTTATAATTTATTTATTTAGTTATCTAAAGCGGTTACTGCAAGTGGGGTGTTACAATCACCCCTCCTTAAAGGAATATTGTCCCCAAATTCTCAATTGTCGTAACTCAACTTGTAGACTACGATCTTATTGATTCATTACCAGACTTGGAGATCCAGTCGAAGTATAACCTGGAAAACATCTGGTGGCGGATCATTGACATTTCTCTTCCAGATCATCGTATCTTTACATGTAGCATCGGAAAGAATTTTGCCTTTCTCAACAAATAGACAAATTAAAGATCGCATATCGATCGAACACACTATTTATTGGACGCTACAATCACTCCTACTGAAAGACAAGGGGTCAAGTGAAAGGGAACAGAATGACCAAGTGATAGTAACTGCAAGATAACAAGACAAGCCAGTACAAGATAACGGGTTGAACTGATAGTGACGAGGAGACAAGTCAATAAAATAGATACAAGAGGATACTGGATTGATAAGGCTAAGAGACATCATAAGTGGTTGAGTTCAGAATAGAATACCACTCGGTATGGATTGAGGTGAGTGAAAGTCAACAAGTTCTCAGAACATAAATTCAAAGGCAAGAAAATAGAGAGGGTACAAGACAAGTGCTCAAACTGTAACAAGTGAAGTACGAGATAGCCAAAAGAGTTGTATATGAATAGCAAGATGAATAAAGTCCCGCAATTAGGATTTACAGGTGGAGAAGTTGAACTGATGGTTAACTGAGAGGCAAGATAAGAGGATAAGTTCCAGATGATAGGCTAAATTCACATGATGTGGGATAGGAGATAGATGGACAAGTTCAAAAGAACATATCCAATTAAAATCTAAAACAAAGAAATGGATACAAAATATTCGGTCAAAGTGGTAGCAATTCCCGATACAAGAAACAAGGGAGGAGTTCACAAGTATACATTTTAGTGATATCAGCTGAGATTCAAGAAAAGTGAATAAGTACAAGAGGATTATATCAAGTGAGAATATGGAGGATCCAATACAAAGAAAAGAGTTTAAGAAATGGTCCAATATAGAATGCGTCACTTGAAGTATGAAATGGAATCGAAATGAACTCTTGGAAATAGAACTTCCACGACGCCGATCCACAAGAAGATATGAAGTTCAATCCAACTGAAAGCATTGACATATTCACGAGGAATGAAACAAGAGAAGAAGACAGGAGAACTCTCACCTTTCCTACTAATGTCCATGTGTTTCCCAGACTTTTAGAAATGCATGCAAAGTGAAAGAATAATTAAGTATTCTATTTGCTTGCTCTTATCAATATATACATAAAATATGATAGTATACCAAATGAATGACTTTTTACACTGCAACAAAGCAATTTCAAACATGACATATTAGTTCCCAAAAATTTTCAAGTCCAAACAAAATACATTCTTATATAGGTATAATTTCAAATTTTGAAATTTGAAATAACACAAGGGTTGCAAAGATAAATGAGAACATGACTAGTTTCATCATTAAAGCATCCAAACTTTCATGAAAATTGTTTTATCTTGGATGGATGCCTTCGAAGATAAAAGTATATGAGCAAGTAACAATGTTTTATTCTAATGGAGCTCGATTTATCTAGCGACATCTAACTTGTTCCAACTCATTTACAAAATATCAATTCTTTTTTCTATAAAGATGGAACTTAATATAACATGTTCGTAAGAATTAAATTGTCAAGTCAACAGGACCATACATTAGTCTTCAAATACCTTGGTAAGATAATTTCAAATAATATCACATTAATCAAGTAACAATTTTTTATGGAACTCACGTTTACATATAAGAATGATGAGTTGATTTTACATCGTCTCATTTGTTCTTTTTTACCGTCTTTTTGCCATTCTCAAGTATAGTTCTTATGTGTTTTATTAGTGTTTTGTTACGTTTTTGTATTTTTTGTGTTTTGTAGGTGTTTGTTGAAAATGCATTAAAACAAGGGCTAAACCAGTGCATTTAATGCATTAATGGAAGAATGGAAGTTTATGGACCTGAAAGATGGTTGAAAAAGTAGTTTGTCGGTCGAAACGGAAGTGGATTCGGAGTTCGGACGAAGATTTTAGAGCCGTTTAAGTGAAAGCGCGCGAAATTCGAACAATGATAGAGCAGCTTTGGCATTCTGACCATAACTTTTGCATATGAACTCCGATTGATCTGATCTTGGTGTGCACGCACAGATAAGACGAAGAGCTACAACTATGAAGGAACCATGTCCAGATTCCGACGTTTAGAGGACAAAAAAAGGCCTGGCGGACGCCAGCTCAATCTTAGCGGACGCCAGCTCTTGGTAGACGCCATGGAGCTTTGGCGGACGCCAAGCTCGTCCACAACGAGTTGGCGGACGTCAGCTCCATTTTTTGCATGCGCCAACTCCCTTTTTGGGCCGTTTTCGGCCCAGAACGTGATTTTCAGCGTTTTTCACTATATATAACCTATTTTCTTGATCTTTTAGACACAACTTAATTATTTTTCTTCTCTTCTTATTGCTTTTCGACCTAGAACCTTTCCAAGGCAATTACCCACCTATTATTGGACGTAATTGAACCGTTTATCTTGTAATTTCCGATGATTGACATTGATTGGGAGATTATCTACATAGCGTTTCGCATCGATTCGTTTCAGTTCTTCAATTCTACCTAGAGTTTGTGACAACGAAGGGTAAATTTGTATCAATCCATTCGAGTCTTTGTTTCTTGCTTTAGATTATATTTGGAGCCTGTTTATATACAATATTGATTATGTCTTCGCATAATATGAGTAGCTAAACACCCCGATTATGGGGTGGTAACTGATTCAATGCATGCTAGCTAGGGTTCATGAGATTCGAAGTGCATCGGGTTTAGAATACTTGTGCTTTTTAGATTAATCGCATATCTTGCTATTCCGTTTGTCGAGCATGCCAGCAAAATCACTGTTAGATTAAGCATTTAATCAATACACCAAAATGTCTTTCGTCTTTCTTGATCTAACAGTTTAGATTGCAAACAGTAATAGTAGATTAGCTAGATTGATTGTAGCCTAGTGGAATTGACGCCTCCACTAGTGCTATTCATTTTTGAACTCAAGATTGTGACAACTTGCGTAATCTATCCTGTGAATCGTATTTATCCTGCTAGCTAGCTTGTTTCACGTTACCGCTCCATAATTCTCCTTATTAATATCATTGTCGTTTAGATTAATCTGTATTCTAGTTAGATTGCATAAGTAGATAGATAATATAGAACAAATTCGTTGCCGAAGCAAACAAACCTTTTACTGCTTTCTTTGCTGTCTACACAGATATGAATTGTGTAGACAACCAAATCCATTCTATAAAACATATTTGCACAAATAGAGCTTTAAACATCATATTTCGGCCCATAAATCATCAAAATGAAATATAACATACTTCATTAAAAGACCAAAAATAAAAAATTAGTATATGTAGAAATCAAAACAAATAAACTTTCTTCAACTAGAATTAACAAGAACAAAAACAAGACAAGCAAGCCTTGTCGACCCCAATCAAGTACCAAATATGGGAAAATGATTTATCAAATATAAACAAAAGAAACTCATAATTTAAAATACATTATTTAATGATTTTGACGGGTTTCATCGTGCTTCTTGTATTTCTAAAACATAACGAATGGCAACAGAACAACGATTCTTATGGTTGTCACTAACTTCGTCTCTTCCAAAAGTGACCTCAGATAATGTCGAAACCAAATTGCTTCTATATCTCCTGAACATCAAAATATGGTTGCGTCTAACCAAGGATGGATAAATACCTTGCTTCTCAAACAAGAGACAGTAAACTTCGTCGATCCCGATAATAATTTCTATTAATAATAACCTATATTTTATCCAAGATACATCCACCGAATGAAAATTGTACAACCCATTGGGATAAGAGTACACTGGCCTAAAGAACCATCCCCAAGGAGACATGGTAAATTTTAACAATCCCATTAAGTCCTTTAGATGATATAAGTCCCATACATTACAATCAGACAAGTCTACCCGTTGGAAAGTTTCTAGATATATTGAAGCATACTAACCTAGATATCCTTGTCCATGGATTGACCACAAATATGAAATTTCTTAAACCATACCGTTCAAATTTCGTTCATATATCATCTCCATACTATACTCTTGGATCCCAAAGAAGTAGAAATGATAGTAAACATTTCATTAGTCCTCAAGACTCTCTTATAAACAAATTCATCAATCTTAAACATGGCTTGATATATGATACTTAAGGTTCTCAGAGCACTAAAACCACAAATTTCGAGTACATCGACCGAATTCTCTGATACCACCTGTGACGCCCCGCCATGCAGCACCCTGCCCCATAGCTCAGCGCACCCGCCTGCACCCTTCCTACCAGCCCATCTCTTATCTATCATAAGTTGAAGAAACGGACTAAAACCCAACAAATGAAAATCCATGTACTATAAATGATATTTTCAGCATTCTTTACACATCAATTTGGGCCCATCTTAGCAACTTACATGAATAACTAATCTCGTTCAAATAGAATTTATCCTAGCTTCTCCAATAATCAACAAACTCTCCTAAAGTGATGCACCTGAGGAAATATGGACAGAAGAAGAATGAAAGGAGTAAGTCTTTGATAATTAGTAAAGTTTAAAGTTTACACGGTATCAAAGAAATAACAAGATTTGATAGGCAATAGAATGACAAAAAAATGTGAAACAGAGATTTTCAACGTGTAACCAGATGATGACACGAGTACGAATCAGATATCAACCATATAACTCCCGAACATATAGACTACCTTATTACTCCATCGAGGCACGACCTCACAAACAAACAAGATCAAGCATGCCGATGTTCATGCTATACCAGATCACGGAACACACCAACCACCGGTAGTATTCGGAGTCTGGGGATTGGGGATCTATAAGATTTGACCTTGACCGTCGATCCATCCCGCCCGGTAGCCACCGACTTACAGTCCTGGGCCCAAATCGAATTCAAAGCAAGATCTATAACTCATAATTACGTATGCTCATTATCATATCTGAAAGAGAACAGTATCAAATAAACAGAACTTGAACTCGACTCAGGCATATCAATATGATGTTATGTGCACAACACTAGACTGATTGGTCAACAATGTCAAGAAGAGGAACGTATGAATCATGATTTCATCATGAGTGGTCATAATAGAAGATTACAATTCTACGAATAGGTACAAGGATACATCTGTCATTTCAACTTGATCAGAGTACAAAGGAAAACAATGTATGGGGAAAATATATATGGCAAAGGAGTAAGTGTACAATTGCTCAAGGAATGATACAAGGAATCCAAAGAAAGAAGACAATCTGATCAATATGACATGAAACATGACTGCTTAAAATGAAAGTCATCACGGGAGCAACAGGACAAGTCAATCATGGACATAGAAATATCCAGATAGACAATAGAATTGATGACAAAATTAATCCAGACGAAAAGAAGGAAATGATGAAAAGGGCAAGGCAAGAATATGAGTGAGAACACTCCAAAGAAAGAAAAATGAGTTCAGGAATTGATTGTCAAGTAAACAAGGGGTTAATGAGCAAGAAAATGATAGGATATACAAAATAAGATGTCTCAAAGGGCAATATTGATTTCAAATGAACTTAGATGATCATGAGAGTTGACCAACTTATACAAGGGTTATAAGAATCGATAACAAAAGTCATAACAAACGAATGAGGAGGTTAAACAAGTACAAGAACAAGCAGATGGTTGTTTAATAGGAATATACAAAGAAAGGCTGGTCAAATATCGAAACAATGAACAAGATTTATGGCTAGTCTGATAAACGATAATGGTACGAGGAGATTGGATCAATACCAGGTGACACAAGATATCAAGGTTGATTGGATAAGTCTATCCGAAGGGCTTATGCATGATAAAGTATTGTATCAAGAGTGGTACCACACATTATCAATCAACAATACTTGCAAGAATAAGACATAATACATATCCATTTTTCCCAGGGGCCGGATGCCCGAACGGTGTAAAAGACAAGGCTAGAATCCTTACCCAAGGTATCATACACTGCTCGGTGAATCCAACTATTTAGCCAAGATGCACTATACAATCCTGCAACATCTCGACAATCAAACTCGAACCAAATTTATCCTTTTTCATTCCGTCAGGCTGCTAACTTATCAGGGCATGACCTCCGTTCCTAAAATGTAACAAGTGACCAAAATATAATTTCATCGATTAAAATACGTATAAATAGTATCCGAACTATAGTAGGGGCTAAATAACCCGTACACGATTATAATTTTATAAATGAAGATAAAATATAATAAATTCAATAAAACGAACAAGTCAGTAAACACGAAAACATACCTTGTAAGATTTGGAACATCATATCGTTGCTAATCCTATTTTTCTTATGTTTTATTTCTATTTCTTCCTTACCCCTTTCCTTATTTTCCTTGTCGCCAACTTCCGGTTGTGATAGTATGTGTACGAAAGGTGTGATAGTGTGTGAGAAGTGTGATAGTGATCAGTATTATGTTTCTAAATGAGGGGTAAAGGAATGACACGTTGAGAGGCATGATAATAGTCACACAATTGACGTGTCAGGTATATAATTTTTTTATATTATTTTAATATGTGAATTAATTTGTAGCGCCTTTATTTTTAAAGATGAATTAAGAAAAATATGACTCGCGCTAGTTCGTGAGCTTGTAAATTCGATTAACTTGAATTATGAAAATTTAAAACGTTACTAGACGCTTTGCGCGTCAAAAGACTTGGCATGAAAATCTTGATTCTAAATCGTGAACTAGTAAAATAATGTCGCGGAACTTGAAAATCATAAAAGTTTGAGTACACAGTTTATAAATCATGAAACTAAAATGGTAAAGACGCCCTGGTAAAGATCACTGCTCCGGCACGCTCCATTCCAAAAGCTCGGCTTCAAATACCTAAAATTGATATTTTAGGAAGGGGTCAGTCGTGACCACTGACTGAGCAAGCTCCATGCACGTGCCATGACTTAAAGTTCTATCTTCATGTCTTTTAAATCTTTTAGTCTTACTTAATGCAATGCAACCCTATGACCTAACTTGATCTGATACTTAACACTTGAACTTGTTCTTCTTGAAAACTCGTAACGTGAACTTGAACTTCTTGAAAAGTATTCTTAAACTTTACTCTTAAACATGACTTGAAAATTATCTTGATTCGTGAGTTCACTTGGCGACGTAAGTTACATCCCTAGCCGATGGTGACCTCTTAACATGGATAGCCACGATTTGCTAGTTTCCTAGCCGATGGTGACCTCATAAATTGAATAGCCACGATTTGCTAGTTGCCTAGCCGATGGTGACCACTTAACATGAATAGCCATGATTTGCTAGTTGCCTAGCCGATGGTGACCGCTTAACTTGGTTGGCCACGATTTGCTAGGGCGACCTTACTAGCCCATTGTTGACATGACTTGAAAATCTTTCTTGACTTTAAACCTTAAACATCTTGTTAAAGTGAATGTATGCGTCTAAACTCTAACTCATGAATGCATGGAGTAATGTATGTGCGTAAACATCATATCATTCACACCATGAAACAACTGTATGTAGATAACTAAAACATAAGACTATTGCAACACAAACATCGCAAGCAATCCAACGGCCAATCATTACATACCATGTAAACATATGCAAGAGAGTTTACTAATCTCTTAATACTACTAATTGAACATCATAATCCCAAGAACATAATTAGCAACCAGCTCCTGTGTCCAACATATACATACATGAACAAGATAATGTTTACATCTTTGGAGCAAGTATTATCAACAGAAACATGTTATCAAATAAACAATTAAGCACAAACATCCACTGGTCTAATGGCTAAGCATGAAGCAAACATTACAGACTGATCCTGGACACTCTGAAACTTGATTTCATATCACGTGTAACATTTGTAATCAATCACGAAAATCATGCAACAACAGCATTCGTACATCAAATTTATAACCTCAGCCATCTTGAGAGAGCGTCAATGAATTTATAGGGAACTCGCATAATGTGAATGAGTCTTTGGGGAACTTGCATCAATTTCATATCATAGCATATATAACAATCAATTAGGCAAGGTTTACATCATATAAATATTCGTGATGCAACTCCTATGGGAACTTGCATACAACATAACTTATAATTCTAATAATTATCACATGAATGAGTTTTAGGAAAACTTGCATCAATCACATATAAAAATCAATCACGCAAGATTTACATCATACATATAAACATTTGTGATGCAAGTCCTACGGGAACTTGACTTGAGAGAACAAATACGAAAGGAGTTGAAAACGGAGTAGAAATAAGCTCTTTGTTCGACGACAGATTCTGAATTACGTACTGGAACATCCACAAAGAAATCCGTCCGGTGAAAGTATAGACAGGTTTGTTATGAATCCGATCTCCAAAAATACGCTCGATCCAACGGTTAACGAACCAGGAATCGAGTTTAGAAGTTGGCTTCGCCTGGCAGAAAATCTAAGCGCGAAAAAATAAAGTTTTTACTAAGGTTTTTCTTAGAAAAATTCCTAAGGTTTTTGGGAGACTAGGGTTTTGACAAGGGCTAAAAGATGGGCTGACAAAAGAATATTGGGCTCAACTTTAAGAAAACGGTTTTGGGCCAAAGACTAACGTTTTACGAACTCCGCTTAACGCTCGGTTCGTTCTAAAACGCTTAAATTCGAAATATGAATTTTTGGGCCGTTACAATTGGTCAAGCCTGCTTATTTCGGTTTTCACAAATACATAATATATCAAATTGGTCCAATAAATAAGTACTATAAATTCGTGCGATTCATATTATGGTGTCCGTTCTTTCATAGGCCCTCATTTGGATATGAAACAATTCAAATTAAGACTAGTAACAAGTCGGGCCTAAAATTATATAAAATAACGATAACAATTAAAGTTCAAAAACTAAGTAAGCCAGATAACAATAGTAGAAAATGATGATTATTATAATAATAATTTTATAACTTATTTATTTAGTTCTCTAAAGCGGTTACTGCAAGTGGGGTGTTACAATCACCCCTCCTTAGAGGAATTTGGTCCCCAAATTCTCAATTGTCGTAACTCAACTTGTAGACTACGATCTTATTGATTCATTTCCAGACTTGGAGATCCAGTCAAAGTATAACCTGGAAAACATCTGGTGGCGGATCATTGACATTTCTCTTCCAGTTCATCGTATCTTTACATGTAGTATCGGAAAGAATTTTGCCTTTCTCAACAAATAGACAAATTAAAGATCACATATCGATCGAACAGACTATTTATTGGACACTACAATCACTCCTACTGAAAGACAAGGGGTCAAGTAAAAGGGAACAAAATGACCAAGTGATAGTAACTGCAAGATAACAAGACAAGCCAGTACAAGATAACGGGTTGAACTGATAGTGACGAGGAGACAAGTCAATAAAATAGATACAAGAGGATACTGGATTGATAAGGCTAAGAGACATCATAAGTAGTTGAGTTCAGAATAGAATACCACTCGGTATGGATTGAGGTGAGTGAAAGTCAACGAGTTCTCAGAACATAAATTCAAAGGCAAGAAAATAGAAAGGGTACAAGACAAGTGCTCAAACTGTAACAAGTGAAGTACGAGATAGCCAAAAGAGTTGTATATGAATAGCAAGATGAATAAAGTCCCGCAATTAGAATTTACAGGAGGAGAAGTTGAACTGATGGTTAACTGAGAGGCAAGATAATTAAGAAGATAAGTTCAAAATGATAGGCTAAATTCACATGATGTGGGATAGGAGATAGATGGACAAGTTCAAAAGAACATATCCAAGTGAAATCCAAAACAAAGAAATGGATACAAAATATTCGGTCAAAGTGGTAGCAATTGCCGATATAAGAAACAAGGGAGGATTCAGAAGGATACATTTTAGTGATATCAGCTGAGATTCAAAAAAAGTGAATAAGTACAAGAGGATTAGATCAAGTGAGAATATAGAGGATCCAATACAAAGAAAAGAGTTTAAGAATGGTCCAATATAGAATGCGTCACTTGAAGTATGAAATGAAATTGAAATGAATTGTTGGAAATAGAACTTCCACGACGCCGATCCACAAGAAGATATGAAGTTCAATCCAACTGAAAGCATTGACATATTCACGAGGAATGAAACAAGAGAAGAAGACAGGAGAACTCTCACCTTTCCTACTAATGTGCATGTGTTTCCCAGACTTTTAGAAACGCATGCAAAGTGAACGAATAATTAAGTATTCTATTTGCTTGCTCTTATCAATATATACATAAAATATGATAGTATACCAAATGAATGACTTTATACACTGCAACAAAGCAATTTCAAACATGAAATATTAGTTCCCAAACATTTTCAAGTCCAAACAAAATACATTCTTATGTAGGTATAATTTCAAATTTTGAAATTTGAAATAACACAAGGCTTGCAAAGATGTATGAGAACATGACTAGTTTCATCATTAAAGCATCCAAACTTTCATGAAAACTGTTTTAGCTTGGATGCCTTCAAAGATAAAAGTATATCAGCAAGTAACAACGTTTTATTCTAATGGAGCTCGATTTATCTAGCGACATCTAACTTGTTCCAACTCATTTACAAAATATCAAAAAAAAATTTCTATAAAGATAGAACTTAATATAACATGTTCGTAAGAATTAAATTTTCAAGTCAACAGGACCATACATTAGTCTCCAAATACCTTGGTAAGATAATTTCAAATAATATCACATTAATCAAGTAACAATTTTTTATGGAACTCACGTTTACGTATAAGACTGTTGAGTCGATTTTACATCGTCTCATTCAGTCTTTTTTACCGTCTTATTGCCATTCTCAAGTATAGTTCTTATGTGTTTTATTAGTGTTTTGTTACGTTTTTGTGTTTTGTAGGTGTTTGGTGAAAACGCATTAAAACAAGGGCTAAACCAGTACATTTAATGCATTAATGGAAGCATGGAAGTTTATGGACCTGAAATGTGGTTGAAAAAGGAGTTTATCGGTCGAAACGGAAGTGGATTCGGAGTTCGGAAGAAGATTTTAGAGCCATTTAAGTGAAAGCGCGCGAAATTCAAACTATGATGGAGCAGCTTTGGCATTTTTGCCATAACTTTTGCATATGAACTCCGATTGACCTGATCTTGGTGTCCACGCGTAGATAAGACCAAGAGCTACAACTTTGAAGAGGAACCATCTCCAGATTCCAACATTTAGAGCACAAAAAGGGCCTGCGGACGCACCTCAATCTTGGCAGACGCCATGGAGCTTTGGCGGACGCCAAACTCGTCCAGAACGAGTTGGCGGACGCCAGCTCCATTTTTTGCGGGCGCCAACTCCCTTTTTGGGCCGTTTTTTGCCCAGAACGTGATTTTCAGCGTTTTTCACTATATATAACCTATTTTCTTGATCTTTTAGACACAACTTCATTATTATTCTTCTCTTCTGATTGCTTTTCGACCTAGAACCTTTCCAAGGAAATTACCTACCTATTATTGGAAGTAATTGAACCGTTTGTCTTGTAATCCGATGATTGACATTGATTGGGAGATTATCTACATAGCCTTTCGCATCGATTCGTTTCAGTTCTTCAATTCTATCTAGGGTTACTGACAACGAAGGGTAAATTTGTATCAATCCATTCGAATCTTTGTTTCTTGCTTTCGATTATGTTTGGAGCCTGTTTATATACAATATTGATTATGGGGTGGTGACTGATTCAATGCATGCTAGCTAGGGTTCATGAGATTCGAAGTGCATCGGGTTTAGTTACTTGTGTTTTTTAGATTAATCGCATATCTTGCTATTCTGTTTGTCGAGCATGCCAGCAAAATCACTGTTAGATTAAGCATTTAATCAATACACCAAAATGTCTTTCGTCTTGCTTGATCTAACAGTTTAGATTGGAAACAATAATAGTAGGATTAGCTAGATTGATTGTAGCCTAGTGGAATTGACGCCTCTACTAGTGCTATTCGTTTTTGAACTCAAGATTGTGACAACTTGCGTAATCTATCCTGTGAATCGTATTTATCCTACTAGCTAGCTTGTTTCACATTACCGCTCCATAATTCTCCTTATTCATTTCATTGCCATTTAGATGAATCTGTTTTCTAGTTAGATTGCATAAGTAGATAGATAATATAGAAAAAAATCGCTGCCGAAGCAAACAACCCTTTTACTACTTTCTTTACTGTAATTATTATTCGAAACAAGACTCAGCTTAGTTAAGTCTTTCAAGACCGACCTCGGGGTTAACTCCACTACACTACAGGTTTTCGTAGTGTTGAGGATTAACTCTTGGCTTAAAACAAATTTAGAACTTTGATTTGACACATGAAAGACGAACAAGATCAGGAAAAAAAATGGTTTAACTGAAGACATGATATTTACAAAAAATACATGTATACGTAATAACAAAATGATTTGAAGATTTATATTTCACTTCAACTTTCAGAATTTAAATTAGAAAACTTCAAACTTACTTTGAGAACTTCTTGTAAGACAAGAACTCAGATCGACAGTGACATACATGAAAACTCATACGCATATACTCGGCTCTTTGTTTGAAACTACTTCTATTTTAGAAATATAACAAGTTATCTACCAAACATGGTAATTAGTTCCAACTCTTACAACTCAATTTCCAGCAAGGTAAATTACACAGATATGAATTGTGTAGACAGCCAAATCCATTTTATAAAACATATTTGCACAAACAGAGCTTTAAACATAATATTTCGGCCCATAAATCATCAAAATGAAATATAACATACTTCCTTAAAAGACCAACAATAACAAATTAGTATATGTAGAAATAAAAACAAATAAACGTTCTTCAACTAGAATTAACAAGAACAAAATAAGACAAGCAAGCCTTGTCGACCCCAATAAAATACCAAATCTGGGAAAAATGATTTATCAAATATGAACAAAAGAAAACCATAATTGAAAATACATTATTTAATAATATTGACGGGTTTCATCGTGCTTCTCGTATTTCTAAAACATAACGAATGGCTACAGAACAACGATTCTTAAGGTTGTCACTAACTTCGTCTCTTCCAAAAGTGACCTCAGATAATGTCGAAACCAAAACGCTTCTATATCTCCCGAACATCAAAATATGGTTCGTCTAACCTAGGATGGATAAATACCTTGCTTCTCAAACAAGAGACAGTAAACTTCGTCGATCCCGATAATATTTTCTATTAATAATAACCTATATTTCATCCAAGAAACATCCACCGAATGAAAATTGTACAACCCATTGGGATAATAGTACACTAGCCTAAAGAACCATCCCCAACGAGACATGGTAAATTTTAACAATCCCATTAAGTCCTTTAGATGATATAAGCGCTCCCATACATTACAATCACACAAGTATACCCGTTGGAGAGTTTCTAGATATATGGAAGCATACTAACCTAGATATCCTTGTCCATGGATTGACCATAATATATGAAATTTCTTAAACCATACCGTTCAAATTTCGTTCATATAAATCATCTCAATACTATACTCTTGGATCCCAAAGAAGTAGAAATGATAATAAACGTTTCATTAGTCCTCAAGACTCTCTTATAAACAAATTCCTCAATCTTAAACATGGCTTGATATATGATTCTTAAGGTTCTCAGAGCACGAAAACCACAAATTTCGATTACATCGACCGAATGCTCTGATACCACCTATGACGGCCCGCCTTGAAGCACCCTGCTCCATGGCTCAGCGCACCCGCATGCACCCTTCCTACCAGCCCATCTCTTATCTGTCAGAAGTTGCAGAAACGGACTAAAACCCAAAAAATGAAAAGCCATGTACTATACCTGATATTTTCAGCATTCTTTACACCTCAATGTGGGCCCATCTTGGCAACTTACATGAATAACTAGTCTCCATCAAGTAGAATTTATCCTAGCTTCTCCAATAATCAACAAACTCTCCTAAAGTGATGCACCTGAGGAAAAATGGACAGAGGAAGAATGAAAGGAGTAAGTCTTTGATAATTAGTAAAGTTTAAAGATTACACGGTATCAAAGAAATAACATGATTTGATTGGCAATAGAATGACAAAAAATGTGAAATAGAGATTTCAATGTGTAACTAGATGATGATACGAGTACGAATCAGATACCAACCATATAACTCCCGAACATATAGACTACCTTATTACTCCATCGAGGCGCGACCTCACAAACAAACAAGATCAAGAATGCTGAGGTTCATGCTATACCAGATCACGGAATACACCTACCACCGGTAGTATTCGAAGTCTGGGGATTGGGGATCTACAAAAGTTGACCTTGACCTTCGATCCATCCCGCCCAGTAGCCACCCACTTATAGTCCTGGGCCAGAATTGAATTCAAATCAAGATCTATAACTCATAATCACGTATGCTCATTATCATCTATGAAAGAGAACAACATCAAATAAACAGAACCTGAACTTGAATCAGGCATATCAATATGATGTTATGTACACAACACTAGACTAATTGGTCAACAATGTCAAGAAAAGGAACATATGAATCATGATTTCATCTTGAGTGGTCATAATAGAAGATTACAATTGTACGAATAGGTACAAGGATACATCTGTCATTTCAACTTGATCAGAGTATAAGAAAACAATGTGTGGGGAAAATATATATGACGAAGGAGTAAGTGTACAATTGGTCAAGGAAAGATACAAGGAATCCAAAGAAAGAAGACAATCTGATCAATATGACATGAAACATGACTGCTTAAAATGAAAGTCATCACGGGAGCAACTGGACAAGTCAATCATGGACATAGAAATATCCAGATAGACAATAGAATTGATGACAAAATTAATCCAGACGAAAAGAAGGAAATGATGAAAAGGGCAAGGCAAGAATATGAGTGAGAACACTCCAAAGAAAGAGAAATGAGTTCAGGAATTGATTCTCAAGTAAACAAGGGGTTAATAAGCAAGGAAGTGATAGGATATACAAAATAAGAGGTCTCAAAGGGCAATATTGATTTCAAATGAACTTAGATGATCATGAGAGTTGACCAACTTATACAAGGGTTATAAGAATCAATAATAAAAGTCATAACAAACGAATGAGGAGGTTAAACAAGTACAAGAACAAGCAAATGGTTGTTTAATAGGAATATACGAAGAAGGCTGGTCAAATATCGAAATAATGAACATGATTTATGGCTAGTCTGATAAACGATAATGGTACGAGGAGATTGGATCAATACCAAGTGATACAAGATATCAAGGTTGATTGAATAAGTCTAACCGAAGGGTTTATGCATGATGAAGTATTGTATCAAGAGTGGTACCACACATTATCAATCAACAATACTTGCAAGAAGAAGACATAATACATATCCATTTTCCCCAGGGATCGGATGCCCGAAAGGTATACAAGACAAGGCTAGAATCCTTACCCAAGGTATCATACTCTGCTCGGTGAATCCAACTATTTAGCCAAGATGCACTATACAATCCTGCAACATCTCGACAATCTAACTCGAACCAAATTTATCCTTAGTAAGTCCGTCAGGCTGCTAACCTATCAGGGCATGACCTCCATTCCTAAAATGTAACAAGTTACCAAAATATAATTTCATCGATTCAAATACATATAAATAGTATTTGAACTATAAAAGTAGAGGCTAAATAACCCGTATACTATTATAATTTTATAAACGAAGATAAAATATAATAAATTCAATAAAACGAACAAGTGAGTAAACACGAAAACGTACCTTGTAAGATTTAGAACATCATATCGCTGCTAATTCTATTTTTCTTACGTTTTATTTCTATTTCTTCCTTACCCATTTGCTTATTTTCCTTCTCGCCAACTTCTGGTTGTGATAGTATGTGTACGAAAGGTGTGATAGTGTGTGAGAAGTGTGATAGTGATCAGTAGTAGGAGAGAAATTGTAAGTTTCTAAATGAGGGATAATTGAATGACACGTTGAGAGGCATGAGAATAGTCACACTATTGACGTGTCAGGTATATAAATATTTTTTATATTATTTTAATATGTGAATTAATTGGTCAAGCCTTCTTATTTAGGTTTTCACAAATACATAATATATCAAATTGGTCCAATAAATAAGTACTATAAATTCGTGCGATTCATATTACGGTGTCCGTTCTTTCATAGGCCCTCATTTGGATATAAAACCATTCAAATTAAGACTAGTAACAAATCGGGCCTAAAATTATATAAAATAACGATAACAATTAATGTTCAAAAACTAAGTCGAATAACAATAATAGAAAAGGACGATTATTATAATAATAATTTATGATATTTATATTTAGTTACCTAAAGCGGTTACTGCAAGTGGGATGTTACACCTTCCGTCTTCTAGTAGGATACAGATGTCTCTTCCCCGCTATTTATGTCACTTTCAAGTAGATCCTTCTCACTATTGTCTTCATCCACTCTTGAACACATACCTAATTCTAGCCAAATACATTACTCCTCTCTCTCGATTTCTGCTACCATGGCTCCTCTTTCTTCCAAAGTTCTACATGCACACAGGAAATCGACCAAAGCCCTCCGTTTTCAGTCACTAGGTAGGTTCGTTTCGGCTTTATCCAAGAAGAAGCAGAATCTCTTGGCTCACAAAAAGGCCAAGAATGACTGGAAGATTATTCACCGTCGTTCGACAGAGGAAGCTCCTCCATTAGAGAATTCCAGATCTGCTGCGGCTTAACAAGTAAATCCAATTCTTGACGACATTGTTGACGATGTTCTGGAGGAACCCCAGTCTTCAGCTCTTACTAAGCTAACATCTCTTAGCCAGGATATTAATGATACTTTGGTAGAGGAAGAAGTTATTGAGGAGGTAGCTGCTGATGAAGTTGAGGAAGAAGAAGCAGCTGTGGACGAAGAAGAAGAAGCTGAGCCCATTGACCCTAAGGTACTTATCAATTTCCAAACTCCTCCTTTGAGTGAGAAATTTGAGTCTAGGGATGTTAAATCTAAATGGGCACAGTTGAGTACACGTAAAATTTGGCCCATGTTTTTGAGTTTCTTGAAAATCGTGGTCTTCTTTAATCTATGCTTAAGCCTTCTGAGTATGTGGTGGATGTTGTGAAGGAATTTTAATGCAATTTGTCTAAATATTGTGCAAATCCCCAATCCCCAAAATTCTACAAAGCCTTTGTTCGTGGAGAAATCTACGATTTTTATCCTGCTTTGATCAACAAGATCTGGTGCATGTCCAATGAGCCTGAAGTTATAGTTGATTGGAATATGGATGAGGTGATTTCTGAGCATTCTAGTGGTCTGGTTACTAAATGGGTTCATCGACCTAGTCTTGTTTGTCTAAGTTCTCTGTCTGTTGTACTTCATAACATAGCTCAGTACAATTGAAAGCCATCTTCCAATCCTTCTGGTCTGACTATCGATATGGCAATCTTGCTGTTCAAGATTCACAAAGGGATACATGTAAACATGGGGGAGAGAATTTTTTGACTGCATCATTGATTATGCCAACAAGGGAGGTTCCTCCAATATCCTTCCATTCCCGTGTTTGAATTATCAACTCCTAGTTCATCAAGGATTTGTCAAGAAAGAATCTGAAGAGTTGATTGGGGATGTGAAGCAACTTTAGGTGGCTAAGAATTTTCTCTATGCTGATAGAGTTTGTGATCTGCCATGGGTTATTCCAGCTGAAGACAGATTTGGTGGAGGTATTGTGGGAACATCTGCTCCTGCACAAGATGAGGACCTTGCTGCTGTGAAGACCAGAATATTGCACCTGACTCAGAGGATTGCTAAAAGGGAGAGGGATATGGCTGAGGCTGCTTCTGAACTTGTCATTCTTCGAAGGATGAAGGGGGATGATGAGCTTTTGCTTTCCTCACAATAAGGAGGAGATGTTTGAACCTGCTGCTGACCTGCTATCTTTTTCTAACTTTTTTTTATTTTCATGACAATTTATTAAGTATTCTAATCTGTTATATTTGCCTTGGAGCTTGTTCTCAGTAGGATATTAGTTCTGGCATGTATTATCCTAATACTTGCTTTTGTCTAACTTTTGCTATGTTATGACTTTAACTACTTAGTATATTATTCTCTTGGTTTTCCTATTCAAGGGGAGTAATAACTAAGTATGTTCTGTACAGAGTATTCTGATTTTTCTATAGGTTAGGTATTGTGAAGGAATGCAAACAAAATTTACTTTATATTGATGATTGGAGTCCTAACGATTGGTTGCTCTCAAGAATTGTTGCTTTACCTATAATTACACCTGCATTTATTAGTTCCAAGCCGAGGATCGCTAGTATATAAGTTTTCTAAAGCACGAGGGGGAGAATGAAAGTGCAGACTTTAGCTAAGTATTGGAGCAATACTAAGATTGGCTTTGTATTGTTACAATACTGGTTGTCTGTCACTAGACTTTCTATTTATGGATTCTGCATCACTTCACCTTAATATAGTTCCACATTTTTAGTTTAGTCTTAGCAGGTTTAATGGTTCAGATGTCTTATGGAGAAGATCTATTGGAGTTCGAATGCTAGAAAACATTGAAGAAGGAAAGGAATAAGAATCCTAATCGAAGAAGGATTTCTACTTAATCCAAGAAGGATTCCAATTGTATTCCTACAAGGATTCAATGCATGGAAGAGTGAGAATAACAAGGAGAAGAACATGGTGATTCGACCTAATCAAGACTTATAATCAAGATAGATCTATTGTACTAGTTGGATTTATATTCACAACTATATATACTAGTCGATAGGTTGATAGATTCATCACAAGCTTTTAAGCGTAAGATAGTGATTCTCTAGCTGCTTGTTTTGCATCTCTTTTTACTAAGCTTTTAGTTAGTCGTCTCTCTCTTTTGGTGTGAGAGATCTAGCGTCGAATTGGTGGCCTGATTCAAGTTGCTTAATATTTGATATTCTAGATCATAGGATTATCGTCTAGATATCTTTTTGTAAATCCGTTATTCTTTATAGTGGATATTTCGCCTGTGGCTCGGCAGATTATTTATAATATGCTTTTGTGTCTTGTGTTCTTTACATTCCGCTATTTAGACTCTAAGATAGTTTCAGATATTGGTTTTGAGTATTGCTACAATACGTGTTTACAATATCTGTATTTGGTACTAAGTCCTGATCCATATAATTTCACCATCTTTTGTGAGCAGGAAACCTCCAATTCATTTGGAGGAAGAAGCTAGACACTACGAAGCTACGGAAGAGGAAATCCTCTGACTACCGCATTTCTATGGATGTTTAGGCGAGGACGTTTTGGATTTCTTAAGAGGTTTCGAACAGGCAGTTTCAGACATCCCCACAAGGGGATTGGATGATTGAAAACTCCGCAGGCATTTATTTCCTTACACTCTAATCGGAGAGTCGAGATGGTGGCTACAGAAATATGAACCTGACTCTCTGAAATCTTGGAAGGAAGTAGTTGTCGAGTTCCTGAGAGAGTACCTTCCCTACTCTAAAACAGTCGAGCTCAAGAAGAAGATCACTGAGTTTGCGCAGGATTTGGATGAGCCGTTCCACGAGGCTTGGGATCGATTTCAAGAGGCCAAGTATAACTGCCCTAACCATAGGCTTTCACACGCGGATCTGCTGATGCATTTCTATAATGGGCTTACTGAGCCATGCCAGGAATCAGTGGATACAGTAAGTGGTGCAGCAAGAAATAAAACGCCAACAGAATTTGAGAAGGTGTTTAAGATGTTAGCCGATACTTCACGTTGAAGAAGACGATCTCCAGTGAGGAACAGGAAACCAGTCCAGTAGTCATATTATCGGACTTTCGACATCGACATAGAGATAGCTGAATTGGGGAAACCAGATACAGTTTATCAAGCTACTGGTGTTGAAGAAGACGAAGATAATATTACACCTGAGCAAGAATCTGAAATCCGGGAATCTATGGAAGCTATGTCAGAGATCTTTGCCATATCTAGCACTAATCAAGCAGAGACTGATTCTAGGATTGCAGCTGTCGACAACTCAGTGATGGGAATCTGCGAGTTAGCAACACAGCTCAATGAATGTTTTGATCGAGAGGATGCAGAAGAACAGGAGGAAGAAGTCTTTGCAGCACTAAGAAGTGGAATGGTACAAAGCCGACTGTTCCAGTCATTACTGATGATTTACCTACTGTTTCACGTACTACAGGTACAGGTGCTAGAGATGAGCAGCAACCCATCTCTGATGGCTCCTGGGTTAAGGAGAAGGAGAATAGAGGGGAGCCACAGCTCTACGAAAGTCCAAATCCATACGAGCCCCCTACTCCTTATGATCTTTTTCCTGGACGGCTTAAGGAGAAGGCAAACGAAAAGACATCCTCACCGGTAACCCCTTATTCAATCGATTGTCGAAGGTCGAGATTAACATTCCCCTACTAGATATGATCAGAGATGTTCCTTCATGGTCTAAATTTTTCAAAAAATTGAGCACTAATAAACGGGTCCATCGAGGGGGGGGGGGGGGGAAGGAAGTCATGCCTGAGACAGTCAATGTTGTATTTGGATTACCGAAAAAGAAAAAAGACCCAGGGAGTTTCGTAATTAGTATTGGCTTAGGGGACAACCACGTGGACAAAGCTATGTTAGACAATGGTGCAAGCATCATTCTGATGCCTTACGCTGTTTATAAACAGCTTGGACATGGAGAAATTTAACCCACGGGGATGGTCATTCAAATGGTTGATCGAAATGTGAAGCATCCCTTGGGATTAATTGAGGATGTCTTAGTCAAAGGTGGATATGTTACTGGTACCAGCAGACTTCGTTGTACTAAAGACGGAGAGCACAGTTGGAGCTGATATGAAGCAGCATGTGATTCTGCTGGGGAGGACTTTCTTGGCAACAACAAACGCTTTTATCAGCGTAGCCCAAGGCATCGCCCACATGGAGGTGCTAGGAGAAAAGGTAACTATCTCTAGAGAAACTAATGTTGAAGGTTTGACTGTAGAGGAACGCAGTTTTTTAAATGTTTATGATTGCAATTTTTTTTTTTTGATGAATATGATGCATTAGTTTCGGATACTTATTTGCAAACCATCACTAGAGATAAGCTAGAGGCTGCCTTGACCCTTGACACTAGAGAAGAACATTAGGACGAAGGGGTAGTTGAGTATGTTAATTGCCTAGATAGCTGTGAGTCTATACCCTTTGGGGAGGAAGTAGAAGAAGTCTTATTAGAAGTAGAGGGAGAGCAGAAAACTTTGGAGCCCCCTTTAGAACTTAAGGATCTTCCTAACCATCTCAATTAAGTCTACCTAGGGGAGGAAAAATCGAAACCTGTCATAATTTCTGCTAAACTGACTATGGAACAAGAAGAGAAATTGATTGCAATACTGCGAGAGAATTCTCAAGCCATAGGTTGGACCATTAGTGATATTAAAGGAATCGATCCTTCTCGATGTACCCATAGGATTGCTCTAGAAGAAGGGACTAAACCTGTAAGGCAACCACAACGTCGTCTTAACCCAGCTCTCCA
This sequence comes from Plantago major, assembly GCA_026545765.1. Lineage (NCBI taxonomy): Eukaryota > Viridiplantae > Streptophyta > Magnoliopsida > Lamiales > Plantaginaceae > Plantago > Plantago major. The sequence goes on from JAIFAC010000011.1 coordinate 205,064, forward strand.
GGATGTAGTGAAAAAAGAAATCATTGAGCTACTGGATAGCGACATGATTTATCCTGTGCCTGATAGTAAATGGATGAGCCCAATCCATGTAGTGCCAAAGAAGTCTGGGATAACTGTAGAAAAGAATGAGAAAGGGGAACTGGTTCCTTTAAGGAAAACAACTGGGTGGCGTATGTGCATAGATTATAGGAGATTGAATGCTGCCACCAAGAAAGACCACTTCCCCCTGCCTTTGATGAGACGATAATTTAAAGTCTCATCTTACCTTTTTTACCGTCTTTTGGTTAGTCTTTGTTGGCATTTTGTAGTGTTTTTGTGCGTTTTTATGCTTTGGTACTTTGTTTGAGTTTTCTAGGATTTTTGTGTTCCGAAGGTGAAAACCGGAGTGAAAACTATGGTTCTAGAGCTTTGAATTTGAACTATGGTTCTAGATCTTTGAATTTGGAGTAACTGGGCGAAAACGAAAGTGGATTCGGAGTTCGGACGAAGAATTGAGAACCGTTTTAGCGAAACTTGCAAAAGTGAAATTTTACGGTGCAGTCTAGCCATTTTGGCCATAACTCTCTTAGATAATGTCCGATTGACCTGATCTTGGTGGCCATGCAACGATAATTCAAAGGGCTACAACTTTAGTTTTGGACGAATAGGACAATTCTGCCTGTAGAAAAAGTTACGAAGGTTTTCAACTTGCTGCGGCGAGATTTCGAGAAGCAAAAAGGAGGCTTAATCACAGCCTTTCGCCGCGGCGAGAATCTGCTCGCCGCAGCGAGAGTATATATCGAAATCTTCATTTTTTGTTCGATTTTATCCCCTTTTGACACAACTTCCTTCTACGTCTGACACATAAAAAGCTCCTAAAACCTAGTTTTTGAACATTCATTGATCTTGGAGCTTGGTTCTTCTCTTGTAACGAATCATTGACATCTAATTCTTAGTAAGTTTGATAATTCTCTATTGCTTCCATACATGTCTTGTGCTTGATTGATTTATCGAATTGTATGCCCTTGCTTGCGATTATCATTATATTTATGCTTTGCTATACAAGATTATGAATTCCTTCATCTTTGCTTCAATCATGAGTAGTTAAACCATTCAAAAACTCGGTAGTTGTGTGATGGTTATGCAAATTCGAATCTAGGATTTATCATCGTTCATAAAGGTTCGTCTAGTTTGATATTCTCGTAAAACCTTCAATCCAATACGCTAGTTTAAAACCTTCTAAATCATTTTGGTTAAGAATCGCCGGTCTGACAAACCTGACGATTTCTCTAGTTTGAAATCTTCGAAAAACAACTTAGTTGAATTGGATTGATTGCTTTCTGTACACCGACCGTGTGACAATATGAACGATTACCTTAAATTGAATTAGCATAATCGGATCATTACTACCATGTTCACATTCTTTCATTGATCAAATCAATTTATATGCTTTTAGTATTAATCTGTGTTTTAGAAGTACAAACATCCAAAACTTATCTGTTACTCACAAACAAACTATTTACTCTCATTCGTTGTGGTAGCCTAATTGATTCCCTAGAGAACGATACCGAGTTAAGCATAGTCTACAACTACAGCTTATTCTCTTAAGTTATTTAGAGTATATTTTGAGCTTATTAAATTTGGCGCCGCTGCCGGGGAATTAATTCCTACTGTAGCATTTTGAGTGTGATTTTTTGTTTGTTTTTCAACCTGAAGTTTGGTGCACTAACAGAAACTAAGAATATTTCAAGGCTTTCGAGTTGTGTAGCTTTAACAACAGGTTTATCATAAAGGAAATTCTGATGGCTCCCTATGGAGCTTACATGCAACCCGGCGAGGTTAAGGCTGGCAATGCAGCGATTGTTCTGTCTGACGAAGCTAAAAATTTGGAACTCAAGGCTCACCACTTCCATAATCTTCCCAAATTCTACGGGATGACAAATGAGGATGTGATAAGATTCCTCAAGGAGTTCGAATTACTGATTGTAGGGATTCCGTTGACAGCCGGAGGGGTAACGGTCACTGACGGAGAGATAAGGAAGAAGGTCTTTCCGATCTTCATGCAGGATAAGGCGAGGAGTTGGCTGTTAAACCAACCTGAGGGTTCTCTACCGACTTGGGATTCGCTCTACAAAGCCTTCATGAATAAATTCTATCCCCCGAGAAAACGCAGCACCTTCGTGCTCAGATAATGCAGTTTCAGCAGATGTACGATGAGACCTTTTATGAAGCTCGGGATCGCTTCTTGCAGTTATTGTCCCAATGCCCTCACCACAGGATCGACGATATGAATTTATGCATCAGATTTTATGAGGGCCTGGATTGGGAGTGTCAAAACATGGTCGATATGAGTTGTAAAAATTCTTTCCTGGAAGTGTCCTCTGATGAATTAAATGGTGTTTTCGAGAGAGTGGCAGCAGTATCTCAGCTTAAGGGTGCGAGAAATAAGGCTAGGAGAGCGGTAGCCAGAGCAGTTGAAGAGTCCTCAAGGCCATGTACTACTGAGCTGGACAAAGAAATATAAAACCACATCGAGCGATCCGGCGATTCGTTAGAAGCGCAGAAATCGAGCGAGAATGATCGGTTTGTGACAAAGATTGATCACATAAGCGGTTAGAGAAGACTTTGGGGGATCTAGTTGGTCAGTTTCAGCAATGGAAAAAGGGTAAGTTCCCGACGACCGTAGAAACCAACAGAGTTCTAGCTGTTGAGGTGACATTTGATGAGCCAGGAAAGGTGAAGTCCGTTCTTGCTACCTGCACTTACCAGCTTGAGAATACGGTGACCCGGGTTGAGCCACCGGAGGTAGTTGAGGTAGTACCTGCACCGGCACTTGAGAAGCCGGTAGAAGTGAGAGTTGAGGAAAAGGAGATGGAAGTTGTCACACCTGGTTCTGCGATTCCTGTAGAGAAGGCGAATGCAGAACCAAATCACTTTACAGTGGATTCCACTACTTCTGTGATTCAGAGGGTGGAAAAAAGCATCAGTGATGCGGATAGCTTTGACTTGGTTGTCGACATTGGTAACTCGTCTGAAGTGACTGGTATTGCTGACACGGGGGCTGCCTGTAATCTGATGACTTTTGCTACTTACGAGGAGCTGAACTTGAAAGGAATGGAGCCCCGTAAATGCTTCGTTTTGCTAGCCAATGGAACAAGGAGTAGGTGCATGGGTATGTTGAAGATGTTCCGGTTAAACTGGACGGTGTTGTGTTTATGACAGATTTCGTGGTTGTGGAGTCGTCTCGGGTCAAGGGAAAAGACATGGAGAAGGATATACTGCTTTTGGGGCACCCCTTCATCAAGTCTACCTGCATGATCGTTAATCTTCACTCTCGTACATGCGCTATTGAGGTACATGGCAAGCAACACGAGTTGCGAGCCGCTACTATACCATATACTGTTGCACAGGTTGATATGAAGACATACATGGGAGCACACACCGGGCCACTTTACACCCACACTTACCTGCAGGGAAGGAAAGGTACCGCGAAGGCAGGGAAGCCCAAGAATTTCCAGAGTACCCGTTAGCCAACACAGAAGAGTCTTGTACATGACTTTAAAGGTACACTCGAAGGCAAGTAACTTTCGATCACATTTCTATTTCTTTTCACTCTTAGCTTGAGGACATGCTTGAGTTTCGGTTTGGGGACGGGAATGTGCTTTTTAGTTTCTGGCCCGTGCTTCTTAGTATAGTATTCGAGTCTCTAGAGTCTTTCGTTTTTATTCTTTATGAATGTGTCGACTTCTCCCTCGTGTTCTAGAGTCCTTTGTGAGTCATGAGTTGTTCTTCCAAGTCGACACCTATTGTGGATGATAAATTTACTTGCTACTTATGTTTTGTATGATATTTAGCTGGAAGTAGTGTAGTGGATTTAAAATCCTATCAGTTCGTTTCTCATGTAAATAATAAGTCTGTGTAGCTCTTTAGTCCAAAAGCCTATGAGCAAACCTTAGCCGATGAAAAAAAATTATACCGGCACCTGTGTGATTCATTCGGGAAGTGCAAACTCCCTTGTTTGCGCCTCATCATGCTAATATGTACTCTGTGTCAGTTAAGTATGACGAACGACATGCTCTACATGATCTATTTTATCGAAGCCAAACCCATTCCAAAGAGCAGGTTTGGGGAGGAGGATTTCACTGTGCTGTTATCTTTATATACCTGTAATTTGCACTGCTCTCCCTAATTGTATGATTCGTCTCGGAGTGTATCTGTGGTGCTCATCATCAGCGTTAGCCGTGTTGGGCGTGTTTCAAATACAACCTATATATCGGCGTGGCCAAAATTATTCACATGGCCAAAAGTATCCCGGTGGTTCAAAATGAGGATCTTCCTCCGGATGTAGCAATCAATCCAAGGACTGGTGAGAGGCTCGCCACTGAAGAGATCTACGTCCAATAGAAGGCCTTAGAAGCTCAAAATGCTACTCTGGAAAAAATGGTAAAGGCTCATGAGAAATACTACGGTGATAGTTGTCCCGAGGGACATCTGACTAAGTATGACAGCCGGTTGGAGTCCAATGGTCTGAATGATAACATGAAGGCTCTTACCTTCGCAACCACTCTTACCCGATGACTCCATCAAGTCTTAGATGTAGATCATCATGCTCTACATAAAAAGGTTTGAGAAGGCAAAAGAAGATGAGGTCAGTGTAGCACTTAGCAAAAATCATCCAAGGAAGGCAGGATAGGACCACGCCCCAGGGACAATCCTCGGACCACGTCCTAGGCACCATACATATCCTAGGCTCCTTAAGGCCGGATAAGGTCAGACCATGTCCTCGGAGCTGGCTCTCACCAAGTCCTCGGTCCAGGTCGTTACCATCTCCTCGGACCAGGTTCTCACCAAGTCCTCGGAACAGGTTCTTACCATCTCCTCGGAGCTGGCTCTCACCAAGTCCTCGGAGCTAGTCCTTACCATCACCTCGGAGCCGGTCCTCACCGTCACCTCGGACCCTGTTCTCACCATCACCTCGGAGCCGGTCCTCACCGTCGCCTCGGACCCGGTCCTCATCATCTCCTTGGAGCCGGTCCTCACCGTCGCCTCGGACCCGGTCCTCACCATCTCCTCGGAACCGGTTCATACCATCTCCTCGGAGCAGGTCCTCACCATCTCCTCGGAGCAGGCTCTTACCAAGTCCTAGGTCCAGGTTCTTACCATCTCCTCGGAACAGGTTCTTACCAAGTCCTCGGTCCAGGTTCTTACCATCTCCTCGGACCAGGCTCTTATTACCATGTGCTCGAACCCGGCTCTTCCCATCTCCTCGGAGCAGGCTCTTACCAAGTCCTCGGTCCAGGTTCTTACCATCTCCTCGGAGCCGGTTCTCACCGTGGCCTCGGACCATGTTCTTACCATGTCCTTAGACCCGGTTCTTACCATCTCCTCGGACCAGGTTCTCACCATATCCTCGGAGTGGGTCCTTGAACATGTCTTAGAGATCGCATCCTAAGGTCAGACTACGTCCTCCGGACCAACTAAGTAAGACACTCATTGTCCTACAAACATCCGACACTTGCTACCAATTTCGCTAGGTTAGTCTCCTACCGCCAAAGTGGCTAGGACCGTCTCCAATGCCAAAGTGGCTGGGAGAAGTCTCCTACCACCAGAGTGGCTAGGACAAGCATCTTACACCTTTAGCTGCACAAGCAACAGTGAGGCCAACTCCATAAGCTTCAAAGCTAGGAGATACTTTCAACGGTTGGGATTTGTTTATTTCGAATTCCGATCTCCAATTTCGCCGGCTTCTCTTAAAAATGGAGAACCGAAAATAATGCTCTACATTTTTTCGATGAAAAGTAAGTATCCTGACTTAACTTGAAATCATCATTTACCAAACAATCGCATCCATTGCATCAGGCATTCATTCAGTCATTCATCCATTCATTCATCATGCACGCACACATCATTTATCAATGCTTCAATTACTATACAAGCGTGCATGATTTGTCAAGGACATGTTTCCGATTAATAAGGGGGTCCGACACCCACGAAATTATATAAGCCTGACCGTCTCGGCATAAGTACTTCAATATAAGCCCGACCGTCTCGGCATAACACGGACTCTTGCCCGTTCAGATGTCCTACTTCGGACCATCCCAAAAAATCAGTTGTCGTAAAGAGATAACACCCCATCCCTCTTACGGATGGATGAGTTATCCTCTCACACAGACTCCCGTCCATTAGGAAGTCCTCTCTCGGACCTTCCCACTTGCAAAAAGCGTCTCTATCCTACGCCCCTTCGCATCTATTCGGTCCGTCCCACTCTCACTATAGGTCTGATCCTTCTTACTAAATAAACATACAAAGGGAAGCCTAACGTCCGAATGCTTCGGACTAGGACCGGACAAACTCTGGGTCGGGCGCTTCAAAACATAAGACCCTCGAATGTACGAAAGGGGTTATGCCAATCTCACTAAGTAGCTAATACAAGTTGGTCTTGGCTTGGACAAGTAGGCTCGGATCATCTTCCAAAGCACTACTACAGAATCACTAAAAGTCTACTCAGGACGGCATCGGCCGAAGCCTACGCACCCATTGAAAGTAAGATGGAACTATATAGTCCACGCAGCTTGGTATAGTACATATACACATGTCCAAATGATAAAGTCAAGGTAGTACGTCACTTCCTTATGCCAAAGACCATATATGGATGACGAGAATGTCCACGGACACCAAGTCCAAAGCTTCAAAAGCGAAGCTCGTGGGAGCTACCAAGATAGACAAGAATAAGATATTCTAAAACAAGCAAAGCAACATCATAGGAGACAAAGTCAAATGATAGTCAAGGCAAGATCCGAACTGTATGAGATCTAGTGTCAGATTTTGGAAAAAGCATCATTATATCCTCTTACAGTGACATCTCAAAAAGACACATCAAAACAGTTGGTGTTACTCTTTCTCACACCAACAAAAACAGAATAACACTCTTCCCATGTGCAAAGCTCCATTTCTGGCTGGCAGCTCTTTCATCATCAGGTTCGGTCCCGTTCAGAACCTAAAAAATGCCTTCTAAATGTCACCTTCTGTCACGCCTCAAAACCAAAATAATTTGGCGCGACCGGCCGTCTATCGTGAGATGGGCTCATGCCAAGACGAAGCCTTCCTTTAATCCTCAAATACATCAATTATCTTAGAGTGGTAAAACAGAGCATCTAAAATCCCATAAACTAATTACATCGGTTACAAATCCTCAAACAACTACAATGATTGTAGAAGTACAAATCATCATATACAATACAAATCTCAGAGTCGCAGCAACTACTAAACAGCCTTCACGTATCCATCATCTGACTACCGTCTCAACTCCAAAGTATCTTCGTCCAATCACTTACTAAATATCTAAAAAAAAAGGTGTAAGGGATCACATGGCCAAAAGTATCCCGGTGGTTCAAAATGAGGATCTTCCTCCGGATGTAGCAATCAATCCAAGGACTGGTGAGAGGCTCGCCACTGAAGATATCTACCTCCAACAGAAGGCCTTACAAGCTCAAAACGCTACTCTGGAAAAAATGGTAAAGGCTCATGAGAAATACTACGGTGATAGTTGTCCCGAGGGACATCTGACTAAGTATGAGAGCCGGCTGGAGTCCAATGGTCTGAATGATAACATGAAGGCTCTTACCTTCGCAACCACTCTTACTCGATGACTCCATCAAGTCTTAGATGGACATCATCACGCTCTTCCTAAAAAGGTTTGAGAAGGCAAAAGAAGATGAGGTCAGTGTAGCACTTAGCAAAAATCATCAAAGGAAGACAGGATAGGACCACGCCCCAGGGACAATCCTCGGACCACGTCCTAGGCCCCATATCCTGGGCTCCCTAAGGTCGGACCATGTCCTCGGAGCTGGCTCTCACCAAGTCCTCGGTCCAGGTCCTTACCGTCTACTCGGACCAGGTTCTCACCAAGTCCTCGGAACAGGTTCTTACCATCTACTCGGAGCTGGCTCACACCAAGTCCTCGGAGCCAGTCCTTACCATCACCTCGGAGCCGGTCCTCACCATCGCCTCGGACCCTGTTCTCACCATCACCTCGGAGCCGGTCCTCACCGTCGCCTCGGACCCGGTCCTCATCATCTCCTCGGAGCCGGTCCTCACCGTCGCCTCGGACTCGGTTCTTACCATCTACTCGGAGCAGGTCCTCACAATCTCCTCGGAGCAGGCTCTTACCAAGTCCTAGGTCCAGGTTCTTACCATCTCCTCGGAGCAGCCTCTTACCAAGTCCTAGGTCCAGGTTCTTACCATCTCCTCGGAACAGGTTCTTACCAAGTCCTCGGTCCAGGTTCTTACCATCTCCTGGGACCCGTCTCTTACCATGCCCGCAGAGTAGCTCCTCACCATGTCCTCGAACCAGGCTCTTATTACCATGTCCTCGAACCCGGCTCTTACCATCTCCGTAGAGCAGGCTCTTACCATGTCCTCGGTCCAGGTTCTTACCATCTCCTCAGAGCCGGTTCTCACCGTGGCCTCGGACCATGTTCTTACCATGTCCTTAGACCCGGTTCTTACCATCTCCTTGGACCAGGTTCTGACCATATCCTCGGAGTGGGTCCTTGACCATGTCTTAGAGATCGCATCCTAAGGTCAGACTACGTCCTCCGGACCAACTAAGTAAGACACTCATTGTCCTACAAACATCTGACACTTGCTACCTATTTGGCTAGGATAGTCTCCTACCGCCAAAGTGGCTAGGACCGTCTCCAATGCCAAAGTGGCTGGGACAAGTCTCCTACCACCAGAGTGGCTAGGACAAGCATCTTACACCATTAGCTGCACAAGCAATAGTGAGGCCAACTCCATAAGCTTAAAAGCTAGGAGATACTTTCAAAGGTTGGGATTTGTTTATTTCGAATCCCCATCTCCAATTTCGCAGGCTTCTCTTAAAAACGGAGAACCGAAAATAATGCTCTACATTTTTCGATGAAAAGTAAGTATCCTGACTTAACTTGAAATCATCATTTACCAAACATTCGCATCCATTGTATCATTCATTGATTCAGTCATTCATCCATTCATATCCATTCATTCATCATGCACGCACACATCATTTATCAATGCTTCAATTACTATTCAAGCGTGCATGATTCGTCAAGGACATGTTTCCGATTAATAAGGGGGTCCGAGACCCACAAAATTATATAAGCCTAACCGTCTCGGCATAAGTACTTCAATATAAGCCCGACCGTCTCGGCATAACACGGACTCTCTCCCGTTCGGATGTCCAACTTCGGACCATCCCGAAAAATCGGTTGTCGTAAAGAGATAACACCCCATCCCTCTTACGGGTGGATGAGTTATCCTCTCACACGGACTCCCGTCCGTTAGGAAGTCCTCTCTCAGACCTTTCCACTTGCAAAAAGTGTCTCTGTCCTACGCCCCTTCGAATCTATTCGGTCCGACCCACTCTCACTATAGGTCCGATCCTTCTTACTGAATAAACATACAATGGGAAGCCTAACGTCCGAATGCTTCGGACTAGGACCGAACAAACTCTGGGTCGGGCGCCTCACAACAGAAGACCCTCGAATGTACGAAAGGGGTTATGTCAATCTCACTAAGTAGCTAATACAAGTTGGTCTTGGCTTGGACAAGTAGGCTCGGATCTTCTTCCAAAGCACTACTACAGCATCACTAAAAGTCTACTCAGGACGGCATAGGCCGAAGTCTACGCGCCCATTGAAAGTAAGATGGAACTATATAGTCCACGCAGCTTGGTATAGTACATATACACATGTCCAAATGATAAAGTCAAGGTAGTACGTCACTTCCTTATGCCAAAGACCATATATGGATGACGAGAATGTCCACGGACACCAAGTCCAAAGCTTCAAAAGCGAAGCTCGCGGGAGCTACCAAGATAGACAAGAATAAGATATTCTAAAACAAGCAAAGCAACATCATAGGAGACAAAGTCAAATGATAGTCAAGGTAAGATCCGAACTGTATGAGATCTATTGTCAGATTTTGGTAAAAGCATCATTATACCCTCTTACAGCGACATCTCAAAAAGACACATCAAAACAATTGGTTTTACTCTTTCTCACACCAACAAAAACAGAATAACACTCTTCCCATGTGCAAAGCTCCATTTCTGGCTGGCAGCTCTTTCATCATCAGGTTCGGTCCCGTTCAGAACCTAAAAAATGCCTTCTAAATGTCACCTTCTGTCACGCCTCAAAACCAAAATAATTTGGCGCGACCGGCCGTCTATCGTGAGATGGGCTCACGCCAAGACGAAGCCTTCCTTTAATCCTCAAATACATCAATTATCTCAGAGTGGTACAAACAGAGTGTTAGAAATATCTGTTAGTATTTTGATCACTCATCACATGTTCTTATCTTAGCCAGAAAGGTGATTAAGTACTCTTGGTTCACTTGAACATTGTAAAAGAGGAAATCACTGAGTATGATTAGTCTAGTAAATCTTGTATTAGGATTATACGTCTCTGAGTGTAATTTTTATTTCCAGAAGGCCATGAAGATCAATCCTAGCAATGGAGCTTTTCTGAAGATTAGAAGACTGAAGATTGCACAAGATTTATGAAGATATCAAGGTTTAGTCTAACTCAGAAAGACTATGTCCTTAATCCTTTCTTAAGTGTATTTACTTACTTTTGAAATATGATTCTGGACATATGACATCATGAGTATGGAGCATGCAAGCCATCAGAAAGGCTCATGTATCCGTTGAAGACTACAGGACAAGAAATAGTACAAGTGCATTAATTGCATCGGCGTAAAAGTCATTTGAAGCACAGTCCTCTCTGAGACATGAGACAAGGACTTCTGAGTACCCATTTCAAGATAAGTATGGAATGAATTTGAATTGTGTCTAACGGATATCATTCCAACAACTCTCAAATTCATCTATATATTATATCACACACTTAGATGCTGAGAAATACACACCTTAGAACGCTCTATCTTGCAAACTTACCATCAAGCAAAGTATTCTCTCAAGCACTCTACTACCCTTTCTAAAAGCTTTTTGTTGCTTGAAGAATCACTAGTAGTTCTAAGTTGTCCTGAACCTTAACAAGAGATTGTTATTTGTGAAAGAGTTGAACTATCGATACCTTTCAAGCTCATTCTCCGAGCGGACATCAATTACTTGGGTCAAGAAGAGCGATCGCCATCCACCGAACAAGTGTATTAATTAGTCTTGTTCTATTAGCTCTCAAAACATAATCGAAAAGTTATACTGAAGCCTCTCGACAAACCTTATAACCAACACCATCAAGGCGTGAGTAGAGGAAGTACTTGATTTGGGAAATCAAGGAATAACTCAAGGTTATCTGAGTAGAGGAAGTACTTAGCTCTAGGAGTCAGAATAACTCAGGGGGAACATTTGGTTGGGAACCATTTGTTTAGGAATCTTAGAATATGATTATTGTAAGGTGAACTCAATTATCTATTCTAGTGAATTCTAGGTCTCAGAAAGACCGAAGTGGATTAGTTGGAGGATTACGCCACCTCCAGATACCACTATACTTGCTGTGTCATTTACCTTTCAGATTTACATTTCAAAGAAAGCACACACATACTTATTGTTTCTGCACTTACCTATCTTAAAGTCTTCCGCGCTTTGAATTTAAGTATCAGAAACCCCCAGGTTTCTGAGAAACTGTGTTTATCGACAAAAGTTTTAAAGGACTATTCAACCCCCCCCCCCCCATAGTCTTTTACTTTGCCGTTATCTGGACCAACAAATGGTATCAGAGCAGGAGGTTCACAAGCCTTCTGCACTGAACCTAGATCCCCAGATAGGTGAAGGAACTTTGTCCCTTTCTGAGGACTATATAATTTGTGTGTTAAGTGAGCAGGTATGTCTCTGAGTGATGCACCCGTTCTGATGCCAAAAAACTACGAGAAATGGAAAAACAACATGATGCTCCATCTGGAGGCCATTAGTGACGAGATGATCTATGTCATCAATGAAGGGCCTATCAAAATCAGACAACTCAAACAAGTTACTGAGGTGTCTGATGGAAGAAAAGCCTCAGACAAGGAAGATGGAAGCGAGGATGCGGCTGCTAGTGATAGTGGTCGTGTTGTTCGTGGAAGCATTATGTATGAGGACAAGCCAAGAGAGCTCTGGACATCTGAAGATGCCAAGAGACACAGATTGGATGGTCAAGCTCGTAATATCATCATCAGATTGACACCTGAGCACATACAAGGTAAATCGTGGGTGCTAAACGCGAAAGTCTGGCAATTGATTGAAGAAATCATGCGAACCGAGAAACCAAGGAAAACAAGTTCGAAGTTCTTAAATTGAAGTTCCAAAACTTCAAACAAGGTCCCACCAAACTCGAAGAACTTGATTTCGGTTTACTACTCTTATGAGTGATATGGCTGCACTTGGTGAAAGCAGATACTCCCAAATGTAAAAGATTAGGACTATTGTCAAGTCTCAATCACAACCTGGAGCACACTAAGTTCTTTTATTTCAACCAAGGGATGCCAAATATCACTCCAAGAGAGCTCTTCTCTCATCTTACATCAGAGACTATGAGACAACTCGGAGAGAACAAGCAATTTGAAAAGTTGCAAAGTGTTGCTCTAGTTTCTCAAGGTACTTCTGAAAAGAAGGATACCAAAGATGCATCTGAAGAAAATTCTCTTGCAGTAAGACACATGAAGAAATTTGTGAGTCAAGAGATTGAGAGAAGAAAAGCTAAAGAAAAGCTGAAAAAGCATATTGGCCCAAACTATCATCAGTACAAGAACATACAAATGAACAACTCTCTGAACACCCCCATTCAGAAAGGTGTTAGTACTGAAGCTGCAGAAATAGGAAATGATATCTGCTTCTATTGTCAAAAGCCTGGTCACTTCAAGAGAGATTGTCCTGCTTTAAACAAGCTCAAGACAGGTGACAAGAAGGACAGAAGAAATTTCAAGAGAAATCAAAGGGCCTTACTTACTGAAGAAAGGAAGAAGATTCAAATTCAACTTGATGCTCTAGACATTGAGACAGATTCTGAAGATGGAAATTCAGATGACTCAAACCTACCATCACCAGAATTGTGTGGAATCACCCACGATGTAATCGACTTCGGCCTTAAGAAGAATGAAATGTGTGGAGTTGCTGAGATTGCTGGTCCAGACATCTCCAACATTGAAATATGTCTTATGGCTGATGAGGTAACTAACAATTCACAATTTCTGTACTATGAGAGTGATGATGGAATTGAGGATCTGGAGTTGGTCAAAAGTGAATTGGATCGTTATGAGAAGAATTTCTGGAAGCACAATTCAAAACCAGAATTCCAGAGGAAAGCAAAGAAACTCTTGAAAAAGAGGTTTCTGAGCTAACCAGAGTATCTGAGAACAAGAACGCTGAAATAGCCTTTCTGAAAGCTCAGATATCTGAGAATGAAAATTCTCACAAACTAGCCTTGGATGAACTTAATAAGAAAATGATGAAGCTGCTTTCTGAGAATGAAGAACTCAGAAAGAAAGAGCTATCCTTCCAATCTTATGCAAAGGCTAGTGACACTCTCACTGAGGTTCAATCCTATCTGAGAGATCCCTCTGAGAAAGGTGGACTTGGACTGGATGAACAATCAATTAATTCATCTCCTCTGAAGAAGAGTGATGAAAGGTTGACCTTTGTAAAAAGTCAACAGAATGATTCTTCAACCACCTATAGCATTGGTCAGAAAACTAGGGTAGTTGACAAAGGAAAAGGAGTTGCAACCCAGCCTTAAAGAACAACAAGTTCACAAGAAACATGTGGATAAGGTTTCTAAAAAGAAACCCTCAGATATGCAACCATCCACATTGCTGCATTACTAGGAAGGGAAGAATTGCTGGAATAGGCAAATTCTCTACTGAACCATTTTATGAAAATAAAGATGGTGCAGAAACTAGTAAGGAACAAGAGCGCATTCGTAAAGCCAAAGGTGTTCAAATGGCATTGGCTATCGTGCTATTGGAAAGGTCCTTCCGCAACAATATAAAGAAGGACAAGAACAATGGCGAAGGTGATATTGCACGAGTAACAGATGTAAGTGGAAGAAATCTCAAGCCACCGAAAAAGCGAATGCCGAGCTAGAAGGAACTCGCCGTAAAGGCTAAGTTTTTTACAAAAGCAACCCCGAAACCTGTGGTCCGAAAGCACCAAAGGAACACCTAGAAACACCCCAAGAAGGAAGATTGAGATCTAAATTATCGATTTTATTGCATCTCCTTCGATCAAGTTAGACAAAACAAACTCCCAAGAAATTCACTAAAATGTGGATTCCTACCGAAGAATGTTTAGTCTAAGTGGTTCTATCTCCGAGGCAAGAACCTAACTCCGTTTCTTTTTTGCGCAACGCCTCTTGGACTAAGGCTCAATGGCTATTTGATAGTGGATGCGGAAAGCACATGACAAAGCAAAGCAACCGTATCTGAACTACAAAGCTTGCAACACTGGACATCATTTTCTTGAGGAGAATTAAATCCTCTCGGGATCCGCAACGTCAAATTAGGATCATTAACAATCACCGACATATGTTAAATGTTAAGTTTGAAATATAATCTATTTAGCATGAGCCAGGATTCACAAGTGAAATTTAAAGCAAAGTATTGCAAACTTATAGACAATGAGTCAAAGCAGACAGTCTTGGTTGCTCGGCGGAAAGGTAGTCTTTATGTTGCTGATTGGGCATCTGCCAAAACTGAAGAATGTCTCATGGTGATCAATCAGGTCACACAGAAGAGCACTGGTTATGACACAAAAGAATGAGTCACTTGAATTTCAAAACTCTGAACAAACTTGCCAAGAAAGAGTTAGTGGTTGGTCTTCCCAAAACATCTTTCAGAAAGGATGGTATCTGTTCTGCCTGTCAGATGGGGAAACAATCCAAGATCTCTTTCAAGACCAAAACCAGACACTCTAGTGTTAGACCACTGCAACTATTACACATGGATATTTTTGAATCATCCGTAACTAGTTATGCAGGAAAGAAGTATGGTCTGGTTGTTGTAGATGACTTCTCAAGATTCACTTGGGTTGTCTTTCTGAAGCACAAATCTGATGCTAGGGTGGAGATACCAAATTTGCTGAATAAGCTTGAAGTCATGAAAAATGACAAATTATCTGCAATCAGAACAGACCATGGTACTGAGTTTGTCAACCAGTACATAAAGGAGTTTTGTACCAGCAAAGGTATACAACACCAACTTTCCTCTGTGAGAACACCACAACAAAGAACAGATGTTTGATAAACAAACACCATGACAAGACCCCATATGAACTCTTGGTTGGTAGACCCCCTAATATCAAACATCTGAAAGTGTTTGGTTGTAGATGTTTTGTTCTTAACAATGGAAAAGAGTATCTAAGAACATTTCAACCAAAGGCAGATGAAGGTGTGTTTCTTAGTTATTCTATGAATAGCAAAGCATACAGAGTTTACAACAAAAGAACAAAGAAGATTGAAGAATCAGTTCATGTTGTATTCTATGAAGGAAGCAAGAAAACACCCCTTGCTGATGAACTCTCAGAAAGGTTCAAGGAACTAATGATAAAGGATTCTGAAGAGAACCCTCAGAAAGGAAAAACATCATTGTGGAAAGGGAGGATAACTCTGACGAAGAAAAGCATGAAATGCCTAGTAACAACCAGATGATTCTCAGACATGATGAAGAATTTCCTATGAGAATTCCAGAAATGGAAACTGAAGATGTTCATCAGAGAGCTAACTCTGGAAATGACCTCTCGATGTGCATGTCCCAGAAAGCTCTCACACTGAGCAAGTGTCAGACATTCACCGCCCCTCTGAGGTGCAAAATGTCACAGATACTGAAGAAGTATCAAGTCATAATCATAGTGATTCACATTCAGATCACATAGATGTTGACCCTACTAGCCCTAAACCCATGATGAGATGGATCAAGGATCATCCTGCAAAAGATGTGATTGGACCAATCAATCAAGGTGTTAGGACTAGGAGAGCAAAAGCTGAAAATGCTAACTCTCTCTTTGGATGTTTCATCTCAAACATTGAACCTAAAACTGTAGAAGAAGCATTAAGAGACCAAGACTGGATCTCTGCAATGCAAGAAGAGTTGGATCAGTTTGAGAGAAACCAAGTCTGGAAACTAGTTCCATTTGTAGAAGGAATATCTTTGATTGGAACTAAGTGGGTTTTTAGAAACAAGATGAATGAATCTGGTGAAATAACCAGAAACAAAGCAAGGTTGGTTGCCAAGGGATTCACCCAGACTGAAGGTTTAGATTTTGATGAGTCATATGCACCAGTTGCCAGATTGGATGCAATAAAACTCTTTCTGGCCTTTGCAGCTCATAAAGACTTTAAAGTTTATCAAGTGGATGTCAAGAGTGCATTCTTGAATGGTGAACTTGCTGAGGAAGTCTATGTTGAACAACCACCTGGCTTTGAAGTTTCCTCAGAAAGTAGAATGGTCTATAAGCTACAGAAAGCTCTATATGGACTGAAACAGGCTCCAAGAGCATGGTATGACACTTTGGCCAAATACCTTCTGGAAAGTGGTTTCAAGAAAGGTGAAGTTGATAAAACTTTATTTACATTAAATCATGATGGGAAACTACTCTTAGTTCAAGTTTATGTTGATGACATAATCTTTGGATCCAAGGACAAGCAACTTTGTGAAGACTTTGCTGAGATCATGAAAAGTAAGTTTGAGATGGGCATGATGGGAGAATTGAACTATTTCCTAAGATTGCAAGTCAAGCAACTCAATGATGGAATATTCATTAGTCAGACAAAGTATGCAAAAGACTTGCTCACAAAGTTCAATCTTAAGCCTTCTGAAAAGAATGCTAAGATACCTATGAGCATAGGAACCAAGATGACCTATACTGAATCAGATAAGAGTGTTGATGAACACAAGTATAGGAAATTGATAGGTTCACTACTTTACCTTACTGCAAGCAGACCTGATATTCAATATGCAGTTGGTGTGTGTGCTAGATTTCAAACATATCCAATGCAATCACACTATAACATTGCTATGAAAATATTAAGGTATGTGAAAGGTACAGTAGATGTAGGTTTGTGGTATCCTAAAGAAAGTGGATTGAGTTTGGTTACTCGGATCTTTGATTATCTTTGGATCAATGCTTGATAGGAAAAGCACCTCGTGAACTTGTGGGTTTACGAACTAGACTTATCTCATGGTTTAGCAAAAAGCAAAACTCAATTGCAACTTCTACCACAGAGGCTGAATATATTGCTGCTAGTTGTTGTGCAACACAAATTCTGTGGATTCAACAACAACTCAGAGACTATGGACTCAATGAAGAGAAAACTCCCATTTTCTGTGATAACACAAGTGCTATTGCAATCACACAGAACCCCAAGTTCCATGCCAGAACAAAGCACATTGATGTTAGACACCACTTCATCAGAGACCATGTTGAGAAAGGCAATATAGAGATACTCAAGATTGGCACAGAAGACCAACTTGCAGATATCTTCACCAAGCCCCTACAAGAAGGCCGGTTCTTGACCTTAAGACATAATCTTGGATTAATGGAGATGCCTAAGGACTGAAAAATATCCTGAATCTCTAAAGTCTGAGTAAGTGAGGTAGAAAAGAAATAGGCCTCTGAGAACATGTTCTCAGAAAGCCAAGTTGATAAGAAGTGATGCAAAGGTTTCTGAGTAGCAACACTCAGAAAGGAAAAACATTTCTGGAACGGGTATCCAGAAAGGCAAAGGTTGGTACACACTCAATAAGTAAATAAGACTAGAACTTACTTACTGAGAGTGGGTCAAATACATTGAAACAACTGAAGCTTCTGACACTTGAATTCGGAAAGCTATTTAGTCATAAAGAGAAAAGACACACAAAGCCCGAAAAGTATAAGTTCTGAAAGTCAAACATGTCCAATATCTCGTATTTTTGCCATTTTTATGATAAACAATATAAAGATAAGGACTTGACACTCAGAATGATAAGTTCAAACGATTAAGTGTTCTTACCCTTTACCAAGTGACACAATGAATGTAGCATATTAAAAATCAATCAAGTCGGCACAATACCATTTGTTGATTGACATCATTAGAAGATATTCAATATAAGCCCTTGATGAATGAACGTTTGATCTCAACGGTTGAAATTAAAACAAAAGCAAGTAATGTCTGCTGAGAAATGCAGACATGGCCCACTACGCATTTAATGAAGTACAAAGGACATACCACGCCTATGCAGATACAAAGACACGCATTCATATTCAGTTGTATGTATGTTGTATCTATGTACATTTTGTCTGCTATATATATAGGATTTGGGCAAAAGACAAACACTTTTACCAATTCCGAAATTTCAAACTTCCATCAAAACAGCAAAATCTTTCAAGATTTCTGCAAAACCCCCTCTGCAAACTCAACTTCTTGTGCTTAGTCTTCTGAAAAGATAGACTAATCTCGATTAATTGTGCAAGATTCATCTGAAAAACACTCACTCAAAACTCTATATAAGAGATGGCACCCAAGAAGATAACCACCAAGAACCCTAGGCCGCATCATCTACTCCTGCTGAAAAGCAAGGAGGAAAGGAACTTAAGGTGTTGAATAAACGCCTTCTGGGAAAGTTCACCCAATCGGACTGGAACCCTAACCACAAAATGAATTGGGGAGCTTTTCTAGTGAAGAAATATGTACCTGCAGTCATTTCTTCCAAACCAGATAGGAAACTGATATTGGGGATGCTGAAAAGTTCCCATATCTTCAAGTTTCTGTCTGCACCGATGGACTATCCACCTTTGGATGTGCGGAGTTCTATAACAATTCAAAATCTTCACAAAGGTTGTGAATGATGAAGAAGAGAAATACATGCGATCAAGTTCAAGGACAAGAAATTGTCCTAGATCGCAAGACTTTACGCAAGATATTCCGATTGAAAATCGAGGAACAATTGAAGACATCAACATCAAGGGCCTTCCATGATTCAAGGCGTCCAAAGAGCTATTTGAAGCAATCCAGTTAGAAAATTCAAAGGTTGCCCAGAGACTTTGTTCGAAGCCATCGAACTAGTCATCTCGTAAACACTGAGTACTTTAGCTCTTATTCGTCCGTTGATTTGATGGCAACAAAGGTGGAGCAGACCGGATAAGCATGGAGAGATGGATGATGATGCATCTTCCGAACAAGAAGCATGAAGGCGAAACCCACTTCAATTGGGGGAAGTACGCCTTCAACAAATTCCTTGCACATATTGAGGAATTTGAGCCCAAAATCATCAATGGCTTTGCTGAGCCAAAGGCCAATATGCACTTTGGTCTCAGAATCTGTTACATTCTGGAAACAATGGGAATCACTCTCAGAGAAAAACAAGAAATCCGATCCCAACTCCTTTTGAGACACGCCTTTGAAGAAAAGGAGAAACTTGTCGCTAAGAACGCTTTTCGTAAAAGCGTAAGAAGAAGAAAGCGCATAGCAAGGTGAGGAGGTCTCCGAGCAAGCTCAAGCTAAACCTCCGATTGCCAAGAGAAAGAGAACTTCAAGCAAAAGAGCCTCCAAGTCCCTAAGCATACAAGAGGCACAACCTTCCGGAGACAAGGTCTCGGAAGATGTTGGGCCTTGAGCAACTCAAGAATGCCCCAAGAATCCTGAACGGTGCTCCAGAACTCTCGGAGATGATAGAAATATCATAGATGGAGTGCACCAACACGTAATAGTGATTACGAGGATGATGAAGTACTTGCAAAAGTACTCAAAAGATTCAAGTATGAGACCCATGGAGGAGCATCAAGCTCAACTCTTGAGAAAGACAAGAGCCCCTACTTGCCAGGAAGAAGAAGGCCTGGGTGAGGAAGATAGAATGCTGGAAGATCCTGACATTGCTTCCACATTCACAATGCCAGCACTTAATGTTGCTGAAGAAAATCCTGTTTTAACACAGGTTCCTCAACTTTCTGAGAAAGCTCAACTCTCAGAAAGGGATCAAACTGAGATGGAGACTCAGAATGATACTGCAGAGGAGAACAACAATGAGCACAGAGAGACTGTGGAATCACCACAAGTCCAAGAGATCAAAGATCAGCCTGACTCTATTCAGGTAGCAAAAGTAGTTTGTATCTAACTTGTCAACATTAAAATGTTAACTTGTTACTCATAAGCTGCATTTGTTACAGGCCAACATGGAGACACACTTTCTGGAGGAAGTTAATTTGTCCACCCCTCTGAATGAAGAAGAGGTTCCTCCAACCTCAGAACAACAAGAAGAGCCTGTCCTACCGGTAGTTAAGTTATCTCTGAATAAGAAATAACTTGCTTGAAATATTCATATCTTATTTAGGCTCCAACTGAGGAATTAGTGGTGGTGGAACCAACACCCCAAAACCAAGAGATTCCAGAAGCTGAAAAGCTTTCTGAGGAAGCATTTACTGAGCCTTCTGCTGAGACGATAAGTAATCAGTAATAGTCTCCTTCAAGAATGCTCTGGAAAACCCACTACTAAATCTTTTATGTTTGTTCTTACAGGCTCAGTCAGAAGAACAATTGGATGGAGAAACAGTTGTGTTATCTCCTCCAAAGGAAACTAAAACTGCTGAACAAGCAGTATCTGCAGAAAAGGTGCCAGAAACCCCCAAGGTTTCTGAGGAACATGCTACTGAGCTTCCTCACTTGGAAGTAAGTGAAGCCTCAAAAAGCATATTTCTATCTATCTTTCTCTGATAAACAAGTTTCTGAAACCATAACTGATTTTAATTCTCAGGTTCAAGCAGAAAGAAAGGTTAATGAGGATCAGACTTCTCCTCACAACAAGGTATCTGTGGTCTCTGAGACCAAGCAAGCAGAAGTACAGGATAATGAGCCTAGTGTTTCTACACAGGTATGCTCAGAAAGCTTACTTTTGCACACAGATACTAACTCAAGTGGTTTGAACAAAACTAACTTGATCCCTTTCTTTCAGGCTCAAAGTCTAGTGCCAGTTGCTTTACTCAAAGCTTTCCAGAAGCATACTTTAAAGAAACATCTCAAGTGCTTCAGACAATGGCAGAAACTCAGAAAGGCTGACCTTTCTGAATTAGCCAGAGTAATCGACGCCCCAGAAAAGAGAGCAATCGCCTTTAATCTGGAAGATTATATCCATGCATTTTTCCCAACAGAGTCCTACTCATTTGCCACTCTGATGCATGAAGACTTCATTCATGAAGTAGCACAAAGACTTATAGCAGATTTCAAATCTGCGGATGCTCAAACCCAAGAGCAGATGGTTACCCATCCTGCCTTGCCCAGCAAGCTCACTACTTATCCTGCTAAACAAGAAGAAGTTAATGGGAGGATGATTACATTCCCAAATGTGATCAACCTGGTTTCAGAAGATGACGAGGAGATGGACGAAAATGATTATCAAGAACCTCCCTCTGAGCATCTAAACCAAGAAGCAAAGAACAAGAGTGATGATGATGATCAGAATGATGATCCCCAACCTGGATAAGGCGGGATTCAGAAAGCTAGCAAAGGATGTGGATAAAAGGCTACTCCTTCAAATGCTCAGAGAGCCCCATCATCATCACCTCCCAAGTCTCATCAAGATATCCAACAGGCTGAGCACAATGATGCCATAGAAGAAATTTCAGCCGCTGAGTTCAAGATTGAACAACTCAGAAAGGTGTTGGAAGAAGAAAAGAGAATCAGCATTGAGTGTCAAGCTCTTGTTGATGAAAAGGAGGCCAAACTCAAGAAGCTCAAAGAAGCTAATGCCAAGGAATTGGCACTCCTAGATGAGCAAAGAAATCTGAAGAATGCCATTGTTGTCACAGCTGCTGAGATAGATGCCATGGATGACAATGATGATGAAGAGCATGATGCTGAGGCTGCATCAGAAAGACCTTCTACATCCTCTCAGAAGGCCAGCATACTCCAAGGCAAACAAAAGATGTTAGCCAGCTTGCAAACAATCCCAGAGAAGGATTATGAGAGTGATGTTGAAGAAGACCGCAACTTGATTACTGCAGAAGAAGATGAGAGATTTATCACTCAGCAAAAGAGAGCCCTACTTGCTCCTCATATCTTCTCTGCACCAGGTAGTTCAAGAAGTGAAGAGCACCGTGCAAGGAACAGTGTCTTTTTGGAACTCAGAGAGACACTAGTTGCCCAAGACACAGAAGTGCTAAAATCCGTCCCAGAAGAGATGAAGCCATTGGTCAGCTTTACTCAATAGAGCAACCAGATAGCTCTCTCTCGGAAAGACCTAGGGTTGGTCGGGGATGAGGATTGTAACAATGCTAATGCAAGATTGAATGAAGCTACCATGTCGTCATTCGCAAACCAACGCCATCCTAAGGCCGCTTGAAGAGCTCAACAGAAGGGAGCAGGAACTGGTTAGGCAAAACAAAGAGCTGAAGAAGGAACTTCAAGAATTAGTCAGGGTGCACAACAATCTCCAGAAAAACTTTGAATCACTCTCTGAAGCTTATGCTATCATGAGTCAGTCATTCATGACTAAGGGGGAAGAGATGCCTCAGAAAGGCAGAGGAAGAAAAAGAAAACAATCAAATCCTCCCTCCTCAAGTCAACTAGTCATCAAGGACACTGGAGATGCCCCTACTGAAGAAGTTGTTCCAGATCAACCAGCCAGAAGGCTGAGGAGTATGATAACTAGGGGAGCCAAGTCCCTTAGAATCTCAGAAGAGAAGAAGACTTCTAAAGAAGAAGAAAAGGAAGAAGGAGAAGTAAGAGGTCAAGAAAGCTGCAAGTCTCCAACTTTGAACTTCAATGATGATGAGGATGATTCTGACACAGATGAACATCCACTTCACAAGAAAAGGAGACAAGCAACTACTTCACAACCTCCTCTGGCAGCAAGGCCTTTGGCAGCCAGAACCCCTTCTGGAAATACCAAGTCATTACAAGGAACATCCACCAAAGACAAATGCAAGGCAGGAAGAAAGGGTTAGAGGATCTCCTGACAGAAGGCCACCTAACAGAAAAGCAAGAAGGGATTCCCAGTTTGGCAGAGTAAACAGAGAAACTCATCAAGAAAGGCCAACTGATGCCCACATTGAGTATGTGAAGACTAGTAATGAAGAGTCTTCATATAGGTGCATTCTGAACAAGAGAGGGTATTGGATTTTGGAACTACAACATCTACTTGTCAATGATAAGTTTCCAACTCCCATCCTCAACCAGATCCTGAAATGGAGAGAAGCGTTTAATTGCTAAAACCCCGAGCACCTTCATGCACAGCTAAACTTTGAAGTAGAAAAGAGGAATGAAGCGTAAAGATGGATCTTTCTTTTGCCTGTCCTTACCCAAAGCATGATGATGTACACAAGGTAAGAAAACTGGATGGTAGCTACAGCAGGAAGAACAAACTAGGTGTTTCAAACTATGAGTCATTCTATATGACATTGGATGAATACCTAGATGATATACACTATCTGGAAGAAATATACAAGTATTTCAACCTATCTCAGCTGCAAGTAGACCATGCACAGTGCAGGAAAGTACTTCTGGGTCAAACATTTTTTGCGCAAGAATCATAAGCTTGGCAAGAGTTACCATGAAATATGTGACTTATCCAGAAAGACAGAGCTCTCTGTCAGAAGGATTCTTTATGACTATGTCCAAGAATGCAGAAAAGTGGATGATTATGTCAACTGATCCAGAAAGGATGCTGAAAAACTTGAGGTATCTGAACCCAAGTTGCATTTCTGAAGACTTGAAGACTAGTAACATTAGAATACTCTCTTGGAGCTTGGATTCTCCTTTGTTCTAATTTACTTAGTATGTTTTGTTACCTTTTTGTAATCTTGCTGATTGTTTCTGAATTTCTATCTGTAAAAGTTGCATCTTACTCTGTAAATTGTACCTATTTGAAGATCATACTCTCAGATACATTCTAATAGATGACAACTTATCAGCAAAGATCACTTCATGTGATTTGGTTGATGTTTACTTTCTGCACTTAATTCAACTAAAATTGAATATCATTTGAAATGATTAAGTGGTGGATTGTTTTCTCTTCCAGGATTACAAATTTGTAATAGGAGTTAAAAGATAGTCATGGATGACTTATCAAAAAAAGGGGGAAATTTGTTAGGAATATCTGTTAGTATTTTGATCACTCATCACATGTTCTTATCTTAGCCAGAAAGGTGATTAAGTACTTTTGGTTCACTTGAACATTGTAAAAGAGGAAATCACTGAGTATGATTAGTCTAGTAAATCTTGTATTAGGATTATAGGTCTCTGATTGTAATTTTTATTTCCAGAAGACCATGAAGATCAATCCTAGCAATGGAGCTTTTGTGAAGATTAGAAGACTGAAGATTGCACAAGATTTATGAAGATATCAAGGTTTAGTCTAACTCAGAAAGACTATGTCCTTAATCCTTTCTTAAGTGTATTTACTTACTTTTGAAATATGATTCTGGACATATGACATCATGAGTATGGAGCATGCAAGCCATCAGAAAGGCTCATGTATCCGTTGAAGACTACAGGACAAGAAATAGTACAAGTGCATTAATTGCATCGGCAGAAAAGCCGCGCTGAAGCACAGTCCTCTCTGAGACATGAGACAAGGACTTCTGAGTTCTCATTTCAAGATAAGTATGGACTGAATTTGAATTGTGTCTAACGGATATCATTCCAACAACTCTCAAATTCATCTATATATATCACACACTTAGATGCTGAGAAATACATACCTTAGAACGCTCTATCTTGCAAACTTACCACAAGCAAAGTATTCTCCCAAGCACTTTAGTACCCTTTCTGAAAGCTTTCTATTGCTCGAAGAATCACTAGTAGTTCTAAGTTGTCTTGAACCTTAACAAGAGATTGTTATTCGTGAAAGAGTTAAACTATCAGATACCCTTTCTGAAGCTCATTCTTCAGAACGGACATCAATTACTTGGGTCAGTAAAGAGCAGACTGCCATCCACTGAACAAGTGTATTAATTAGTCTTGTTCTATTAGGCTCTCTGAAAACATAACTGAAAAGTTATACGAGAAGCCTCTCTGACAAACCTTATAACCAACACCATCAAGGTGTGGAGTAGAGGAAGTACTTGATTTGTGAAATCAAGAAATAACTCCAAGGTTATCTGAGTAGAGGAAGTACTTAGCTCTAGGGGCTGGGGAATAACTCAGGGGGAACATTTGGTTGGGAACCATTTATTTAGGAATCTTAGAATAGGATTATTGTAAGGTGAACTCAATTATCTGTTCGAGTGAATTCTAGGTCTCAGAAAGACCGAACTGGATTAGTTGGAGGATTACGCCACCTCCAGATACCACTATACTTGCTGTGTCATTTACCTTTCTGTATTTACATTTCAGCAAAGCACACACACATACTTATTGTTTCTGCACTTACCTATCTTAAAGTCTTCCGCGCTCTGAATTTAAGTATCAGAAACCCCCAGGTTTCTGAGAAACTGTGTTTATCGACAAAAGTTTTAAAAGACTATTCAAACCCCCCCCCCCCTCTAGTCTTTTACTTTGCTGTTATCTGGACCAACACAGAGCATCTAAAATCCCATAAACTAATTACAACGGTTACAAATCCTCAAACAACTACAACGATTATAGCAGTACAAATCATCCTATACAATACAAATCTCAGAGTCGCAGCAACTATTAAACAGCCTTCACGTATCCATCATCTGACTACCGTCTCAACTCCAAAGTATCTTCGTCCAATCACTTACTAAATATCTAAAAAAAGGTGTAAGGGTGAGCTCCTGACACTTTTACCCGGATCAAGTACATATGAAAAGTATACATACATATACACTCCATTTTTATATCAAACATTGTCGAAAATCATTTTGCATGGAACACATGTCACAATACATTATTCACATTTAGCTCGAATCAAATATACACTACGACCACACAAACCGTGGTGACACACAGGTCGGCTTTCACATAACACATCACCTAACACAATAGGGTTACACACATAACAATGGGAGTACTCCAAAGCACGACATTCCCCCCGAAAGGGTCACACACTTCATAGGCATATCGATGAGCATAAACGTACGTTCAAATAATCCATGCTTTATAATTTAAATCACTTTTACAAATCGCATGCACAGACAAAACATTTTATGGGATACACATGATTTTTTTTTTAATAGACTATTATATCAAGTCCCATAACATGATATAATAACCATAAGTTATTTTTTAATCGAAAACTATACATATACATACATTTTATATCGGAAAATAAAAGTAAAAGTGTCAAGAGTTTCCCTTACCTCAAGTTAACTGAAACTCCAATAACCATGTCGAGATCACTGTATAAATTATAAATTCCTGAATCATTGTTGGCCAATTCTGCGGACGAATTAAGACATACACCTCATAAACTCATCCATAATACTAATCTTGTCAAGTACGATTATCCTGTCCAAGAATAATGGTACTAAGATCCACTAAAATCCAACTTAATAATAAAATAAGATAATTAGCTCAATATATGATCTCAAACCTCAAGTACTCCAGTAGCTTGAGTCAATGCACGTCACTGCCAAAAATCCTTGTAAAACTATACTTTCTTCCAGCACCTAGACCTGCTGTTCTCGCGAAAGAATGCGCATGGCTGCGTTTAACTTTAACCCTAACCTAAATTACAACAATTTAATCTCGGGCCAAATTATCCAATAACTCTTTAGTACTGCTTTAGGCTTTTAATCCTGTTTAAACCAAGTCCAATAAAAATTAACATAGTCTATCTCTATTTAACAGTCGATAAAAATAATAACTTATAAAATTACGTGCATCAGCTCGAGTCTAGATAATTTTTTCGTCTCCAAATTAAACTCATATAGACGGTCAAAAATAAATTCCGGGATTTTACAACTTCAGACAACTTGGAGTCAGAGATACGGAGTAAAAATTGTGAGCTCGGAGCGGAAGAGCAACAAGATGGATCCACCGCTTCGGATCCGACACAGAAAGCAAGTTCGGACTGAACAGTAGCCTCGGACTGAGATCCGAGCAGAAGTTTCGAACAAAAATGAGACAAATTCAGACTACATAAATCAAGCGAGCACTTTGGAACTGCAAAAGCGGATTCGGACAGAAATGTTCAGGAGTAGCAAGTCTCGGACTATGTCTAGATCCGAACGAACAGCTTCCGACAAGATCTACAAATTTTAACACAGAAACATCAGATCCAGCTCGAATCACAAGTTAAACAAAACGTGGAGATAAAGAATCTGAAAAGCGAAAATTGGATCTCCAATTCAACACTTAGATATTGAAGACGATAAGGCAGATTTGACCAATATAAGTACAGAACAGCACTTCGGACAACAGACAGCTCCGAACAAACAGCGGAGGTGGCAAACCCGAGAAGAGAGATTCGAACTTACTGAATTCGGACTTACGTTCGGACAAGCACAAAAAATAGCAAGGCAAAGCTTCGGACTAACTAGAACTGATAAAGCAAGCAGCGGATAACAAACAGTAGTAGATCCGGCACGGACGGAACAAGAAAGCTCCGTTCTGAACTTGCCTCGGGTTATAGCGGATAAACGCTTCGAACTTGCCTCGTTTGGATGTTTCGGATCTGCCGATGCACCTCTCTCGCCCGTTCCCATCTCTGTCACCTCACTGCTTTCTTCGAGGTTGAATTGAAGTATGCGTCTCCACAAGAATGATTGGTTATAGCAGATTCCAGTCCTTTGTTAAACAAAGTACGGGACACTTGCTTAGGCTCCATCTTACTTTCTGGATGTATACTTTCTCTAAAGTAAAAGCGCCTCGAATAAGTTGAGATCCGGACTCCTAGCTAGGGACTGACTTCAGCTTCGGACTCTGGAATGGAACAGAAGAAAGCGAAACTCGGACCTGAATGGCAGCGGAGCAGCGGGGGATGAACAACAAATCTGGACTTATGGGCTCCGGATCTAGAAGAAACAAGAAAACTCTGGCCTAGCGCTTCGGATCCAAACAAAGCCCAAACAAAACTCGAAACTTTAACAGAAGAAGAAACGCACAGCGGACCAGAAAAATTATGATTCGGACCAATATTTTAACAAAGAAGCATGATATCAGAACAAAAGAATGTGCCTCGTCTATAACAGATGCGAAATGCAACAACGATCCAGACCCGACCAAGCTTTGGGTAGAACAAAATTCCTTGTGCTCAGACGACTTGAAAATCGAACAATTGGAACAAAGATTCGGAGAGGCAATGGCGGATCCGTGGCTCGGATTTGGCAAAACAAAACTTCATCGAACCAAGACTGTAGCAGCAGATCCGGATCTGAATCTTGGAAGGACGGACCCAAGATTTACACAAAAAATGGACAGAGCACAACGGAAACAAAGAGCGGGCCAGAACAGAACTAAGAGCATGAATGGAAAACGAGAATAAGAATAGTAACACAATTGAAAAAGATTCATGGCTTGATGTTACCAGATTCGGACAGGCCAAGAGCATGAATGGAAAAGAGATGCAGACCAAAACTCGAGCCATTGCTTTCATTTGTCAAATGGACCAGAAGTACTTTGATTGTAGTGCCAAACTACAACTACCACAAGTAAATGGTAGTGAGTTGGCGTGACTATGTGAAGTGTGGTGATTGATATGGAAGTTTACCATTTATAGTAAAAAGTTGGAAGAGAACAAAGATGCTACTAAAGTCATTGGGCACGATGCAATAGCACCATCAGTTGGCTTTGTAAAATGTAGCTTTGTAGCTGATCAAAAGAAGCTATTGATTGCTATTTTGAGAAAGCTTAGGACTTCATTTCAAGACTAACCAAATTCAGCATATCAATTATGGCTTTTTACCCCGTAAAAATTTTAGCACCTCGGATTCGACATCCGAGCGACAAAATTTAGCCGGCATGGCTCCTCGGATCCGACAACTGAGCGACAAAAATTTCCAAAGTCCTAAGCCTTCACGTTTAACCCTATCTCGTAAATACCTATTTTCCTGTCAAGACATCTCTGCCTGACCGTAAGAAAAGTTGGAGGGGGGAGAGATAGGGGTAAGACAAGAGAGGACATGGATAAGGAAAATTCACAAAGCTCACAAGATCGATCGCACAAAGAAGCTCCCCGGACACTATAGTTCCACAACTATCTTCTACAAAGATACTTGTAAACTAGGGGGCCATATGTTGATACAAAAATATGTCCAAGGCGCCAAAGGCATTCTAAGCTCCCCGGACACTATAGTTCCAGAACTATCTTCTACAAAGATACTTGGAAACTAGGGGGACATATGTTGATACAAGAATATGTCCATGACATACTAACCGCTCTATCAGACTACTGTCATAAGCGGGATGTCCTAACCGCTCTGTCACGGACTACAGTCCTAAGCGGGACGTCCTAACTGCTCTATCGGACTACTGTCCTAAGCGGGACGTCCTAACTGCTCTATCGGACTACTGTCCTAAGCGGGACGTCCTGACCGCTCTGTCACAGACTACAGTCCTAAGCGGGACGTCCTAACCACTATATCGGACTACTGTCCTAAGCGGGATGTCCTAACCACTCTGTCACGGACTACAATTCTAAGCGGGACGTCCTAACCGAACCAACCTATTGGGCCATGGGCTTAATAGAGCATTGTTAGCACGATCTGAGCCTTACACTTGGCGCGATCTTGTGAGTCCTCCCTTTCTCAAGGGAAACCTACAAATATGGACATATCCTCATAATGCAAGGTAAGTCAAGCCTTCTTCACGGATTCTTACTTTCCCGACTATTATAAAAGGTAGATCTTCAGTCTCTCTTGAGTAAAGTCTCGGACCGGTTTGACACTTAGCAAACCGGGTCTATGGTCCTAACCCCCCCCCCCCCCCCTCCAAGCTACTTGTGCATGTCCTTATGTGTCGCTTCTTACTAGTACGATGGTTCTTACGGGCTCTTACTCTTTGGTTCTTACAAGCAATGTGGTTCTTACTCAAAGGTGGTCTAGGTACTTAGAGTGAAGGAAAGTAAGGGAAATTCATTATGTGGTTGGGGGACTTATACCCTCAACAATTTACTTGAGAAATGATCTTATCTGACTTTCTGTGTACTATTCTGCCAAGGTTTGTTGAGTACAAAACTTTTGCATCTTGTGAATTTAATGTTTACAATGGTAGATTCGGTAACTTGGGAGTTTAACTCTATTATGTGCTATTTGTTCATTTTTGTTTCGAGTCTAGTTCTTGTCTAGGTTGTTTGTTTGCTTGAGGACGAGCAAAGGTTCGGTTTGGGGAGTTTGATGAGACGATAATTTAGAGTTTCATCTTACCTTTTTTACCGTCTTTTGGTTAGTCTTTGGTTGCACTTTGTAGTGTTTTTGTTCGTTTTTATGCTTTGGTACTTTGTTTGTGTTTTGTAGGATTTTTGTGTTCCGGAGTGAAAACTGGAGTGAAAGCTATGGTTCTAGATCTTTGAATTTGGAGTCACTGGGCGAAAACGAAATTGGATTCAGAGTCCGGACGAAGAATTGACAGCCGTTTTAGCGAAACTTGCAAAAGTGAAATTTTATGGAGCAGTCTATCAATTTTGGTCATAACTCTCTCATATGATGTCGGATTGACCTGATCTCAGTTGCATTGCAAAGATAATTCAAAGGGCTACAACTTTTGTTTTGGAAGCATAGGAAAATTCTGCCTGTAGACAAAGTTGTGAAGGTTTTCAGCTCACGGCGACGAGATTTCCAGAAGCAAAAAGGAGGCTTAAACACAGCCTTTCGCAGCGACGAGAATCTGCTCGCCGCAGCGAGAGTATATATCGAAAATCTTCGTTTTCTGTTCGATTTTATCCCCTTTTGACACAACTTCCTTCTACGTTTGACACATAAAAAGCTTCTAAAACCTAGTTTTTGAACATTGATTGATCTTGGAGCTTGGTTCTTCTCTTGTAACGAATCATTGACATCGAATTCTTAGTAAGTTTGATAATTCTCTATTGCTTCCATACAATTCTTGTGCTTGATCGATTTATCGAATTGTATGCCCTTGCTTGCGATTATCATTATGTTTATGCTTTGCTATATAAGATTATGAATTCCTTCGTCTTTGCTCAATCATGAGTAGCTAAACCATTCCAGAACTCGGTAGTTGTGTGATGGTTATGCAAATTCGAATCTAGGGTTTATTTTCGTTCATAAAGATTCGTCTAGTTTAATATTCTCATAAAACCTTCAATCAAATACGCTAGTTTAAAACCTTCTAAATCGTTTTGGTTAAGAATCGTCGGTCTGACAAACTTGACGATTTCTCTAGTTTGAAATCTTCGAAAAATAACTTGGTTGAATTCGATTGATTGCTGTATGTACACTGACCGTGTGACAATATGAACGATTACCTTAGATTGAATTAACATAACCGGATCATTACTACCGTGTTCACTTTCTCTCATTGATCAAATCAGTTTATCTGCTTTTAGTATTAATCTGTGTTTTAGAAGTACAAACATCCAAAACTTATCTGTTACTCACAGACAAACTGTTTACTCTCATTCGTTGTGGTAGCCTAATTGATTCCTTAGAGAACGATACCGATTTAAGCATAGTCTACAACTACAGCTTATTCTCTTAAGTTAGTTAGAGTATAATTTGAGCTTATCAGGCTTTTATTGATGAGATGCTTAACTGCCTTGCTGGGTGAGATTTCTACTGTTTTCTGCATGGTCTTTCAGGTTTCTACCAGATTCACATAGCCTAGGAGGATTGCGATAAGACGACATTCACTTGTCCCTTCGGTACTTTCGCCTACAAGAGGATGCCGTTTGGACTGTGCAATGCGCCCGCCACATTCCAGAGATGTATGCTCTCTATTTTTTCTGACATGGTGCAGGATTACGTCGAGGTATTTATGGATGACTTCTCTATTTTTGGTAATTCTTTTGATGACTACTTGAAAACGCATGAATTAGTCTTAAAGAGGTGCATAGAGTGCAGTCTTACCCTTAGCTGGGAAAAGAGCCGTTTTATGGTAGAAAAAGGGATAGTTCTTGGACATATAGTATCAAAGTGGGGGATAGAGGTCAATATGGCTAAAGTTGAGATAATTGAAAAACTCCCACCCCCTACTTGTGTTAAAGAACTCCAGTCTCTTCTTGGCCATGTTGGCTTTCATCGCAGATTCATTAAAGATTTTACCAAAATTTCAAAATCCTTGAGCAATCTTTTGGGAAAAGATCTCCCGTTTGTCTTCGATGAATCTTGCCTTGAAGCCTTTAATGAGCTTAAGAAGCGACTAGTTTCAGCCCCTATAGTGGTTCCTCCTGACTGGAACTTGCCCTTTGAAATTATGTGTGATGCTTCTGATTTTGCTGTCGGGACTGTACTTTGCCAAAAGGTAGATAAGAAATATCATGTTACTATGCCAGTAAGACACTAGACAGCGCTCAGGTCAATTACACGACCACTGAGAAGGAATTCCTTGCTGTAATTTTTTCTCTTGATAAATTTCGGTCTTATTTAACTGGGTACAAAGTTATTGTGCATAGTGATCACGCTGCGCTTAGAGACCTTCTGGAAAAGAGTGAATCCAAACCCAAATTGTCTAGGTGGATGTTGATGTGGCAGGATTTTCACTGTGAAATAGTAGATAAGAAAGGGAAAGAGAAGTGGGTAGCTCCAATGAAAATCTTCTCTCTACAAAAATTCTCTCCATTCTCCCTCAACCCTATTTGACCTTGTTCCCTTAGCTGTCGCCGCTCGCCGGAGTCATCTCGAGTTGGTGGCGTTTTGCTCCTCCTCTCCCTTCTTCGATCTCGTTTTCCCTGTCCCCTCCTCCTCCTCTATCTCTCCCCGCCTCCTCTGCCTTTTTCTCTCTTTCCGCCGCAGCTTTGCCGAGATTTCTCTGATCTGGTTTTTCCGATCTGCTTGACATCTTCTGTCTCCGGCCGCCGTCTCTGTCCCCACTGTGTAGGTTTCAACAGTTCCGCCTCCCTCCGCCTTTTCTCCGTCTGTTCTGTGAACTGGGTGATTGGGTCAGTGAGTTGGATTTTAGTTCTGTAGCTGGATCTTCGGGTCTGGGTCGTTGGGTCTGCGAAGTGGGTTATCGGGTTTGTGAACTGGATTGTTGGACCAGTGAGCCCGGTTTTTGGATCTGCTAGATTTTTTGACCAGTGAGCTCGTTTCCAGTGTCTTCTATGGTCTATTGATTCATGGTGCTCTCTGCCTTTGCTCCGAGTTTTGGCCCTGCTCCTCGGAGTTTCCCGACTCCGTTTGTAGGAGAGGTCTTCAAGCCAGGCATCGTGGGTTCTAGGAAGCTTCAAAAAGACCACTCTCTGTCTTTCTTTGATGGTATTTCAAGTGCTCGTAATTTGGCTAAGCCCAATTTTCTGGCTGATAAAAATGGTAGTCCAGTGGTTCAATTCAATAAAGAGGAAGTTACAGCGTTGGCAGCCCCATTTGCCTAAACGCTTATTGGTAAATTCTCTTCTACTGTTCCTCACATTGCTATGGTGGCTCCTACTCTAAAATCGTTGTCTTTGAAAGGCACTTTCAATGTTAGCTTTATTGCTTTTGGTATTTTATGCTTGAGACTATTGTTGGAAGAAGATTATCTAGCTTTAAGGTTGAAAGGTTCCTTGTTCATAGCTGATTGCTATATGACTCTGCTTGATTGGTCTCCATCTGTTGATTATGCTGTGGATTCACCGTTGGTCCCTGTTTGGCTCACGTTAAAAAATGTTCATTTTATGATTTTTCAACGTCATGCTTTGCTTAAAATTGTGAATTTGTTGGGCAAACCGATTAGAGTCGATGATGCGATTGCCAATATGTCGAGATTGGATAGAGTTCGTGTCTGTGTCGAATTGGATGTGTCAAAACCTCTAGTGGATGCTTTCTATCTGCTATATCTTGGGATTGAATGTGAGGTCAAAGTATGTTATGATTGTGTTCCTGTGTTCTGTGGTATTTGCTGTAAGTTAGGTCATGAAAAATTATCATGTTTGAGTGCTCCAAAAGAAAAGTATGGTGTTGTTCCGAGTCACTTAGATTCTTCCGGTAGTCAGGATTCAGTTGTTACTAGCCTGTCTGATCATTCTGGTAGTATGGATTTAACTGTTGAGCAAGAAATTGGTGTGTCAAGAGGTAGTATGGATGTTGCTGTTGAGCAAGAAATTGGTGTGTCTTCGATGATATTCCTCTTAATTTGATTGATACTGAGGTTGAAGATTTTTCTTTGAGATTCGAAAACTACTTTGATCCCGAACCTGGGGATTCTAGTGTGTGCAAAGATAGTGATGATCTTTTACTTATGGCTGTTGGTGAAAATTCGTTGGAAAAATTTGAGTATGAAGAGTCTTTTGGAAAATGCTTTATCTATCCAAAGCCTTTGGTGGTGGACTACAGTAGTAGAGTACCTGAGTTCGAGCCTTGTGTTCTAAAACATAAAAGAAGAAAATCTGAAGGCTCGTTTCCTTCATTTGGTGATAGATTTGTATCCTCTGGTTCTCATTCAGTTGGTTCTAGAGATGATTCACAGTGGTCTGATCATGAGGACTGTTTCTCGCCATGTTTCTCCACTTATGACACCTTTGATTGAAGGCTAAGCAAGTAGGGTTTTTGGCACCGTTTCTCTGTTTGGTGCTTGTGAGCTATTTGTTTGCTCGTAGTGTTTCATTTGGATTTGTGGTTTTCCTTGTTGCTGTTGTATGTTCCACGGGTTCCTATATTCCCCCGTGTTTACCTTTTATCTATTTATAAAACTTAAGCTCCGGCTCTTAAAAAAAAAAAAAAGAATGGGAGAGAGAATTTATTTGCTGATCATTTGTCTAGGCTCCCACCCTCTGCTATTGTAGATGATTCCCCACCTATTCGTGATGTGCTTCCTGATGAGCATATAATGAGTTTAGGAATTGAACCTTGGTTTGCTAATATAGTTAACTATTAGCTACCAATACAGTTTTGCCCAACTTGTCAGCCTCCGAAAAGAGAGCTTTTAAAAAACAGTGCAGGCAATACATCTAGGATAATCCGAATCTTTTTAAGATAGGTGTTGATGATGTGCTCAGGAGATGCGTACCGGA
The DNA here is from genome assembly GCA_026545765.1 of Plantago major. Classification (NCBI taxonomy): domain Eukaryota; kingdom Viridiplantae; phylum Streptophyta; class Magnoliopsida; order Lamiales; family Plantaginaceae; genus Plantago; species Plantago major. Next base: position 239,993 of record JAIFAC010000011.1, read on the forward strand.
AATAGAGCAGGAAAGCATTTTACGCTTTTTCCACGAGATGTAATGTGGTGGACACTACAGCAGTAAGAAGACTGCATACAAGGTGTTCAATGCAGGGTTCTTCTGGCCTACGGTCCTGAAAGACGCCCATGTTTTTTATACCAGTTGTGATTGTTGCCAATGCACTGGAAACATTGGTAAGAAACAGGAGATGCCACAGACTGGTAATGTAGTGGTTAAACCATTTGATGTATGGGGGATCGATTTCATGGGTCCATTTCCCCTAGTGCTGGTAATGAATATATCTTAGTTGTAGTAGATTATGTGACTAAATGGGTAGAAGCCATTGCTACTAGAACTAATGATGCTCATGTTGTTACTAAGTTTCTCCGTGATATATTTGCGCGATTTGGTACCCCTCGCACAATCATAAACGATGGGCGAAAGCATTTTGTGAATTGGTTATATGAATGTTTAATGAAGAGATATGGTGTGTACCATAGGGTAGCCACTCTGAATCACCCACAGACGTCTAGTCAAGTGGAAGTTAGAAACCGACAGATCAAGCAGATTCTCGAGAAGGTGGTGCGTCCTAACATGAAAGATTGGGCTGAGAAGTTGTCTGATGCCTTATGGGTATACCGCACCAGTTATAAGACCGTGATTGGCACCACTCCCTACCGGCTCGTGTATGGAAAAGCTTGCCATTTGCCTGTAGAACTTGAGCACAAAGCTCGTTGGGCAATTGCACAGCTTAATATGGATCAGGACACGGCGGTGACGGACTCCTCCATTAATCGAGCTAGATGAGCTGCGACTGAATGCTTTCGAGAATGCCAAGATATATAAGGAGAAGACAAAGCAGTACCATGACCATAACATCATCTGGAAGGAGTTGGTACAAGGTAAGAAAGCTCTGTTATTCAATTCACGTTCGAAATTCTTTCCAGGTAAACTTCAAACCCGTTGGGATGGACCCTTCAAGATAGTCTCGGTGGCTCCTCATGGAGCTGTAGAACTCCAAGACTTGGGAACTGGAGACACATTTAAAGTGAATGGGCAACGAGTCAAGCCATATGTCAAATCTGTTGACTCTGTTGGTGAGATTGAGAACTTAGACTTGCATTCGGAAGAAGGAGATGAAAAGTCTTGCGCTGAAATGAATATTGCCCAGGTTAGTCGAGGTAAGTAGTTTAGTTTTATTTCATGTCAGTCCAGTTGTTTTTGTTGTTTTAGTCTAGTCTTGGTTGAGTTAGTGGACTTTAAAGTACCCAAAAAATTGTGCCAATGTCGAGTTCTCTTAGTTCTGGGTGATTTTGCGATGCTAAGTATCGATTAGCAAGGCAAAAAATGACCCCCAACCAAGTGTTGCACACGGTAGGTGCTTAAAAAAGCACTTGGCGTACGCCAGGTCCGCCAAGGCACTTTACGAAAGTGTCTGGCGTGAAGGCTGGCGTACGCCAGTCGCCCTTTTCGCCAATTTTGGCCATTTTTTGCGCTTTTTGTTGTCCACTAGCTCGTTTTTTGTTATCTAACATTTTACTTGAGTCTCAGGTTCCTATTTGCAGTTGTTTTCACATTTCGGTAATTTATAAACAGGGAAACCTTCTTGAATCAATTCATTCTTTCTCTTTTCACTCGTTTGGTCGAGGGCGAACACGAGTTCAGGTTTGGGGAGGGGTGTTTTGATCTGTTTAAAGGCTTCTTGCTTGTACTTTTTTCGTGTGTGTTTCCATGTTGTTCTGTATTTCTTGTTCGAGTCTGTTGAGTCTAAGTCTGTCTCCCAATTCGAGCATCTATTGCATGTACTAAACCTACTTAATGCATAAGTTTTGATTGATCTCTGATTATTAGCAGTTGGCATGTTATAAATCTGTTAAGTTCGTTTCTCCTGTAAATAGAAAGTTTGTTCTAGTTCTGTAGTCCAAAAGCCTGTGAGCATGCTTAGCCGATGAAAAAATGAAAAATTTATACCGAAAAATTTGTACTTTTGTGATTTCTCGGGAAGTGCAAACTCCCTTGTTTGCGCCTCATCATTCTCATGTGTACTCTGTGTAAGTTAAGTATGATGAACGACATATTTTTCATTCCTTATTTGCTCAAGCCAAACCCGTTCAAAGAACAGGTTTGGGTAGGAGCTTTCTGTGCACCACATATGTTTAAAACGACTGTGTTTTGGCTTTTGTCCTCTCAGAAAAAATAAAAATAAGTCTCGGAGTGGATCTGTCATACTCGTTACCACCGTTAGTCGTGTTAGACACGTTTTAGATACTACCTATATACTGGTGTGGCCCTTAAAAGCTATATGACCGTGCGAGTTGATGGTGTGTATACCAAACCAGCACGCACAAAAGTGCGGACTTTTGGTAAAACGGACACTACAAAAATATTGAGACAAAATAAGCATATGGGCCATTATAAGATTGCAAAAAAGTATAAAAAATAAAAATTTGAAAACAAGAGAATGATTGTCATCTTACAAGTTTACAGCTGTTTTTTATAGAGCTTTGATAAAAGTCCCTTTTGACTTAACTGATTGAGTACATTGCATGAGGTATTTGAGGCAACTTTGTGACGTGAGTCACCTTCCTTTTCTTCTTATATTCTTGAGTGATTACCCCTACCAGACACTTCCAGGAGTGTGAGAGATAGTTGCATAGGATCCACTTGTGAGGGATTACCGGGTTAGACTTAAGTTCTATTTACTCGGAAAACGAACTTCTAGGATTTGTGCATGTGTTTCTATGAATGTCAGTTTGATTTCAAACCTCCTACATTTTTCAGGCTTATTACTTGCAATCGTTGACTCGGTAGCTTGGGAGCTAGACTTTACCTGTGAGTCGTTGTGTTTTTATTTTTCTAGGTTTTTTAGAGAGTTTGTTGCTTAAGGACAAGCAAGGGTTCGGTTTGGGGAGTTTGATGAGTCGGTTTTACACCGTCTCATTTCGACTTTTTTACCGTCTTATTGTCGTCCTTATGTATAGTTTTTATTAGTTTTCCTATAGTATTTTTAATTGTTTTGTTAGTTGTTTGTTTTGTAGGTATTTGACTAAATCACGTTATTTGGAGGCAAAATGGTGCATTATATGCATCTACAGGATATGGAGTTCCAATGCCTCGAACGGATGCTAGAAGTGGAGCGGGAAGGCCAAAAATACTAAAGTTGGAGTCAAAATGCGAAATCGAACCTTCCAGAGTACCTGGCGTTCGCCAGGAGGAGCCTGGCGTACGCCAGGATCATGCGCATTACCATGGCGCCAAAGGGAAGTCAGACGTCGCTAATGGCGCCTGGCGTTCGCCAATTTGTCTGTTTTGCACAATCTGTTCTATTTCTCGCCGTTTCTTTTCCAATTCGTTTAGAATTCATTTCTTTTAGTTTCTATTAGTTAGAACAAAACATTCATTAGTTTGATTATCATCTATTGTTAGTTTTTACATCTTTTTTGCTTTCAACCTAGAACTTTTCCAAGGCAATTACCTACCTATTCACGGAGGTAATTGAAGCGATTTTTCTTGTAATCCGACGATTGACTATTGTTTGGGATCATAATCTACGTACTTTTCACCAATTAGATTCGAGGTCTTCAATTCTTACCCAAGGTTTGTGACACGATTGGGTACAATTGTATCATCTCTTGTATCTTGGTTTTCGGTATTGATTATGTTTATTGCTTGTTCGTATATGATATTGATTATGTTTTCGCATATCATGAGTAGCTAAACACCCTAATTATGGGGTGTTGATGGATTCAATGCATGCTAGCTAGGGATCATGTGATTCAATAAATAGATAAGATGCGATTTACTCTGTACCATTTTTGATTAAATGCGTATGTAGTTATCTGTTTGATGTTCGTTACACCAAAATTACCAATGGAGTATGCATCTGATTATTTATACCAAAACGTCTTGCGAATGCTATATCCATTGGTTCGTTGCAAACACAATAACTACATTAGCTTGTTAATTGTAGCTTAGTGGAATTGACGCTTTCACTAATGCTATATGTTTTCTAGAACAATTTACAGTTATTTCACTGTCATGACTCCTCCGTACCTTATGTGATGTAAGGTGTCTTCCTGGAAAAGCATAGATCAGTGTAATAATCAATAGGACATGTCCGAGTGATAACTAGAGTAAAGCGACATTATTATTGTTGCATGTTTCCTGCTAGCTAGCTTGTTTTCTGTCACCACACCATAATTCTCTCTCACATATTTATCTCGTTTAGTTTAATCTATTTTCTAGTTAGTATGCGTAGTTGTTTAATTGTTAGATAATCATTCTGCTGCCGAAGCAAACAAACCTTTTACTGCTTTCATTACTTTCATTATTATTCGTAAACCTAACTCAACTTAGTTAAGTCCTTCGACACCGACCTCGGGGTTAACTTCGCTACACTACAAGTTTTCGTAGTGTTGAGAATTAACTCTTAGCTTAAACAAATATTAAAACTTTGATTTTGACACTGTTAGGAAGATCTGTTTAGATTTTGATCAACAACCTCAATGACTTATCTTAGCTCAGAAAGGTAACAAGTACTCTTAGTTCACTTGAACATTGTAAAAGAGGAAGCTAACTGAGTATGCTAGTCTAGCATATCTTGTATAGGATGTTAAGTCTCTAAATGTAATTTTTATATCTTTGAAGAAGACCAAGAAGGAAGCATCCAGCAGAAGAACTCTATTTTTTAAGATCAAGAAACTGTACAAGATTGCTGAAGACTAAAGTGATATGTCTCCTCAGATACCTATTCCCATATACCTTAAAGAAACAAGTGTTTTTCAAAGAACAAGTTTCCTGTTAGATATCTGAGAAGTTAAGGTCACTAAGAAAGGAGAGTGTCAAGGCTCCGATACCATGCACTTATCCGTTGAGACTACAGGACAAAAATAGTACAATGCATTAATTACGCAGACAGAGATGTCTGAACAAAAGAGAAAATCTCTAAAAAGAGACAAAGCTCACTACAGTACTATTTACAGATATCAATAGTTTTAATTTCAAATGAAGCTTAACGGATGCTATTCAAACGGGTTAAAATTCAACTATAAATATCAACACTTAGAATGCTTGAAAATACACCTTGGACTTCACTGATCATACAACATACTCAAGCATACAATCCTTCAAACTACTTACTCTCTCTAGCTTATTGTTGTGACTAAAGCTCTTGATTTCTAAGTAGCACGAAAGTTCTAAGTGTCCTGATCCTTAACAAGTATTGTTATATCAAAAGATCAATTTACAAATGATATATGAGATTCATTCTCTTGAACTCACAACAAAGACTTGGGTCAGTAAAGAACAACTTATCATACATTTTGAAATGTATTAAGTAAGATTGATTCTACAGAGCCATCTGAATATAACTGCATAAGTTATAAAGAAAGCTCACCTGACAAACTACCATAACCAACACCACATAGGCGTTGAGCATAGGAAGTACTTAGTGTGGGAAACTAAGGAATAGTTCTAAGGTTACTGAGTAGAGGAGTACTTGGCTCAGATAGCTGGGGAACAACTCAGGGGGAACACTTGGTTGGGAACCTAGTGTAAAAGGGATCAAGAGATAGGATTTTGTAAGGGGAACTCATCTTCTTATCTTAGTGGATTGAAGTCCTGAGAAAGGACGAGTGGATTAGTTGAGGGATGACGCCACCCTCAGATACCACTATAAAGGCTTGTGTCATTTACTTTCTGCATCTTACTTACTGCCTTATCTACTTGCTTAGTATTTACACACTTATAGCTTACTGAGCACGTGCACTTATCAGAAAAGTCTTCTGCTTTCTGATTATTAGTATCAGATATCTCTACAGATGTCTGAGAAACTGTTTTATCGACAAATGTTTAAAAAGACTATTCACCCCCCCCCCCCCCCCAGTCTTTTACTTTGCCGTTATATAGACCAACAAGTGGAATCAGAGCAGGAGGTTCCCAAGCCTTCTACACTGAACCTAGTGATGAGTTCATTTTACATCGTCTTATTTGGTCTTCTTTACCGTCTTGTTGTAGTTCCTAAGTGTAGTTATAGTTTACTTTATTAGAGTTTTGTTACGTTTTCATGTTTTTTGTGTTTTGTAGGTGTTTGGTAAAAATGCATTGAAACAAGGCTAAACCAGTGCATATTAATGCATTAATGGAAGCTTGAAAGTTTCCAAACCAGAAAGGTGGTTGAAAACGGAGTTGATCGCTCAAAACGGAAGTGGATTCGGAGTTTGGACGAAGATTTTAGGGCCGTTTAAGTGAAGGCGCGCCAAATTCGAACTACGATGGAGCAGCCTTGGAATTTTGGCCAAACCATTCCCATATGAACTCCGATTAACCTGATCTTGGTGTCCACGCATAGATAAGACCAAGAGCTACAACTTTCAAGAATGAACCATGTCCAAATTCCGATGTTTAGACACTCCAAAGGGCAAAAACCAGGGCTGAAGGACCCTGGCATCGCCTGAATAATCTGGCATCACCAGGCATATTACGAACAGTCCTGGCGTACGCTAGAAGCGTCCGGGCGACGCCAGACCTGTTTTAGCATGCTCCAGGGCCCGTTTTCGGCCCAAAACGGGCCCGAGACGCATTTTTTACTATATATATATATATATATATATATATATATATATATATATATATATATATATATATCCAATTTTCTTGATTTTTTATGAGATTCTTATTATTATTTTTTCTATTCTTTTTGCTCTCAACCTAGAACCTTTCTAAAGCAATTACCTACCCGTTCGTGGAAGTAATTGAACCGTTTTATTTTGTAATCCGATGATTGTCTATTGTTTGGGAGCATAATCTACATACTTTTCACCGATTGGATTCAAGTTCTTCAATTTCTACCTAGGGTTTGTGACACGATTAGGTAATATTGTATCATATCTTGTTTCTTGGTTTTTGGTATTGATTATGTTGATGGCATGTTGGTTTATGATTCGGATTATGTTTTCCCATATAATGAGTGCCTAAACACCCTAATTAAGGGGTGGTGATGGATTCAATACATGCTAGTTAGGGTTCATATGATTCAATATATATAAGATGCGATTTACTCTGTGCTGTTTCGATTAATTGCGTATGTAGTTATCTGTTTGATGTTCGTTATGCCAAAATCACCGATGGATTATGCATCTGTTCCTTTTTACCAAAACGTCATGCCATTGCTATATCCATTGGTTCATTGCAAACAGTATTAACTACATTAGCTTGTTAATTGTAGCTTAGTGGAATTATCGCCTTCACTAATGCGATCTGTTTTCTAGAACAAATTAAGTTAGTTCATTATCATTGTCCTCCTTACCTTATGTGACAAATGGTGTCTGCCTAGAAAAGCCTAGAGCAATGTAATAATCGATAGGACGTGTCCCACATATAACTAGAGTAAATCGACATCATTATTGTTGCATGTTTCCTGCTAGCTAGCTTGTTTTCTGTCACTACACCATAATTCCCTCTCATATCAATCTCGTTTAGTTTAATCTATTTTCTAGTTAGATTGCATAATTGATAGATAATATAATCATTCTTCTGCCGAAGTAAAATCAACCTCTACTGCTTTCTATACTGTTATTATCATTCGTAAACAAGACTCAGCTTAGTTAAGTTCTTCGAGATCGACCTCGGGGTTAACTTCACTGCACTACATATTTTCGTAGTGTTGAGAATTAACTCTTGGCTATTTAAACAAATATAAATCTTTAATTTGACACATCAAGTTTTTGGCGCCGCCGCTGCCGGGGACTTAACTCCTTTGTTAAGTTTACGAATTTTAATTTTCAGTTGTATATATTAGTTAGCCTTAGTTATTTGTTTTTTACCTTTTAGTGTAGTTTGTTTGGCGGAACTGCGTTGGTTTCTTTTGTGTGTGTGCAGGAGCGTATGGATTACTCGTGGCTATGAGTGTGGATTGGGCGGTCATGTTGCAGCGAATTGTGCAGATAGGAAGCCGCTCTATCATTTTCGGCAGGTTTCCGGAGAGAAACTCGATAGAGCATGGTGTAAATTTAAGGAGCTGCAGCAGACATATCAGAACCATGGTTTAACATTGGGAGAGCTCATGTGGTGTTTCTACAACGGTATAACAATTGGCTGTCAAAGGACGGTGGATAGATTCGTTGGTGGTTCAATCCTGAGTTTGTCTCCTCAACGACTTGAGGATTCGACCGAGGACTTGGTTGCATTGATTAGAGAGTATGCGATGCTTCTTGGAGAACGATCTGAAAACGGGGATTTATAAGAGGAGGAGAAATCTATCTCTGTAGTTGAACCGAATTCAAATACCACCACTACCACTGTACCTGAAGAAGAAACCCCCGTTGCAGTTAATAAAATACGTTAAAACTATAACTATAATTTTTAATGCTAACAATTTAAAACTATAACATAATCTATTAAAAGCATAACGAAAAATGTAAATCTCGGCGGTTTTTTAAGAAACTCGGCCGGTCAGACCGCTAAAACCTAAAACTGCGAAAAACCACAAAAAGCCTTGACTTTCCTATTTTTTAGGAAAATCTTACATTTTTCAAGACTTTGGCTAGTAGGCAAAAAATATATTAAAATTCAAATTAAGGTTTATAAGAGCATAATCAATGCTCGGACTAGAATATAACATTACATCACAACCTCAAACAACAAAAATCCAAAATTGAGCTAAATAAACATAGTACTAAAACTCATTAATTAATTTAATTTTATTCATTTTTATCAATTTAGAAGAAATATTTTACTACTTTTCATAATTTATTAATACTATTTTGCAATTATTACTGATTTTTTAGGGTTTTTTTTTTCTTTTTTGCTTATTGAATTCATCTGCACGCCCTACCATAAATTTTAAATTTTCATCCAGCCTAACATATTTAATAGACTAAAATTTCCATTTTACAATAAAAAAACCATACACGATGGACACATCAATGATATGAACTCATGGAGTGATACAAATTTACATATATAAAGGCTATGTTTAGCAGATGATAAGCTTTTTCGGGAAGCTTATAAAAAAAAAACTAGCTAATTTGTTTTTACATACCATATTTAGCAAATCAACTAGCTTATTATCTAATTGATTTACTAAAGCTAATCTGCTAGCTTATCAGCTCGACAAGCTTATTTTTTTAAATAAGTATGTTACGTGAACGCCTAACTGGTAGCTGATCTAATAAGCTTGTCCAGAAAGCTTATAAAAAAAATAAACCAGTTAATTTGTTTTTATACCATATATAATAAATTATCTAGCTTATCAGCTATTTAATTTACTAAACACTTTTATAAAAATCATGTAGCCTATCATCTAAAAAAAAAACACTTTATCAGTTACTTTTTGCTAAATAGAGTATAAAAGGACAAGCTACATAACTTGGTCAAGAGGACATTATTTAACGTTACGAGTATTCCAAACAAATTTGAGATATTTACTTGAAGTTTGAGAAAAGGGGAAACTTGTGTGTACGTTGTTAAACGATTAAAAACTGTTTTAAAATTGTTGAATAAGTTATGAGTTATCTATAAATTGTTTGAGAAAATAATCTACTGTAAATTTTATAGAAGAAATTATTAATCTTATATAATACTCCCTCCATTCCATTTTAATATTATGTGGTCAGCTGTATTCGACTTTGTCCAAAATAACTATTAAACTATAATAGTAAATAATTTAATAAATCACATAATTAACTTTTCATTATACGATTTTTATTAAATTATTTACTATTATATTTAAAATTAATATGTAATTAAAGTCGCATACAATTGATCGATCAAAGTTAAAATAACAAGTTATATTTGAGATGGGGGAGTAGTTTGAAAATGAAAAGGCTCAAAGAAATCGAAAGAAAGAAAAAAGAATTGAAACGAGAAATGTGAACATAGATGTGATCATGGGACTTGAGAGTAAATTGGAGTAAGGATAATATGGTAAATTTATGATTGGATGATAGTGGGGACCAATTGAGTTGGATTTAGTTGTATAAAAGTAAAGGGATGAGATTGAATACCATTAATCCAATGGTTGTAATTGGTTGTAATTTTATACTACATGAGGTTGTTGAATGATAAATTTATGGGAAAATTATAAAAACTACCCCTTAAATATGCTCCATTTTCATTTTCATCCCTAAATTTGTGAGTATTACAGATTAGCCCAAAATTGATACAGGGTGAATTAGAAAATTACATCTACCCCAAAAGTCAACGGAGGTGATGACATGGCCTAGTAAAATGCTGATGTGGAGGAGGAAGTTTGAAATAATCACCAAAATGTCATCCCTTTTTTTTTATTTTAGACTTTGTTTAATTCATTTCCTTCCCTTTTCTTTTATTTTCTCTTTTCTTTTTCCTCCTTTATTTTTGGCAGTACTGACAGTTGGATGTGAATGTAATTACCAGTACATAATTCGGGGACTCTTGCGTGATTGATTTTAAAGTATTTGTCAAGGCTATATTTAGTGTATCCATGTGCCAGTCACATGTGGGTGGTACTGTAATTGACATAGCATTATACAGGGGCTAATATGTAATTGATTTGAAATAATTTCAAAAAACTAGCCGTTATGTGACCATTTATTTGTGGTTGTTTTATTTATTTATTTTTTCTACAAACCCCTATTTTGAACCCTTATTCTCATTCTTTTGCACTCCAATTAATCTTGCACACTTGCTAATAATGACTTAAAATAGTTCTTTCTCAAGTGCTAAAGTGGTTGCTGGTAGAAGTGGTGAAATTTGTAGGAAATTTGATTGTGTGCGGAGGACGATGATTACATATTCCACTTCAAAAGCCAATATGATAAGGTTGTATCACCGTTGCTCTACACATAAACGTAAAAGAACCCCCTTTTTCGGTTAAATTGATGATTGTAATTCTTAAATGAACTGTTGAGGGGTAAAACCTCGAACACTAACTAACTAAACTATTACAAGCAACCTCGTCTAAGGCCCGCCTCTGACTTGAAGTCCGATGTAGTACCCGTCCGAGCTAGGATACCTGAAAGGACTAAGTGGGGGGGGGGGGGGGGGGGTTTAGAATGGGTTACCCGGATTGCCTATGTCAATTCGGTAAGAGACTTTACTCAAGAGAGAGTTGGAAGCTCTCAATGTAATAGTTACGAGGAAGATTGTGAAATCAAGAGTGTTTATGACTCCTTTACTTGGGAATTGTGACTTACCTTAAGGTATTGGACCTTGTGCTATACTTATAGTTATCGTATCTTATGAGATTGCCATAAGATGATGCCAAGTGTATGCTTCAGATTCGGCCACCAATGCTACCTTTGGCCCATGGCCCATTAGTGAACAATAATCCAATATTAATCAATGGGCTTGGGAGGGTAGTTTGGACCTTTCCTTCTGAGAGTACTGTTCCGCCTGTTGGGTCCGTGTAAGTTCCTCAGACAGATCTGTATGCTTGGTTGATCTGGCCTTAGGCAACTCAAGGTGTCCGTACCTAGAGTTCCACGGAAGTATCTCATTGGTTCTGTTAAATACGTTTGGTCTTGCTGTGATGGTGGCGTCCGAGATTCTCTCGTCCGGTCCGTTTGGCATCTCAGGACTGACAGTTTGTGGTACTTGGAAGGACCATGTGACCTTTTATCAGGTTCGGAAGTCATCCATCTAGCTTGGTCGGACCTAGCTGAAATGGCGTGCTGACTTGTAAATACTAGTTGACCTGAGATGGTTTCCTTTATGTTGGACCATTCGAAGGTCGGACTATCAATGAATAGGCTATCTCAGCCTTGATGCGCTTTAGGTTACGCTCTATGGCGCCCTTAACGGATTGGACACACGTCCGTATCAACATGAACACTATAGATGATTTTTGGAGATGATCGTATTATGCAGCATCGTTAGGGTTTTTTCGACTTAAAATGAAGTTCCACTTTAATGATGCAGGAAAAGTGTATGGAACATACATGGTTAGCATTGGCCAAGAGCAATATGTATACGTATATGAAACTCCTAAATAATGTGATGGTTACTGCACTAGATAGGTTCCCTTCTTTTGAGAATCATGGACTGTTTGGCAAACAAGTAAGAACTCTATTATATCACGATTCACGAGTTTTCATGTTTGTCATGCAACTAAAAAACTCTGTTAAGTCATTATTTCATCCACATAAAATTGAGTTATTATTCATCTATTAAAGGTCTGTTAAATCGGGTTTGTTTAAGTCTTATGCCAGATATGTGTTTTACCATGAAATGTGACTTGGATGGTACAATGTAACAGAGTTAAGAAATGATGATGATGATATTAAAGTCATGTTTAAAAGAAACAAGAAATATATGGAGATCATGATGCATGTTGACGACCATCAAGTGCACAATAAAGTAAAAAAAAAAACTACTCAAGGTCATTGCGAGCAACTATGTTTAATTGGGATTAAAAAACAAGTGAGTAGAAGGTGAAAAGAGGGGTTTATAGCCAAACAATCAAGAAATACAGTCACATAACGACTACCTTTTTTTGAAGAAAATTGAAATCAATTACAGATTAACCCCTACTATATGATATGTTAATTACAGTACCATCCCTACGTGAGTGACACGTGGATAGACTGACCACCCATATGAAATTCGTTTAAATCAATTACATCTGGATCCCTGAATTATTAATTCTTAATTACATCCACCTCCAATTGATTAACCATATTTTCTTTTTTGCTTTACTTTAATTAGATTTTAAATTTAAATTTAATTTAGATTTTCTTTGTTGGAGAGAGAAAATTAATGCCACATGGAGAGATAGAGAAAGCTGATGTAAGCAAGCTGGTCAACGGAAGATGGGGTTTTGTACTTAAACGTAATTCTCGCCAATCTAGGGTTGAATATGTAATAGGTCAAATTTAAGAGGTACCTTAAGTAATTCGCCCTAAATTTATACTGGGGTGTAGAATGCTAGACAAGATCCCATTTATCATATTTGGTGTTCCATTTAAAACTTCTCATTTCCATTTGAGTAAGTATAGTAAAAGGAAAGATTTTCCTAATCTATAGGAAAATGCGGTTTTGACAATAAAGAACCGGTCAGAAACACTACAAACCGGTCAGTAGCTTTTCTATAAATACTCAAAATAAACAACATAACACTACAAAAAATCCGTCGGTACAGCCCAGCTATCCGTCGCCCCAGCTCTGGCGACGGATAAAAAATCCGTCGCCTCGAGTCATGGCGACGGATAAAATCCGTCGTCAATTCAGACGGATTGGACGACGGATTGACCTTTTTTTAAAAAAAAAAAAAATGATTATGGGGCGACGGATAGATCTATCCGTCGCCCCATTTTTTTTTTTTTTGAAAAATCAGATCTAATTTTTATATTCAGATATCTGGATTAATCCGGCGATGGTGCGGTGGTGGCAGGTGGGTGCGGTGGGTGTGGTGTGTGGTGGTGGGAGGTGGTGGTGGTGGAAGGGTGGTGGTGGTGGTGGAGGAGATGGTGGTGGTGGCAGGGTGGTGGTGGTGGAGGAGATGGTGGTGGTGGCAGGGTGGTGGTGCGGTGGTGGTGGGAGTAGAGAGGTGGTGTTGGTGGAGATGGTGGTGGAGGAGGATGGTGGAGGAAAGGAGGTGGTGGAGGAGATGGTGGTGGTGGAAGGGTGGTGGTGGTGGGAGGAGAGAGGTGGTGGTGGTGGTGGTGAGATGGTGGTGGAGGAAAGGAGGTGGTGGAGGAGATGGTGGTGGTGGAGGATGGTGGTGGTGGGAGGAGAAAGGTGGTGGTGGTGGGAGGATAAAGGTGGTGGAGGAGATGGTGGTGGTGGAGGATGGTGGTGGTGGGAGGAGATGGTGGTGGTGGAGGATGGTGGTGGTGGGAGGAGAAAGGTGGTGGTGGGAGGAGGAGGAGAGGAGAAGTAGTGGAGAAAAGGAGGTGGTGGAGGAGATATATTATATTTTTTTTAGGTTTTCCGTCGCTAATTTTTTTTTTTTTCCGGCCTTGTAGCGACGGATAAATCTATCCGTCGCTAAAATTTTTTTTTTTTTTTTTTTTAATTTTGGTCAACGCTCTGTAGCGACGGATAATTTTATCCGTCGCTCTGTAGCGACGGATAACCTTTATCCGTCAAACGAAGCGATTTGATAGAATCCGTCGCCCCAAGTAGCGATCCGTCGCTACAGGGGCGACGGATAAAATCCGTCGCCCCTTTCCGTCCCGTTACGGATGGATTCTTGTAGTGTAATATCTCACAAAATACATACCACTCAACCATCTTTCTCTCTCTAAAAAAAAACCTGAGAAACAATATTCATACCCCCCTCTCTCTCTATACGATGTCGGATCCTCGTCTCCATCTCCATCATCTCTCTGCCATCCATCGCCACCTTCTGCAGATCGAACTTCGCCGACATCTTCTGACTCGATTCGCCGCCGATCCTCCCCACAGGGATGAAAACCGTCCCTACCGGCTGACCGGAGTAGACCAGCTACAGCAAGCTATCGTAGTGCGAGAATTCGTCGCGATTGGGGTTCCGAACAGTGGCGAATTGCTTAATACGGAGGTTCCCCGGATTCCTCTTTCGCAAGTAAGTTTCTATTACCGGTTGCGTATTTGGTTACTATGAATCGTACTTTATCTGCTTCGTATGAAGGTAACTAAATGTAATACTTATGGAATAATAAGACAACTCATATTTTCCTTTTCTTTATTTGGAGTATTATTTACCCTCGTGGTTGTCCAACTCCCTACTCTGCCTGGTTGTTAGTGGCGTTGTTGAGAGCCTTAAGGTGTTGGTTTTTGTTTTGATGCTCTAATTGTTAGTCTGTGTTACTATATTATGTTACCATATTATGTTTCCAGATCTGAGATCAGATTCAGATCTTAAATTCGTATAGTGAAAATTGAATCATTTCGCATGTTATATGTTCTTTGTTTTGGTTTTAATAGCGGGTGTTATAGTTTTAAGCATCATTGTTATGGTTTTAGCTTATGTTGAATGTTTCCGCCTATTATTATTTTAGCGCATATGTTATAGTTTCAAAACCTATTATTATACTTTTACGCAGCAACATTAGTGTTTTTAGCCTCTGGTGAAATATTTATGATTTGATTTTTTGCAAATGCTTTCTTATAGTTTTAAGAGGCATTCTTATAGTTTCAAAAGGCACTGTTATAGTTTTAAGCATCAATATTACTGTTTTTAGTTTGTGTTGTATGTTCGTGCTTTGTTATAGTTTTAAGAGGCAATGTTATAGTTTTAAGATGCACTATTATGGTTTTAAGCATTAATGTTACTATATTTAGTTTATGTTGAATATTTCTGCATGACATTGTTTTTAGCGCAGCATATGTTATAGTTTTAAGAAAAACAATATTTTGTTGTTTTAAGCATCAACGTTAGTGTTTTAGTTTCTGAGAAATATTTATGATTTGAGTTTTTGCAAATGTTTTGATATCGTTTTAAGATACAGTGTTATGATTTTATGCATCAATATTACTGTTTTTAGCTTGTGTTGCATGTTTCTGCTTTGTTATAGTTTAAGATGCATTGTTATGGTTTTAAGCATCAATGTTACTATTTTTAGCTTGTGTTGCATGTTCCTTCTTTGTTTTTAAGAACTAATTTGATTAGTTTTGATAAGAGTTGTTATGGTTTTAACCTAGTTAGTGAATGTTTTAAGCAGGTACTGATGATGAGATCGAGTTTGATGATAGGTCTTTCAAAGGTGTCGCTGCAGTATTGAAGCAACAAGCATAAGCATCAAAAGGCAGGAAGCCGAAGTTCACTAACAAGTTTAATCGAAAAAAAAACCTATTTTAACAGCTCAGTTGGATTTGCTCAAAAACACCGAATGAACGTCTATTGTAATTTTTTCCTATGAGAATATATGTTTTAAAACCTTTGGATGATTGAATGTTTTACGTAGCTTATTTTAAAGTTGTTTATTGATGTTTTAATGGTATCCTTGAAACTTTTAGAATTATTTAATGGTGGTTTAATTATATTAGATTGTCACTTAAAACTATAACAAACCATTTTAAAACTATCATGTAGCTGCTTAAAACTATGACACCACCTCTAAAAAAAAAAACAAAAAAGGTTTAAATCATAATTGAAACATACATTACCGACGCATTAAAACCATCACATTATCTCTTAAAACATTAACAAAATACGTAAAAACTGTAACTGAAACTTTCAATACTAACTTAAAACCATAACATAATCTATTAAAAGCATAACGAAAAATGTGTGTCTCGGTGGTTTTTAAGAAACTCGGCGGTCAGACCGCTAAAACTCAAAAACCGCAAAAAACAAAAAAAAAAAAAAACCTTGACTTTCCTATTTTCTAGGAAAAACTTACATTTTCCAAAACTTTGGCTTTCCATTTTTATCCATTCTTATTCCAACTATAATATTAATGTATTCAACTTTTCACAAAATTCAATACAAAAAGTAAAGTCAACACAAACTATCAACCCTACACTATTATTTTTCTAGAAAAGTAATATATCCTTATTTTTCTCATTTCAAAAGTAAATGTGAAGCTTCGGCAGGGACAGAGAAAGTAGGTTTTTATTGGCAGATATAGACCTTGACACAGTCATTCTAGTAAGAAACCTCCAACCTACATGATGCAAGTAGTTACAGTATTATTACGACATGGTTATATATGTTACTCCAAGACCGCATAATCAAACATATCACTACCCGCCGTCTCGGAGATTTTGGCGGCATTCACTATCTCTCTCTCCGTGATTCGTTTCTGACTTTTGACCCTTAGCATAAGCTCTTAATATCCTTGTACATTGGCGAATGATCTGCACTTTGATTTGTCCTCGCCTCGGAGGAAGCGTTGCCTTCTTTTGCAATGTCATTTAGCTAGCTAGATCGTACTCGATCTTAACAGCTCCTGCTTTTTATAAACTGATAAATTAATGTCGAAACTTATAAATTGAATACAAGATTGTTTTTCTGCCCGTGCATTGTAATACTAGTATATATGATGATCTTTCTTTGAAATGCCAAGTAAGAACTCGAAAGTATTTTATAGCAAGGAAAAGGGTCAAGTAATAATTATGTGGTTCAAATACTGATTGGTCTGTCAATGCATGTGTTTTCCAATTACCAGGCAATTAAGAAGACTCGTTGACCTCTTTTGGTCATTGTCTCTTATTTCGTTTAACATGTTTCTTGTTGAAACTGACGGCGTTATATTGCTGAGGAGCATAACGGCCCACATTTGTAGCCTTTTCCAGACAAAAGGTAACTGTTGCGAACTCACCCGACGCACTAACTTGGCAAGTTAGTCCGCTCCAAGACGTTACCTTTTAATTTTAAAACTTAAAAATGCAGAGCAAGTATTTTAAATCATTTAGATAATTTATTTAGAGACAAACTTATATTGTCAATAAAATTATCGATATTATTTATCAAAACACCTATATTCTCAAAGTTGATGTTTTTTCATATTACAACAATAGTTATTTCATTAACAAGATAGACGTTTTGATTAATAACATGGATGATTTTATTGATAACATAGTCCGTCTTTAGATAACTTATCTAGAGACAGTTTCTAATGAGACTTTGTGTAAAATTTATTAATACTCTTAAGAGTAAGTTCTCAAATTAAACTTGTGTTTGCAAATGTTTAAAAAAAAGTAACTTTTGCCAGAGATCGCCTCTTGAAGAAACCATATCGAACATCACATATTTTTGTCACAAACATAACATATTTTATCACAATCATCGCATGTTTAGCTATAAACATCACATGTTAAGAAATGCATATAATGAAGGTTTATTATGCACACCATGTTTAAAGTTAAGTATTTGATGTTTGTACGTAAATATGTGATGTTGAATTGGTCTATCCGAGAGACGGTCTATCGTAAAAGTTTGTATTAAAATAGAAGTGATTTTGTGATTTTGAAGTAGTAAAAGTGAATTTTTAGTGTTTTATATTACAAGTTATGCTGCAACTTTTTAGAAAAAAAGCAGGTAATCGCCAGAAATAGAGAAACAACTCAATAGTTGCTTCTAACTGCTTTAAGCATGTAGTAGTTTTTTTTTCCAATTAAAATTAACTAATTAAATTAATTCTTGCAAATTTCAAGCTGCTTTTTATAATATACTCCCTCCGTTTCTGTAAAAGTGAAACAATTTTTCGTTTTGGGCGTTTCAGTAAAAGTGTTACATTTCCCTTTATGGAAATTACTTCCATAATACAATACATTATCAACCACACATTTTTGGGTCCACGTATACTTTTGCACTCAATTAATATCTCAAACTCATTCTTAACCACATATTTTTAGGGGACCATACATTTTTCTTAAAAATTGTGCAAATCAAAATTGTTTCACTTTATAGAAAAGGAGGGAGTATATTAAACTCTGCGTACTTTTAGTAGAGTTTAATATCAAAATAAATTTTAATATACTTTTAGTAAAAGCAGACAAAAAATCACCGGTGAAAGTATATGCAAATATATATTAAGAGACATGCTAAAGATAGAGGCTTAGAGAATAATTTCTAATTAGTATTACATAATGATCATGGATGAAGTACAGTTGATGAAATCTTCTAGCAGGTTGTGTATGGAAGGAGAATACTAATTTGAGTGTTTTCTAGAAAGTATCTTGTTATAGTTGTGGTTTGGGATAGGCCCATTTTGGTTATACAAGTTATGCAAGGTCAGTTTTGGGTCTCCACTTGGGAGGTTTTCTTTTCGCATTTTGGATGTGTTGTAATTTTAATGTTTCAACCGAGCATTCTTTATACTGTTGTAAAGTTTATGGAGTATCAATATGATTTTAGCCGTTTAAAAAAATGTTCACAAAAACGACAAACCAATAGCAAAAACCTAGGTTGAGAACCAGGTCAGTATATCTAGCATATAACCTATAAAGAACGCATCAAATCACGACATTCAGAAAAAAAATTCTGCCTCTACAAAATCTCTCTGCGAAAAACCCTACATAACACCTTTCAATTAATCTCAGGAGATTATCTGCATGCTACAACCATACCAGAATCTTTTGATTGATTCTAGCTAATTGTATAGTTGATTCGTGTTTTATTTTTTAACGGTAGATCGTTGTTATTTTGATTGATATAAGATAGATCTGTAGTTGATTTATGTTTCGAATTATGATTTTAGCTAATACACTATAAACGTACGTTGCAATGTGTAGGAGAACCATCATACCGACCGAGGGCGAGGAACAATTCAAGAAAGACTACTGGGGAAATAAGGCCAAGTGGTATTCTTGCGGTGAAGAAGAAGCAAATTGTTGAGGAGAAGTCGAGCTCGATGGGAGAGCAAGCCAACTTCATTGACCTCACGGATAGAGAAGTTGAACCTACCCACAAAAATATAACAGATCTTGCATTAATTGGGATGAATTTGATGAAAGAGCGGAGGAATTTGAGAAGCAAGAAGTAAGGGAACAAGAGAAGCAAGAGATGCTAAAGGGTAATACTACTAACACTAATGGATTTGTTTATGAAAAGGAAGAAGATCCGGAAGAAGATCCCGAAGAAGACAAGGAAGCTAAAAAAGATGGGGAGTGTTACTCACCAATGGGGAACCCTAGCGACTTTGACTATGAGGAGTCGGAGTAATCTACCATGAGACGACCACCATGCCTAACAGGGGAGTTTTCTCGTTAGCATTACTTTCTTTCTACTTTTTGTGCTAAGGGACAACCACAAGCGTAGGTTTGGGGGAGGGTAACGGTAACTCGAAATTCAAAATTTTTGGGCCTTATTTTTTGTATTTTCTTATTTTATGCACTAGTTTCCGGTTGTCGCATTTATTTCCTTCTTATTTGGATGATTACCGAGCTTTGACTTGTTATTTACCGAGCTTCGACTCGTTATTTATTTACTGAGCTATGACTCGAAGTTTATCAAGCCTATTTAATATTTAAGTCTTTATTGTTTTGATTGGAGCACTTTAATTTACTTACGTCGATTGTTGAGGAACCTATGTTGTCATCAGCAAGAGATCTTCATCTTACATTTTGAACTGAGACACATTACATGCACCTACTTATAAGTTTTTGCCATGCAACACAAATATAAAAGAGGCAATCTTAGAATACTTTCACTTTCTTACTCTCCTTAAAATCTTGATTCACTTATAAACGCTGTTTTAGAAATCTTTCATGCTCTAAATGAGTCTACTTAGTTAAGAAGGGATTCTAGGAAGAAGTGAATCCTGTGAAACAAACATGTTTGGGGGAGGAGAAGTAGAGGGAAGTTTGTGATGGTATTTGATATTTTGCATTGTGCTGTTGTTCTCTCTCTAAAAAAAAAAAAGATCAAAGAAAAGTACCATAAAAAGCAAATGTACTAAAAGTCTCGGAGTGGATCTATGGTCCTTGTGATCACCGTTTTTGTGTTGGGCATGTTACAGATCCTACCCACATACCGACGTGGCCCTAAAAAGCTACATGTCCGTGAGGGTTGATGGCATGTATATACCAAACCAGCACGCACAAAAGTGCAGAATTCGGTAAAATAGACACTACCAAAAAATGTAGAGACTAAAAAAACCCAATGAAGGCCAACAAAAAGCATACGGGTTGAAACGACTACAAAAAATAGTATGCATATATATAAAAAAAAATAAAGAGAGAGGGTGCGAATGTGTTGGGCTTAAATCATAAGTAACCTTGAAGGTGCGAATCCCTCTTGTGGATTTTGGGTATTAAGAAACCATTGCTAAGGCATTGAACTAACAAACGATTCGCAAGAATTCAACAAACCAAGAACAGTGTATTTTAATCCAAAGTCCTATACTAGCATGCTCAAGATTTCACCACCAACCCATGGGTGATGTTTAGCTACTCATACTCATGTTGTCACAGGCAAGAGATATGATAATCATAAGCATAAACATACACAAGAAGCAAGAAATCAGAAACGATACAAAACTACCGATTATGAAGAATTACTGAGCTCCAATTGATTAACAATGGTGAATGTACTGATACAGGAAGAAATCTTCAGACTCAAATGGTTAACCAAGACTCCAACTTTGATCAGATCGATGATTCTTGGAACAATAGACATCTAAAAAAACTCCCAAATATTGTTTGAAATGAAAAAGTGATGTTTGAATTACAAAATCTTGAGTTTAAAATGCCAGAATCAGAAAAACTAACGCTCAGAAACAGAGAGATTGGAGTGGGCGATCGCCCGCTCCGGCTCTGGGACGCAGCCCTCTGCGTCCAGTCCTCCAGCCGATCGCCCCACTCCTAATCAGGCTCGATCTCGACTTATTTGTCTTACTTGACCCGTTTGGCATTCCGAGAACCTTCGTGGCACCTATTTGGAGTATTGAAGCTTGTAATCTCCGACAAAGTGCATTCAAATGCATCATTTTGACTCCTTTTATTCATGAAAAAGTACCTAAAACCTGGAATCAAGGTGGAAACACAAAAAATACAAACAAAAGACAAAATATATACAAATAAAGGAAAAACTAGACTAAAAGTTAGTATCCTTGTTGATGGAAGGGTAGAGATTCCTCCTTCTCAGATTCTGAAGGAAGCTTTCTAGCTTCCTCTCACTCTCTTGTTTCTTTTTCAGCCTGTAACAAAGAGTAATCAATTAAGTAACAAAACATTTAACAAGGAAAATGTACAAGTATAGATTTAAACCACTCAGTAACCTGATCAATGTTAGGCTGATTGGTATTTGGAACTCGTGGAGATTAAAAGTGTTGGTCTTGTTGTCCCTTGACCACTTCTTTATTTGATGTTTTTGGCACTTCAATCCTTTCTTAAGTCTTTGGTTCTGTTTTCTCCGCTGTGTTATCTCCCTGAGTCGCAACCTCAGTTTGATTCCTCTCAGATGAGAGTTGGGGAACCTGCTCACTTGCATGATTTACTTCTTCAACACCAACCACTTCCTGACGGATTTGAATCATGTCTACTTCAAAATAATCTTGCCTGAACTCGGCAGAAGTCTGAGATGCTTGTGGTTGTTGTGGTTGTTATGGTGAACGAGATCTGGATGGAGAAGGAACATAAGTGATTGTTCTATCCAGATCTTCAGCCAACTTGTGTACTGATGCATGGGCAGTGTCATCAAGTACTACAACATCACTCAACAGGGAATCTTGCATATCCTTAAAGGTGGTTGGCCCTGATGGTGTGTTTCCTTTGGACATGGTTACTTTCTTAGTAACCTTAGATCCAGTGGCTTCTTCAGCAACCTTTGAATTAGTTACTCTTTCAGTAACCACATGGTTTATAGGTTCCCCCTGAACTTTTTCCTCATTCCTTTTCAAGAATGGTTCAAAATCAAGTATATCTGCTTCTGCATCAGATATTGATTGAGACGCATCAACCCTCTTGGCAACAAGAGTGGTATCTTCAGCATTATCAAGTGCTTGCTGGACAAGGGGCAGAGGTATCTGCAGCACTATGGAGTTGTATCTGAACTCCTCCAGTGGTATTTGTAGCACTGGGTTTAGATATCTGTGCATCCAGATTAACCACAGAGGTGTTCTTCCTAGCAGCTGCCTTCTTCTTACCTCCAGTCCTTGGCTTCTTTGAGTTCGCAACTAATAGCTCAAAGACCTCTTTTTCCAATCTCTTCTGGTTACTCTTTTTGGCCTCTTTCTCCAATTTCTTCAGCTTGGAAGTATACTCATAGTGTCTGAGTAGATCACTATTTGAGATATCTTCTTTCCTTCTCAGCTGCAGGCCAAGATTCTCCAGAATGAGAATGTAATAGATTTTCAGACCAAAGCTGATAGAAACCTTAGGCTCAGCAAGGCCTCCTTCAACATCATGCTCAAAGCCTTGAAGTTTATTAACAAACCTCATGTAGATGTACTTTCCCCAATTGAAGGGCTCATCCTGTTCCTCCAGTTTGCTGAGGACTACCATCATTCCCCATCTCTCCAAGCTGATCTAGTCAGCTCCACCTTGATTGGAATCAAAGCACCTATGTAGTATAAGTGCCATCATGTCCCATGGCTCAAGAAGGTGTCTTCTCCTGACAACCGAGTTGTTGAACTTATGTGGAGTGTCAACAATTTCGGGATTGCTGAAGTTTGAGTAAAACTCCTTTATCCCATCAAGTTAAGTGTCCAGTTGGTATTCATCACCTTGGGTGGGTAGCCCAAAATGGTTGCTGAAGGTCTCAGCATCAAGGTTTATCTCCAAACCTTGTACATTCATATTGATGAGCACTTCTTCAGTGCCATCAACAGTTGTGGTGGTGAAGGTGGAATTGTTGCAGAATTCCAAAACATCCTCAGTGGATGTACCACTGGGTCTTGCAGAGCAAAAAACTCCTTGATTTTTACCTTTTCATGTAACTCAAGAATTCGCTTAACATCTGCTGGGTTCTTTGCAGCTCCCAGCATATAATTGTTGATAAGGATTCCTCCCCAAAGGACCTTGGATTCAGGATTCCACATGGAGTAGTTGAAATCACCAACAAGTCTCTTGTTAGTCACAACTAGAACTGGAGCTTGCTTTTCAGCAGTTCTAGATGCGGAGGCTTGTGATTTCTGTGATCTTGCTCTCTTGGGTGCCATCTCTTTAAATAGTTGTAAGAGTAGAGTGTTTGAAAGAGATTAGTGTCGAACTCCTTCAAGTAATTCTTTGCAGAAAAACTTAGCAGAAAAATCAGACGATTTGCAGACAAGATTTGCAAAGAAAATGTTGTGTTTTGGCAATTTTCGTGCTTGTGAAAATGTGAGTTTAGGCTAAAATAATTTCCTTTGCCAAAAACTTCTTTATATAGCAATGCAAAATATATAGATACAAATGGATTTTGTATATACATACTTCGTAGTCTGCACTTAGGCGTGGTTGAAAAAGCAGTTTTGTATTAAATGCGAGTGCACCAGTTATCAGTTTACAGTGCCAGTGGGCAGTTGGGACTCATCTGATCCGTTGAATTGCTAACGCCATATATTTCAATGGTTGAGATTGCTTTCTCAGCAATGATCACAATCAACACTTGTAATTGTGCCCAATTAATGCTATTTGGCTAATATCTATCTGAGTCTCTTTCAACTCTTCAGTAACCTATAACTAGGAGATAAACTGATATCTAAACTTATTAATTAAGCGTTCAGTCTGCTTGAAAATATTCATAAAAATTGAAATTTACAAAACACAACAGATAGTTGACTATTGACAGATTGTACTAGTTCTCGATTTTTCTCCTTTTGTGTTCCCCCTTACTCAGTGGCCTTCTATATCTGAATACCCGTTTCAGATACCTTTTAAACTCTTTTCACACTTAGCCTTGATATCTGAGTGCCTATCTAAGATATCTCTTTCTCTTTTAAAGTAACTTTATTTTCAAAAAGTCTTTTTCTTCTCTATTGGCTTACTGAGTCCCCGTCTCAGAGACCAATTTAGCACCTTGGGAATTCCATTAACCCAAGACTATGTCTTAAAGTTAGGAATCTGCTCTCTTGCAGAGGCTTTGTGAAGATATCCACAAGTTAGTCTTCAGTACCAATCTTGAGTATCTCAATATTACCTTTTTCAACATGATCTCTAATGAAGTGGTGTCTAACATCAATGTTCTTTGTTTTTGTATGGAACTTAGGATTCTGAGTTATGGCAATAGCACTTGTGCTGTTACTGAAAAATGGGAATTTTCTCTTCATTGATCTCATAGTCTCTGAGTTGTTGTATCCACAAGATTTGTGAAGCACAACACCCAGCAACAATATACTCTGCTGCTGTGGTTGAAGTAGCAATTGAGTTTTGCTTCTTGCTGAACCATTATATTAATCTGGTACCAAGGAATTGACAAGTTTCTGAGGGAATTTTTCTATCAAGCATTGATCCAATATAGTCAGCATCTGAATATACACCAACTGCATATTGAATATCTGGTCTGCTTGTTGTGAGGTATAGTAGAGACCTAATCAGTTTCCTATACTTGTGTTCTTCAACACTCTTATCAGATTCAGTATAGGTCATCTTAGTTCCAATGCTCATAGGCATCTTAACATTCTTTTAAGAAGGCTTTAGATTAAACTTATTGAGCATGTCCTTTGCATACTTTGTTTGACTAATGAATATTCTATGATTAAGTTGCTTGACTTGCAACCCTAGGAAATAGTTCAATTCTCCCATCATGCTCATCTCACATTTACTTTTCATGATCTCAGCAAAGTCTTCACAAAGTTGCTTGTCCTTGGATCCAAAGATTATGTCATCAACATAAACTTGTACTAAGAGTAGTTTCCCATTATAGTTCAATGTAAAGAGAGTTTTGTCAACTTCTCCTTTCTTGAATCCACTTTCCAGCAAGTACTTGGCCAATGTGTCATACCATTCTCTTATAGACCATCTTGCTTTCTGAGGAAACTTCAAAACCAGGTGGTTGCTCAACATAGACTTCCTCAGCAAGCTCATCATTTAGGAATGCACTCTTGACATCCATTTGGTAAACTTTAAATTCATTATGTGCAAATGCTATAAATAGTCTGATTGCATCCAATCTTAAAACTGGAGCATATGACTCATCAAAATCTAGTCCTTCAGTCTAGGTGAATCCCTTGGCAACCAACCTTGCTTTGTTTCTGGTTATTTCACCAGATTCATTCATCTTGTTTCTGAAAACCCACTTAGTTCCTATGACAGATATTCCATCAATCTAGGGAACTAGTTTCCAGACTTTGTTTCTATCAAATTGATCCAACTCTTCTTGCATTGCTAAAATCCAATCTTGGCCTTTTAATGTTTGTTCAATGGTCTTTGGTTCAATGTCTGAGATGAAACATCCATAGAGAGAATTTGCATTTTCAGCAATTGCTCTCCTAGTTCTTACCCCTTGGTCTAAAAGACCTATTACATCCTTTACCAGATGATATCTTATCCATTTCATAATGGGTTTAGAACTAGTAGGGTCATTATCATTTTCATTCATTTCTGTATCATTATGATCATGATATGATACTTGTTGAGTATCTGAGATATCTGGCACTTATGATGTGCTTGGGATATCTGACACTTGTTCAGCGTCCTGGGTATCTGAGACAGGGTTCATAACAACTTCCTGCTTAATTACCTCTTCATGATGAAGATTCTCAGTGTCTTGATCCATTTCTTGATTTCTCATAGGAAACTCTTCATCATGTCTTAGAGTCATCTGGTTGTTACTTGGCAATGGTTGCCTTTCTTCGTCAGAGTCATCCTCTAAGTGAATGACAAAGTTACTTCCTTGTTGAGATTCTTGTTCAGAATCCTTGATCATAAGTTCTTTGAACCTATCTGAGAGTTCTTCATTCAAGGGTACTTTCTTGTTTCCTTCATAGAATACTACATGGACAAATTCTTCAATTTTGTGCGTCCTTTTGTTGTAGATTCTGTAAGCTTTGCTATTCATTGAATAACTGATGCGCTCATACTACTTATATTGAATCAAGTAGAAAAAGCGATTGTTATAGATAGACAAGGCTTTTAACCACATGATCTTTCTCTCGAGGAATTGATTAAGCTAGTTCTATAGAATAGACTCGCTTGTGTTGGTTGTAAACAGATAGTGTGGATTGTGATACTTCCACCCTAGAATAAAATCTAACAATCACAAGACAAGGTAATACCTAGATCATGCAATTCTACAAACAACGAAGCAAATAAATCCTTTCATGAAGTGTGCTGATACAAGAAGGACCAATTAAGGATACACTAGTCGCAGTTCATCACCTTGCTATTGCTAGTTCAACCAAATACGGTCTATAAGTACGTAATCACTACAAAGAGACTGTCACGAGCTATGAAATCATACGGATATAGCCTAATTAATGATTAAGACACTAACAAATTCACACCGATACAAAAATATTTAGTAATCAAGTAACAACCTGTCACGTACAAACTTAAACAGCAATTTGCACGATTGATAACTGGATACGTCAGTGATAAGAGATCGTCTAAAAGGAAATATACTTCTATTGCAAGAGAGATTGAATCTATAAAGTGTTTACAATGCTTGAATTGAAAGAAAATAAACAAAGAAGGTATGAAGATATGAAAAAAACTAAATACAAGTGACCTATTTATAGAACCAAGGAAGTAGAAATTTGAAATCATGGGAAAAAACTGCCAAAAATCGTGGTTGAACTGGTCATCCTCAGCTCTCACCGCGGCGAGCTTCCTTTTGGTGTCTGGCTCGCCGGGTCTACTCCTCTGCGAGACAGTTCGCTTTCTGCTTTGCTCTCTGGACCACGGTGAGCCTCCGTGTTAATGGAGCTCACCGAGGTGAGCATCCCATCCGGGGAAACTCCCATTTTTCCCACTTCATCCTATTTTCACTCCCTTTTCTCAACCTCCTTGGAGTAATGGCCCACTACTTGGCCTTAGTGTGCTTCTAGAAGCTTGGATAAGCTTCAATTTGCACATTGGTCCTCCATCTTCTTGCCTTTTACCTAAAAACACCTAAAAAAGTACAAAAACACACAAAATACCCAAACGTGAAAATGCACTAAAACACTATAAAAAAGGCTAAAGGACATGACAAAATACGGCTAAAAAAAGACTAAATGAGTCGTTCAAATATCGACTCATCAAACTCCCCAAACCGAACCTTTGCCGTCCTCGAGCAAACAAAACTCTAAAACGTCCTAGAAAAGAAAAAACACAAAGAAACGACACAACACAGAAGAGTTCAATCAGCAAGCTACCGGAATAACTATTGCAAGAGTCAAGCCCAAAACTGATGTAAACTTGTATCCCCTCTAACGTTGGCAAGTAGCTTAGCAAAGATCACAATCTTCCGTTTCACAAGTAAATAAAACTTCGACTTACCCTAGCAGTCCCTCATAAAGGATAATATAAGTGGAACTCAAGTCTCTCTTCTGGAAGTGTCCAGTAAATAAAGGTAATCGCTCAAGACTTAACTTAGGAAGGTGACAACAAACGTCACAAAGCTGCCACTATAATATTACATGCTTTTGCACTCAATTCAAATGAATCAGAAAGGACTTTTTAGTGAAAGGGTCGAAATCAATACATGGAATAGAAATAGCTGCCGTTCTCGTGCTTTGCTCTGTTTGCATGTATTATTTCTCTTTGTTTTTCTTGTGCTTTGCTCTTTTTGCACAGATTTTCATATTTTTTTTCATTTTTTCATTTTTTTTATCTCAATGTTGCAAGTGTATCCCAATAGGTTGCTCAAGATCCGCACTTTTGTGCGTGTCGGTTTGGAATACACCCCCATCAACCCTCACAACATACGAGAACTGCCCACGTGCTGGTTTATAGGTAGTATTTGGCATGCAATTTGAGAACATAACCATCAACCCTCACAGCATACGCACAATCAGCCCCGCGTTGGTTTATCAGTAGTATTTGGGAATGCTCAACACGATCTAAAATGATCACAAGGATCCTGGGGTAACACTTCGAGATTTCTCTATTTTTTTTCTTTTTTTTAGAACGACAGCGAGCAATACAAAGCAATTTTTTCAAAATCGACCAAATGCTCAAAATATCAAAATATAGAGTGGAGTGAGCTTGAGTATGAAGTAACAAGTACCCTTCTCCCCAAACCTGTTCCTTGGAACGGGTTTGGGAATCAAGATAACAAGTCGAAAATGCCGTTCGTCTTACCCGTTTTAAGCCTCGCCGTGGTGAGTTTTTACGAGACATCAACTGGTCAAGGCAGACAGTCTCGCCGCGGTGGAAAGAAACCCTCGCCGTGGTGAGAAATTACGAAACAAAATTCAGAACATGAGGGTAATCTCGCCGCGGCGGGAAAAAATT
This sequence comes from Plantago major, assembly GCA_026545765.1. NCBI lineage: Eukaryota > Viridiplantae > Streptophyta > Magnoliopsida > Lamiales > Plantaginaceae > Plantago > Plantago major. The sequence goes on from JAIFAC010000011.1 coordinate 268,679, forward strand.
CTCTTCGCGGCGAGTTTAAGCGAGACGAATGTTTCTGTTCTTGTCTTATCTCACCGCGGCGGAGCAAAAAACTCGCCGCGGCGATGGCAAAACCCGAAATTTTCTTTTCTTCGTCTCTAATGCAATCTCGCCTCACGAGATTGAAATTCCATGCCTCGGCGTAGAATTTCACGAGTTTCCTCGCGTGAGATCGAATGTCTCGCTCCCTCAACACACATAAATAGCAAAATAAATGCAAGAATAACACAAGTTGTGTTGGGAAATTTGTTGGGAAATTTGTTGGAAAATTTGTTAGGAAATTTGTTAGATATTTTGTTAGAAATATCTGTTTAGATTTTGATCAGCAACATGATGACTTATCTTAGTCTCAGAAAGGTGATTAGTACTCTTGGTTCACTTGAACATTGTAAAAGAGGAAATCCACTAAGTATGATAGTGTAGCAAATCTTGTATAGGATGTTAGGTCTCAAAATGTAATTTTTATTTTATGAAGACAAGACCAAGAAGAAGACATCCAAGCAGAACAAGCTCAACGACATTGAAGACTTGAAGAAACTGCACAAGATTACTGAAACTGTTTTTCAGATTGAAGACACGAATAGTTTTATACAAACTGTGTCACAAGAGATATCTGAGAAATAAGAGGCCTATCTGAAAACAAGGAAAGTGTTCACAGATATCTATTCTCAGATACCTTGAGCATTAACCACATTTCTGTAAAAGAAATATATATATTGCAAACAAAGTTGTTTTAATAAATAGTGGTATCTGAAGATTGAAGGTAAGGACATGCAAAGAATCAGATAACACTAGTCTCTGATACAAAGCATAGTTCCGTTGGCACTACAGGACAAAAAGTATAGTACAATGCATTTAATGCACGGACAGAGATGTCTGAATAAAAGCAACGGCAGCTTCTGAAGAAGAAGACAAAACCTGCTACAGTACTATACACAGATATCAATAGTTTGAATTTGAGCCTAACGGATACTATTCAAACGGTACTCAAATTCATCTATAAATATCAACACTTAGACTGCTTGAAGAGACACGACACACTTTGAAAACGCTGAACATCTTACTCTCTCAAAGCAACTTACTTATCCTCAAAGCTTTCTGTTGCGACCAAAGCTTTTGATCTTGAGTAACACTGAAGTTCTAAGTGTCCTGATCCTAAACAAGCACAGCTATCTGTGAAAGAGTTGAAACGAAAGATCAAGTATCTGAGATTCATTCTCTTGAACATTTATCTAAGACTTGGGTCAGTAAAAAGAACAAGATACCATACATTGAAAAGTGTATTAAGTATACTTGATTCACAGAGCTATCTGAATAACTGAATAAGTTATTAAAGAAGCTCATCTGACAACTCAAACCAAAACCAACACCATAACTGGCGTGGAGTACATGAAGTACTTAGTTTGAAAATCAGGGAATAACTCCAAGGTTAACGGAGTATAGGAAGTACTTGATTTGGGAAACTAAAGAATAACTCCAAGATTATTGAGTATAGGAAGTACTTAGCTTGGGAAGCTAGGGAATAACTCAAAGGTTTCTGAATACAGGAAGTACTTGGCTGAGAAAGCCGGGGAACAACTCAGGGGGAACATTTGGTTGGGAACCAATTGTTTAAGAATCTTAGAATAGGATTATTGTAAGGTGAACTCAATTATCTGTTCTAGTGAATTCTAGGTCTCTGGTAGACCGAAGTGGATTAGCTGGAGGATTACGCCACCTCCAGATACCACTATACTTGCTGTGTTATTTACCTTTCTGTATTTACATTTCAGCAACACACACACACATTAACTGTTTCTGCACTTATCTTTATTAAGTCTTCCGCGCTCTGATTCTAAGTATCAGATATCAATTCAGATATCTGAGAAATAGTTTTTATCGACAAAAGTTTTAAAAGACTATTCACCCCCCCCCCCATAGTCTTTTACTTTGCCGTTATCTGGACCAACAAGTGGTATCAGAGCAGGAGGTTCACAAGCCTTCTGCACTGAACCTAGATCCCCAGATAGGTGAAGGAACTTTGTCCATTTTCGAGGACTATTTAATTTGTGTGTTGAGTGTGCAGGTATGTCTCTGAGTGATGCACCCATTCTCAAACCAGAGAATTACGAGAAATGGAAAAATAACATGATGCTCCACCTTGAAGCCATAAGTGACGAAATGACCGAAGTAATAAAGAATGGCCCAATAGTCATTCAACAACTCAAACAAGTCATGGAGGTTTCTGATGGTAGAGACAAAGATCAAAGCGAAGGATCTTCACAAACCGATGCGTCAACAAGTGGGAGATCTACTAGTCAAGTTATTTACGAACCAAAGCCCAGAGAACTCTGGACATCGGAAGATGCCAAGAGAAATCGTTTGGATGGTCAAGCTCGTAATATCATCATCAGATCGACACCTGAGCACATACAGTGTAAACTGTGGGGTGCTAAAACGGCGAAAGTTGCCTGGCAACTGATTGAAGAAATCTGTGCCGGAACTGAGAAAACCAAAGAAAACAAGTTCGAAGTTCTAAAGTTGAAATTTCAAAATTTCAAACAAGGACCCACTGAAACTCTGGAAGAACTTGATTTCAGATTTACCACTCTCATGAGTGACATGGCAGCTCTTGGGGAAAGCAACAGATACTCCCAGTCAGAAAAGATTAATACTATTGTCAGAAGTCTTAACCACAACTGGGAGCATAGCAAATTCTTTTATTTTAACCAAGGAATGCCAAATATCACTCCAGTGGAACTTTTCTCTCATCTTGCTACTGTTGATTATGAGACAACTCAAAGAGAACAAACAACTGAAAAGTTGCAAAACGTTGCTCTAGTCACTCAAGGAACTTCTGAAAAGATGAAAAGCAAGGAAGAAACTGAGGATGCTCTTGCTGCAAAGCAAATGAGCAAATATATCAGTCGAGAAATTGAAAGAAGGAAAGCCAAAGAGAAGCTGAAAAAGCATCTAGGCTCAAACTATCACCAGTACAAAAATATGCAAAGCTCATTTGAACAAGCCATTTCGTAAAGCATCATGTACTGAGGAAGCAGAAATTGGAAACGATATCTGTTTCTATTGTCAGAATCCTGGCCACTTCAAGAAGGATTGTCCTGCCCTCAACAAACTAAGGACAGGTGACAAGAAAGATAGGAGAATCTTCAAAAGAAGCCAGAAAGCTTTGTTAACTGAAGAAAGAAAGAAAATTCAAATTCAACTGGATGCTCTAGACGTTGAAACAGATTCTGAAGATGACAATTCAGATGACTCAACCTTACCATCACCAGAATTATGTGGAGTTACTCATGATATAATCGACTTCGGCCTCAAGAAGAATGAAATGTGGAGTTCTTTGAAATTGACGGTCGGACATCTCCAACATAGAAATCTGTCTTATGGCTGATGAGGTAACACATACTTCTTGTTATACTTATGAAAGTGATGAAGAGGAAATAAAAAATCTAGAAAATCTCAGGAAAGAACTTGACATCTATGAAAGAGAATTTCTAATGATCCGAGCTAGAGCCGAAAACCTTGAAGAAGAAAAGAATTCTCTTGCAAAGGAAAATTCTCAATTAGTTAAAGTATCTGAGAGAAAGGATGCTGAAAATGCATCTCTCAAAGCTCAGATATCTGAGACTGAAAAGTCACATAAAGAAGCAATGGCTGAATTACAAAAGAAATATGAAGATCTTCTTTCTGAGAACAAGGAACTCAAGAAGAAAGAATTATCTTTTCAATCTTATGCCAAAGCTAGTGACACTCCTACTGAAGTACAATCTTACTTAAGAGATCCTTCAGAAAAGAAAGGACTTGGGCTGAATACACAGACAGATTGCTCTATCACTCTGAATAAGAGTAAGGAGAGAAGAACAGTCGTAAGTACTCAGCAAGACGGTTCCCATGCAATCTATAGTATCGTTGAAAAGACAAAGATTGTTGACAAAGGAAAGGCAGTTGCGACTAAACCTTTGTGGGAAAAACAAGTCAAAAACAAAACTGTTGGGCACGTCTCTGAAAAGAAACACAACACTGAAAAGTGTAAACACCCATAGTGCTATGTCTCTAAAAAAGGTAGAATTGCAGGAGCTGGCAAATTCTCCCATGTCACTTTTTCTGGAAAGAAATTGGACCAACCAGAGACTAGCAAAGCTGCTGAGAAAAGATCTCAGATAGCTTCAAGTGCTCGAAACGGTATTGGCTACAAAGGCATCAGAAAACAACTTGCTCATGAGTACAAGCAGGAGCAAGAACGATGGCTGAAAGCGAGAATTGCTCAAAGCAATTATCAGAAGTGGAAGTTAAATCAAGCCACTGAAAATCTGAATGCCAGGGCTAGAAGAAATCTGGCAAGGAAAGCTAAGTTTGCTGAAAAGCACTGGTTATGGCACAAAAGAATGAGTCACTTGAACTTCAAAACTCTGAACAGACTTGCCAAGAAAGAGTTAGTGGTTGGCCTTCCCAGAACATCTTTCAGAAAGGATGGTATCTCTTCTGCCTGTCAGATGGGGAAACAATCTAAGATCTCTTTCAAGTCCAAAATTAGACACTCTAGTGTTAGACCACCGCAACTATTACACATGGATCTTTTTGAATCATCTGTAACTAGTTATGCAGGAAGGAAGTATGGTCTGGTTGTTGTAGATGACTTCTCAAGATTCACTTGGGTTGTCTTTCTGAAACACAAATCTGATGCCAGGGTGGAGATACCAAACTTGCTGAAAAAGCTTGAAGTCATGAAAAATGACAAGATATCTGCAATCAGAACAGACCATGGTACTGAGTTTGTCAACCAGTACATAAAGGAGTTTTGTACCTGCAAAGGTATACAACACCAACTTTCCTCTGTAAGAACACCTCAACAAAATGGTGTTGCAGAAAGGAAAAACAGAACCCTTAAAGATGCTGCAAGGACAATGCTAGCTGACACTGAAATAAGTGAAATTTATTGGGTTGAAGTCAGAACACGACTTGCTACACTCGTAATGTATGTTTGATAAATAAACACCATGAAAAGACCCCCTATGAAATCTTGGTTGGTAGACCCCCTAATATCAAACATCTGAGAGTATTTGGTTGTAAATGTTTTGTTCTAAACAATGGGAAAGATTATCTGAGAACATTTCAACCAAAGGCAGATGAAGGTGTATTTCTTGGTTATTCCACAAATAGCAAAGCCTACAGAGTTTACAACAAAAGAACAAAGAAAATTGAAGAATCAATTCATGTTGTATTCTATGAAGGAAATAAGAAAACACCTCCTAATGATGAACTCTCAGAAAGGTTCAAAGAACTATTACTGAGGGATTCTAAAGAAGAATACTCAGAAAGGAGAAACATCATTATGGAAAGTGAGGATGACTCTGACGTAGAAAAGCTTGATATGCCTAGTAACAACAAGATGACTCACAGACATGATGAGGAATTTCCTATGAGTTTTCCAGAAATGGAACAGGTTACTGAGAACCTTCATCATGAAGAGGTATCTGAAAATAAGACTGCTGAAATGCAAGTTCCAGATATCTCTAACACTGAAAAAGTGTCAGATATCCATGAAATTTCCCATATGTCAAAAGTATCAAATCATAATCTTAGTGATTCACATTCAAATCACTTGGATATTGATCCTACTAGCACTAAACCTATGATGAGATGGATCAAAGATCATCCTGCAAAGGATGTAATTGGACCAATTAATCAAGGTGTTAGGACTAGGAGAGCAATAGCTGAAAATGCTAATTCTCTCTTTGGATGTTTCATCTCGAATATTGAACCTAAAAATATAGAAGAAGCATTAGGAGACCAAGACTGGATCTCTGCAATGCAAGAAGAGTTAGATCAATTTGAGAGAAACAAAGTCTGGAAACTAGTTCCATTTATAGAAGGAATATCTGTGATTGGAACTAAATGGGTTTTCAGAAACAAGATGAATGAATCTGGTGAAATAACCAGAAACAAAGCAAGATTGGTTGCCAAGGGATTTACCCAGACTGAAGGCTTAGATTTTGACGAGTCATATGCACCAGTTGCCAGATTGGATGCAATAAGACTCTTTCTAGCCTTTGCAGCTCATAAAGATTTCAAAGTTTATCAGATGGATGTCAAAAGTGCATTCTTGAACGGTGAACTTGCAGAAGAAGTTTATGTTGAGCAACCACCTGGCTTTGAAGTTTCCTCAGAAAGTAGAATGGTCTATAAACTACAGAAAGCTCTGTATGGACTGAAACAGGCTCCAAGAGCATGGTATGACACTTGGCCAAGTACCTTCTGGAAAGTGGTTTCAAGAAAGGTGAAGTTGATAAAACTTTATTTACCTTAAATCATGACGGGAAACTACTCCTAGTTCAAGTATATGTTGATGACATCATATTTGGATCTAAGGACAAGCAACTTTGTAATGACTTTGCAAATCTCATGAAAAGCAAGTTTGAGATGAGCATGATGGGAGAAATGAATTATTTTCTAGGATTGCAAGTCAAGCAACTCAATGATGGAATATTCATTAGTCAAACAAAGTATGCAAAAGATATGCTCACAAAATTTAATCTCAAGCCTTCTGAAAAGAATGCTAAGATACCTATGAGCATTGGAACCAAAATGAGCTATATTGAATCTGATAAGAGTGTTGAAGAACATAAGTATAGGAAATTGATAGGTTCACTACTTTACCTCACTACAAGTAGACCTGATATTCAATACGCCGTTGGAGTGTGTGCTAGATTTCAGACAAATCCAATGCAAACACACTACAACATTGCTATGAAAATATTAAGGTATGTAAAGGGTACAGTAGATGTAGGATTGTGGTATCCTAAAGAAAGTGGATTGAGTTTAGCTGGGTACTCGGAATCGATTATCTTTGGATCACTGCTTGATAAGAAAAGTACCTCAGGAACTTGTCAGTTTCTGGGTACTAGACTTATCTCATGGTTTAGCAAGAAGCAAAACTCAATTGCAACTTCTACCATAGAGGCTGAATATATTGCTGCTGGTTGTTGTGCAACACAAATTCTGTGGATACAACAACAACTTAAAGACTATGGACTCGATGAGAAGAAAACTCCCATTTTCTGTGACAACACAAGTGCTATTGCGATTACACAGAATCCTAAATTTCATGCCAGAACAAAGCACATTGATGTTAGACATCACTTCATCAGAGACCATGTTGAAAAAGGCAATATAGAGATACTCAAGATTTGTACTGAAGACCAACTTGCAGATATCTTCACTAAGCCACTACAAGAAAGTAGATTCTTAGCCTTAAGACATAGTCTTGGACTAATGGAACTACCAATGAACTGAAAGAGTTCAGGTATCTGGAACGGGCATCCAGAGAAGAGGTATCTGGAATGGGCATCCAGAGATGAGGTATCTGGAACGGGTATCCAGAGAAGAGAAAAGAGAAATCTGGAATGGGTATCCAGAAGTCAAAAAGGCTAAAGAGCAAAAAGATAGCTTAAGATCTCTGAGACGGGAACTCGATATCCGAATCACTCTATAACGGGAACACAAAAGAGAATAGTATAACTATCTGCAGTCAACTACTCTCTTGAAACTCGCATTATTTCTATCTTGATGAAAAACTTGGAAAAATCCTAAGTATAAGACAGATTCAGATGCAAACAGTGTTCTTGGTCATACAAAAACGTGATTCAGAAAGCTATGAGCCAAAATTCATTAAATGGGCACAATTACATTTGTTGATTGTGATCATTGCTGAAGAAGCAATGGTGACCCTTGATGAAATTAAGCGATTGATCTGTACGGTGGAAATTAATTCACAGTAAATAGTGGACTGTTGAAATTCAGACATGGCCCACTAAGCATTTAATGCCGAACTAGCTTTTGCTCACGCCTGCAAATCATGATACTTACACACAATATCAATTTGTATGTATTTGTCATTGGGATTCAATCGCTATATATATAGGATTTTGGCATAGGAAATCACTTTTCCTAATCCAAAACTCATCTTGCACAAAAATAGCAAATCCTTCTCTTGATTCTCTACAAAACTTCTACAATCTGCAAATCAAGATTAAGTTTTCCGCAAAGAATTACCGAATCAAATCTCTTTCAAACACCAATTTCAAATCCTACACTATATAAAGAGATGGCCCTAAAAGATCAACCACACGAATCTCAATCCTCCAATGCTATCGCTGAAAAGCAAGCACCAGAGTTGGTTATTGTGAACAACCGACTGGTAGGAGACTTTAATCCTGACCATTGGACTTCAAATCACATAATGATTTGGGGTGGTGCCATGGTTGAGGAATACCTCACGGCTGGAATAGAGAACCAAGCCGACAGAAAGCTAATTCTTGACATGCTTGAAAAGGCACAAATCAAGGGCTTTCTATCTGCTCGCCCTAGTGGAATTTCATCACTCGATGTGTTGGAATTCTACAACAACTCCAGGATTATTTCCTGTGTTTCTGAAGGCACTGAAATAGTGTCTGTCAAAACCTCAGTCCAAGGAAAGGAAATCCTTCTGGACATAACAACTTTCTGTAAGTTGTTTGAGTTTCAAAATCTTGGAAAGGATTTTGAAATAAACACCAAGGATGATGAACTCCTTGAAGGTGTTAAAGAAATGTACAGTGACGTGTGTGATCTTGAAAAATCAGATACACCCACTGAGTTCAAGCTTGCTGACATCCGAACCAGACATCTGATGGTTCACTGGGATGTACTGGCTTGCATTCTTCACAGATGCTTTGATGTTCTACAAGGAGGTGCTGACCAGATAAGCCAAGAATGATGGATCATGATGTTCTTGCTGAATCAACAAGACAAAAGGCTGGAAAACCCTTTTAACTGGGGAAAGTACGCCTTCATGAAGTTTGTGAAGAAAATTCAAGGCTTCGAGCCTAAGATTGCCCAAGGACTAGCTGAGCCAAAGGCCACAGTAGGATATGGTCTGAAGATATGCTACTTGCTGGAGAAGCTTGGCATTAAGCTCAGAGAGACGGCTGAAATAGCCAACAGTAACCTACTCTACAAATATGAGTATACAAACTTGATGAAAAAGGTTACTGGGTCTCAGAAAGGTTCTAAGAAGCGAAAGTCTGAAAAGGTATCTGAAGAAAAGGTTGCGACCAAGAAGCCCAGAACTTCAAGAAAGAAGTCTGCTGGCAAAACAGAAGACACACCCAAAGAGGTTGTCGATTCTCAGATATCTGCAGGCATTGCCGATGAACTGATAAAGGCAGATGAAATCATCAATGCTGCGAAAGAGTTATCAACTACTGAACAAGTAGACTCAGCAAGGGAAAGTGCTTTCAGAAATGTTGCGACTAATGCAGAAAGCCTTGTTGATGAACTCATAAATGCTGCCAAAAGTGGTGAAAAACACCAAGCCCTATCTGCAGAAACCGCATGAATAATGGACCAATCAGTTCCTAATGCTGATTAGAGCTCTGACGATGAAGATGATGAACTAGTCATCTCTCAAGTCCTAGAAAGAACAAAAGGGCTAAGGTTACTGTAACAGTAACTGATGATAAGGTATCTGAAGAAGAACCTACACCACAGGTTGTTGAACCTATAGCAAAGGTTGTTGGTGCAAACACATCATCAGGGAACGTTTCTTACGCACAACTCCAAGAAGCCCTGATGAGTGGTAATTTAGTGGCGGAATCTTGATGAAAATGCCACATCTAAAAATCTGGAAGAACATTCTACTGACCAATCCTCTGCCTCCAGACAACCACAACAACCACAAACACAACAACCACAACAGCCACAAGTGGTTGATGAAATGGTAAATGAACTCCATTTCGAATTACCAGCAATACAGTATGCTGAAGAAAATCCTGCAAAAGAGCAGGTTCCCCAACTCAATGAGAGGGATGAAACTGAGAAATTTCCTCAGAATGATCAACCAGGGGAGGCAACTGAGTTGCATACTCAGGAAAGGTGTGAAGTACCAGAAACTTCAAGCAAAGAAACTACACTGGGACAAGAAGACCAAAGTATAGAAAGGTCACAAGTTCCAGAGACCAATCAGCTTGAAATTGCTCAGGTAGCTGACCGGTTTAACTCTTATCTTGTGAAAACTTTTATGCTTATACATCTTGTTACTCATAAAATTTCTTTGTTACAGGCTGAGTTAGAAACACAAAAACAAGAGGAAGCTGAAAAGCTTACCTCAGAAACTGAGAAGGAGGTTTCCTCAACCTCGCCTCTTAAGATATCTGAGCCTGTGCCACAGGTAATAATGGATTCTTAAGATAACACTTCTTCAGTTATAAGTTTATGTGCTTAATCATTAAAATGAATGTTTCTAACAGGCTCCAACTGAGAAAGAGGAAGATAAGGCAGAAATGCCAGACGAAAACCCAGAAACCGACAAGGTTTCTGAAGAACAGATCATTGAGCCTTCCAGTATGAAGGTATATGAAAATCAATGATAAATATTCTTCACCTTGGGTTAACTAAAATCTTCTCTAAATTATTCAATGCTTTCTACTCACAGGCTCACTCAGAAGTAGAAGTGCAAGGGGACAGAGTTGCGACATCCCCTGCACCTATGGAAATTAATGAGGCATCAAGGCCTTCATCACAAGAAAAGATTCCAAAGACTGCACAAGTCTCTGAGAGACAAGTAGCTTAGCCTCTCATGGAGGTAATTGACCTCTCAGATATCTGACTTGTCACTTAAAGTTTTCTCGATAAAATTTCCTAAGTATTGTGATAATGTTAATTCTCAGGTTCAAGAAAGAAAGGTTGATGAGGACCAGACTTCCAAGTCTCCGCCTCACAACAAGATATCTGAGACACCAATTGTCTCAGTAGAAGAAGTCACTGAGCCTGAAGTACTTACTCAGGTAACTCAGAAACTAAACTACACCTCTCCTCAGATATCTATTAAAGTTTTGAAGCTCACTCAAAACTCTTTCTTTCAGGCTCAAACAAGCGCCGAGCAGGCTCCCAATGTTGAGACAAGGGACCTACTTCCCTTCTTCAAAGCTCACACCTTGCCAAAGCACATTAAATGCTTCAAGAAATGGCAAAGGTTAAGGTGCTCTGATCTCTCTGAAATATTGAGAATCACAGATCAACCAAACAGACGAGCACGAGCTCTTGACTTGGAGACATACATCCATGCAATGTTCCCTATCGAACAGTACACAGTTGCGACTCTATTGCATAAGGATTTCTCTAGAGAAGTGGCGCACAGTTTGATACAAGCCTTTGAACAGGCAGATGGTCAGACAAGATTACAAATGGCATTTAAGACAGTCCTGCCCCAAACTCTGTAATTTATACCTTCTGAACAAGAAGAGGTTAATGGGCAGAAGATCACTATTCCTGAAGTGATCAATCTTGTATCTGAAGATGATGAGGAGGAAGAGATAAACGAAAATGACTTCGATGAACCTCCCACTGACCATCACCAAAAGGATGACACAGACAAAAAGGATGATGATGATGATGCCCCTGCACCAGGGACCGGAGGAATTTCACTAAGAAATGATGCCTCAGCTGCTGAAAAGCACACTGAGAAGACCTCACAGAAATCTCCGTCTCCATCTCCTCAGAAATCTACTCATCCATCTTCTAACCAACACCCAGTTACTACTGACCAAGTAGTTGAGCTTTCTGAAGAAACCAATCAGAAAATATTAAACACTCAAACCAGATCTGCTCAACTCAGACAACTGTTGGAAGAAGAACAACAGCTCCATCTTCAACTGGAAGATCAAATAGCTAAATCCAGAGACAAGCTTGATCAACTACAAGATCAATACTTACAAGAAATGATTGCTTACTCTGAGGTTAAAGAGCTACGGGATGCTGTGCATGATATCACCAAAGAACTCGATACTGAAGAAGTATCTGAAGTCAAGCATGATGCTAAGGCTGCATCATCTTCAAAGGAAGTACCATCCTCCTCCCAGAAAGGAAAGAAACCAATCTCTGAGATGGTTGCTGGACTCGATACAATCGATGAAAATGTCTAAGAGGATGAAGATCACTGGGCTGATTACTCAGAAGATGAAGAAGACAAGACTTTGGCAGAGCACCGCAATGAACATTTAGCGGTTTCTCACTTGAAAAGGAAGCTGATTGCTCCTACAATATTCAGCAAACTGCCAAATGTCCACTCCAATGAATACATGAGCAGGTACCAAGTACTGGCTCATCTGAACAAGGAGATAACTTCACAGAACAAGGATGTAATTGCCTCCGTCCCCTCTGAAATGAGAAAGTTCACTGAGCTCATCACTCAGAGAGCAACTAGCATAGTCATTGCTCAGAAAGATCTGGGAATGATAAGGGACGATGATGCGTCTTTAGCTGAAAAAGCTTTCCAAGAGGCAAGTTACACTGCTGGAAAAGCAGATGCCATCCTAGGCCCATTGGCAGAGCTCACTGATAAGGACAATGGACTTATCAAGCAAAATCAGGAGCTCAAAGCCGAACTTCAGAAGTTGGTCACTGCCTATAATTATTTACAAGGGCACTTTAACTCTCTCTCTCAGATTCCTTTATGAGACTGAGTCAGCCAACAATGACTAAGGGGGAAAGAATGTACAAATCTGGACCTCAAAGTCAGGGGGAATGGGAAGAAGGAGAAGAAAACAAGAAGAAATCTGGAGCTGGTGCGGCTCAGAAAGGAAGAAGAAACATGAAAACTTCCCAGCCACCACTCAGAATCAATGAACCCTCCTCAAGCCAAGCTGCTTTGCAAATAGTAGCTGCTTCCCAGAAACCTACTGAAGGAACTAAAATGATAACAAGGGCCATGGCACAGAAACCTCCAAGGAGTACCAAGGCTCCAAGGAGAAGACAAGTTAAAGGGATTGATGAATCTTCTGAAGAAGAAGAAGAAGGTCAAATCAAGTCCCTGGGCAATGAAGAAGGCTGTAAAACTCACAAGATTTAATCTTGTTGATGATGAGGAAATGATGAAGATGAAGCTCCTCTTCTTCGGAAAAAGGAAAACTGAAAGCCCCTAGCGGCTAAAACACCCTCCGAAATACCAAGTCTATCCAGGTGGTTCTTCAAGCAACAACCCCAAAGAGAATTCAAGACAGAGAAGGAACAGACTGAGAGCTGAGCAAAGACAAAGTCAACTTCCACTCAGGCCAGAAGAATCCAAAATAGAGTATGTGAAGTATGACAATGACTCCTCTGTCTACAGGTGCATCAATCAGAAAAATGGCTATTGGATTCTGGAACTTAAGCATCTATTGGTAAATTCAAGATTTCCAGAACCAATCCATAAACAACTTATGGCATGGAGAAAGGATAAGCCAACCTTGATCAACACCAATCACATTAAAGCCTGGTTGGATTTTGAAGTTGTCAAGAAGGCGAAGCCATGAGAAAGGACCTCTCGATGAATGTCCATATGGAAAGCCGATGATGTGCAGAATCAATATCACAGAACAGCACAAGAGCAAGACTCATTTGTAGAACCCTATGAATCGTTCTATCTAATCAAGATCAATACAAGGTGACATCGGATATCCGAGGATTATCTACGAATACTTCAAGCTTTGGATATCGTAATAGAGCATGCCGGAAGTGGGGAAAGTACCTATGGGTCAAACATTTTGTCAAGAAAAATCCTACCAAAACCTATAAAGAGGTCTGGATTTGCGAGAGACACGAGATGCTCCGTAACAGTTCTCTATGATTATTCTGATGACATCAAAAGGTTTGGAGACAGGAAATTTGCAGACTGATCCATAGAAATACTGTTGAAGACTTGAAGAGATTGAAGACTTGAATACTAGTTTTTTAGGATGCTTACTTGGAGCTTGGTTAATCCTGTTGTCCTAATTTACTATGTAGTTTTTTGTATTTTTGCCGACTGAGCCAAACTTGTTCTATGTATTGAAGTTATCTGTAATCTCTCTTTATAACTTATCTGAAGAACTTACTCTCAGATAGTATTCTATAAAAGATAACTTGTCAGCAAAGATCACACCTTGTGATTTGGTTGATGTTTACTTTCTGCACTTAATTAGATAAATTTGAAGATCTTAAGAAAAGATTAAGTGTTGGATTGTTCACTCATCCAGATTTGTAATAGGTTAGATAGTCATCGTTGACTGATCAAAAAGGGGGAAATTTGTTGGGAAATTCGTTGGGAAATTTGTTAGGAAATTTGTTAGATATTTTGTTAGAAATATCTGTTTAGATTTTGATCAGCAACATGATGACTTATCTTAGTCTCAGAAAGGTGATTAGTACTCTTCGTTCACTTGAACATTGTAAAAGAGGAAATCCACTAAGTATGATAGTCTAGCTAATCTTGTATAGGATGTTAGGTCTCAAAATGTCATTTTTATTTTATGAAGAGAAGACCAAGAAGAAGACATCCAAGCAGAACAAGCTCAACGACATTGAAGACTTGAAGAAACTGCACAAGATTACTGAAATTGTTTTTCAGATATCTTAGCCAGATATCTTGAAGACACTAATAGTTTTATACAAACTGTGTCACAAGAGATATCTGAGAAATAAGAGGCCTATCTGAAAACAAGGAAAGTGTCCACAGATATCTATTCTCAGATACCTTGAGCATTAACCACATTTCTGAAAAAGAAATATATATATTGCAAACAAAGTTGTTTCAATAAATAGTGGTATCTGAAGATTGAAGGTAAGGACATGCAAAGAATCAGATAACACTAGTCTCTGATACAAAGCATAGTTCCGTTGGCACTACAGGACAAAAAGTATAGTACAATGCATTTAATGCACGGACAGAGATGTCTGAATAAAAGCAACGGCAGCTTCTGAAGAAGAAGACAAAACATGCTACAGTACTATACACAGATATCAATAGTTTGAATTTGAGCCTAACGGATACTATTCAAACGGTACTCAAATTCATCTATAAATATCAACACTTAGACTGCTTGAAGAGACACGCGACACACTTTGAAAACGCTGAACATCTTACTCTCTCAAAGCAACTTACTTATCCTCAAAGCTTTCTGTTGCGACCAAAGCTTTTGATCTTGAGTAACACTGAAGTTCTAAGTGTCTTGATCCTAAACAAGCATAGCTATCTGTGAAATAGTTGAAACGAAAAATCAAGTATCTGAGATTCATTCTCTTGAACATTTATCTAAGACTTGGGTCAGTAAAAAGAACAAGATACCATACATTGAAAAGTGTATTAAGTATACTTGATTCACAGAGCTATCTGAATAATTGAATAAGTTATTAAAGAAGCTCGTCTAACAACTCAAACCAAAACCAACACCATAACTGGCGTGGAGTACAAGAAGTACTTAGTTTGAAAAATCAGGGAATAACTCCAAGGTTACCGGAGTATACGAAGTACTTGATTTGGGAAACTAAGGAATAACTCCAAGGTTATTGAGTATAGGAAGTACTTAGCTTGGGAAGCTAGGGAATAAATCAAAGGTTTCTGAGTACAGGAAGTACTTGGCTGAGAAAGCCGGGGAACAACTCAGGGGGAACATTTGGTTGGGAACCAATTGTTTAAGAATCTTAGAATAGGATTATTGTAAGGTAAACTCAATTATCTGTTCTAGTGAATTCTAGGTCTCTGGTAGACCGAAGTGGATTAGTTGGAGGATTACGCCACCTCCAGATACCACTATACTTGCTGTGTTATTTACCTTTCTGTATTTACATTTCAGCAACACACACACACACATTAACTGTTTCTGCACTTATCTTTATTAAGTCTTCTGCTCTCTGATTCTAAGTATCAGATATCTATTTAGATATCTGAGAAATAGTTTTTATCGACAAAAGTTTTATAAGACTATTCACCCCCCCCCCCCCCCCTCTAGTCTTTTACTTTGCCGTTATCTGGACCCACAAGTTGTCCGAATTATTGAATAGATAGTCTCAATAGTAAGAAAAACAGTGCAAGCATATAGAGTGCAATGAAATGAAATTGTCTAATGTGCAAGGAAGTAAAAGCGCATTTGTTTTAAGTTAGCTCGACTTTCCCAGGTGAGAATCAATGGTGTTTGATCTTCCCGGTCTTCTCAGCTCCATTCCTTCCTTGTGAATTAGAGTAGGTGTAGAGGGGACCGGTGTGTGCACCTATATAGTTCCTAGTTTCAACCTGCAGGGGTGAGTATGTGTGTTGGTGGTATGCAACTCACGTTGCTTGCCATGCACCTCTATGGTGCAGGTACGAGCGTGGAGGTTAAAATTTTTTGTTCCAGATAACGGCAAAAGAAAAGACGGGGGGGGGGGGGGGGGTGAATAGTCTTTTACAACTTTTGTCGATAAACACAATTTCTTAGATATTTGTGAAGATATCTGAAACTTAATTTCAGAGAGTGGAAGACTTTTCTGTGATAAGTGCACGTGCTCAACAAGATATAATTGTGTAAATACTCAACAAGGTAAATAAAGCAAGTAATAAGTTGCAGAAAGTAAATAACACAGATCTTTATAGTGGTATCTGAGGGTGGCGTAATCCCTCAACTAATCCACTCGCCCTTTCTCAGGACTTGAAATTCACTAAGATAGATATTGAGTTCTCCTTACAATAAACCTATCCCTTGATTTCCTTTTACACTAGGTTCCCAACCAAGTGTTCCCCCTGAGTTATTCCCTGGCTTTCTCAGCCAAGTACTTCTGCATCGAAACCTTTGAGCTATTCCTTAGTTTCCCAAACTAAGTACTTCCTATGCTCAGTAACCTTGGAGTTATTCCTTAGTTTTCAAAACTAAGTACTTCCTGTACTCCACGCCGTTTCAGGTGTTGGTTAAGGTAGTTTGTCAGGTGAGGAGTCTTAATAACTTTCTCCGTTATGTAGGAATACTCTATAGAACAAGAATCACTTAACACACTTCACAATGTGTGGTGATATGTTCTTTACTGAACCAAGTCTATGTTAAATGTTCTAGAGAATGAAACTTAGATACTTAATCTTTTGATTCAACTCCTTCACAGATAGCAATGCTTGTTAAGGATCAGGACACTTAGAACTTTCGTGCTACTTAGAATTCAAGAGCTTGGTCGCAATAGTAAGCTAGTGAATAAGTAGATTGAAGGCTTATATGCTAGAAAGAATAAGTTCGTAGATGTAAGTTCTTGGTGTTTTCAGTGTGTGTTCAAGCATTCTAAGTGTTGATATTTATAGTTGAAAATCATGCCGTTTTAATAGTATCTGTTAGGCTTAGTGAAATTCAAACTATTGATATCTGTAAATAGTACTGCAGAAGACGTTGTCTCTGTCTGCGCATTTATTGCATTGTACTATTTTTGTCCTATAGTGCCAACAACATGTCCCTTTCTAGAGACCTTCACATCTTCAGATACCTGTTGAAACATTGTTTCCCAGAAACATAGTTTTATCCAGGGTATCTGAGTGTAGATATCTGTGGGCACTTTTCCTCGTTTAGAAACCTTGTGTTTTCAGATATCTTTTGCAAAACTTGTTTATTGAAAAACACTTGTTTATTCAAGATATCTGGACATAGGTATCTGATGACCTTCGTCTTCAGCAATCTTGTGTAGTCTTCAAAACTTCAAAATTGGTTGAACTCTCATGCTGGATGCCTTCTTCTTGGTCTTCTTCAAAGATATAAAAATTACATTCAGAGACCTAACATCCTATACAAGATTTGCTAGACTAACATACTTAGTGATTTTTCTCTTTTTTACAGTGTTCAAGTGATCCAAGAGTACTAACCACCTTTCTGAGCTAAGATAAGTTATTATGTTGCTGATCAAAATCTAAAAAGATATTCCTAACAAATTTCCCCCCTTTTGATCAGTCAACGATGACTATCTTTAAAACCTATTACAACTTGGAAGAGGGAACAATCTAACACTTAATCATTTCTTATGATCTTTTCAATTCATTTTAATTATGTGCAGAAAGTAAACATCAACCAAATCACAAGGTGTGATCTTTGCTGACAAGTTATCTTTCTATAGATTGATATCTGAGAGTAGGTTCATCAGATATGTTACAAAGAAAGTTCACAGATAACTTAATAAAATAAAACATATTACAGCACAGTCAGCAAGATACAAAACACTTAGTTAAATTAGGACAACAGGAGTAACCAAGCTCCAAGTAGACATCCTAACAAACTAGTCTTCAAGTCTTCAAAATCTTCAAGTCTTCAATCAGCAGATCTATGGATCAATTTGCAAATTCCCTATCCCCAAACCTTTTGATATCATCTGAGTAGTCATAGAGTAAGGTCTTGACTATCATCTCAGTGTTTCTGGCAAATCCACATACTTCTTTTTAGGTTTTGGTGGGATTCTTCTTGGCAAATTGTTTGACCCACAGATACTTTCCCCATTTCTAGGCATACTCAATTCTGATATCTGATAGCTTGAAGTATTCATATATGATCCTCAGATATCTGATGTCACCCTTGTATTGATCTTCAGTCATGTAGAATGACTCATAGGGTTCCACAGCAAGTCTTGCTCTTGTGCTGCTCCGGTGATGTTAGAATTCATGCACATCATCCGCTTTCCATAAGGACAATCATCAGAGAGGTCCTTCTTCATGGCTTCTATTCTCTTGATTACTTCAAAATCCAACCAGGCTTTGATGTGGTTGGTGTTAATCAAGACTGGCTTGTCTTTTCTCCATGCCATGAGTTGTTTATGGATTAGTTCTGGAAATTTTTCATTTACCAGTAAGTGCTTGAGTTCCAGAATCTAGTAGCCATTCTTCTGATTAATGAACCTGTAGACAGATGAGTCATTGTTGGTCTTCACATACTCAATCTTGGCTTCTTCAGGCCTGAGTGGTAGTTGAAGTTTTCTTTGTTCAGCTCTCAGCCTGTTCCTCCTTTGTCTTGAATTCTCCCTTGGGGGATTGCTTGAAGAACCACCCTGGATTGACTTGGTATTTCCAGAGGGTGTTTTCGCTGCTAAAGGCTTTGCAACTATGGGCTCAGATAGGCTATCAACCCTTTTTCTTTTTCTGTGAAGAGGAGCTTCATCTTCATCAGTCTCTTCATCATCAAGATCAATTCTTGTGAAAATTTTGCAGCCTTCTTCATTGCCGTGGGATTTGATTGTCCTTCTTCTTCTTCTTCTTCTTCTTCTTCTTCTTCTTCTTCTTCTTCTTCTTCTGAAGACTCTTCAATCCCTCTTACTTGTCTTCTCCTTGGAGCCTTGGTACTCCTTGGAGGTTTCTGTGCCCTGGCCCTTGTTGTCATTCCTTTTTCATGAAGTTGCTGAGTGGTGGCCACTATTTGTAGAGCAGTCTGATTGGAGGAGGGCTCATTTATTTTTAGTGGTGGAAGTGATGGCTGTTCAGATTTCTTCTTGTATCCTCTTCCTTTTTGAGCGCCAGATCCTTTCCCTTATCCTTGATATCCTTCCCCCTTAGTCATTGTTGACTGACTCAGTGTCACAAAGGATTCTGAGAGTGACTCAAAATTCCTTTGCAGATAGTTGTAGGCAGCAACCAACTTTTGCAATTCAGCCTTGAGCTCCTGATTTTGTTTGATAAGTCCTGTTTCCTTATCAGTGAGCTCTGCCAGTGGGCCTTGAGTAGCATCTTCTTTTCCAGCAGCATAGCTAGACTAATTGAGGGCTTTTTCAGCAAGATTATTGTCATCATCCCTTACCATGCCTAGGTCTCTTTGAGCAATGACCAAGCTTGTTGTTCTCTGAGTGATAAACTCAGTGAACTTGTTCATTTCAGCAGTGACTGATGCAATTACTTCTTCATTTTGATGAAACAACTCCTTTCTTAGAGTTGCCAGAACCTGGTATCTGGCCATGTAGTCATGGGAGTTGAGATTTGGTTTCTCACTGAAGCTTTGAGGAGCTATCAGTTTTCTCTTTAAGTGAGAAACTCCCAAGTGTTCTTCTTTATCATCTGAGTCTTCATCCTAGTGATCTTCATCCTCTTGGAAATTTTCATCAATATTTTCTAGCCCAGAAACCATCTCAGAGATGGGCTTCTTTCCTTTCATTGAGGAGGATGGTACTTCTTTGGGTGATGCAGCCTTAGCATCATGCTTGTCTTCAGATACTTGCTCAGTATCTAATTCTTCAGTAATTGTCTGAACAGCAAGCTGGAGTTCTTTCATCTCAGCATAAGCTTCCATTTCCTTGATGGTTTGATCTTCAATCGTTTGGAGATTTGCTTTGGATTCAGCTATCTTCTCTTCCAATTGAAGATTTAGCTGTTGTTCTTCCTCCAACAACTGTTTGAGTTGAGCAACTCTGGCTTGTGCATCCAATATTTTCTGAGTGTTGCCCTCAGAGTGCTCAACTACTTGTTCAGTAGAGTCTTTTTGTTGGGGAGATGGATGTGTAGACTTCTGAGGAGATGGAGGAGGGGAATTTTAGAAGTCCTCTCTCGGTGTGCTTTTCAAAGAATCGAGGCATTGTTTCCTTGTGCAAGCCCTCATGTCCCTGGTGCAGGGGCATCATCATCATCCTTTTTGTCATTATCATCCTTGTGATGGTCAGAAGGAGGTTCTTCAAAATTATTCTCATCTGTTTCCTCCTCATCTTCAGAAACCAGATTGATCACTTCAGGAAGTGTGACCAATTGCCCATTTGCTTCCTCTTGTTCAGAGGGTATGCACTGTAGGGACTTGGGCAAGATTGGCTTGAATGCCTTCTCCATTCTGGTCTAACCATCTGCCTTTTCAAAGGTTTCAATAAGCTTGTGTGCTACTTCCTTTATGAAGTTCTTATTCATCAACGTGGCAAATGCGTATTGCTCAGTTGGAAACATTTCATGCACATAATTCTCCAAGTCAAATGCTCTTGCTCTTCTAGTATGGTGATCAGTGACCCTTGTGATCTCAAACAGATCAGAGCATCTGAGTCTCTGCCATTTCTTAAAACACTTTAGATGCTTTGGCAGAGTATCAGCCTTGAAGAATGGAAGTAGGTCCTTGTTCAAATCTTCAGGGACCACTAAGGCACTAGCTTGAGCCTAAAAGGGAGAGTTTTGAGTTAGTTTCAAAACTTTAGTAGATATCTGGGTTTTAGAGTAGTCAAGTATCTATATTACCTGTGCAACAGCAACAGGCTCAGAAGGTTGGACTACTGAGGTTCTAGGTGCCTCAGATATCTTGGTGTGAGGAGGAGACTTGGAAGTCTGATCCTCAGCATCCTCTCTTTCTTTTTGAACCTGAGAATAAAATACAACATAACACTCAGAGATTTATCAGGAGAGAAACACTTAGACAATTTGATATCTGAGATGTCAATTACCTCCACAGTAGGAGGCTCAGATACTTGTCTCTCAGAAACTTGTACATTTTCTGGTATTCTCTCTGGTGATGAAGGTTTGGTGGCCTCATCAATTTCCATTGGTTGAGGGGATTGAGTGGGCAATTCTCCAGCAACTTCTACTTCTGTTTGAGCCTATGAGTAGAAAGTGTTATGTTTTTAGAAAAATGATCAGAGTAACATTGTGAAGAATATATATATCTAAGATATATACCTTCTCAATAAAAGGCTCAGATACTTGTTCCTCAGAGACTTTGAGAGTCTTTGGTTGATTCTCTGATGAGTCAGGCTTCTCAGCCTCATCATTTTTCTTCTCAGTTGGAGCCTATTAGAAACAAACACTTAGTTAGTCAAGTCTGTATAAAAGATATTTGAAAAGTTATATCTTAAGGAACTCTCTATCACCACATGCTCAGATTCCATAAGAGATGAGGCTCTGGTGGCCTCCTTCTCAGTCTCCGAGGCAAGCTTTCCAGCTTCCTCTTGTTATTGTGTTTCTAATTCAGCCTGTAACAAAGATATTTTAATAAGTAACAAGATTTAAGCATAAGTTATCACAAGTAAAGAGTTAAACCATTCAGCTACCTGAGCTTTGTCAGGCTGACTGGTCTCTGGAACTTGTGAAGTTTCCATGCGTTGGTCTTGTTGTTCTTTGACCACTTCTTTGTTGGAAGTTTGAGGTACTTTGGACCTTTCCTAAGTATGCAACTCAGTTGCCTCCCCTGGTTGATCATTCTGAGCAGATGCCTCAGTTTGATCCCTCCCATTGAGTTGGGGAACCTGCTCATTTACAAGATTTTCTTCAGCAAGGAAAGATGCTGGTATCTCATGCTGTAACTCAAGTATCATCTCAACAACATCCACTATTGGCTGTTGTGGTTGGTGTGGTGATTCTGATCTGGATGAAGAAGGTGATGATGTATGGGGCCTATCCAGATCTGCTTGAGACAGACTTTTAAGTGTTGAGGCAATGGCAGTATCCTCCAACACTAAGTTGCCACTCACCAGAGCATCTTCAATGTGCTTAAGTGTTACTTGCTCTGATGGTGTGTTTTGTCCTGTGACCTTGGACACAGTTGCTTCTTCAGCAACCTTTGAACTAGTTGCCTTCAAAGAACCTCTCGTTCGTTCTCTTTCAAAGAACCTTGGGGATTATGGCTTCCCCCTCATCTTCAGATTCCTCATCGAAATCTGGGATTGAATTATCAACAATCCCTGCTGCTTCTGCAGAGAATGTTTGAAGTTTCTCACTGCTTTTATCAGCATTGATAAGTTCATCAGCAAGGCACTCTGCAACATTGATGAGTTCATCAGCTATGGTCTTAGCAGCATTGATGAGTTCATCTTCATTGATGAGTTCATTAGCAGTGGCTGCAAATATCTGAGAGTCGACATCCACAATGGGTATGCCTTCTGATTTGCCAGCAGACTTCTTTCGTGAAGTTCTGGGCTTTTTGGTCGCAACGGAACCCTCAGATACCTCACCAGTCTTTCGTTTCTTGGAACCTTTCTGAGATGCAGTAACCTTTTTCGTCATGTTTGTATACTCATATTTGTAGAGTAGGTTACTATTGGCCATGTCTGCCATCTCTCTAAGCTCAATGCCAAGGCACTCCAGTAAGTAGCATATCTTCAGTCCATAGCTTACTGTGGCTTTTGGCTCAAAAAGGCCCTTAACGATTTTTGGCTCAAAGTATTGTATCTTCTTCACAAATTTAATGAAGGCGTACTTCCTCCAATTAAAAGGGTTTTCCAGCCTTTTGTTTTGTTGATTCAACAAGAACATCATCATCCAGCGTTCTTGGCTTATCTGGTTAGCTCCTCCTTGTAGACAATCAAAGCATCTATGAAGGATACATGCCAACACATCCCAGTGAACCAGCAGATGTCTGGTTCTGATGTCAACAAGTTTGAAGTCGATGGGTGTGTCTGGCTTGTCAAGATCACACACATCACTGTAGAGATTTTTGACACCCTCAAGGAGATCTTCATCCTTGGTGTCAATTTCAAAATCCTTTCCAAGATTTTGAAGTTCAAATAGCTCACATAAAGCTATTTCGTCCAACAGGATTTCCTGTCCTTAGACTTTAGTCTTGATAGACAATGTCTCAGTGCCTTCAGAGACTTTGGAAATAATGGAGTTGTTGTGACACTCCAGGACATCCAGTGAAGAAACTCCACTGGGAAGAGCAGATAGAAAGCCCTTGATTTGTGCCTTTTCAAGCATATCAAGTACCAACTTTCTGTCAGCCTGGTTTTCTATTGCAGCGACAAGGTATTCCTCAATCATGGCACCACCCCAAATCATCCTATGATTTGAAGTCCATTGATCAGGATTGAACTCTCCAGTCAACCGTTTGTTTGTTATAACCAACACTGGTGCTTGCTTTTCAGCAGTACCAGAGATAGTAGCTTGGGATTTCTGAGTAGAAGCACGTTTGGGAGCCATCTCTTTAAATAGTAGTAGTTTTTGAAACTTGGAAAGAGATTAGGGTAAAGGATTAGTAATTCTTTGTAGAAAAACTAAGAAGGAATCAGTAGTTGTAGAGAAAATTGCAGGGAGATTTGAGAGTATTTTGCAGTTTTTGTGCAAGGGCAAATGTAGGATTATGTGAAAGTGATTTCTTTTGCCAAAATCCTATATATATAGCATTTTACTCTCAACAAACATATACATACAAATTGATTTTGTACATATGTATCTGTGCAAATGCAGATAGGCGTGGGCAAAATTCGTTTCGCATTAAATGCTTAGTGGGCCACATCTGAGTTTTTACAGTCCACTATTTTACTAAGAATTGATCTCGTCTGTTAAGATCAAACGCCCATTTCATCAAGGGTCACGATTGCTTCTTCAGCAATAATCACAATCAGTAATTGTAATTGTGCCCAATTAATGAAATTTGGCATAAGGCTTTCTGAATCACAACTCTTTTCTGTGACTAGGGGACAGTCTTTGGACTTATGTAGTCAGTTCAGAGACTGTGTGTAACTTAACATATAAATGGAAAGATACAAAACACCAGAGATGTAGTTGACTGAATACAGTTGTACCACATTTCTCTTTTGTGTTCCCCCTCACTAGGTGATCTAGATATCTGAGTACCTGTCTCAGAAATCTTCAGATAGACATTTTACCCTTCAACCTTTGATATCTGAGTACCCTTCTCAGATATCTTTTTGCTATGTGTTTCACTTTTTGTCTTTGATATTCTGGATTACCGTTCCAGATATCTTATCTCTTCTTTCTGAATTTCTGTCTCAGAGATTAGAACTTTTCAGTTCCTTTGGTAGCTCCATTAACCCAAGACTCTGTCTTAAGGTTAAGAACCTGCTTTCTTGCAAAGGCTTTGTAAAGATATCTGCAAGTTGGTCTTCGGTACCAATCTTGAGTATCTCTATATTGCCTTTTTCAACATGGTCTCTAATGAAGTGGTGTCTAACATCAATGTGCTTTGTTCTTGCATGAAACTTAGTATTCTGAGTTATGGCAATAGCACTTGTGTTGTCACATAAAATTGGAGTTTTCTCTTCATTGATCTCATTGTCTTTGAGTTGTTGTATCCACAATATCTGTGACGCAAAACATCCAGAAGCAATATATTCAGCCTCTGTGGGAGATGTGGCAATTGAGTTTTGTTTCTTACTGAACCATGATATTAATCTGGCACCAAGAAATTGACAAGTTCCTGAGGTGCTTTTTCTATCAATCAATGATCCAGCATAGTCAGCATCAGAATAGCCAACTAAACTCAATCCACTGTCATTTGGATACCACAATCCAACTTCTACAGTACCCTTTACATACCTTAATATTTTCATAGCAATGTTGTAGTGTGATTGCATTGGATTTGTCTGAAATCTAGCACACACTCCAACTGCATATTGAATATCAGGTCTACTTGCAGTGAGGTACAGTAGAGACCCAATCAATTTCCTATACTTGTGTTCTATAACACTCTTGTCAGATTCAGTATAGGTCATTTTGGTTCCAATGCTCATAGGTATCTTAGCATTCTTTTCAGAAGGCTTTAGATTAAACTTGTTGAGCATATCCTCTGCATACTTTGTTTGACTAATGAATATTCCATCATTAAGTTGCTTGACTTGCAATCCTAGGAAGTAGTTTAATTCTCCCATCATGCTCATCTCAAATTTACTTTTCATTAGCTCAGCAAAGTCTTCACAAAGTTGCTTGTCTTTAGATCCAAATATAATGTCATCAACATATACTTGAACCAAAAGTAGTTTTCCTTTATGGTTCAAAGTAAAGAGTGTTTTATCAACATCTCCTTTCTTGAAGCCACTTTCCAGCAAGTATTTGGCTAAAGTACCATACCATGCTCTCGGAGCCTGTTTCAGTCCATACAGAGCTTTCTGAAGCTTATAAACTGTTCTACTTTCTGTGGAAACCTCAAAGCCTGGTGGTTGTTCAACATAGACTTCTTCAGCACGTTCACCGTTTAGGAATGCACTTCTAACATCCATCTGATAAACTTTAAAGTTACTATGAGCTGCAAAGGCTAGAAATAGTCTAATTGCATCCAATCTTGCAACTGGAGCATATGACTCGTCAAAATCTAGTCCTTCTGTCTGGGTGAATCCCTTGGCAACCAACCTTGCTTTGTTTATGGTTATTTCACCAGACTCATTCATTTTATTTCTGAAAACACACTTGGTTCCAATTACATATATTCCGTCAACAAATAGAACCAGTTTCCAGACTTTGTTTCTCTCAAATTGATCCAACTCTTCTTGCATTGCAGAGATCCAATCTTGATCCTTCAATGCTGCTTCTATAGTTTTAGGTTCAATATTTGAGATGAAACATCCATAAAGAGAGTCAGCAATTGCTCTCCCAGTTCTAACTCCTTGGTCTAAAGGACCAATCACATCCTTGGCAGGATGATTTCTTATCCATTTCATAATGGATTTTGAACTAGTAGGATCAATATCATTTTGATCTGAATGTGAATCAATATGATCTTGATAGGATACTTGTGCAGTATCTGAAATATCTGGCAAATGGGAAATGCCATGGATATCTGACACTTTTTCAGTGTTAGAGATATCTGGAATTTGATTTTCAGCAATCTCATTCTCAGAATCCTCTTCATGATGAAGGTTCTCAGTAACCTGTTCCATTTCTAGAATTCTCATAGGAAATTCTCCATCATGTCTTAGAGTCATCTGGTTGTTACTAAGCAATGATTGCTTTTCATCGTCAGAGTCATCCTCTAAGTGAATGACAGGGTTGTTTGCTTTTGAGGATTCTTCTCCAGAATCATTAATCATTAGTTCTTTGAACCTATCTGAGAGTTCTTCATTCAAGAGTACTTTCTTGTTTCCTTCGTAGAAGACCACATGAACAGATTCTTCAATCTTTTGCGTTCTTTTGTTGTAGATTATGTAGGCTTTGCTATTCAGAGAATAACCAAGAAATACTCCATCTGCTTTTGGTTGAAATGTTCTCAAGTATTCTTTTCCATTGTTAAGAACAAAACATCTACAACCAAACACCCTTAGATGTTTGATACTGGGGGGTCTACCAATGAAAAGTTCATAAGGAGTTTTGTCATGGTGTTTGTTAATCAAACATCTATTTTGAGTGTAGCAGGCTGTGTTAACAGCTTCAACCCAATAGATTTCACTTATTTCAGTGTCAGCAAGCATTGTTCTTGCTGCTTCTTTTAGGGTCCTATTCTTCCTTTCAGCAACACCATTTTGTTGTGGTGTTCTTACTGAAGATAGTTGATGTTGTATACCTTTACAGGTACAAAACTCTTTTTTGTACTAGTTCACAAACTCAGTACCATGGTCTGTTCTGATTACAGATACCTTGTTATTTTTCATGACTTCAAGCTTATTCAGCAAGTTGGGTATCTCAACCCTTGCATCAGATTTATGTTTTAGAAATACAACCCAAGTGAATTTTGAGTAATCATCAACAACAACTAGACCATACTTCTTTCCTGCATAGCTAGTTACAGAGGATTCAAAAAGATCCATATGTAACATTTGCAGTGGCCTTTCACTGGAGTGTCTAGTTTTAGACTTGAAAGATGTTTTGGATTGTTTTTCCATTTGGCAAGCTGAGCATATACCATCTTTTCTATATACCATTTTGGGTAAACCAACCACCAATTCTTTCTTGGCTAGCTTGTTCAGAGTTTTGAAGTTCAAGTGACTCATTCTTTTATGCCATAGCCAGTTTTCTTCAGTGTGGCTAGATTGACTCACCAAGAGACATTCTTCAGTGTAACCAATTCTTTCTTGGCTAGCTTATTCAGAGTTTTGAAGTTCAAGTGACTCATTCTTTTATGCCATAGCCAGTTTTCTTCAGTGTGGCTAGATTGACTCACCATGAGACATTCTTCAGTTGTGGCAGATGCCCAGTCAGCAACATAAAGATTTCCTTTTCGCCTAGCAACCAAGACTGTCTACTTTGACTCATTGTCAATTACTTTGCATAGTTTGACTTGATCTTTACAGTGTACCCTTTGTCTACCAATTGACTCATGCTTAGGAGATTATATTTCAATCCATTTACATGTAGTACTTCAGAGATTGTAAGAGCTCCAAACTTCAGATTACCAAAACCTATGGTTGGATTTTCATCTCCTCCAGCAAATCTAATAATTGGTCCTTTATCGCATTTTCTGTAGTTAATCAGATTTTCTTTGTCTCCTATCATGTGCTTCCCACATCCACTATCAAAATGCCACTTCGGGTTCTTCCTCAGAGTGTTCTGCACAAGACAGGAAACATGGAGTTAGGCTCTCATTCCAACAACGGAACCTTCTGGACTAAGAATCTCCCTGTAGGAATCCATTTCTGAATGAACTTCCTTAGGGTATTCTTTTGTCTTGTTGGAACATAAGGAGGAATTAAATGATTAGTGTCATTATCATTTAAAGCTATTTTCCTTCTTGGTGTGTTCCTTGGTGCTCCTCGTGGTGCTTTTAGATTCCTGTCAGATTGGTGAGTCTGCTTTTCAGCAAACTTAGCTTTCCTTTCCAGACTTCTTCTAGCCCTGGCATTCAGAGTGGTCGTAACCTGTTCTTTCTTCCACTTCTGATGACAGCTATATGCAATCCTGGCTTTCATCCATCGTCCTTGCTCTTGTTTATACTCACGAGCGAGTTGTTTCCTGATGGTTTTATATCCAATTCCATTTCGAGCACCTGGTGCTGTCTAAGTTCTCTTCTCAGCAGCTTTGCTAGTCTCTGGAACGTCTTTCTTTCCAGAAAACGTGATGTTGGAAAATTTGCCTGCTCCTGCAATTTTTCCTTTCTGAGCGACATAGCACTGTGGGTGATTACACTTTTCAGTGTTATGTTTCTTACAGAAATATTCCAAACAGTTTTCTTTTGGACTTGTTTTTCCCACAAAGGTTTGGTCGCGACTGCCTTTCCTTTGTCAACAACCTTAGCTTTCTGACCAATGTTGTAGGTTATTTGAGAACCATTTTGCTGAGCACTAACAAACGTTATTCTTTCGTCACTCTTATTCAGAGTAGTAGAGCTATTTGTTTGTGTGTCCAGCCCAAGTCCTCCCTTTTCTGAAGGGTCTCTTAAATAAGAGTGCACTTCTGTAAGAGTATCATTAGCTTTGGCATAGGATTGAAAAGATAGTTCTTTGGCGACTTCTTTCTTCTTGAGTTCTGCATTTTCAGAAAGAAGATCTTTATTTTCCTTTTGGAGTATATCCATTGCCTTTCTGTGTAACTTCTCCATCTCAGATATCTGTGCTTTGAGAAATGCATTTTCAGCATCCTTTTTCTCAGATATCTTGAGTAATTGTGAATTTTCCCTCTCAAGAGAATTCTTTTCTTCTTCAAAAATGTCGGCTCTAACTCGGACCATTTGATATTCTCTTTTGTAAAGATCAAGTTCTCTTCTGAGATATTCTAAATATCTGATTTCTTCCTCATCACTCTCATAATTTATGAATTGAGAAATGTTGGTTACCTCGTCAGCCATAAGGCAAGGCTCAATGTTGGAGCAATCTGGATAGATCTCCTCAGCAACCCCACATAATTCCCTTTTCTTTTGACCAAAGTCAACTAATTCATGAGTGATGCCACATAATTCTGGAGAAGGTAGTTTGGAGTCATCTGAGTCTTCTTCCTTAGATTCTGACTCAATATCAAGAGCATCTAGTTGGATTTGAATCTTTTTCCTTTCTTCAGTGAGCAAAGCTCTCTGACCTCTCCTGAAGTTTCTTCTATCTTTCTTGTCACCTGTCTTTAGCTTATTGAAAACAGGGCAGTCTCTTTTAAAATGACCAGGTTTCTGACAATAGAAACATATATCATTTCCGAAATCTGCTTCCTCAGTACTAGATGCTTGCTGAGCCGGTTTGTTCAGCGAGCTTGATATATAGCTGCATATTCTTGTACTGGTGCTAGTTTGAGCCTAGATGCTTTTTCAGCTTCTCTTTGGCTTTTCTTCTCTCAATCTCCCGACTGACATATTTTCTCATTTGCTTTACAGCAAGAGCATCTTCCTCAGTCATTTTCTTGGTATCCTTCTTTCCAGAAGTACCTTGTGTTACTAAAGAAACATTGTGTACTTTCTCAACAATTGTTTGTTCTCTCTGAGTAGTTTCATAGTTGACAGTAGCTAAGTGGGAAAAGAGTTCTACTGGAGTGTTATTTGGCATTCCTTGGTTGAAATAAAAATACTGAGTATGTTCCCAGTTTTGATTCAAGCTTCTCACGATAGTCTTAACCTTTTCAGAGTTAGAGTATCTCTCACTTTCACCAAGTGCAGCCATTTCACTTATCAGTGTTGTAAATCGGAAATCTAGTTCTTCAAGAGTCTCTGTGGGACCTTGTTTAAAGTTTTGGAATTTAAGCTTCAAAACTTCGAACTTATTTTCCTTTGTTTTCTCAGTGCCGACACAGATTTCTTCAATCAGTTGCTAGGCCACTTTCATCGTTTTTGCACCCCACAGTTTACACTGTATGTGCTCTGGAGTGGAATGTATGATGATATTGCGAGCCTGACCATCTAGTCGATTTCTCTTGGCATCTTCCGTTGTCCAGAGCTCTCTGGGCTTTGGCTCATAAACAATTTGACCAGTAGGTCTTCCACTGGTTGAAGCACTTGTTTGTGAGGAACCACCACTTGGTTCTTCATCAGTGGGAACTATGTCTCTACCATTGGAAACCTCCATGACCAGCTTGAGTTGTTGAATTACTATGGGGCCATTCTTTATTACTTCGATCATTTCGTCACTGATGGCTTCTTGGTGGAGCATCATGTTGTTCTTCCATTTCTCATAATTCTCTGGCTTGAGAATTGGAGCATCACTTAAAGACATCCTGCAGTAAACACACTAAACAGACAAATCAAGTGTAGGTGAAAAGCAGTTAGTGGTCACTTATCTGGGATCTAGGTTCAGTGCAAAAGGCTTGGGAACCTCTTGCTCTGATACCACTTGTTGGTCCACCAGATAACGGCAAAAGAAAAGACTAAACGGGGGGGGGGGGGGGGGGAAGGGGGGGTTTAATAGTCTTTTACAACTTTTGTCGATAAACACAATTTCTCAGATATCTGTGAAGATATCTGATACTTAATTTCAGAGAGCGAAAGACTTTTCTGTGATAAGTTCACGTGCTCAACAAGATATAAGTGTGTAAATACTCAGCAAGGTAAATAAAGCAAGTAATAAGTTGCAGAAAGTAAATAACATAGATCTTTATAGTGGTATCTAAGGGTGGCGTAACCCTCAACTAATCCACTCGCCCTTTCTCAGTACTTGAAATTCACTAAGATAGATATTGAGTTCTCCTTACAATAAACCTATCCCTTGATTTCCTTTTACACTAGGTTCCCAACCAAGTGTTCCCCCTGAGTTATTCCCCGGCTTTCTCAGGCAAGTACTTCCTGTACTCAGAAACCTTTGAGCTATTCCTTAGTTTCCCAAACTAGGTACTTCCTATACTCAGTAACCTTGGAGTTATTCCTTAGTTTCCCAAACTAAGTACTTCCTGTACTCCACGCCGTTTAAGGTGTTGGTTAAGGTAGTTTGTCAGGTGAGTAGTCTTAATAACTTTCTCAGTTATGTAGGAATACTCTATAGAACAAGAATCACTTAACACACTTCACAATGTGTGGTGATATGTTCTTTACTGACCCAAGTCTATGTTAAATGTTCTAGAGAATGAAACTTAGATACTTAATCTTTTGATTCAACTCCTTCACAGATAACAATGCTTGTTAAGGATCAGGACACTTAGAACTTTCGTGCTACTTAGAATTCAAGAGCTTGGTCGCAATAGTAAGCTAGTGAATAAGTAGATTGAAGGCTTGTATGCTTGAAAGAATAAGTTCGTAGATGTAAGTTCTTGGTGTGTTCAGTGTGTGTTCAAGCATTCTAAGTGTTGATATTTATAGTTGAAAATCATGCCGTTTGAATAGTATCCGTTAGGCTTAATGAAATTCAAACAATTGATATCTGTAACTAGTACTGCATAAGACGTTGTCTCTTTTCAGAGATTTCCTCTTTTGTTCAGATGTCTCTGTCTGCGCATTTATTGCATTGTACTATTTTTGTCCTGTAGTGCCAATGAAACTATGCATGCTTTCTGAAGCATTGCATGTCCCTTTCTAGAGACCTTCACATCTTCAGATACCTGTTGAAACATTGTTTCCCAGAAATATAGTTTTATCCAGGGTATCTGAGTGTAGATATCTGTGGACACTTTTCCTCGTTCATAAACCTTGTGTTTTCAGATATCTTTTGCAAAACTTGTTTATTGAAAAACACTGGTTTATTCAAGATATGTAGACATAGGTATCTGATGACCTTCGTCTTCATCAATCTTGTGCAGTCTTCAAAACTTCAAAATTGGTTGAACTCTTTTGCTGGATGCCTTCTTCTTGGCCTTCTACAAAGATATAAAAATTACATTTAGAGACCTAACATCCTATACAAGATTTGCTAGACTAACATACTTAGTGATTTTCCTCTTTTACAGTGTTCAAGTCAACCAAGAGTACTAACCACCTTTCTGAGCT
The DNA here is from genome assembly GCA_026545765.1 of Plantago major. Classification (NCBI taxonomy): domain Eukaryota; kingdom Viridiplantae; phylum Streptophyta; class Magnoliopsida; order Lamiales; family Plantaginaceae; genus Plantago; species Plantago major. The sequence goes on from JAIFAC010000011.1 coordinate 300,904, forward strand.
AAGATAAGTCATTATGTTGCTGATCAAAATCTAAAAAGATATTCCTAACAACAATCGCCTAAGCAGCAACATATCCTTCTCCATCTCCTTGCCTTTAATCTGTGTCGATTCCACAACCACAAAATCAGCCATAAAAGTGTCCCAATCCAATGTAACTGGGATATCCTCAATAACCCCCATGCACCTACTTCTCGTCTCATTGGCCAATGTGACGAAGCATTTGCTGGGCTCCAAACCCTTCAAATCCATCTCCTCATAGGTCGCAAAAGTCATCAGATTAACCGCTGCTTCTGTGTCTACGATGCCAGTCACCTCGGAAGAATTACCTATCCCAACCACCAAGTCGAAACTGTTGGCATCATGATGCCAGTCACCTCGGAAGAATTACCTATCCTAGCCACTTTTGCACTCGCCTCCTCCACTGGAGTCGCACTACTAGGTGTGGCTACCTCAACTACCTCCTGTACCTCAACTATTTCCTGTGGTCCAGTAACCTGTGGTGCCTCAAACTGGGCTAGCATTTTGTTCTGATTTCAGGTACAAGTAGTCAGAACTGTCTTCACTCTTGCTGGCTTGTCGAAGGATACCTCCACAGTGAGAACCCTATTGGTTTCTACAGTAGTTGGAAACTTACCCCTTTCCCTCTGATGAAGATGCCCAACCAAATCACCTAGAGTCTTCTCAAGCTGCCTCTAGGACTGGTCAATACTGTCAAACCTCTGGTCGTTCTTGCTCTGGTTCTTCTATGCCTCTGCCTAGAACCTTTCTGACCTCACCATGTGATTACGGATCTCCTAGGCTGAACCTGAGTCTGCTGAACTGGAACTTGCTGAATTGGAACCTGTTGCTCTTGTGGTGCATTCTCATAGAAGTTATTGTCATAGCTCAAGTTGGCACGTTTGGGTTAAAGGTTTGAATCCTAGGCCCTCCTGTGTTACCACCTTGGTTCCCCCTGTAGTTCCCTTGCTGTCTAATCTATACCCAGTTGACTACCTCCGGAGTCGGGTTCTCATTCATAATCTCAGGAAGCCTACACATGCTGGCACCATGCCCAAAATTGCCGCATAGATTGCACCTCTCACTTACCTGTGATACCGGGTCGGAGACATTGCCAAGCATCCTCATCTGCTTAATCTGTTAGGCCAGGTACTAGGTCCCGGTGCCTCTTCCACCGACTTCACCTTGGCTCTCCTGGATCTTCCACGCATTCCCTTAAGCTGAGAGATAGCGGACAATTTCTCGAAGGCCTCATTCAAAGCTGTTGGAGATGCTATAACTATGGTCCCATTAACTGTCATATCCACTATATTCTGCGCCTCCCAGTCCAATTCCTCATAAAACTTGCAGCACAAATCCATCTCACTCATCCTGTGATGAGGGCACTGAGAAAGCAGGTTCAGGAATCGTTCCCTAGCCTCATAGAAGCTCTCATCGCTCATCTGCATAAACTTCTCTATCTGGGTCCGAAGCTGCCTAGTCTTCTTTGCAGAGTAAAACTTGTTCATAAATGCCCTGTAAAGATCATCCCAAGTCCGGAAAGACCCTTCCTGCTGGTTCAGAAGCCAGCTCTTAGCCTTATCCTGCATGCACATAGGAAAAACTTTCTTCCTAATTTCCTCATCAGTAACAGTGATCTCCCCAACAGTAAGCGGAATCATAGCAATCAATGCTTCAAACTCTTTTAGGAACCTGATCACGTCTTCATTAGCCATCCCATAGTACTTGGGCAGGTCATGGAAGTGATAAGCCTTGATCTCCATATTCCTAGGTTCATTGGAAAGCACAACAGCTGACCTCCCGGCCTTAATCTCACCAGGCTGCATGTAGGTTCCATAGGTGATCTCTGCTACCTCAGCAATTTGTTGGTTTATCTCTGTGTTTCCTACCATTGCGATTGCTGCTAAGTTCTGTCTTCTAAGCCGACGAACATGTCTATCGATCTCATCCACTGGAGTTTGCAAAGGTGTTTCTTGTGATCTCCTTCCAAGCATAAACTTGTAGTGAAATCTACACAATAAAAAACCTCGAAGAATCTTAGTTTCCGTTAGTGTAATAAACAACAGGTTGAAAAACAAACAAATAAAAATTCGCAATCAACTGCTACAATAGGAATTGATTCCCCGGCAGTAGCGGCAAATTTGATGTGCTCAAATTACTACTTAGAAAACAAGTAGAAGCAGTTGTTGTAAACAGACAATGCTAACCACTGAATCGTTCACTAAGAAATCAATTAAGCTACCACAACGGTTTTAAAGCAAATAGTTACTTGTGAAAACAGATTGATTTGTAAGCTGGTTGTTCCTAAAAACTAGAAATAGATAAAGCAAATAACGGTTTTCAACAATGAGAGAAGATGAACACAGTAGTAATGATCAAGTAATGCTAATTCGTTCTAGGGCAATTGTTCATATTTGTCACACGGTCGGTGTACATAAATCGATAAATCCAACCTCAACCAATCGTCATTTGAAAGTTTTGAACTAGAGAAATCGTGGGTCATCAATCCACGATCCTTAACCGCAAACGATTTAGAAAATCTTGAACTAGCGAATTGGATTGAACTAGCTATATGAATGAATCATCACCCTAGAAGCGAATACGCAAATCCGTCACATAGCTACTATGTTCGGAGTGATTTAGCTACTCATATTAGAAGAAAAGATCAAAGAATTCAAAGTGTTGCATATGATAAACATAGACATATTGATAATCGCACACAAGCTCAAACAAATTGAAAAACAACAGCAATATGAATCGAAGAGATAAACGATGGAGAATTATCAAATATTACCAGGAATTCGGTATCAATCCTTCAACAATGATCAAAACCAAGCTCCAATTATGTCTCAATGACAAAGTATCAATATGGAGCTTTTTCTAAGAACTAGGTCAAAAAGAAAGTATGTGAAAAGATCACAATTCTAAGCTAATAAGGGAAAATAAACAATCTGTTCTGCGCCTCTCGTCGCGGCGGAAGAAATATCTCTCCGCGGCGAGCCTTCTTTATCGAAATGTATATATCCCTCGCATAATCTCGCTGCGGCGAGAAAAATACTCCGCCACAGCGAGCTTCGATCTTCAAAACAGGGAAATTCATAGAAGCACAAACTGGACCCCTATATATACACACTTATCTGTAGGGAAGAAAAGGGGCTGTAAAAACCGGAAGAACCAAGAACTTCCAGAGTACCCGTTAGCCAATACGGAAGAGTCTAGTACATGACTATAAAGGTACACCAGCACGCAAGTCACTATAGCTCCCATTCTCTTTTCTTTTTCACTCTACTCTTGAGGACATGCTTGAGTTTAGGTTTGGGGAGGGGGAATGTGCTCTCTAGTGTCTTGTCTGCATTTTTAGAGTCTTTCTTCCTTTACTTTCTGTATATTTTTGGTCATTTTTTCTATTCTTCTTCTCCCTTCTAGAGTCTTTCGTGAGTCGTTCTTCCAAGTTATGAAAGCTTCTACTGTGATTGTTAAATTTGCTAGCTGCTTATGTTTTGCATGATATTTAACTGAAAGTGGCATAGTGGATTTAAAATCCTATAACTCTGTTTTTCTTGTAAATAGAAAATTTGTTTATCTCTTTAGTCCAAAAAGCCGGTGAGAAACTTTAAAGCCGATGAAAAAATATTGTACCGGCGCCTGTGTGATTCTTCGGGAAGTGCAAACTCCCTTGTTTGCGCCTCTCCATGCTCATGTGTACTATGTTAAGTTAAGTATGATGAATGGCATGCTCTTCATGATTCATTTTATCAAAGCCAGTGCATTGTGAATAACCGGTTTGGGGAGAAGAATTTTGCTGTGCCGATATGCTTATTTATACTTGTAATCTGTACTACTTCCCCTTATTAGTTGATTCGTCTTGGAGTGTATCTTTGGTGCTTGTCATCACCGTACTCATGTTGGGCATGTTTTAGATACTACCTATATACCGGCGTGGTCCTAAAAAGCCATATGTCCGTGAGGGTTGATGGCACGTATACCAAACTGACACGTACAAAAGTGCGGACTTCGGTAAAACAGACACTACCAAAAAAAATTGAGACTAAAAGAGTCCATAGTGGCCAAATTGATTAGCATGTAATTCATTGTATGCAAAGATGTGGTGATATGGATGTTTGGTTGTATGCTCTGACAAGTTGCTGCACGCAAGGAAAAAGTCCCTTCTGACTTAACTAATTGAGTACATTGCATGAGGTATTTGAGGCACCTTTGTGACGAAAGTCACCTTCCTTTTCTCTTGTTGTTTCTTGAGTGATTAACCCACTGGACACTTCCAGAGTGTGAGAGAGAGATGCATAGGATTCCCTTGTGAGGGACTGGAGAATTAGACTTAAATTCTATTTACTTGAGAAACTTTCTTGTAGGATTTTCTGTGCACTATTCTATCAAGGTTAGTTGAGTGCAAACCCTTTGTGTCTTGTGAACTTAATGCTTACAATGGTAGAATTCGGTCACTTGAAAGTCTAACTCGTTTGTGTGTCTCTTGTTGTCGTTGTCTAGAGTCTAGTTTGTTTTTAGTTTGTTTGTTTGCTCGAGGACGAGCAAAGGTTCGGTTTGGGGAGTTTGATGAGACGATAATTTAGAGTCTCATTTAGTCCGTTTTAGCGGTCTTTGTTCTTAGTTTTATAGTGGTTTTTGTACAATTTTACGCTTTGGTGTTTTGATTTCCTTTTGCAGGAATTAATGATTTTAAGCTAATACGGGAAAAAGCTGCTTAGCATGGCTCGCCGCGGCGAGGCATTTTTTCTGCCGCAGCGAGATTTTACGAAGCTGGAAGGTTTGAGCTGCAGAGAGACTCACCACAGCGAGGAAATCGGTCCGCCGCAGCGAGATTAAGCGAGGCGATATATATTATGACAAAAGAAGACTCCCTGCGGCGAGAATTTACGAGGCTAATTCTTGGAATGCTGTAGAGGCTCGCCACAGCGAGGAAATTGGTCCGCTCCGGCGAGAAGCGCAGAACAAATTTTTGTCTTCCTTATTAGCTTAGAATTTGAATTTTTTCTTTCATACTTTCTTTTAACATAGTTCTTAGAAAAAGCTGCATATTCATACTTTGACATTGAGACATAATTGGAGCTTGGTTTTCACCATTGTTGAAGGATTGATATCGAATTCTTGGTAATTATTGATAATTCTCTATCGTTTATCTCTTCGATTCGTATTTTCTTTTGTTTATCGAATTGTATGAGCTTGCGTGCGATTATCAACATGTCTGTGTTAATCATATGAAATACTTCGAAATCTTTGCTCTTTGCTTCTACTATGAGTCTATACCACTCCGAACACGGTAGTTATGTGACGGTTTTGCGTATTCGCTTCTAGGGTTAGGATTCGTTCGTATAGGTTCGTCTAGTTCAAAATCTTCGTAAAAACCTTCAATCCAATAAGCTAGTTCAAGATTTTCAAAATCATTTTCAGTTAAGGATCGTGGATTGATGACCCACGATTACTCTAGTTCAAAACACTCAAATAACGATTGGTTGAATTGGATTGATTGATTTTTGTACGCCAACCGTGTGACAAGTATGAACGATTTCCCTAGAGCGAATTAGCATTACTCGATCATAACTGCTGTGTACTCTCTATCTCATTGATTTTAACATTTACATTGCTTTATCTGATTTCTAGTTTAGAAAGTATTCAAAACTCAAATCATTCATTTGTTTTCACAAGTAACTGTTTTCTCTCAACTCATGGTGGTAGCTTAATTGGTTCCTTAGCGAACGACTCCGTGGTTAGCATTGTCTGTTTACAACAACTGCTTTCTGCTTCTTTTCTAAGTAGTAATTTGAGAATATCATGTGGCTGAAAAGCCAAAGACACCAGAGGATATACCAGAGACTTCAAAGGTCTCTGAGAAACACATATCTGAGCCTCCTGTCAGAGAGGTAGAAATCTCAGATACCAGTGTTTGTGAAGTCCTACTGAATCTTTCTATGTGTACTAACACTTTTTATTCTCAGGATCAGAAAGAAATAGATGTTGGTGAAGAATAGACATCCAAGTCTCCTCAACCAATAGAGATATCTGAGGGCCTTCAACCTCTCAAGTGAAGATATATGAGATTGTTGTTGCGACACATGTAACTTAGATACTTACAACACTTACTAATCAGATATCTGAACAAGTTTTGTTACTTAATCAAAACCACTCTATTTTCTTTCAGGCTGAAAATGAGGGTACTTCACAGCAAACTACAAGAGTAGTTACAACTAATGAAGATTTCCATGAGTTGTATTAGGAATATCTATTTAGATTTTGATCAGCAACCTAATGACTTATCTTAGCTTAGAAAGGTGGTTAGTACTCTTAGTTCACTTGAACACTGTAAAAGAGGAAAATTACAAAGTATGTTAGTCTAGCAAATCTTGTATAGGATGTTAGGTATCTGAATGTAATTTTTATATCTTTGAAGAAGACTAAGAAGAAGGCATCCAGCAGGAGAGTTCCACAAATTTTGAAGTTTTGAAGACTGCACAAGATTGCTGAAGACGAAGGTCATCAGATACCTATGTCCAGATATCTTGAATAAACAAGTGTTTTTCAATAAACAATTTTTGCAAAAGATATCTGAGAACACAAGGTTTCTGAACGAGGAAAAGTGCCCATAGATATCTACACTCAGATACCCTGGATAAAACTATGTTTCTGGGAAACAATGTTTCAACAGGTATCTGGAGATGTGAAGGTCTCTGGAAAGGGACATGCAATGCTTCAGAAAGCGTGCATAGTTCCGTTGGCACTACAGGACAAAAAATAGTACAATGCAATAATTGCACAGACAGAGACATGTGAACAAAGAGGAAATCTCTGAAAGGAGACAACGTCTTCTGCAGTACTATTTTCAGATATCAATAGTTTGAATTTGAATTGAGCCTAGCGGATACTATTCAAACGGCTTCAAATTAAACTATAAATATCACCACTTAGAATGCTTGAAATACAAACTGAATACACAGAACGAACTTATTCATTCAAGCATACAAGCCTTCACCCTACTTACTCTTTAGCTTACAGTTGCGACTAAGCTCTTGAATTCTAAGTAGCACGAAAGTTCTAAATGTCCTGATCCTTAACAAGCATTGCTATCTGTGAAGGAGTTGAATCAAAAGATCAAGTATCTAAGTTTCATTTTCCAGAACATTGAACATAGACTTGGATCAGTAAAGAACATATCACCACACATTGTGAAGTGTGTTAAGTGATTCTTGTTCTATAGAGTATTCCTACATAACTGAGAAAGTTATTAGGACTACTCACCTGACAAACTACCTTAACCAACACCTTAAACGACGTGGAGTACAGGAAGTACTTAGTTTGGGAAACTGAGGAATAACTCCAAGGTTACTGAGCATAGGAAGTACTTAGTTTGGGAAACTAAGGAATAGCTCAAAGGTTTCTGAGTACAGGAAGTACTTGGCTGAGAAAGCCGGGGAATAACTCAGGGGGAACACTTGGTTGGGAACCTAGTGTAAACGGAAATCAAGGGATAGGTTTATTGTAAGGAGAACTCAATATCTATCTTAGTGAATTTCAAGTCCTGAGAAAGGGCGAGTGGATTAGTTGAGGGATTACGCCACCCTCAGATACCACTATAAAGATCTGTGTTATTTACTTTCTGCAACTTATTACTTGCTTTATTTACCTTGATGAGTACTTACACACTTATATAATGCTGAGAACTTGCACTTATCACAGAAAAGTCTTCCGCTCTCTGAAATTAAGTATCAGATATCTTCAGAGATATCTGAGAAATTGTGTTTATCGACAAAAGTTGTAAAAGACTATTCACCCCCCCCCCCCTCTAGTCTTTTCCTTTGCCGTTATCTGGACCAACAAGTGGTATCAGAGCGGGAGGTTCCCAAGCCTTCTGCACTGAACCTAGATCCCAGATAAGTGCCCACTAACTGCTTTTCACCTACACTTGATTTGTCTGTTTAGTGTGCTTGCTGCAGGATGTCTTTAAGTGACGCTCCAATTCTCAAGCAGAGAACTATGAGAAATGGAAGAACAACATGATGCTCCACCTAGAAGCCATCAGTGACGAAATGATCGAAGTAATAAAGAATGGCCCCATAGTCATTCAACAACTGAAGCAGGTCACGGAGGTTTCTAATGGTAGAGACAGAGTTCCCACTGATGAAGAACAAAGTGGTGGTTCTTCACAAACAGGTGCGTCAACTAGTGGAAGACCTACTGGTCAAGTTGTTTATGAGCCAAAGCCCAGAGAGCTCTGGACAACGGAAGATGCCAAGAGAAATCAACTAGATGGTCAGGCTCGTAATATCATCATACTTCCACTCCAGAGCACATACAGTGTAAACTGTGGGGTGCAAAAACGGTGAAAGTGGCCTGACAACTGATTAAAGAAATCTGTGCCGGCACTGAGAAAACAAAGGAAAATAAGTTCGAAGTTTTGAAACTTCAATTCCAAAACTTTAAACAAGGTCCCACAGAGACTCTTGAAGAACTAGATTTCCGATTTACAACACTGATGAGTGAAATGGCTGCACTTGGTGAAAGTGAGAGATACTCTAACTCTGAAAATGTTAAGACTATCATGAGAAGCTTGAATCAAAACTGGGAACATACTCAGTATTTTTATTTCAACCAAGCAATGCCAAATATCACTCCAGTAGAAATCTTTTCCCACTTAGCTACTGTCAACTATGAAACTACTCAGAGAGAACAAATAATTGCTGAGAAAGTTCACAATGTTGCTTTAGTAACACAAGGTACTTCTGAAAAGAAGGATACCAAGGAAATGACTGAGGAAGATGCTCTTGCTGTAAAGCAAATGAGAAAATATGTCAGTCAGGAGATTGAGAGAAGAAAAGCCAAAGAGAAGCTGAAAAAGCATCTAGGCTCAAACTATCACCAGTACAAAAATATACTGCTGTCAAGCTCGCTGAACAAGCCGGCTCAGCAAGCATCTAGTACTGAGGATGCAGAAATCGGAAGCGATATCTATTTCTATTGTTAGAAACCTGGTCATTTTAAAAGAGACTGCCCTGTTTTCAATAAGCTAAAGACAGGTGACAAGAAAGATAGAAGAAACTTCAAGAGAGATCAGAGAGCTATGCTCACTGAAGAAAGGAAAAAGATTCAAATCCAACTGGATGCTCTTGATATTGAGTCAGAATCTGAGGAAGAAAACTCAGATGACTCCAAACTACCTTCTCTAGAATTATGTGGCATCACTCATGAATTGGTTGACTTTGGTCAAAAGAAAGGGAATTATGTGGGGTTGCTGAGGAGATCTATCCAGATTGCTCCAACATTGACCCTTGCCTAATGGCTGACGAGGTAACCAACATTTCTCAATTCATAAATTATGAGAGTGATGAGGAAGAAATTAAAGATTTAGAATATCTCAGAAGAGAACTTGATCTCTACAAAAGAGAATTTCAAATGGTCCGAGTTAGAGCCGACATTTTTGAAGAAGAAAAGAATTCTTTTGAGAAGGAAAATTCACAATTACTCAAGATATCTGAGAAAAAGGATGCTGAAAATGCATTTCTCAAAGCACAGATATCTGAGACGGAGAAGTCACACAGAAAGGCAATGGATATACTCCAAAAGGAAAATAAAAACCTTCTTTCTGAAAATGAGGAACTCAAAAAGAAAGAACTATCTTTTCAATCCTATGCCAAAGCTAGTGACACTCTTACTGAAGTACACTCTTATTTAAGAGATCCTTCAAAAAATGGAGGACTTGGGCTGAGCACACAGACAAATAGTTCTACTGACGAAAGAATAACATTTGTTAGTGCTCAACAAGATGGTTCTCAAATAACCTACAACATTGGTCAGAAAGCTAAGGTTGTTGACAAAGGAAAGGTAGTCGCAACCAAACCTTTGTGGGAAAAACAAGTCCAAAAGAAAACTTTTAGGAATGTTTCTGTAAAGAAACATAACACTGAAAAGTGTAAATACACACAGTTCTATGTCTCTCATAAAGGAAAAATTTCAGGAGCAGGCAAATTTTCCAACATCACATTTTATGGAAAGAAAGACGTTCCAGAGACTAGCAAAGATGCTGAGGAGAGAACTCAGACAGCACCAGGTGCTCCAAATGGCATTGGCTATAAAGCCATCGGGAAACAACTCGTTCGTGAGTATAAACAAGAGCAAGAACGATGGATGAAAGCCAGGATTCCGCATAGCAATCATCAGAAGTGGAAGAAAGAACAGGTTACGACCACTCTGAATGCCAGGGCTAGAAGAAATCTGACAAGGAAAGCTAAGTTTGCTGAAAAGCAGACTCAGCAATCTGACAGGTATCTGAAAGCACCACGAGGAGCACCAAGGAACACACCAAGAAGGGATTCCTACAGGGAGATTCTTTAAATAGCTTTAAATGATAATGACACTAATCATTCACCTAAAATTCCTCCTTATGTTCCAACAAGACAAAATAATACCCCAAGGAAGTTCATTTAGAAATGGATTCCTACAGGGAGATTCTTTAGTCCAGAAGGTTCCATTGTTGGAAAGAGAGCGTAACTCCGTGTTTCCTGCCTTGTGCAGAACACTCTAAGGAAGAACCGGAAGTGGCATTTTGATAGTGGATGTGGGAAGCACATGATAGGAGACAAAGAAAATCTGATTAACTACAGAAAATGCGATAAAGGACCAATTATTAGATTTGCTGGAGGAGATGAAAATCCAACCATAGGTTTTGGCAATCTGAAGTTTGGAGCTCTTACAATCTCTGAAGTACTACATGTAAAGGAATTGAAATATAATCTCCTAATCATGAGTCAATTGGTAGGAAAAGGGTACACTGTAAAGATCAAGTCAAAACTATGCAAAGTAATTGACAATGAGTCAAAGCAGACAGTCTTGGTTGCTAGGCGAAATGGAAATCTTTATATTCTTGTTGGGCATCCATACAATCAAGAATGTCTCGTGGTGAGTCAATCTGGCCACACTGAAGAAAACTGGCTATGGCATAAAAGAATGAGTCATTTGAACTTCAAAACTCTGAACAAGCTAGCCAAGAAAGAATTGGTGGTTGGTTTACCCAAAATGGTATATAGAAAATATGGTATATGCTCAGCTTGCTAAATGGAAAAACAATCCAAAGCATCTTTCAAGTCTAAAACTAGACACTCCAGTGAAAGGCCACTGCAAATGTTACATATGGATCTTTTTGAATCCTCTGTAACTAGCTATATATGCAGGAAAGAAGTATGGTCTGGTTGTTGTTGATGATTACTCAAGATTCACTTGGGTTGTATTTCTCAAACAAAAATCTGATGCAAGGGTTGAGATAACCAACTTGCTAAATAAGCTTGAAGTAATGAAAAATGACAAGGTATCTATAATCAGAAGCGACCATGGTACTGAGTTTGTGAACCAGTACATAAAAGAGTTTTGTACCTGCAAAGGTATACAACATCAACTATCTTCAGTAAGGACACCACAACAAAATGGTGTTGCTGAAAGGAAGAATAGGACCCTAAAAGAAGCAGCAAGAACAATGCTTGCTGACACTGAAATAAGTGAAATCTATTGGGTTGAAGCTGTTAACAAAGCCTGCTACACTCAAAATAGATGTTTGATTAACAAACACCATGACAAAACTCCTTATGAACTTTTGATTGGTAGACCCCCTAGTATCAAACATCTAAGGGTGTTTGGTTGCAGATGTTTTGTTCTTAACAATGGAAAAGAATACTTGAGAACATTTCAACCAAAAGCAGATGAAGGAGTATTTATTGGTTATTCTCTTAATAGCAAAGCCTACAGAATCTACAACAAAAGAACGCAAAAGATTGAAGAATCTGTTCATGTAGTCTTCTACGAAGGAAACAAGCAAGTACTCTTGAATGAAGAACTCTCAGATAGGTTCGATGAACTAATGATTAAAGATTCTGAAGAAGAATCCTCAAAAGGAAACAACTCTGTCATTCACTTAGAGGATGACTCGGACGATGAGAAGCAACCATTGCTTAGTAACAACCAGATGACTCTAAGACATGATGAAGAATTTCCTATGAGAATTCTAGAAATGGAACAGGTTACTGAGAACCTTCATCATGAAGAGGTTTCTGCGAATGAGATTGCTGAAAATCAAATTCCAGATATCTCTAACACTGAAAAAAGTGTCAGTTATCTATGGCATTTCCCGTGTGCCAGATATCTCAGATACTGCACAAGTATCTTATCATGATCATATTGATTCACATTCAAATCAAAATGATACTGATCCTACTAGTTCAAAACCCATTATGAAATGGATAAGAAATCATCCTGCCAAGGATGTGATTGGTCCTTTAGACCAAGGAGTTAGAACTAGGAGAGAAATTGCTGACTTTCTTTATGGATGTTTCATCTCAAACATTGAACCTAAAACTATAGAAGAAGAATTGAAGGATCAAGATTGGATCTCTGCAATGCAAGAAGAGTTGGATCAATTTGAGAGAAACAACGTCTGGAAACTGGTTCCATTTGTTGACGGAATATCTATAATTGGAACCAAGTGGGTTTTCAGAAATAAAATGAATGAGTCTGGTGAAATAACCATAAATAAAGTAAGGTTGGTTGCCAAGGGATTCACCCAGACATAAGGACTAGATTTTGATGAGTCATATGCTCTAGTTGCAAGATTGGATGCAATTAGACTATTTGTAGCCTTTGCAGCTCATAATGACTTTAAAGTTTATCAGATGGATGTCAAAAGTGCATTCCTAAACGGTGAACTTGCTGAGGAAGTCTATGTTGAACAACCACCAGGCTTTGAGGTTTCCATAGAATGGTTTATAAGCTTCAGAAAACTCTGTATGGACTGAAACAGGCTCCGAGATCATGGTATGATACTTTAGCCAAATACTTGCTGGAAAGTGGCTTCAAGAAAGGAGATGTTGATAAAACACTCTTTACTTTGAACCATGAAGGGAAACTACTTTTAGTTCAAGTATATGTTGATGGCAATATATTTGGATCTAAAGACAAGCAACTTTGTGAAGACTTTGTTGAGCTCGTGAAAAGTAAATTTGAGATGAGCATGATGGGAGAATTAAACTACTTCCTAGGATTGCATGTCAAACAACTTAATGATGGAATATTCATTAGTCAAACAAAGTATGCAAATGATATGCTCAACAAGTTTAATCTAAAGCTTTCTGAAAAGAATGCTAAGATACCTATGAGCATTGGAACTAAAATGACCTTTACTGAATCTGACAAGAGTGTTGAAGAACACAAGTATAGGAAATTGATTGGGTCTCTACTGTACCTCACTGTAAGTAGACCTGATATTCAATATGCAGTTGGAGTATGTGCTAGATTTCAGACAAATCCAATGCAATCACACTACAACATTGCTATGAAAATATTAAGGTATGTAAAGGGTACTATAGAAGTTGGATTGTAGTATCCAAAAGACAGTGGATTGAGTTTAGTTGGCTATTCTGATGCTGACTATGCTGGATCATTGCTTGATAGAAAAAGCACCTCAGGAACTTGTCAATTTCTTGGTGCCAGATTAATATCATGGTTCAGCAAGAAATAAAACTCAATTGCCACATCTACCACGGAAATTTGAATATATTCTTCTTGGGTGTTGTGCTTCACAAATATTGTGGATACAACAACAACTCAGAGACTATGAGATCAATGAAGAGAAAACTCCAATTTTTTGTGAAAACACAAGTGCTATTGCCATAACTCAGAATCCTAAGTTTCATGCAAGAACAAAGCACATTGATGTTAGACATCACTTCATTAGAGATCATGTTGAAACAGGCAATATAGAGATACTCAAAATTGGTAGTGAAGACCAACTTGCAGATATCTTTACAAAGCCTTTGCAAGAAAGCAGGTTCTTAACCTTGAGACATAGTCTTGGTTAATGGAGCTACCAAAGGAACTGAAAAGTTCCAATCTCTGAGACGAAAACTCAGAAAGGAGAAAGAAATCTGGAACAGGCATCCAGATATTCAAGGCAAAAAGGTATCTGAGACGGGAACTCTTATACTAACAGGAGCTAAAAGTGTGAGTGAGAAAGGAACTCAGCATGATTGAGAAGGGAGAAGAAGAGATAAGATATCTGGAACAGTAATCCAGAATATCAAAGGCAAAAGGTGAAACACATAACCAAAGAATATCTGAGACGGGTACTCAGATATCAAAGGTTAAAGGGGAAAAGTGTCTTTCAAAGATTTCTGAGACGGGTACTCAGATATCTGTGAGATCACAAAGTGAGGAGGAACACAAGATAAATGTGGTACAACTGTATTTAGTCAACTACACCTCTGGTGTTTTGTATCTTTCCATTTATATGTTAAGTTACACAGAGTCTCTAAACTGACTACATAAGTCCAAAGACTGTCCCCTAGTCACAGAAAAGAGATGTGATTCAGAAAGCCTTGCGCCAAATTTCATTAGTTGGGCACAATTACAATTACTGATTGTGATCATTGCTGAAGAAGCAATCATGACCCTTGATGAAATGGGCGTTTGATCTTAACATACGAGATCAATTCTCAGTAAAATAGTTGACTGTAAAAACACAGACGTGGCCCACTAAGCATTTAATGCAAAACGAATTTTACCCATGCCTATCTGCATTTGCACAGATACATATGTACAAAATCAATTTGTTTGTATATGTCTGTTAAAAGTAAAATGCTATATATATAGGATTTTGGCAAAAGAAATCACTTTCGCCCAATCCAACATTCACACTTACACAGAAACAGCAAAAACCTTTCAAAGTTTTCTGCAAATCTCTGTTCTTCGCTTAGTTATTCTGCAAAAATCACTAAACTCACATCTTAATCTCATTCCGACTTTCAAAAACTCTAACTATTTAAAGAGATGGCTCCAAAACGTGCTTCTAACCAGAAATCCCAAGCCACTACCTCTGGTACTGCTGAAAAGAAAGCACCAGTGTTGGTTATAACAAACAATCGGTTGATTGGAGAGTTCAAATCACAGGATGATTTGGGGTGGTGCCATCATTGAGGAATACCTCGTTGCTGCAATTGAAAACCAAGCTGACAGGAAGTTGGTACTTGATATGCTTGAAAAGGCACAAATCAAGGGCTTTCTATCTGCTTTTCCCAGTGGAGTTTCTTCACTGGATGTCCTGGAGTTCTACAACAACTCCACAATTATTTCCAAATTCTCTAAAGGCACTGAGACAGTGTCTATCAAGACTAAAGTCCAAGGACAGGAAATCCTGTTGGACGAAACAGCTTTCTGTGAGTTGTTTGAGCTTCAAAATCTTGGAAAGGATTTTGAAATTGACACCATGGATGAAGATCTACTTGAGTGTGTAAAAAAGCTCTACAGTGATGTGTGTGATCTTGACAAGCCAGACACACCCATAGACTTTAAGCTTTGGCGTAAGAGGACATACATTGGTCCACTAGGATGTGTTGGAATGTATCCTTCACAGATGCTTTGATGGTCTACAAGGAGGAGCTGACCAGATAAGCCAAGAACGATGGATGATGATGTTCTTGTTGAATCAACAAAACAAAAGGCTGAAAAACCCATTTAATTGGGGGAAGTACGCCTTCATGAAATTTGTGAAGAAAATACAGGGCTTTGATCCTAAAATCGTTAAGGGCCTTGCTGAGCCAAAAGCCACAGTAAGCTATGGATTGAAGATATGCTACTTACTGGAGTGTCTTGGCATTGAGCTCAGAGAGACGGCAGACATTGCCAATAGTAACCTACTCTACAAATATGAGTATACAAACAGTATGAAAAAGGTTACTGCATCTCAGAAAGGTTCCAAGAAACGAAAGACTGATGAGGTATCTGAGGGTTCCATTGCCGACCAAAAAGCCCAGAACTTCACGAAAGAAATCTGCTGGCAAATCAGAAGGCATACCCATTGTGGATGTCGACTCTCAGATATCTACAGCCACTGCTAATGAACTCATCAATGAAGATGAACTCATCAATGCTGCTAAGACCACAGCTGATGAACTCAGCAATGCTGTAGAGTGCCTTGCTGATGAACTTATCAATGCTGATAAAAGCAATGAGAAACTTCAAACACTCTCTGCAGAAGCAGCAGGGATTGTTGATAATTCAGTCCCAAATTTCGATGAGGAATCTGAAGATGAGGGGGAAGCCATAATCCCCAAGGTTGCTGAAAGGGCAACAAGTCCAGAGGTTGCTGAGAAGACAACTAGTTCAAAGGTTATTGAAGAAGCAACTATGTCCAAGGTCACTGGACAAAACACACTATTAGAGCAAGTAACACTTAAGCATATTGAAGATGCTCTGATGAGTGGCAACTTAGTGTTGGAGGATACTGCCATTGCCTCAACACTTAAAAGTCTGTCTCAAGCAGATCTGGATAGGCCCCATACAGCATCACCTTCTTCATCCAGATCAGAATCACCACACCAACCACAACAGCCTATAGTGGATGTTGTTAAGATGATACTTGAGTTACAGCATGAGATACCAGCATCTTTCCTTGCTGAAGAAAATCCTGTAAATGAGCAGGTTCCCCAACTCAATGAGAGGGATCAAACTGAGGCATCTGCTCAGAATGATCAACCAGGGGAGGCAACTGAGTTTTACACTCAGTATAGGTCCGAAGTACCTCAAACTTCCAACAAAGAAGTGGTCGAAGAACAACAAGACCAACGCATGGAAAGTTCACAAGTTCTAGAGACCAGTCAGTCTGACAAAGCTCAGGTAGCTGAATGGTTTAACTCTTTACTTGTGATAACTTATGCTTAAATCTTGTTACTTATTAAAATTTCTTTGTTACATGCTGAATTAGAAACATAAGAACAAGAGGAAGCTGCAAAGCTTTCCTCAGAGACTAAGAAGGAGGCTTCCATTAAGGAACAGGAGCCTGTCTCACAGGTAGAAGATGGTTCCTTAAGATATAACATTTCAGATAAGTACTTTATACACTTGACCAATACTCTTAAGTGTTTGTTTCTAATAGGCTCCAACTGAGAAAGTAGAAGACAAGGCAGAAATGCCAGAAAAGGACCCAGAAATCGTCAAGGTTTCTGAACAAAATGTCATTGAGCCTTCTAGTGAGAAGGTATATAAAAATCAATGATAAACATTCTTCATTATGGGTTAATATGAATTCTTCTCTAATTACTCAATACTTTCTACTTACAAGCTCATTCAGAAGTAGAAGTGCAAGGGGAAAGAATTGCGACATCCCCTGCACCAGTGGAAATTGATGAAGCCCCCAAGGCAACATCGCCAGAAAGAATAGCAGAAACTGAGAAAGTTTCTGAGAAAAATGATTCTGAGCTTCCTATTAAGGAAGTAAGTGATCATTGAAGCTTTATTGCATAAAATCTTTCAAGACAATTTCCTAAGTATTGTGATAATTTTAATTCTCAGGTTCAAGCAGAAAGAAAGGTTGATGAGGACCAGACTCCCAAGTCTCCACCTCACAACAAGATATCTGAGGCACCCCCTACCTCAGTAGTACAAGTCTCTGAGCCTGATGAACTTATTCAGGTAACTCAGAAACCTAACTACACTAGTACTCAGATATCTACACAACTTTTGAATCCAACTCAAAACTCTTTCTTTCAGGCTCAAACAAGTGTGCCAAAGGTCTCTGCATTCTCAACAGAAGACCTGCTTCCATTTTTTAAGAATCACACTCTACCAAAGCATCTCAAGTGCTTCAAGAAATGGCAGATACTTAGATGCTTTGATTTGACTGAAATAACAAGAGTCACTGATCACCCTACCAGAAGAGAAAGAGCATTTGACCTTGAAAATTATGTCCATGCAATGTTCCCAGTGGAGCAATATTCTTTTGCTTCTCTAATGCATAAGGACTTCATCAAGGAAGTGGCACACAATCTCACTCAAGCCTTTGGAAAGGCAGATGGTCAGACCAGAATGGAGATGGCATTCAAGCCAATCTTGCCCAAGACTCTACAAATCATACCCTCTGAGCAAGAAGAAGTAAATGGGCAAATGATCACTATTCCAGAAGCGATCAATCTGGTCTCTGAAGATGAAGAAGAGAAGGAGACTGATGAGAATGACTATGAAGAACCTCCTTTTGACCATCACAAGGATGAGGATGATAAGAAGGATGATGATGATGCCCCTGCAACAGGGATAGGAGGGATTGCACAAGGTAATAATACCTCAGTTGTTGAAAAGCACACTGAGCGGACATCAAAAAAATTCCCTCCTCCGTCTCCTCATAAATCTACCCATCCATCTCCCCAACAAAAAGACTCTACTAAACAAGTAGTTGAGCTCTCTGAGGACAACACTCAGAAAATATTGAATGCACAAGCCAGAGTTGCTCAACTCAAACAGTTGTTGGAGGAAGAACAACAGCTAAATCTTCAACTGAAAGAAAAGATAAATGAATCTAAAGCAAAGCTCCAAAAGATTGAAAATCAAACAATTAAGGAAATGGAAGCTTATGCTGAAATGAAAGAACTCCAGCTTGTTATTCAGGCAATTGCTGAGGAATTAGATACTGAGCAAGTATCAGAAGACAAGCATGATGGTAAGGCTGCATTACCAAAAGATGTACCATCCTCCTCACTGAAAGGGAAGAAGCCCATCTCTGAGATGGTTGCTGGACTAGAGAACATTGATGAAAATATCCAAGAGGATGAAGATCACTGGGCTGATGACTCAGATGATGAAGAAGAGAAGAAATTGGCAGAACACCGAAATGAGCACTTGGTGGTGTCTCATTTGAAAAGGAAGCTGATTGCTCCTGAAATCTTCAGCAAGCTTCCAAATGTCAACTCCAATGAATACTTGAACAAATATCAAGTACTGGCTAAATTGAAAAAGGAGTTGTCTTCTCAAGATAAAGCCGCCATTGCATCCGTCCCTGCAGAGATGAAGACATTCACCAAGCTCATCACTCAGAGAACAACCAGTCTGGTCGTTGCTCAGAAAGACCTAGGCATGGTTAGGGATGATGACCAAAACTTGGCTGCAAAAGACTTTGAAGAGGCTAGCTATGCTGCTAGAAAAGCAGAAGCTATTCAAGGCCCACTGGAAGAGCTCACTGATAAGGAAACAGGTCTTATCAAACAAAATCAGGAGCTCAAGGCTAATCTGGAAAAGTTGGTTGCTGCTTACAACTATCTGCAAGGAAACTTTGACTCCCTTTCAGAATATTTTGTGATTCTTAGTCAGTCAACAATGACTTAGGGGGAAGGACTTCAAGGTGCTCAGAGAGGAAGAGGAAGAGGAAACAAAAGAAAAACTTAACAACCACCTCTCAAAATAAATGAGCCCTCCTCCAGTCAGACTACTCTACAGATAGTGGCCACCACTCAGCAACTTCCTGAAAAAAGAATGACAACAAGGGCCAGGGCACAGATACCTCCAAGGGGTTACCAAGGCTCTAAGGAGAAGACAAGTGATAGGGATTGATGAGTCTTCTGAAGAAGAAGAAGAAGAAGAAGAAGAAGAAGAAGAAGAAGAAGAAGAAGAAGAAGAAGAAGAAGAAGAAGAAGAAGAAGAAGAAGAAGAAGAAGAAGAAGAAGGACAAATCAAATCCCAGGGCAATGAAGAAGGCTGCAAATCACCTAACAAGAGAAATCTGGAAGATGTAGATGAAGATGAGGATGAAGATGAAGCTCCTGTTCACAGAAAGAGAAAAAGGGTTGATGGCCTAACTGAGCCCTTAGCTGCAAAGCTAGCAGCTAAAACACCCTCTGGAAATACCAAGTCAATCCAGGGTGGTTTTTCAAGCAATCTAAGAGAAAACTCAAGTCAAAGGAGGAATAGATTGAGAGCTGAAAGAAGAAAAGGTCAACTTCCACTCAGGCCAGAAGAAGCCAGAATTGAGTATGTGAAGACTGACAACAACTCCTCCTCCTATAGGTGTATTCATCAGAGGAATGGATACTGGATACTGGAACTCAAGCACTTGCTTTTAAATGAAAAAGGATTTCCAGTACCCATCTATCAACAACTTATGGCATGGAGAAAAGATAAGCCAATCTTGATCAACACCAATCATGTCAAAGCTTGGTTGGAATTTGAAGTTGCCAAGAGAGTTGAAGCCATGGGAAGGACCTTAATGATGAATGTCCTTATGGAAAACCTGATCATATGCATAGAGTCCCAAACCTCCTTTGGAGCAGCCTGAGGCCAAGACTTGCTGTGGAACCCTTTGAGTCATTCTACATGACTGAACATCAATACAAGGGTGACATCAGATATCTGAGGATCATATATGATTACTTCAAGCTATCAGATATCAGAATTGAGCATGCCTGGAAATGGGGAATGTATTTATGGGTCAAACACTTTGCCAAGAAGAATCCCACCAAATCATACAAAGAAGTATGTGGTTATGCCAGAGACACTGAGATGTTAGTCAGAACCTTGCTCTTTGACTACTCAGATGATATCAAAAGATTTGGAGATAGGGAGTATGCAAATTGATCCTTTGAGCTGCTAAAGATTTGAAGACTTGAAGACAGGTTAATTAGGATGTTTACTTGGAGCTTGGTTACTCCTGTTGTCCTAGTTAACTATGTATTTTTGTATCTTGCTTATTGTGCTTTATTGTTATATCACTGTAAAAGTTATCTGTAAACTTTACTTGTAACATATCTGATGAACCTACTCTCAGATATCAATCTATAAAAAGATAACTTGTCAGCAAAGATCACACCTTGTGATTTGGTTGATGTTTACTTTCTGCACTTAATTAAAATGTATTGAAAAGATCATAAGAAATGATTAAGTGTTAGATTGTTCCCTCTTCCAAGTTGTAATAGGTTTTAAAGATAGTCATCCTTGACTGATCAAAAAGGGGGAAATTTGTTAGGAATATCTGTTTAGATTTTGATCAGCAACCTAATGACTTATCTTAGTTTAGAAAGGTGGTTAGTACTCTTGGTTCACTTGAACACTGTAAAAGAGGAAAATCACTAAGTATGTTAGTCTAGCAAATATTGTATAGGATGTTAGGTCTCTGAATGTAATTTTTATATCTTTGAAGAAGACAAGAAGAAGGCATCCAGCAGGAGAGTTCAACAAATTTTGAAGACTGCACAAGATTGCTGAAGACGAAGGTCATCAGATACCTATGTCCAGATATCTTGAATAAACAAGTATTTTTCAATAAACAAGTTTTGCAAAAGATATCTGAGAACACAAGGTTTCTGAACGAGGAAAAGTGCCCACAGATATCTACACTCAGATACCCTGGATAAAACTATGTTTCTGGGAAACAACGTTTCAACAGGTATCTGGAGATGTGAAGGTCTCTGGAAAGGGACATGCAATGCTTCAGAAAGCGAGCATAGTTCCGTTGGCACTACAGGACAAAAAAATAGTACAATGCAATAAATGCACTGATAGAGACATCTGAACAAAAGAGGAATTCTCTGAAAAGAGACAACGTCTTCTGCAGTACTATTTTCAGATATCAATAGTTTGAATTTGAATTGAGCCTAACAGATACTATTCAAATGGCTTCAAATTCAACTATAAATATCACCACTTAGAATTCTTGAAATACACACTGAACACACAGAACGAGCTTATTCATTCAAGCATACAAGCCTTCAACCTACTTACTCTTTAGCTTACAGTTGTGACTAAGCTCTCGAATTCTAAGTAGCACGAAAGTTCTAAATGTCTTGATCCTTAACAAGCATTGCTATCTGTGAAGGAGTTCAATCAAAAGATCAAGTATCTTAGTTTCATTTTCCAGAACATTTAACATAGACTTGGGTCAGTAAAGAACATATCACCACACATTGTGAAGTGTGTTAAGTGATTCTTGTTCTATAGAGTATTCCTACATAACTGAAAAAGTTATTAAGACTACTCACCTGAGAAACTACCTTAACCAACACCTTAAACGGCATGGAGTACAGGAAGTACTTAGTTTGGGAAACTAAGGAATAACTCCAAGGTTACTGAGCATAGGAAGTACTTACTTTGGGAAACTAAGGAATAGCTCAAAGGTGTCTGAGTACAGGAAGTACTTGGCTGAGAAGGCCGGGGAATAACTCATGGGGAACACTTGGTTGGGAACCTAGTGTAAAAGGAAATCAAGGGATAGGTTTATTGTAAGGAGAACTCAATATCTATTTTAGTGAATTTCAAGTCCTGAGAAAGGGCGAGTGGATTAGTTGAGGGATTACGCCACCCTCAGATACCACTAAAAAGATCTGTGTTATTTACTTTCTGCAACTTATTACTTGCTTTATTTACCTAGCTGAGTATTTACACACTTATATCTTTCTGAGAACTTGCACTTATCACAGAAAAGTCTTTCGCTCTCTTAAATTAAGTATCAGATATCTTCACAGATATCAAAGAAATTGTGTTTATCGAAAAAATTTGTAAAAGACTATTCACCCCCCCCCCCCCAAGTCTTTTCCTTTGTCGTTATCTGGACCAACAAGTTGTTCAAAAATTGTGCACTTCTAGATCATCTCTCCGCGTTTCGACAATGCCAAAAGTTAAGGAGACTTGATCTGATGGCATTTGCAAAGGTCCTTGATGATCCTCAGAGGAGGAAGAAAGCTGAACAACTTGAGAGCTACATCCATGCATTGCTTCCTACTGAAATGTATGATTTTGCAACCTTGATGAACTTAAAGTTTAAAAATGTAGTTGCAGAAATCCTCATAGAAGATTTCCTGAAAGCAGACAGAAGTACAAGAATCCAGTTAGCTTCAAACCCCATCTGCCGCTGAAACTTCTGTCAGCACCCAATGAACAAGAAGAAAGTGGGAAGCAAACTGGTGGTTCTAAAAGAAGTGATAAATTTGCTATCTGACGATGAGGAAGAGACAGATGAGAAAAAGTCAAAAAATCTAAGTCTCCTCCTCCTTCAACTATTAAGAAAGAAGATCACAAGAAAGGTGATGGTAATGGTGATGATGATGCACCTACACCTGGGGCAGGAGGAGTTACAGGGAGAGGCAATACCTCAGTTGCTGAAAAGCTTACTAATTAAGACGAAAACAAGTAACACTCCTCCACCACAATCCCCTCAGAGATCTTCTAAATCTTCTCCACCTCAGCAACAAGATGCAGAACAAGTTGGACAAGTTGATGATGACACCGCTCAGAAGCTCAAATAAGTAGAGCTAAGGGTGGCCCAACTAAAAAAACTGATGGAAGATGAAGAAAAATTGCGCCTTGAGTTGGAAACCAAGGTTGCTGAAAAGGAAGCCAACTTACGCAGGGTTGAAGAGTTGACTCGAAAGGATGAAGAAGCCCTTGCTGAGCAAAAACAAATCCTACTTGATGCACAAGCATTCATTGCAGATATGGATGCTGAGGAAGCTGCTGAAAGCAAGAAGAAGAATGCTGAAATTGAATTACTCCCTTCCTCTTCTGGCAAAGGGAAGAAGACTGCCAGAAATGGTTGCTGAGCTAGGGAATGAAGAAGACTGGGAGGAGGAGGAGGAAGAAGAAGAAGGAGAAGGAGAAGGAGAAGGAGAAGGAGTTGACGAAGGAGAGGAGAAGAAGAAGAAGACGACGAAGGAGGAGAAGGAGGAGGAGGAGGAGGAGGAGAAGAAGAAGAAGAAGAAGAACTTGGATCCTTAAACGGTTGTGTCACATCTCAAGAGAAACCTGTTAGCTCAACCATCTACACCAAAGTTCCTAATGTTCACACTACGGACTTTAAGTATCGTTCCAAGACTTTGCTCAAATTAATGAAGGAACTGGAGAATCAAGACAAGGAGGTCACTGAATTAGTACCACCAGAAGTTAGCAAGTTTGCTGAAATACTTTAACAAAGAACCTCTAGTTTGGTTCTAAAGCATACGGACCTTGCTATGGTTAATGATTCAGTTGACAAGTGCATGCAGGATGCATTTGATCATGCTAATTTTGCATCCTCCAAAATACAAACAGTAGTTGCAGAAGTTTCCCAGCTGACAATCAAGGAAACATGCATTGAAAAGCAGAATGCTGAACTAAAGGCAGAATTGCAACAACTCACTACTGCGTATAATGGTCTACTTAAGAATTTTGACTTCCGTCAGAATCTTATGCCAAACTCCAGGTTAGTTTTGATCAGTCTCCTATGACTAAGGGGGAAGTTCTAGAAGAGTTTTATGCATCAAATCAAGTCCATAATTTGTTTAGCCAAGAGCAATATCAAGGATCACTAGAAAAGCACGTAGTGAGTTGATAAGTTGCCCCGAGTGTTGTTCTTGAAGGACTTAACTAAGCTTGTTGTGTTTAAAGAACTAGTTTGTCTTAGAATTGCATCTTACGACGTCCAATTCTTTCTTTCGCAAATCATACAAAGATTAAACAGCAAACACGGGTTTTGTAATAAATTAGAGGAGACATGAGGTGGTGGTTTCATCAAGAGCTAGCTAGTATAAGGATGCAATGGAATACACGACTTTTGAAAGTGAAAATGTTTTATCAACGTAGTAGAGTCGCCAATTCTATTAGTCAGCATTTGTAGTCGAATGTGTTGGGCTTAAATCGTAAGTAACCTTCAGAGTGCGAATCCTTCTTGTGGATTTTGGGTATTAAGAAACAATTGCTATGACATTGAACTACCAAACTATTCGCAAGAATTCAACAAAACAAGAATAGTGTAATTTCATCCAAAGTCCTATACTAGCATGCTCAAGATTTCACCACCAACCCATGGGTGATATTTAGCTACTCATACTCATGTTGTCACAGGCAAGAGATATGATGAACATAGACAAAAACAAACACAAGAAGTAATCAAAGAGAAACGATACAGAATTACCGAATAACTTTGAATAACTGAGATCCAATGGGTAACAATGGTGAAAAAGTAATATTTACAGGAAGATTCGTCAGGCTCATGATTATCCAAGAATCCAACTTTGATCAGATGGATAATTTTTGGAACCCTAGACCTCTCAAAAACTCCCAAATATTTTGTGAAATGAAAAAGTGATACGTTTGAATTACAAATCAGACATTAAAATGGCAAAATCACAAAAAAGTCACGCCTGGAACGGAACAGATCGGGGCGGGCGATCTCCCGCTGGTTGGGGCGATCGCCCCAACCATTTGGTACTCCAGGTGATCGCCCGCTCCGGCTCTGGGACGCAGCCCAGTCCTCCGGGCGATCGCCCCACTCCTCGTCAGGCTTGATCTCGACTTATTTGTCCTTCCTTGACCCGTTTGGCATTCCGGGAATCTTCGTGGTACCTATTTTGAGTCTTAGAGCTTGTAATCTCCGACAAAGTGCATTCAAATGCATCATTTTGACTCCTTCCATCATGAAAATTACCTAAAACCTGGAATCTAAGTGGAAATACAAATAACACAAAAAAAGACAAAATATATACAAATAAAGGAAAAACTAGACTAAAAGTTAGTAAAAACAAGGTAAAATGAACCCGATGAGGTGTTCTAAAAATACCTCATTATAGTTCAAGGAAAGGGCAAAGAAAAGATGTTTCCTGAAGATGCCCAGACCACAACCCCAAGTCATCAACTGCATATGGTAGCTACAAGATATAGGAGAATATCTCAGAAACCTCCAAAATCTGCAAAGAGCTCAAGGAGAAGAAAGACCAGAGACTCTAAAGAAGAAGAAGGAGAGATCTTTGAGAAGAGAAGGAAGAAAGGTGAAGATAGCTGCAAAGAGCTAGTGTTAATGCATTAGTCTGAAGAGGAAGATAAAGATAAAAATCCTCTTCACAAAAAGAGAAACTCAAGCAGCCAGTCTGAACCTATAGTTGTTATTCATTTAGCAGCTAAGACACCTTCTGGTAACACCAAGTCCTTTCAGCAAGGTACTTCAACTGAAGACCCCCAGCAAAGAGAAGAGAAAACTCCAGACAAAGGAGGAATATAAAGAGAGCTGAAAAGTTTGCCAATCTACTACCACCAAACCCTGAAGATGCTTTGATTGAGTATGTGAAGGTTGACTTTGATCCCACTGTTTGGAGATGCAATCATCAAAAGAATGGCTACTGGATACAAGAACTAAAACATTTACTAGTCATTGAAGGAGGACTTCTAGTACCCATCTTTAGACCGATGATGGCATGGAGAAAAGACAATCCAGATTTATTGGCTAAGGATCGTGTCAAGCAATGGCTAGACTTTGAAATAGAAGTCACACAGATGGCTAGGAGGAAGGAGCTATCTGAAGCATGTCCTTATCATAGACCTGATGATGTTCGCAAGATTGAAGATGTCATGGGAACAGGTTCTAGGACAAAGCTGGCAGTTGAACCATATGAGTCATTTTACATGACCAAAGATCAATACATGGGAGATTTAGCATATCTGAGGAAGATATATGAAAACTACAACCCCTCATAAATGCAGCTTGAACATGCCTGGCAATGGGGTGTAATGCGTCAAATCAAGTCCTTAATTTGTTTAGCCAAGAGCAATATCAAGGATCACTAGAAAACACGTAGTGAGTTGATAAGTTTCCCCGAGTGTCGTTCTCGAACGACTTAACTAGGCTTGTCGATGTTTTAAAGAAGTAGTTTGTCTAGAATTGCGTCTTACGACTTCCAATTCTTTTCTATCGTAAATCACCAAGTTTGGTAAACAACAAACACGGGATTGTTATCAATTAAAGGAGACATGGGATGGTGGTTTCATCAAGAGCTATCTAGTAAAAGGATGCATTGGATTACTAGACGTTTTGGAAGTGAAAACGTTTAATCAACGTAGTAGAATCGTCAATTCTACTAGTCGACGTTTGTAGTCGAAAGAGTTGTGCGTAAATCACTGTTAACTTTGAGGGTGCGAATCCCTCTTGTGGATTTTGGGTATGAGAAAACGATTGCTAAAACTTTGAACTAATCAAACGATTCGCAAGTAATCAATCAGACAAATAACAGTTTTCATCCAGAAACCTATACTAGCATGCTCAAGATTTCACCACCAACCCATGCGTGTTGTTTAGCTACTCATACTCATGTTGTCACAGGCAAGAGATATGATAAACATAAGCATAAACATACACAAGAATGTAAACAAAGGGAAACGATACAGAATTACCGAATGACTTTGAATTACGAAGCTCCAATGGATAACAATGGTGGAAACAGATTGTTTATAGGAAGAATTCTTCAGTTAAATGGTTAACCAATACTCCAACTTCAATCAGATGGATTAATCTTGGAACCCTAGACCTCTCAAAAACTCCCAAGCAATGTTGTGAAAATGAAAAAGTGATATTTAAAATTACAAATCTAGAAATTAAAACGTAGAATCAGAGAAAAGTAACGCCAGAAAACTAGCAGATCGGAGGCGGGCGATCTCCCTTTCCGCTCCAACAGAATGGGGCGATTGCCGATCGCCCGCTCCAACTCTGGAACTCAGCCCTCTGTGGCTGCGACCAGACGCCGGGGCGATCGCCCCGCTCTTCATCGGGCTCGATCTCGACTCAAACTTCCATCCTAGACCCGTTTGGCATTCCGGGAACCTTCGTGGCTCCTATTTGGAGTCTTGCAGCTTGTGATCTCCGACAAAATGCATCCAAATGCATCATTTTGACTCCTTTTCTTCATGAAAAGTACCTAAAACCTGGAATCAAGGTGGAAACATAAGAAACACAAACAAAATACAAGATATATATAAATAAAGGAAAAACTAATTTAAAAGTTAGTAAAAACAAGGTAAAAAGAACCTGATGAGGTGTCCTAAAAACGCCTCATCAAAACTCTCCAAACTAAACCTTTGCTCGTCCTCGAGCAAACAACAAACCTAAAAAGGAAACTAGACTCTAAATAGACAAAACAAAGAACGAGTGCAACAACCAAGTTACATAATCTACATTTGTAAGAGACAAACTCCAAAGATGCAAAGGGTTTGAGTTATTACAAAAGTTGGTCCTTCAAAAGACAAACATTTATGTCTATCTCAGCGGTCCCTCACAAGGAATTTTAAACTAACTCTCACTCTTCTGGACAAGTATGGTTACCACTCAAAACTATAGCTGGGAAGGCGGTTTTCACCGCAAGTTGCCAAAAATCTATTATGCAATGCGTTCTTTTCAATGAGTCCAAAGGGACTTTAGTTCAAAAGACTAAAAATAGAGACATGTTACTCCGACTACTGTTCCCTTTTCCCTTTCAAATTTCTCAAAACCTTGCACACTTATTTTTTAGAGTTACTCGAAATTGTTGTAAGTCTGCAGATAAAATCACTGGTGTGTGACCCTCGTTATCAGCAAGGACTTATTCCGCGTGTGGCTCCCGTCCAAAGCTTTTGCTCATGTAGACAAGGAATTCCACACGAGTCACAACTTGGGGTTTGAGTAACTCGTGTGCTTATTTGTCCTCATTGCGATCTTTTGGCTTCAATTTTGCGGGTGTCCATTTTACCGAAGGTCTGCACTTTTGTGCGTGTCAGTTAGCTACGTTTCATCAACCTTCACGGTTATATGGCTGATAAAAGGCCACGCCGGTATATGGTAGTATTTGAACATGCCCAACACGACCTTGGTGATCACTTAAGACCATAGATACACCCCGAGCCTTATTTAAAAAATAATTTATTGGGAACAGAAGTCAGAACTACACATCTCTCAATCCGTCATAGAAATTGGAATTCCCCTCCCCAAACCTGTTCTTTAGAACGGATTTCGAAGGGTATCAGAAGTACAAAACATGTCGTTTGTCATTCCTATCTAATCAGAACACGCATAAGTATGAAATGGTGCAAAAAAAACTTTTAAAATAATTTGCACATCAAGGAGTCACACAAAACAATTCTTGGCAGTATAAAATTTGTTCATCGGCTCAAAGAAAGCTCCTCACAGGTTTTTTGGCTCGCAAAGCTAAATAGACTTCTTATTTACAAGGGAAACGAACTTGAAAAATTTTAAACTCAATAACCATTACTAATCAGTATATACTCAAAACATAAGCATCAAAAGAGTTTGTCACGAACAAAGGGCGTTCAACCAGAAAGTTCGACTCAAGACTCACAAAATTTTTTAAAAATAGGCCAAAAAAGGTAGGCAAAAAAAAAACACTAAAAAGTTAAAAAAAGAAAACCAAGTAAGGCACACCGACCACAAGTAATACATGCAACCTATGTGGCTCACCGACCACCATTAAGAAAGCGATAAAAGAAAGGAAGAAAGAGAAAGAAAAATTACCAAAGTTGTTCCTTGCTTTCTGATGTCCCCTCCCCACACCGAGTGATTGCACGTCTCATGCAAGATAGCGATTCAAGAAGAAAGAAAGAAAGGAACCTAAATAGTAATACAAACTAAAAAGATATCTAATTAAAAGGTTAGTGAAACAAAATAAAATAGAAAGGAAATTTATGTAAATTTTTTTTAATAAAGTGAAATGACAAAAAATTAAATGTGAATGCAATTTATACTAATAATGCAAACTAAAATGAATTTAAAGATTTTTTAGATTTTTGAGAAAAGAATAAAAATATGCTAATGCAACTAAATGCAATGCAATGAGAGAATGAGTCGAATCACTCCGAGTTGCCTCCCGGATAGCACTTCTTTATAGTCAATAGCTTGACTTTTCACGGAGATCATGTCTGCAAGTTTTGATACCAGGCTTCCTCTTCTTCCTAAGCCTTCCCGTACCTAGTCCCTGCGAACTAGAACACACAAAAACAGGTCCTACAAATCCTACGAGAGGATTTTCACAAGGACAAAATGTGTTAGATGGAGTGTAGGCTTGCAACTCCCGTTGCACACCCCTTACCTCATAAGTGGCTCGACGGTGGTGCATATTGATCGTGAGATCAAGCGTCTCAATGAATAGTCTCCCCAACAGCACCATTCCTATCTCCCACTATCAACCCCTTCCTAACCGTCCCCAACACATAGAAGTCGGTTATCACGGAATCATTTCCCAACCAGATTTTCACATTTTCTACAACACCAAGTGGTTTCCGTATCGAGCAACCCACCATTCTCACCATGAGCATCTTCTCCTTCAGCCCCCTCACTCTACTTGCCTCGTACATGTCGTACGGCATGACATTGACACCAGCCCCGGTGTCCAACATCCCTGATACTCCTTCCAAGCTCCCAAAACCAACCTTGACATTAAAGCCACCAGAATTGGTCGTTTTGGAGCCCTACTTCTTAATCACTTCCCCCGATGGTGATTTCTTCCCCCATTGTGCATCATTCACCTCCTCAAAAGTGTTACCAACCACAACAGGGGTCTCAACGCACTCACCGTCAACATCCTCATCATCATCAACCAAGCAATCAACAATAGGGTCAACAACAATATTCCTATTCACCGGTTCCACCGGGACTACATCACAAGGAATTAATGTGTCAAAAGTTGGATGTACATTAACCTTGTTTGGTGTAGAATTGTGGTGATTACATCTACCACACTCCCCAACTTGGGATTTAGGGACCTCAAGCTGGGCTCCTCCATTCAATACCGTAATCTCAATTGGTACCTTGGTGATAACCATGATGGCCATGGCATTCTCGGTTGCTCCGGGCAACCTATCCCTCTCCCTGATTCGGCTTCTATCACGCAACTCTTGAAGTTGCCTTTTGATATCCTTGTTGTCTCTCTCCAATACAGACAACCTGCTATCCGTCTTCTCTTAGTGAATTTATGCCTGGTCGATGAACTTTTGTGACCTCTCCATGAAGGCTTCTATCCTCTTCGATGTCCCTAAAGAAGAATTTCCTCCATTTTATTCTTGCACCACGTTGATGAGTCGGTTTTACACTGTCACATCTGGTCTTTTTTACCGTATTTTCATCATCCTTGAGTTTAGTTTTATTAGTTTTTCAAGAGTATTTTTACTTGTCTTGTTCTTTCTGTGTTTTGTAGGTATTTGGCTAAACCACGCTAATTGAAGGAAAAATGGTGTATTTTACATGCATCTACAAGATATGGAGTTCCGATGTCTCGTATGGATGCTAGAAGTGGAGCGGGAAGGCCAAAATACCAAGAATTGGAGTCAAAAGGAGTCGAAAGGGCAAAACGGGCATTCAGAAGAATCGGCGGCCTTGATTCTTGACTTCTACCGATTGCATTCGAGTTACAATTTGAATCTTGAGCTGCCTGAATTGCACTTTCATGATCTGTTGACGCCATTTTCTTACTGGCGACTCCAATTTGCAAACTGTCGTCCCCCAGTTGTTTCTTTTTGCCGATCTCTGCGATTTGTTCTCCTAATTCGTTCAAACTTGTGTTTTTCTACTTTCTATTAGTTAGAACAAGACACAATTAGTTTAATTATCATCTATTGTCAAGTTTTCATACTTTGCTCTGAACCTAGACCTAATTTCCAACGCAATTACCTATCTAGGTAATTGAACTGATTTTTTCTTGTAATCCGACGATTGTCAATTGATTGGGAGCGTTATCTACATACACTTTGCATCGATTCGATTCTGGTTCTCAATTCTACCTAGGGTTTGTGACACGAAGGCTAAAAATTGTATCCCCGTTCGAATCTTTGATTTTAAGTATTGGATTATATTTATTGCTTGTTTAAGTAGGATATTGATTATGTTTTCGCATGTCACGAGTAGCTAAACACCCTGATTATGGAGTGGTGAAAGATTCAATGCATACTAGTTAGGGTTCATGTGATTATATACATAAGATGCGATTTACTTTGAGCTTTTTAGATTAATTGCGTATCCAATATTATGTTCGCTGTGCGTTACGTCAAAATCACTGTTAGATTAAGCATTTTTTCATTTTCAATACAAAGTTTTCGTCTTACTTTATCTATCAGTTAGTTGCGAACAGTAATATCTGGATTAGCTTAATTAATTGTAGCTTAGTGGAATTGACACTCCACTAATGCTATCTGCTTTCTAGAACCAAGTATGTGACAACTTGAGTAAATCATCATCGTTACAATCACATGTTTCCTACTAGCTAGCTTGTCTTCTATCACCACACCATAATTCTCATCATTCATATCAATCTCGTTAAGTTTAAATCTGTTTTCTAGTTAGTCTGCAAAGTAGTCTACTTTCACTTAGTTAATCATCCTACTGCCGAAGCAAAAACAACCCTTTGCTGCTTTCATTATTGTTTCTTATATTCGTAAACCCAAACTAAGCCTAGTTAAGTCCTTCGAGACCAACTTCGGGGTTAACTTCACTGCACTACATGTTTTTGTAGTGTTGACAATTAACTCTTGGCTCTTAAACAAATATTAAAACTTTGATTTTGACACATCAAGTTTTTGGCGTTGCCGCCGGGGACTTAACTCCTTTGTTAAGTTTATGAATTCAAGTCACAGTATTTTTATTTTCTGTATTTTCAGTTCATTATTTATGTTCTATCAGTCTTAACGCATCTTCTTTCAGGTAGTTTATGCCAGGAAGGAGAGGTCTTGATTTGCATATGGCACCCTTTATCGACGAAATCGATAGACACTGCAGTAAATAGACTGGCTCACGGGTGAGATTAATCCAGAGAACAGACGATACAACAGCGCTCGAACAGCATATTGAGATGACAGAACAACAACCTTCTATGGTTGTGCTCTTCGCACCGACCCAAGAGGTTCACCGTCCTAGTATTGTGACTCCTGCCAATGTGCGCAACTTGGATATTAAGGGACATCTTATGGCTCTACTTCCGAAATTCTATGGGCAGAAGAATGAGGATGTGATGGGATTTCTTATGGAGCTTGAGCACTTCATCGGGGGGTTGACCAAAGGTGAGAATGTCACCGACGATGATCTGAAGATGAAGGTTTTTCCTATGTGCTTAGCTGACAAGGCACGACAGTGGATGAATGGCTTGGATGAGGGAAGCATAACCAACCCGAAGTCTATAATGTATTCATGCAGAAGTACTATCCTCATTCTAAGACCACTTCTATCAGGCAACAAATCAACAACTTTACCCAGTTGTACGACGAGTCCTTGTATGAAGCGGACAGGTTTAAAAGCTTGCTGGCTCAGTGTCCTCACCACAGGTACTCACAGGCTGATCTGAATCAATATTTCTATGATGGGTTTAATGAGAACCAACAGTCTATGATAGATGTGTCCTGCGGGGGTAATATGATGGAACTAACTACTACTGCTCTCAAGGACAAGTTCGCTAAGCTGGCACAAAACAGCCAACACCGTAACCCAGAAGAAATGTTAGGGGTCAAAGGGGATAAGCGAACGCTGCCTTTGATGAAGAACAGGGATCCAGTGTAGGTTTATTGGAGCTAGCTAATGAGATTAAAAAGTTAAGGGTGAATGGAGTGAGCAGCAATACCGGATTCTCTACTGAGATATGTGGAGTCTGCAAAATTCCAAGACACGGAGCTATTATGTGCAGGTCTGAATTGGCTTCGAGCAAGAAGCAACCTGAAGAGGAAGTACCACAGGAAGAGGTGTACTGGGTCCAGCAGGGGCTAGATGGGAAACCGGTTTACTGGCAGAAGAGGAATAATTTTGGTAGACAACGAGGGGTGTATCAGAAACCTCCAGTTACCCAATATAACCCACAGGGAGATAGATCCCTACTGAGCTACGACAATGACAATTGCGAAAACCCAGTGCCAAAAGTTCAGGAGGTATAACCAGCAGGTGGATCAGGATTGGCTGTCGAATTCAGGAGCTTTATGAACGAGTCGAAGGAGTTTATCCACGAAGCAAAGGCACACCGACAGTCTACTGACGCCCGTCTAGGCAAACTGGAAATGGACAGCAAACAGATCCAGAGTATTCTTCAGTAGCTACTAGAGAAGAACCAAGAAAGGGAAAGGGGTAAATTCCCTAGTACTTCTGAGAGAGCTATGGCTATAAGAGTGGTTACGGAAGTACCGGTCGAGGTGACTGTTTCGTAAAAGGAGACCTGTGTTGAGGTTTCAAAACAGATTTGCGCAACATGCAGGTGTGCTTCGTTAACTCCGATTGCTAGTGAAGTAGTGGCAGAAGAGATGATAACTCCCGGTATTCTGTTGAGGAGTTGATCTCTGCTCAAGAGGAAGGTCACCCAGGTATATCGATCATTCCAGTTGTTTCCGCTGAGGAATTGGGTTCTGCATAGGAGGAAGATTCTCCAGTTATATTGCGCACTCCGGAGATTGGAATGGTTGTAGTCCCTGCCAAGGAAGAGGAGATCGCAGAAAATGTGAAGGAGCGCCTCCTCAGTAAGAAGAGCTTTAACATCGTAGTTGGGATGGGAAATTCAAAAGTTATCGCGACTTTAGATACAGGAGCTACATGCAATCTGATCCCATACAGTCTGTTTAAGGGATGTGGCCTTACAGGTTTGGAAGAGATGAAAGCTCGAATTCTAATGGCAGGTGGGTCGCATAGAAGACCCGTTGGATTGGCAAAGCATGTCACGGTTAAATTGAATGGTGAGACTGTTATCATAAATTTTGTTGTTCTGAAAGACATCTGGGAAGATCAGAAGAAAGGACTCGATACAATCCTCCTTAGTTGATCATTTTTATTCTCCTCCAGAATGGACATTAGCGTATTTAGACGCATATCAACATATGAGGTGAACGGTAAGGTTGGAACAGTGAAGGCATTGGACTATTTGCCTACGAACTTTACTTGCAAGGAATATTCTGCGGGATTTTTTGGGCCCCTTTATATCTATTCGAAGGTACAAGGGCAGAGAAGTTCAAGCATGGGGAAGTCTAATACCCACCATCGTACTAGCTAGAGTGCGAAAGTCAAGCTCGAGACTTAAAACAAGCGCTTCTCGGGAGGCAACCCGAGTTTTACTTGCTTTTTTAGTTAGCTTGCATTTGAATTCACGTTTTTTTCCCCTCATAATGTAGTTGCATTCACGTTTATTTCTTTTTTTTTGGGAACGATAGAACTTGTCTTATTACTCCAAAAACAGTGTTCATACATTTAAGGGCTGATATACTCCAAGCCCAAAACTAGTGAATAACAAATAAACTGAGAAAACAAATTAAACATCTATGAAAGTCGAAATTAAATCCCGCGCCTTTCTGTTCCTACAACGTAGTCGGACGGTCTGGATAATAGCTCGGATTACTTCTTGTAGTACCCACGGCTTTTGTTGGAAGAGTAAATCATTCCGAGTCATCCATGTATGATAAATAGTCTATGCCATCACTGCTCGGAAGACGTAGGCCATGCTTCCCTTCACTTTCGCGCGAGTTCGCCACCACCCCACGAGCTGTTGCCAGGTGTTGAGTCGGGGGTGATTAGCATGCATCCAAGTCAAAACTTCTCTCATGATCGCATAAGTAACAGGGCATTGAAAGAACCAGTGCTCTATAGATTCATCCTGATTACAGAATGCACACTTTCCATCCGTCTCTACTCCAAAACATGACAGTCGATCCTTTGTAGCCAGCCATTTATGCAGTGCCATCCATAGAATAAATCTCGCCTTTGGGCTAGCTGGGTTCCTAATGATCAGATCACACCAAGCCACCTTTTCCAATCGACCCCGGAACACGCCATACAACTTCCGAACAGAGAATCGATGCACCCCGAGTTGTTCCAACCATTCCGTTTTGTCTTGCACATACTCCCGTAGCTGTAACATTGCCTTGATGGTTATAGAACTGCATAATGGGGCCGTCCATTCCTGTACCGATTGGGTTTTGATGTAGTAGCTATGGATCCATCGAACCCACAGCGAGTCAGCCTTTGTTTGGATCTTCCAAAGGAGTTTGCAAATAAGTCCTTTATTCCATTCTGGTAGTGAGATAATGTTCAAACCTCCACAACTACGAGGGGCACAGACTTGGTCCCGAGATATCAAGGCCTTTCGGTAGTTACCATATTTACCACTCCAGAGGAAACTTCGACAAATGCGTTGAATATGCTCCAGAATCATCTTCGGAAACGGGAAGACTTGTAGCCAGTACGTTGTGATTGAAGTCACAACACTATGGATAAGTTTCTCGCGCCCTGCATAACTCAGAAGTCGTGTAGACAAATGTGAGATCCGTCCCAGAATCTGCTCAATTAGCGGCTGGGTAGGCTGCCGGTCCCGAACCCAGTGGTATTCGCAATCTGCTGCCTTTCCGCTACCGGTACTCCTCCATAGAACACTTTTGTCTTCATTATATTTGCCCTTAACCCCGTAGCCTGCGAGAATACCCGAAATTATCCCATCATTAAATGTACCAAGCTTACATCCCCACGCATGAAAAGCATAAGATCATCTGCGAAACACAGGTTGGCAATACGGAGCCTCTCACACTTCCGGTGGAAGTTAAAATTCGGCATATAGGAAGTTTCTGTAGGCAACGGTGTAGATATTCCATAACAATCACAAATAAGTAGGGAGATAGTGGATCACCCTGTCTCAGCCCCCTCTTTGCTTTCAGGAGTGTCGACGGCACACCATTAATTGAGTACCTGTAGGAAACCGAGCTCACGCATAACATTAGCCAACGCACGAACTGGTCGGGCAATCCCAGTTCTCGCATAATCGTCTCCAAAGCTCCCCACTCCATTGTATCGTATGCCTTGTGTAGGTCCATCTGAATCATACATCTAGGTGAGATGCCCTTCCTTCCATAACCCTTCACAAGTTCCTGCGCAAGTAAGATATTGTCCTGGATGACCTTTCCTGGCAAGAAAGCAGATTGGCTATCATCCACTATGCTGTTAATCACCATTCCCAACCGAGTCGTCAGGACCTTTGAAATAATCTTATAAAATGTAGTACAGCATGCAATCGGTCTCATATCCTTTACTTTGACTGCAGCAGGGGTCTTCGGGATCAATGTAATCAGGGTGCAGTTCAGCGCTGGAAAGATCGAAGATGTGCTAAAGAAATCGAGCACAGCATCATAGACATCCCTCCTAACCGTCGACCAAGCTTGCTTGAAGAAGTAGGCATTGAACCCATCAATTCCTGGAGCTTTTAGTTCTCCAATATCCTTCAAGGCAGCATCTATCTCAGGAAGCATGACTGGTCGAATCAACCACGCTCTATCCTCATAACTCATACGTCTTCCTGCCCGTATAGCTTCAATGTCAATTCCCCCATGCCGAGAGGCGGCAGTCCCTACCAGATTCGAGTAGAAATTGAGGATTTCCGCCTCGATTTCACCATTTGTCTCAAGTACAGTTCCCATCTCCATCTCTAGCCTATGCAATCCAGTCCTCTTATTCTTCTCCCTCACCTGTGCATGGAAGAATGAGGAATTTCCATCACCTAATTGGATCCAATCAATCTTTTCCTAATGCCGTACGATCTGTTCCTCAATTTTGATCCACTTTTCTAATTCAATGGTATCTTCTCGGACCTGACGAATTAAGGCAGGATTGAATCGATCCTGTCTGAGAGCTTCCTGGTGCCCCTGTAATGTGTACCGCATCTACGCAATGATCCGATCCGCACCCCTCAGTTGACGGCTAAGTCCAAAAAACCCAAAAATTCGAAAAAAGCCTAAATGGCGTCGCCAGTTACCTAACTGGTGGACGCTAGTCTCTTCCCCCCCCCCCCCCTTTTTTTTCATTCAGTTCTTATCGTTCATCTTTTTCTTCTCCTCTCTTCCTCCATAACCAAAAAGCTTGCCAAAATCTCCATTCTCCCTCTTTTCTCCACCATTCTTTGAGCTCAACCTCACATCTCGAAGCTTGCATCATCTAGGACACGTCTTTGGCATCAAAAACTAATATCATCCATTCATTTTCGAGATTCAAGTTAAAATCTCAAGAACCCTAACTTTTGCAATTTGGGGATTTTCGATTTTTGGTTGAAATTGAGCTTTCTTATGATATTATATTAGTACTTCTTGATCATTGAGCATGTTCTAAGTAGTAATTGTGGCCAATTTTGTCGATTCTCATGCTATTTTCAATTTGTGAATTCGGTACGAATAGTTGGATTTGTTGGTTGATTTGAGCTGGGTTGAGTATTATAGTAGTAATGTTCACTTATTCTAAGTGCTTTTGAGCTGACTATGGAATCGTTTTGGTTATTCTTCCTTACGTTGTACTAGCTAGATGATGAGTCACTTTTACATCGTCTCATTCGGTCTTTTTTACCGTCTTATTGCCATTCTCAAGTATAGTTCTTATGTGTTTTATTAGTGTTTTGTTACGTTTTGGTGTTTTTTGTGTTTTGTAGGTGTTTGGTGAAAACGCATTAAAATAAGGGCTAAACCAGTGCATTTAATGCATTAATGGAAGCATGAAAGTTTATGGACCTGAAAGGTGGTTGAAAAAGGAGTTAATTGGTTGAAACGGAAGTTGATTCGGAGTTCGGACGAAGATTTTAGAGCCGTTTAAGTGAAAGCGCGCGAAATTCGAACTACGATGAAGCAGCTTTGGCATTTTGTCCATAACTTTTGCATATGAACTCCGATTGACCTGATCATGGTGTCCACGAGTAGATACGACCAAGAGCTACGACTGCGAAGAGGAAAAATCTCCATATTCCAATGTTTAGAGGACCAAAAAGGGCCTGGCGGATGACAACTAAATCTTGGCGGACGCCAAACTCGTTCAGAACGAGTTGGCGGACGCCAGCTCCATTTTTTTGCGGGCGCCAACTCCCTTTTTGGGCCGTTTTCAGCCCTTTTTCGGCCCAGAACATCATTTTGAGCATTTTTCACTATATATAACCTATTTTCTTGATCTTTTAGACACAACTTCATTATTATTCTTCTCTTCTTTTTGGTTTTCGACCTAGAACCTTTTCAAGGCAATTACCTACCTATTATTGGAGGTAATTGAACCGTTTATCTTGTAATCCGAAGATTGACATTAATTGGGAGATTATCTACATAGCTTTTCGCATCAATTCATTTCAGTTCTTCAATTTTACCTAGGGTTTGTGACAACGAAGGGTAAATTTGTATCAATCCATTCGAATCTTTGTTTCTTGCTTTAGATTACGAATTTTAATTTACATATGTATATATCAGTTAGTCTGTCTTTTCTTTTTAGTTTAGTTTATTTTGCGGAACTACTTGGGTTTCTTTATGTGTCCAGGAAAGTATGGATTACTCAGATAGAGACCGGTTCTGTAGATTTCACCAGATTTCTGGAGAAATGCTTGATAGTACATGGTATAGATTTAAGGGGATGCAAAAGACATATCATGACCATGGATTAACACTGGGAGAGCTCTTATGGTGTTTCTACAACGGTATAAATGCTTGTTGTCAAAAAATGGTGGATAGAGCCGCTGGTGGGTCAATGCTAGATTCGACCCCTACACAACTTGAGGGTGCGATCGAGGAATTGGCTGCATTGATCATAGAATACAGGGAATTTTGTGGAGAAGAATCTGGAAATGGGGATGACAAAGAGAAGGAGAAATCTGACTCTGTAGTTGAACCGGATTCAGACACCACTACCAACGCTACCACTATAACTGTAGAAGAAATTCCCATCTCAGTTGAAGGAGTTTGCGAGAGTTTAGACAATCCGCCAGTCGTGGAGGATGAGAAATCCACCGAAGCAACCGACGAGGAAACTGAACCACCCGTTTTCAACTATTTGGAGATGGAGCAGACACCTGATACCACCCAGATGACACCATCAGATTCGTTTTCCATTCTCCTACCTTACAGTAATTCGCACATACTAGCTAGCCCCAGCTCACACACGAGACTGGCCAGGGAGTTTCGACCCTATTTATCGCTTTTATTTTCCCATTGATTTTCCTTGTTTTATTTTAGTTGTTGATTTATCTAATGTTAGTTTGCAGAGAGTCATAGCAAATAGGAGGAGATGAGCTAAACATGGGCACCAAATCATCAATCTTGGCAGGAAGGATGCAAGGGATTCGTTCCCGTTTGATAATGGATAGCAGCAACCACGCGTTTCAGGGAAGTACACTTTCAACTTTCTCTCTTTCTAGACTATTCGCTGGGGACCATCTCTAGTCTAGGTTTGGGGAGGGAGGTAGCTTTCATGTATTATCCTTATATGTGTGTGTGTGTGTGTGTTTTTCTTGCCAAGGAAGAAGAGTTAGCAGAAAATGTGAAGGAGCATCCTCTCAGTAAGAAGAGCTTTAACATCGTAGTTGGGATGGGAAATTCAAAAGTCATTCCGACTTTAGATACAAGAGCTACATGTAATACAATCCCATACAGTCTGTTTAAGGGATGTGGCTTTACAGGCTTGGAAGAGATGAAAGCTCAACTCCTAATGGCGGATGGGTCACATAGAAGGACAGTTGGATTGGCAAAGGGTGTCGCGGTTAAACTGAATGGTGAAACTGTTATCACCAATTTTGTTGTTCTGAAGGATGTCCGGGAAGATTAGAAGACAGAACCCGATACAATCCTCCTTGGCTGGCTATTTTTATTTTGCCTCTAGAATGGATATCATCGTATTTAGACGCACAGCAACATACGAGGTGAATGGTAAGGTCGGCATGGTGAAGGCATTGGATTATTTGCTTAAGAATTTTATCTGGAAGGATTATTCTGCGGAGTATGTTGGACCCCTTTATATCTATTCGCAGGTGCAAGGGCAGAGGAATTCGAGCATGGGGAAGTCTAGTACCCACCATCGCAAATGAACACCATCAGTCTTCTACACATCTTGGAAACCTTCAATCAGGGAAGCCCTCTCCTACCAACTCTCTACTTTTCTCTTTTCACTTGTTTGCTTGAGGGAGAGCACGAGTTCAGGTTTGGGGAGGGGTGTTTTAAGTTTTGATATGCTTTAGGCTTCTTGCTTGTATGTTTTCGGATGTGTTTCTTTTTGTATTTATTATTCGAGTCTGTCTGTTGAGTCTAAGTCTGTCTCCCAAGTCGACCATCTATTGCATGTACTAAACCTGTTTAATGCTTTTGTTTTGGCTGATCCTTGACTATTAACAGTTTGCGTGTTTAAGTTTGCTAAGTTCGTTTCTGCTCTAAATAGAAAGTCTGCTCTAGTTCTGTAGTCCAAAAAGCCTGTGAGTAAACCTTAGCCGATGAACAAATATTGTACCGGTGCCTGTGTGATTTAATTCGGGAAGTACAAACTCCCTTGTTTGCGCCTCATCATTCTCATGTGTACTCTGTGTAAGTTAAGTATGACGAACGACATGTTTCCCATTCTTATTTGCTTAGGCCAAACCTGTTCCAAAAATAGGTTTGGGGAGGAGGTTTATGCGTATTGTATGTGTTGATAAAGACTATGATGTTTAGGTTTTTCGTTCTCTCAAAAAATAAAATAAGTCTCGGAGTGGATCTACAGTACTAGTTACCACCGTTAGTCGTGTTGGGCACGTTCTAGATACTACCTATATACTGGCGTGGCCCTTAAAAGCTATACAACCATGAGGGTTGATTGCATGTATACCAAACCAGCACGCACAAAAGTGCGGACTTTCGGTAAAACAGACACTACCAAAAAATTGAGACAGGAAAAAAAAAAGATATAAGCATATGGGTCATATATAAGACTGCAAAAAAGAAGTATGCGAAAAAATAAAAAAAAAAGCTGAAAAAAGAGAGGACGATTGCTTTTTTTTTTTTTGTAAAGTCTACTGCTGATTGATTATAGAGCTATATAAAGTCCCTTCTGACTTAACTGAGTGAGTGCATTGCATGAGGTATTTGAGGCGTCTTTGTGACGCAAGTCACCTTCCTTCTCTCCGTATATTCTTGAGTGATTACCCTACTGGACACTTCCAGGAGTGTGAGAGATTAGTTGCATAGGATCCACTTGTGAGGGACTACCGTTTTAGACTTAAGTTTTATTTACCCGGGAAACGAACTTTTTGGACTTGTGCATGTGATACTGTGAATGTCAGTGTGATGTCAAACCTCTTGCATTTTTTCAGGCTTATTATTTGCAATCTTAGACTCGGTAGCTTGGGAGCTAGACTTTACATTTGTGTCTATGTGTTTTTTGTTTTTCTAGTTTTTTTAGAGAGTCTTTTGCTTGAGGACAAGCAAGGGTTCTGTTTGGGGAGTTTGATGAGTCGGTTTTACACCGTCTCATCTGGTCTTTTTTACCGTATTTTCGTCATCCTTGAGTTTAGTTTTATAAGTTTTCCTAGAGTATTTTTACTTGTTTTGTTCTTTGCGTCTTTTGTAGGTATTCGACTAAACCGCGCTAATTGAAGGCAAAATGGTGTATTTTACATGCATCTACAAGATATGGAGTTCCGATGCCTCGTATCGATGCTAGAAGTGGAGAAGGAAGGCTAAAATACCAATAATTGGAGTCAAAAGGAGTCAAAAGGGTAAAACGGGCATTCTAGGAAGAACTGGCGACGCCAGTTCTTGACTGGCGCACGCCAGTTGTATTCGAGTTGCAACTGGCGACACCAGTTTTTCTTACTGGCGACGTCAGTTTGGAAACAGGCATCCACAGTTGTTTCTTTTTGCCGATCTCTGCGATTTGTTCTCCTAATTCGTTCAGACTTGTGTTTTCTACTTTCTATTAGTTAGAACAAGACACAATTAGTTTAATTATCATCTATTGTCTAGTTTTCATACTTCTCCCTCAACATAGACCTAATTTCCAAGTCAATTACCTATATAGGTAATTGAACCGATTTCTTCTTGTAATCCGACGATTGTCAATTGATTGGGAGCGTTATCTACGTACTCTTTGCATCGATTCGATTCAAGTTCTCAATTCTACCTAGGGTTTGTGACACGAAGGGTAACAATTGTATCACTGTTCGAATCTGTGATTTTAAGTATTGGATTATGTTTATTGCTTGTTTAATTACGATATTGATTATGTCTTCGCATGTCATGAGTAGCTAAACACCCTGATTATGGTGTGGTGACAGATTCAATGCATGCTAGTTAGGGTTCATGTGATTATATACATAAGATGTGATTTACTTTGAGATTTTTAGATTAATTGCGTATCCAATATTCTGTTTGTTGTGCGTTACGTCAAAATCACAGTTAGATTAAGCATTTGTTCATTTACAACACAACGTTTTCGTCTTGCTTTATCTATCAGTTAATAGCGAACAGTAATATCTGGATTAGTTTAATTAATTGTAGCTTAGTGGAATTGACGCCTCCACTAATGCTATATGTTTTCTAGAACCAAGTAAGTGACAGCTTGAGTAAGTCGTCATCGTTACAATCGCATGTTTCCTGCTAGCTAGCTAGTTGTCTTATGTCACCACACCATAATTCTCCTAATTCATATCAATCTCGTTAAGCTTAAATCTATTTTCTAGTTAGTCTGCAAAGTAGTCTACTTTCGCATAGTTAATCATCCTGCTGCCGAAGCAAAAACAACCCTTTACTGCTTTCATTACTGTTTCTTATATTCATAAACCCAAAATAAGCATAGTTAAGTCCTTCGAGACAGACCTCGGGGTTAACTTCACTGCACTACAAGTTTTTTTTGTGTTGAGAATTAACTCTTGGCTGTTAAACAAATATTAAAACTTTGATTTTGACACATGACACGTACACCTCATCTCCCGAGAAGTTGGACCTACATTGATTTGCTCCATGTCCATAGTTGTTGCAAATCCCACACTTCTCTCGGGCTTGTGGATTCTGACCACTTGCTGCAAGCAACTTCAACTTCTTCAACTCCTTTTCTAGCTCATTAATGTGGCTTCTAGGATCATAATAGACCGCATTCTCCTCACTCCTAAGCCTTCTACTCCTTCCCCGAACATTCTTGTGTTGCGAATTCTTTGCACACTTTATGAACAATTTATTAAGCTCCTCCGGTGTAAGATCCATGATACTTCCACCAGTAGAAACATCAATATATGATTGTTGACTCTCATTCAACCCATCGTAAAAGTATTGCGTCAGATTCGAAAGGCTTAGGCGTTGCTGAGGACACTTGGCCTGGAGCATCTTAAACCTCTCCCAAGCCTCATAGAATGTCTCATCATGTAGTTGCTGGAACCTCGTGATTCGAGCTTTCAAGGCGGTGGTCTTCGACTGAGGGTAGTATCTGTCTATGAAAGCCTCACAAATTTCAGCCCAAGTAGTCAAAGAGACCTCGGGAAGAATATTCAGCCAGGACATAGCTCTGTCCGCTAAGTACATAGGGAATACCTTTATTCTTAAGAAATCATCCTCCACCCTCGTATTGTGCAAACCCGCTATGAACATCTCCCGTTCCTTCAAGAACCCCATAACGTCCTCGTCTTCTTCCCCATAGAACATGGGCAGATGATGAAGAATATACGGATTCAGTTCATATTTTCGTGCCGCCTCAGAAAGGAAAATACATGACCGGTGTGCTCCAACACGAGTTCTAAAAATGTCATGGATAGTTTTCCTCGGAGCACTATGACCAACTCCAACAACATTTCTTGTATCTCCCATTATTGTGCTGCAAAAAATCACAACAACAGAACTACACCACTCGTAAGCACCTGTTAGTGTATGAAACCAAAATTCTCCACAAATAGATAACACACAAATAACCGAGTAAACTAATTTTGAAAACACAAACTAAGGAGTTAAGTCCCCGGCAGCGGCGCTGATATGCTCAAATTACTACTTAGCAAACAAGTAGAAAGCAGATGTTGTAGAATAAACAAAGCTAAGCACAGAGTCGTTCGCTAAGGAAACAATTAAGCAATTGAAAGCAAATAGTCACTTGCGTAAACTGTTTGAATTGTTTGAGTTGTGAACTACTAATAACTAGGAAATAGAAAACCAGATAATTGTTTTAAATATGAGAGAGAAGAGAACACAACAGTTAGATCGAGTGGTGCTAATTCGCTCTAGGGAAATCGTTCATACTTGTCACATGGTCGGTGTACTTAAAACATTCAATCCAATTCAACCAAACGTTATTTGAAAATCTTTGAACTAGAGTAATCGTGGGTCGTCAATTCACGGTCCTTAACCGAAAACGACTTTGAGAATCTTTGAACTAGCTTATTGGATTGAAAGATTTTTACGAAGATATTTGAACTACACAAACCTATATGAACGAATCCTAACCCTAGAAGCGAATACGCAATCACCGTCACATCACTACCGTGTTCGGAGTGGTTTAGCTACTCATGATAGATTGAAAGATGAAAGACTTCAAGATATTGCTCATGACAAACACAAACATAATGATAATCGCATGCAAGCTCATACAATTCGACAAACAAGAACAAAAATGAATTGTAAAGAGTTTAAACAATAGAGAATTACCACGGTGATCAGGAATTCGATATCGATAAATCAATCAAGGATAAAACCAAGCTCCAGAAT
Source organism: Plantago major (assembly GCA_026545765.1). Classification (NCBI taxonomy): domain Eukaryota; kingdom Viridiplantae; phylum Streptophyta; class Magnoliopsida; order Lamiales; family Plantaginaceae; genus Plantago; species Plantago major. The sequence continues at coordinate 345,898 of JAIFAC010000011.1, forward strand.
ATGTCTCAATGTAAAAAAGTATCAAATTGGAGCCTTTCTAAGAACTAGGTTAAAAGAAAGTATGAGAAAGTATTACTGATTCTAAGCTAATAAGGAAAAAAGAATTCTGGAGGCCGACGCTCGCCGCGGCGGGCAATAAACCTCGCCGTGGCGAGTCTTCTGTTATCGCAGATATATATCCCTCGTAATTTCTTGCCGCGGCGGACAAATTTCCTCGCCGCAGCGGGAAGGATACCTCGCCATGAAGCTCAACTTCTTGAAATTCCGTGCCTTCAGAAATCTACGCATGGCGAAAAATACTCCACCGTGGCGAGCTTGGGCGAGCTTAAATCCTCCAATTGAGCTTAAAAACCTGAATTCCTACAAACAAGATCAAAACACCAAAGCATAAAATTGTACAAAAAACAACTATAAAACTAAAGACAAAGACTCACAAAGACCGCTAAAAAGGACCAAATGAGAGTCTAAATTATAGTCTCATCAAACTCTCCAAACCAAACCTTTGCTCGTCCTCGAGCAAACAAACAAACCTAGACAAAAACTAGACTCAAACCACGAAAACAGACAAAGAGTCAAGGTCCCAAGTGACCGAATCTACCATTGTAAACAGTGAGTCCACGAGATGCAAAATTTTGTTATCAAACTAACTTTGGCAAAACAGTGTACAGAAAATCAAACACAGTCGTTTCCCAAACAAATAGCACTTAAGTGTAGCTCGCTGGTCCCTCACAGGTGAATGCAGTGTATCTCTCACTCTCTTGGAAGTATCCAAATGGGGTATAAGCTCAAAAATAAACTAGGAAGGTGACTTGTGTCACAAAGGTGCCTAGAATATGTTGTGCTTTTGCACTCGTCTCATTAGATCAAAAGGGACTTAATAGGCGACTCATTTTTTTTCAGAAAACAAAAGCTGAAACTGCTCCCCCTCATCACGTCAACCGATTCGTATCTCAATCAAATTCTTCTCTGTATATCCAGTGCTTGGCCTCATTGGGATCTTTTAATCTCAATTTTTTGTAAGTGTCTATTTTACCAAAATTCCGCACTTTTGTGCGTGTCAGTTTGGTGTACGTGCCATCAACCCTCACGGACATATGGCTTTTTAAGACCACGCCGGTATATAGGTAGTACTTGAAACACGCCTAACACGACTAACGGTGATCAATGAAGACCATAGATCCACCCCGAGATTCAAATATCCATAAATTTTTAGGGAGCAGTATACAAACTTTTCAGCAATAATGCAAAACAACACATATAAAAGTCGCAAGATAACAGTTCTCTCCCCAAACCTGTACCTTGGAACAGGGGGAAGAGCTTAAAAAGAGCATGCCATTCGTCATCCCTAGAAGACTAAGTACACATAAGTATGAAAAGGCGCAAGTAATACGTAAAAACTTGTACAACCCAGGAAATCACATAATACATTTGCCGGTACAAAAATTTTTCATTGGCTCTCAGGCTTTTTGGACCAAGGAGCTAAACAAACTTGCTATTTAAAAGAGAAACGACCTTGCACGATTAAAAATATGCTATCCTACTTCCGGCTAATCATCAAACAAAACGTAAGCAGCAAGTGTATTTAACATCTACAATGGACGTTCGACTTGGTCAAAGACTCAGACTCCCCAAGAAAACACTTAAAAGGAAATTAACTAGACCTAGACTGACAAAGAAACTGTAACTGAGAAGGGTTGCTAACATACCACCACAGTCACATAACACACAAAGTGACTAACATACCACTAGAACATAATACATAGAAATAAAGACGAAAGACTCTAAAGGCACAGATAATAGAGAAAAATGCAGACACAACACTAGAGAGCACATTCCCCCTCCCCAAACCTAAACTCAAGCATGTCCTCAAGCGTAGAGTGAAAAAGAAAATAGAATGGGAGCTATAGTGACTTGCCTGCTAGTCTACCTTTATAGTCATCTACAAGACTCTTCCGTGTTGGCTAACGGGTACTCTGGAAGTTCTTGGTTCTTCCGGTTGTTGCAGCTCCTTTTCCTCCTCTTCAGATAAGTGTGTATATGCAAGGGTCCAGTGTGCGCCCCTATATAGTTCCTGGTGTCAACCTACAGGGGTGAGTATGGTGTAGTGGTGGCTTGCAACTCACGTTGCTTGCCATGTACCTCTATAGTGCAGGTACGAGCGTGGAGGTTGATAATCATGCGAGTGTTTTTGATGAACGGTCGCCCAAGCAGCAACATATCCTTCTCCATCTCCTTACCTTTAACCCGTGTCGACTCCACAACCACGAAATCAGCCATAAAAGTGTCCCCATCCAGTGTAACCGGAACATCCTCAATCACACCCATGCACCTACTTCTCGTTCCATTGGCCATCGTGACGAAGCATTTCCTGGGTTCTAAACCCTTCAAATCCAGCTCCTCATAGGTCGCAAAGGTCATCAGATTAACCGCTGCTCCTATATCTACGATGCTAGTTACCTTGGAAGAATTTCCTATCCCAACCACCAAATCGAAGCTATTGGCATCACTGATGCTCTTACCTGCTGCCGGGATCACCCTAGCGGTGGGACTTACCTCAAGGACAGCCATTTTTGCACTCGCCTCCTCTACTGGAGTCGCAATACTGGGCGTGGCTACCTCCATTTCATGTACCTCGACTCTCACTTCTACCGGCTTCTCAAGTGCCGGTGTAGGCACTACCTCAACTACCTCCGGTGTCTTAACCTGGGCCACTGTGTTCTTGAGCTGGCAAGTGCAGGTAGCAAGAACAGACTTCACCTTTACTGGCTCATCGAATGTCACCTCAACGGCTAGAGCTCTGTGTGTTTCTGCGGTCGCCGATAAATTACCCCTTTCTCTTTGCTGAAATCGACCAACTAGATCCCCTAAAGTCTTCTCTTCTGCACCTGCTCAATGCTGTCGAACAGCTGATCATTCCTGCGCTGATTTTCCTATGCTTCGGCCCAGAACCTCTCGGAATGCTCCATGTGGTCCCTGATTGCCTGATCAGGACTTCCTGGAACTTTCGTAGTCTGAACCTGAACAGGCTGAGCTAGAATTGGTTGCTCCCGTGGCGTATTTTCATAGAAGTTGTTGCCACCTTGGTTACCCTGCCAGTTACCATGCTGTCTGGTCTGCTCGATTTGCTTGTCTCACTCAGTAGTACATGCCCCTGGAGTCCCTTTAACTGCTCGGTATCCCGCTCTCCTAGATTTATTTCTCTCACCCTTGAGTTGTGACACTGCTGCCAGTCTCTCAAAAACACCATTTAATTCGTCAGAGGATGCTTCCAGGAGTGAATTTTTACAAGTCATATCAACCATGTTCTGACACTCCCAATTAAGACCCTCGGAAAATCTGATGCACAGATTCATATCGTCAATCCTGTGGTGCAGGCATTGGGATAGCAACTGTAAGAAGCGTTCGCGAGCTTCACAGAAAGTCTCATCGTACATCTGCTGAAACTGCATTATCTGAGTACGATGGTACTGCGTTCTCTCGGGAGGGTAAAATTTATTCACGAAGGCTTTCAATCCCAAGTAGGTAGAGAACCCCCTGGCTGGTTCAACAGCCAATTCCTAGCTTTATCCTGCAGGCACATTGGAAAAACCTTCTTCCTTATCTCTCCATCTCAATCACATTACTCCTAACCAACGGAATCCCTGCAATCAGTACTTCAAACTCTTTGAGGAACCTTATCATATCCTCATTGGCCATTCAGTAGAACTTGGGAAGATTATGGAAGTTGTTAGCTTTGAGTTCCAAATTCCTCGCCTCATTAGACAGAACGATTGCCGCTTTCTCGGCCTTAACCTCCCCGGGTTGCATGTAGGCTCCATAGGTTAGCTGGGCCATTGGAGTTTCCTTCTGATAAACCTGTTGTTAGAGCTACATAACACGAAAACCTCGAAATATCCTTAGTTTCTGTTAGTGCACTAAACTTCAGGTAAGTTGAAAAATAAGTAAAAATTTGCAATCAAGCGCTACAGTAGGAATTGATTCCCCGGCAGCGGTGCCAAATTTGATATGCTCAAATTACTACTTAGGAAACAAGTAGAAAGCAGATGTTGTAGAATAAACAAAGCTAACCACATAGTCGTTCGCTAAGGAAACAATTAAGCTACCAAGCAATTGAAAGTAAATAGTCACTTGCGTAAACTGTTTGAATTGTTTGGGTTGTTAACTACTAATAACTAGGAAATAGAAAAGCAGGTAACTGTTTTAAATATGAGAGAGAAGAGAACACAGTAGTTAGATCAAGTGGCGCTAATTCGCTCTAGGGAAATCGTTCATACTTGTCACATGGTCGGTGTACTTAAAACATTCAATCCAATTTAACAAAACATTATTTGAAAATCTTTGAACTAGAGTAATCGTGGGTCGTCAATCCATGATCCTTAACCGAAAACGACTTTGAGAATCTTTTAACTAGCTTATTGGATTGAGAGGTTTTTACAAAGATATTTGAACTAGACGAACCTATATGAACGAATCCTAACCCTATAAGCGAATACGCAATCACCGTCACATAACTACCGTGTTCGGAGTGGCTTAGCTACTCATGATAGATTGAAAGATGAAAGACTTCAAGATATTGCTCATGATAAACACAAACATAATGATAATCGGATGAAAGCTCATACAATTCGACAAACAAGAACAAAAACGAATTGTAAAGAGTTAAACAATAAAGAATTACCACGGTGATCAGGAATTCGATATCAATAAATCAATCAAGGATAAACCAAGCTCCAAAATATGTCTCAATGTAAAAAAGTATCAAATTGGAGCCTTTCTAAGAACTAGGTTAAAAGAAAGTATGAGAAAGTATTACTGATTCTGAGCTAATAAGGAAAAACGAATTCTGGAGGCCGACGCTCGCCGCGGTGAGTCTTCTGTTATCGCAGATATACATCCCTTGTAATTTCTCACCGCGGCGGACCAACTCAACAGCTTCGTAAAATCTCACCACGGTGGGAAGGATACCTCGCCGCGGCGAGCTCAACTTTGCAGAATTCCAGGTGCCTTCGTAAAATCTCGCCGCGGGGAGCTTGGGCGAGCTTAAATCCTCCAATTGAGCTTAAAAACCTGAATTCCTACAAAACAAGATCAAAATACCAACGCATATAATTGTATAAAAAACAACTATAAAAATAAAGACAAAGACTCACAAAGACCGCTAAAAAGGACCAAATGAGACTCTAAATTATAGTCTCATCAGTCGCCAAAAATTTGATGTGTCAAATCAAGTCCTTAATTTGTTTAGCCAAGAGCAATATCAAGGATCACTAGAAAACATGTAGTGAGTTCATAAGTTGCCCCGAGTGTCGTTCTCGAAGGACTTAACTAGGCTTCTCGATGTTTTAAAGAAGTAGTTTGTCTAGAATTGCGTCTTACGACTTCCAATTCTTTTCTTTCGCAAATCACAAAGTTTGGTAAACAACAAACACGGTTTTGTTGTCAATTAAAGGAGACGTGGGATGGTGGTTTCATCATGAGCTAGCTAGTAAAAGGATGCATTGGATTACTCGACGTTTTGAAAGTCAAAACGTTTAATCAAAATAGTTGAGTCATCAATTCTACTAGTCGACCTTTGTAACCAAAAGCGTTGGGCGTAAATCGTTGTTAACCTTGAGGGTGCAAATCCCTCTTGTGGATTTTGGGTATGAGAAAATGATTACTAAGACTTTGAACTAATCGAATGATTCGCAAGTAATCAATCAAACAAATAACAGTTTTCATCCAGAAACCTATACTAGCATGCTCAAGATTTCACCACCAACCCATGGGTGTTATTTAGCTACTCATACTCATGTTGTCACAAGCAAGAGATATGATAAACATAAGCATAAACATACACAATAATGTAAACAAAGGGAAACGATACAGAATTACCGAATTACTTTGAATTAAGCTCCAATGGATAACAATGGTGGAAGTAGAGTGTTTACAGGAAGAATTCTTCAGCTAAATGGTTAACCAAGACTCCAACTTAAATCAGATGGACGAATCATGGAACCCTAGACCTCTCAAAAACTCCCAAAACAATGTTGTGAAAATGAAAAAGTGATATGTGAAATTACAAATCTAGAGATTAAAACGTAGAATCAGAGAAAAGTAACGCCAGAAAACAGGCAGATCGAAGGAGATCGCCCGCTCCGGCTCTGGAATGCAGCCCTCTGTGGTTGCATCCAGATGCCAGGGCGATCATCCCGCTCTTCCTCAGGCTCGATCTCGACTCAAACTTCCACCCTTGACCCGTTTGTCATTCCGGGAACCTTCGTGGCACCTATTTGGAGTCTGGGAACTTGTGATCTCCGACAGAGTGCATTCAAATGCATCATTTTAACTCCTGTTCTTCATGAAAAGTACCTAAAACCTGGAATCAAGGTGGAAACATAAGAAACACACACAAAATACATCCTGATTTTGTTAAATAAAGGAAAAACTAATCTAAAAGTTAGTAAAAACAAGGTAAAAAGAACCTGATGAGGTGTCCTAAAAAGGACTCATCTAGGTAAATACCTTTGGATTGAAAATTTGATCAAAAATCAACCCACCAAATCCTATAAGTAGAATGCGGAAGATGCAAGGAATGTTGAAATGAGAGTCAGAGCCTATATCCTTGAATACTCAGATGATGTTAAGAGATATGGTGACATGATTTTCTAAAGGAGCTGAAGAGGATGAAGACTTGAAGACCAACTTTTAGGATGTTCACTTGGTACTTGGACATTCTTGTTGTCCTATAAAGTTGTGTAATTTTTTTATCTTGTTGATTATAATATAATGCTTATCTTGTAAAAGTTATCTCTGTACTCAATAGTAATTTATCTGATGAACCTACTCTCAGATATCAATTTATAAAACATAACTTGTCAGCGAAGATCACACCTTGTGATTTGGTTGATGTTTACTTCCTTCACTTAAATAAATGAATTGAAAGATCATAAGAAATGTTTAAGTATTGGATTGTTTCCTCATCCAGTTCCTGATAGGTTTTTAGAGAGTCATAGGTGACTAATCAAAAAGGGGGAAATTTGTTAGGAATATATGTTTAGATTTTGATCAGTAAACCCTAATGACTTATCTTAGCTCAGAAAGGTAACTATTACTCTTAGTTCACTTGAACATTGTAAACGAGGAAGCTTAATGAGTATGTAAGTCTAGCAAATCTTGTATAGAATGTTAGCTCTCAGATTGTAATTTTTTATATCTTTGAAGAAGACCAAGAAGCAAGCATCCAGCAGGAAAGAGCTCATTATTGAAGACCAAGAGTCTGGACAAGATTGCTGAAGACTAAGGAGAAATGTCTCCTCAGATACCTTGGTCCAGATACCTTGAAGAAAATAAGTGTCTTTGGAAGACAAGTATTTCAAGAAGTTTATGACACCCAAAGGTTACTGAGTAAGAAAGTGCAAAGCCTCAGATAGCTTGCATAGTTCTGTTGAGACTACATGACAAAAGATAGTACAGTGCATTGAGTATGCAGACAGTGATGTCTGAACAAAAGAGGAAATGTCTGAAAAGAGACAAAGCTCAATGCAGTACTATCTTCAGATATCAATAGTTTGAATTTCATTATGCCTAATGGATACTATTCAAACGACATGATTTTCAACTATAAATATCACCACTTAGAATGCTTGAAAGATACACTTGAACACTTCACATCAAAGAACTTCACCGAACACAACTTCAATTCAAGCAAACAAGCCTTCTTACGTACTTACTCTCATTAGCTTATTGTTGCGACTCAAGCTCTTGAATTCTAAGTAGCACGAAAGTTCTAAGAGTCCTGATCCTTCACAAGAATTGTTTACTGTGAATAAGTTGAATCCAAGGATAAAGTTTCGACTGATATCTGAGATTCATTCTCTTGAACAACAACAAGACTTGTGTCAGTAAAGAACAACTTCCCATATACTAAAAAAGAGTATTAAGGAAGATTTATTCTAAAGAGCTCTCTGAAGATAACCAACACCAACATGCGTGTTTAGGGAAAGGATTTAGTTGAGAAAACAAAAGTCCTCACCTAACTGAGCACAAGAAGTACATAGTTTGGGAAATGGTCATATGGCTGATAAAAGGCCACGCCGGTATATGGTAGTATTTTAACACGCCCAACACGACCTACGGTGATCACTTAAGACCATGGAAACACCTCGAGCCTTATTTAAAAAATATTTTTGTTGGGAACAGAAATCAAAACTACACATCTCAATTAGTCATAAAAATGAAAATTCCCTCCCCAAACCTATTCTTTAGAACGGGTTTGGAAGGGTATCAAAAGTTCAAAGCATGCCGTTTGTCATTCCCATCTAATCAGAACACGCATAAGTATGAAATGGTGCAACAATCTTTAAAAATAAATTGCACATCCCACGAGTCACACAAAATAATTCTTGCCGGTGTAATATTTTTGTTCATCAGCTCAAACAAGGCTTCTCACGGATTTTTGGACCACAAAGCTAAACACACTTCTTATTTACCAGGGAAACGAACTCGAAAAGTTTAAGACTCAACAACCATTACTAATCAGTATATACTCAAAACTTAAGCATCAAAAGAGTTTGTCACGAACAAAGGATGTTCGACTTAGAAGTTAGACTCAAGACTCACACAAAATTTTAAAAATAGGCGAAAAAAGGTATGCCAAAAGGACTCTAAAAAATAAAAAGAAACCCAAGTAAGGCAGACCAGCGACAAGTAATACACACTGTCCGCATGCTCTGCCTCGCGCTTTACTTCCTCGTACTCAATGTTGTACCTGGTAAGAAAAGTCTGTACTGATCCCGCTTTTAACATCGAGCAGGGTTGCCCTGTTGCGTTGACTAAAAGTCCAGCTCGTTTGCAAAGTGCGGTGATGAGACATGGATAAGCTATCTTGGTTCTGAGGCGCGCATGGAAATTCTCAAACTGGGTAACTAACAACTGCCCCAAATCAATTGGTCTCCCTTGCACAAGAGCATCTTGAAGTGGGGCCAGATCAATTCTGACGTAAGACGCATTCCCCAAGGACTGATGGAAGTAGTGAGCCAAGTACGAATGATGCGGGCTTCCAAGGTAAGGTACTTGTGCTTGACCCTTGTCGGAGGTTCGTCGGGATATCTGTAGTACTCATGACAAAATTCATCAGTGAGTTCCCGTGAGATGTCCTTCACACTCTGCCTGCTGTGGAGATAAACACCCATATGCATGTGAAGGTTAGGAACACCATAGAACCGGTTGATCGAGTGGGCTGAAAACTCAACGTATCCTCCCTTGACGAGCACCCAAAGAGTGAGAGTCGTCTCCTCAAACCTCATGTATCATAGTTAGCAGAGAAATTCATTACCAGCTCTCGGTCATATGGCTCGGGATGTCTTGCTAGCATGAGCCATCCTTTTGTTTCAAACATCGACTTTAATGGTGCCATGAGTTGCTCACCTTCTTCTTCTTCACACCCCAAGTCCACTCCCCTATCCAAAGCGAAACTCACGTCAGAGTGGCACTCTTTATATGCCAAGCTTTTTGCTATGATAACTGGGGTGACAAAGTCCTCCGGAGGCGGTGGGTCTATCCTCACCATTGCGTTGCCTTTAGAGGATTCCCCTCTGGTTCTCTTAGCTGGTCGTGTCTTGGGTGCCATGGTACCTACATAAATAGGTGTTAGCTTACTTCTTATCGCAAAAACACAACCAAGACTCGACTTAGAAGCTCAACTCACAAGGTGATGTGCCTTATCCTATTAAATAAGTAATTTTAACCATAGTGCGCGCAAGAACAACAAAGCTCAAAGAATGTAAAATATAAACTGAAAGCAAATGACTATGCCAAAATACTACGCCAAAGATACCATGCTAGTTCAAGAAACTGTTGAGCAAAGTAGCATATGTAGGTATGGAGAACTACTAGCAATTTTTTGATTGTATGTCAAAAATAAGATACAAATAAACAATCAAGACTAGAATTATGTTCTACAAGTCACAAGTGCCTACATACGAGCATTCAAAGTCCAAAACCGTCCGAATGTAAAAAATACTCACAACAGTAGTGAGAAAGGTTAGCCAATTACCTCTATTGTGAAATGGATCGGATGAATGGATGCAAGAATGTTGTTCTAGATGATGAGTGCTTCGAAAAGAGCCAAAGAACAAGTGATTTGATGGATTGAGAAAGTTGGAAGAAATAGGGTTAGGAGCGATCGCTCAAGTTCAGAAGAAATAATGGGAAGAAGAGGAGTAGCAGCTCCCTTATATACGCCGAACCGGGCGATCGCCCGCCTCTCTGCACGCAGTGGCAGAGAGATTTCTGCCACTGCGTGCAGAGATGCACCTGGTCGCTTCTTTTTTCGAATTTTTCATTTTTGTTAAATAAAAGAAAACAACAGAAAATTAAACGTGGATGCAAATTTATACTAATAATGCAAACTAAAAAGGATTTAGAGATTTTTTTTTTTTTTTTTGGATTTTTGAGAAAAGAAGAAAAATATGCTAAATGCATATGCAATGAAAATGAAGGAGAGAGGTTTGAATCATTCCGGGTTGCCTCCCGGATAGCGCTTTTTTATAGTCAATAGCTGGACTCTTCACAGAGTTCACGTCCCGCGGGTTTTTGATACTAGATTTCTTCTTCTTCTTCTTCTTCTTCTTCTTCTTCTTCTTCTTCTTCTTCTTCTGCTTCTTCTTCCTATGCCTTCTGTACCTAGTCCCTGCACACACACTAGAACACACATAAACAAGTCCTACAAATCCTATAAGCGGATTTTCACAAGGACAAGATGTGCTAGGTGGAGTGTAGACTTGAAACTCGCGTTGCACGCCCTTTACCTTGTAAGTGGCTCGATGGTGGCGCATATTGATCGTGAGATCAATTGTCTCGATAAATGGTCTGATGAGACTATAATTTAGAGTCTCATTTGGTCCTTTTTAGCGGTCTTTGTGAGTCTTTGTCTTTAGTTTTATAGTCTTTTTTAGTTCGTTTTTACGCTTTGGTGTTTTATTTATATTTTTCAGGTATCGATGTCTTTTGAGCTAAATGAGCACGAGCTGCTTAGCATAGCTCGCCGCGGCGAGGAATTCAGTCCGTCGCGGCGAGATTTTACGAGCTTGGAGCTGGAAATTGCAAGAAGGCTCGCCGCGCCGAGGAAATCAGTCCGCCGTGGCAAGATTTAGCGAATGTATATCTTCTGCAATTAAAGAAGGCTCGCCGCGGCGAAGGAATTGGTCTGCCACGGCGAGATTTTGCGAATGAAGCCTCTGTTTTGAAGATTGAAGCTCGCCGCGGCGGAGCATTTTGCTCGCCGCGGCGAAATTATTCGAGGGTTATATATTCTTCGATTAAGAAGGCTCGCCGCGGCGAGCTATTCCTTCTGCCACGGCGAGAAGTGCAGGATCAGAGTTTGCTTTCCTTATTAGATTAGATTTTGGATTCTTTCTTTCATATTTTTCTTTTAACCTTGTTCTTAGATAAAAACTCCTAGACATTATTCTTGAGATTGAACTACATTGGAGCTTGGTTTTATCTTTGATTGAAGGATTGATATTGAATTCCTAGTTATTGTGGTAATTCTCTATTGTTTATCTCTTTCAATTCGTTCTTATTCTTGTTTGTCTAATTGTATGAGCTTGCATGCGATTATCATTCTGTTTATGTTTAGCATGAGCAATATCTTGAATTCTTTGATCCTTGCTTGTATCATGAGTAGATAAACCACTCCGAACATGGTAGTTATGTGACGGTTATGCATATTCGCTTCTAGGGTTTAGATTCGTTCATATAGGTTCTTCTATCTTTAAATCTTCGTAAAACCTTCAATCCATTAAGCTAGATTAAGACTTTCAAAATCATTTCCGGTTAAGGATCGTGGATTGACGACCCATGATTTCTCTATTTCAAAACATTCAAATAACGATTAGTTGAATTGGATTGACTGATTTATGTACACCGACCGTGTGATAAGTATGAACGATTTTCCTAGAGCGAATTAGCATTACTCGATCATAACTACTTTGTTCTCTCTATCTCTTTGATTTAAACCATTTACTTGCTTTATTCTGATTTCTATTTTAGAAAGTATTCAAAACCTAAATCATTCGTAAGATCTTGTGACAAGTAACTGTTTGCTCTCAATTTGTTGTGGTAGCTTAATTGGTTCCTTAGCGAACGATCTTGTGGTTAGCATTGTCTGTCTACAACAACTGCTTACTACTTGTTTATTTAGTATTAATTTTAGCACATAAAATTTGGCGCCACTGCCAGGGAATCAATTCCTACTGTAGCGTTTGTTTGCAAATCTTTGCTTGTTTTCCAACATACCTGAGGTTTAGTGCACTAACAGAAACTAAGGATATTTCAAGGTTTTCGTGTTGTGTAGCTCTAACAACAGGTTGATCAGAAAGGACATTTCAAAGGCTCAGTTAACCTATGGAGCCTACATGCAGCCCGGCGAGGTTAAGGCCAGGAAAGCAGCAATTGTGTTGTCTAATGAGGCGAGGAATTTGGAACTCAAAGCTAAACACTTCCATAATCTCCCCAAGTTCTACGGAGTGGCCGACGAGGATTTGATAAGGTTCCTCGAGGAGTTTGAAATCTTGATTCGAGGATTCCGTTGACAATGTGAGGAGCTTGATTTCAGATGGAGAGATAAGGAAGAAGGTTTTTCCGATGTGTCTGCAGGATAAAGCTAGGAACTGGTTGTTAAACTAGCCTGGGGGTTCTTTACCCACTTGGGATTCTCTCTATAAATCCTTCATGAATAAATTTTACCCTCCTGAGAGAACGCAGCACCTTCGTACTCAGATAATGTAGTTTCAGCAGATGTACGATGAGACCTTCTATGAAGCTCGCGAATGCTTCTTACAGTTGCTATCCCAATGCCCGCACCACAGGATCGACGAGATGAATCTGTGCATCAGATTTTATGAGGGTCTGAATTGGGAGTGTCAGAACATGGTTGATATGACGTGTAAAAATTCACTCCTGGAAGCATCTTCTGACGAATTAAATGGTGTTTTCGAGAGACTGGCAGCAGTGTCTCAGCTCAAGGGTGCGAGAAATACATCTAGGAGAGCGGGATACCGAGCAGTTGAAGGGACTCCAGGGGCATGTACTGCTGAGTGGGACAAGCAAAGCGGGCAGACTAGACAGCATGGTAACCAAGGTGGCAACAACTTCTATGAGAATGCGCCACGGGAGCAACTAGTTCTAGCTCAGCCAGTTCAGGTTCAGATTATGAAAGTGCCGGGAAGTCCTAGTCAGGCAATCAAGGACCACATGGAGCGTTCCGAGAGGTTCTGGGCCGAAGCGCAGGAATGATCAGCGGTTCGACAACATTAAGCAATCGCAAAGAAGGCTGGAACAGATATTGGGTGACTTGGTTGGGAAATTACAACTCATGGAGAAAGGTAGACACCCAGCAGTCCCATAAAACATTAGAGTTCTGGCAGTTGAGATAAATTTTGAAGAACCAGGGAAGGTCACATCTGTTGTTGCCACCTGTACCAATGAGGTTGAGAACTATGCACCAGACGAGGGAACTGCAGCGACAGTTCAAGTGACCCATGTACTGACAGCGGAGCAGACTAAAGACGTAGCCACTGTTGTATCAACGGGGGATGAAGTCGAGGAACCGAGTTCTGTGATTCCAAAAGAGGAGGCGAATGCGGAGCAAGAAACTGCTGAAACCGACCCCCCCCCCCCCACCATAGTCATTCCTAAGGCGGAAAAGAGTATAAGCGACTCCGATAGTTTTGATTTATTGGTAGGCATTGGGTGTTCAACTCAGGTTACCGGAATAGTCGACACTGGTGCTAGTTGCAACTTGATGACTTTTGACACCTATGAAGACTTAGGCTTAAAAGGATTGGAGTTGCGCAAATGCTTTATGTCTCTTGCTGGTGGAACCTAAAGCAGATGCATGGGGATTGTGGAAGATATTCCGGTTAAGCTGGATGGTATTACAGTGATGACAGATTTTGTGGTAGTGGAATCGCCGAGGGTGAAGGGGAAAGAAATGGAAAAAGATATGCTACTTCTAGGGAGACCCTTCATCCGCTCAACTCTCATGGTGGTGAATTTACTGCCCGAACCTGCACAATTTAGGTGCAAGGCAAGCCACGCGAACTGAAAGCCTATTCTGCTCCATTTTATTCTGTTTTGCAGGTTGATAGCAGGAAATTCATAGGAGCACACACTGGACCCTTATATATAAATACTTATCAACAAGGAAGAACAAGAGCTACACCAACCGGAAGAGCTAAGAACTTCCAGAGTACCCGTTAGCCAATGCAGAAGAGTCTTGTACATGACTTTAAAGGTACACCTGCAGGCAAGTCACTGTTGACCCCATTCTTTTTCTTCTTATTTACTCTACGCTTGAGGACATGCTTGAGTTTAGGTTTGGGGAGGGCGAATGTGCTCTCTATTATCTTGTCTGCATTTTCTCTATTTTCTGAGTCTCTAGAGTCTTTCGTCCTTTACTTTCTGTTTGTTTTGGTCATTTTTCTTTTCTTCTCTAAATCGTTTCTAATAGTAATTAGAGTGTTATCTCCCTACCATTCCTTAAATCTTTTGTCGCTCTTATCTGAGGCATTCCCTCTTCTATTTTCTTATTCTTTCGTATCTTTATTTTATTTTTTCTTAAATTAAATACAATAAATTGGTATTTGGAGTTCAAAAAACATTTGAGAGTTTCTACCCGGAGTGGCATGATTTTTGTTTTATTACTTTGCCTTAGACCAAGTTAGAAGCCATTTTTGGTAGAATTGAATTAGAAGCAGGTACCTCTTGATAATTAATGAAATAATAGCGATTTCTTCCAAGTTACGAAAACTTCTATTGTGATTGTTAAATCTTCTTGCTGCTTACTTTTTGCACGATTCTCAACTTAGATAGTGTAGTGGATTTAAGATCTCGTAAGTTTGTTTTTCCTGTAAATAGCAAGTTTGTTTAACTCTTTAGTCCAAAAATCCAGTGAGAAACTTTAAGCCGATGAAAAAATATTGTACCGGCGCTTGTGCGATCTTTTCGGGAAGTGCAAAACCCTCTTCTTTGCGCCTTTTCATTCTCAAGTGTTGTCAGTTAAGTTAAATATGACGAACGGCATGCTCTTCATGTTTCATTTTGTCGAAAGCCAGTGCATTGCGAAGAACCGGTTTGGGGAGAAGAAATCTGCTGCGTTATGATGTTATTGTTCAAATCTTGTAATATGTATTCCCCCTAATTAGTTGAATCGTCTCGGAGTGTATCTATGGTGCTTGTCACCACCGTATTCGTGTTAGGCGTGTTTCAAATACTACCTATATACCGGCATGGTCTTAAAAAGCCATATTTCTGTGAGGGTTGATGGCACGTACACCAAACTGACATGCACAAAAGTGCGGACTTCGGTAAAACAGACACTACCAAAAGAGTGAGACAAATAGAGTCCATTGTGGCCAAATTGATTAGAATTTAATTCATTTAATGCAAATATGTGGTTTATGGAAGTTGGTTGAATGTCTTGGCAAGCTGCTATATGCAAGGAAAAAGTCCCTTCTGACTTAACTGATTGAGTACATTGCATGAGGTATTTGAGGCACCTTTGTGCGAAAGTCACCTTCCTTTTCTCTTATTGTTCTTGAGTGTTTAACCCAATGGACACTTCCAGAGTGTGAGAGAGAATTAGGCTTAAGTGCTATTTATTTGAGAAACACTCTTGCAGGATTTTTTGTGCACTATTTCTGTCAAGGTCGGTTGAGTCCAAACCTTTTGCATCTTGTGAATTTAACGCTTACAATGGTAGAGTTCGATCACTTGGAAGATTGACTCGTTTATGTGTTATTATGTATCGTATTCTAGAGTCTAGTTGTGTCTAGGATTGTTTGTTTGCTCGAGGACGAGCAAAGGTTCGGTTTGGGGAGTTTGATGAGACTATAATTTAGAGTCTCATTTGGTCCTTTTTAGCGGTCTTTGTGAGTCTTTGTCTTTAGTTTTATAGTCTTTTTAGTTCATTTTTACAGTTTGGTGTTTTATTTATATTTTGCAGGAATCGATGTCTTTTGAGCTAAATGAGGGCGAAGCATAGCTTCATGTGGCCATAGATTTTACGAGCTTGAGTGAAATTGCAAGAAGGCTCATTGCGCGAAATCGATCCATGACGAGATTTAGCGAATGTACATCTTCTGCAATTAAAGAAGGCTCGCCGCGGTGAGATTTTACGAACGAAGCCTCTGTTTTGAAGATTGAAGCTCGCCGCGGCGGAGCATTTTGCGAGGGCTATATATTCTTCAATTAAGTAGGCTCGCCGCGGCGAACTATTCCTTCCGCCGCGGCGAGAAGCGCAGGATCAGAGTTTTGCTTTCCTTGTTAGATTAGATTTTCGATTCTTTCTTTCATATTTTTCTTTTAACCTAGTTCTTAGAAAAAAGCTCATAGACATTATTCTTGAGATTGAACTACATTGGAGCTTGGTTTTATCTTTGATTGAAGGATTGATATCAAATTCCTGGTTATTGTGGTAATTCTCTATTGTTTATCTCTTTACAATTCATTATTATTCTTGTTTGTCTAATTGTATGAGCTTGCATGCGATTATCATTCTGTTTATGTTTAGCATGAGCAATATCTTGAATTGTTTGATCCTTGCTTCTATCATGAGTAGCTAAACCACTCCGAACATGGTAGTTATGTGACGGTTATGCATATTCACTTCTAGGGTTTAGATTCATTCATATAGGTTCGTCTATCTCTAAATCTTCGTAAAACCTTCAATCCAATAACCTAGATTAAGACATTCAAAATCATTTCCGGTTAAGGATCGTGGATTGACGACCCATGATTTCTCTATTTCAAAACATTCAAATAACGATTGGTTGAATTGGATTGACTGATTTATGTACACTGACCGTGTGATAAGTATGAACGATTTTCCTAGAGCGAATTAGCATTACTCGATCATAACTACTGTGTTCTCTCTATCTCTTTGATTTAAACCATTTACTTGCTTTAGTCTGATTTCTAGTTTAGAAAGTATTCAAAACCTAAATCATTCAATTTGTTTTCAGAAGTAACTGTTTGCTCTCAATTCGTTGTGGTAGCTTAATTGGTTCCTTAGCGAACGATCTTGTGGTTAGCATTGTCTGTCTACAACAACTGATTACTACTTGTTTACTAAGTATTAAGTTGAGCACATCATAATCTCCCCAACAAGACCATGCCATCTCCCACTTGTAACCCCTTCCTGATTGGCCCCAACACATAGAATTCAGTTTTAACGGAATCCTTACCCAACCGGATTTCCACATCTTCTACTACCCCTAGTGGTCTCCGTATCAAGCCATCCGCCATTCTCACCATGAGCTTCTTCTCCTTAAGCCCCCTAACTCTACTCGCCTCATACAAATCATATAACATGCCATTGACACCAGCCCCGGTGTCCAACATCCCCGACACTCCCTCCAATCTCCCAAAACCGACCTTGACATTAAAGCCACTGGAATTGGTTGTTTTGGAGCCCTTCTTCCTAATAACCTCCCCCGGTGGTGATTTCTCTACCTATTGTTCTACATGCACCTCCTCAACAGGGTTATCAATCACACCAAGGTCTACATCCCTTTCTCTACTTCCAACCTCAACACCACAATCTTTATTATCAACAAAAGCATCAACAATAATATTCATATTCACCGGTTCCACCGGGACTACATCACAAGGAATTAAATCATCGAAAGTCGTATGTACCTTAATCTCCTTGGGAGGAGCGTCGTGGTGACTGCGTGTCCCACATTCCTGCACTTGCGATTTAGGAGCCTCGACCCTTGATCTATCTTTGGATACCGTTATCTCAACCGGTACCTCAGTGATAACAGTGATTGCCATGGCATTTTCAGTTGCTCCTGGCAACCTCCCCTTCTCATGGATGCGACTCCTATCAAGCAACTCTTGAAGTTGCCTCTTGATGTCCTTGTTGTCCACTTCTAGAACCTACAACCATCCAGCCGTCTTCTCCTGGTGCCTTTGGGCCCGGTCGATAAACCTCTGCGACCTCTCCATGAACTCCTCAATCTTTCTCGACTTGGTAGTCGAGGTGGAATCCTTTGGTTGCTCCTCTTCCTTAGGAGTAGGTTCTCACAATGATCGTTCGAGTATCTCAACTTCGACCGATCCACATTGGGGTAGATTTGGTTAGGAGCGAACCTATGAACGGTCCCTTCCCTCCAAAACCAACATCCCTTGGCCTATACATCGGGAAATATCCCCCATTCGCCCCTTGCACCCAACACACCTCTTCTCCTTCCTCCGGAGTAGCAATTTCACACATCCCATTGACTGAGAAGTCGGCCCTACATTGATTTGCCCCATGCGCATAGTTGTTGCAACTCCCACACTTCTCCTGAACATGTGGATTTTGACCACTCGCCGCCAACAACTTCACTTGCCTTATCTCCCTTTCTAACTCTTCGATACGACTGCTAGAATCATCAAAGGTGGCCTTCACCTCACTCCTAAGCCCCCTACTTATCCACCACATACTCTTGTGCTGCGAATTCTTTGCACACTTGATGAAAAGATCGTTCAGCTCCTCTGGTGTAAGATCCATGATGCTTCCACCACTAGCCACTTCAACATAAGATTGTTGACTCTCGTTCAATCCATCGTAGAAGTATTTCGTTAGATCCGCAAGACTTAGGCGGTGATGAGGACACTTGGCTTGGAGCATCTTGAACCTCTCCCAAGCCTCGTAGAATGTCTCATCATGGAGTTGTTGGAACCCCGTGATCTTTGCCTTCAAAGTAGTGGTCTTCGACTAAGGATAGTACCGATCCGTGAAAGCCTCACAAATTTTAGCCCAAGTAGTCAAAGACACCTCGGGAAGCATATTCAACCATGCCTTAGCCCTATCCTCTAAGCACATGGGGAATATCATCATCATCCACCCATGTAGTATGCATCCACGCTATGAACATCTCCAACTCCTTCAAGAAGCCCATAACATCTTCATTTTCCATCCCATAGAATTTGGGAAGGTGTTGAAGAAGATATGGCTTCAGCTCATACTCCCGGGCCGCTTCCGACAGAACAATGCTCAACCTATGAGCTCCAACATGAGCCTTGAATATATTGTCAATCGTGTTTCTAGGAACAACACGACCTGGTGCTCCCCCAGCTCCCCCAGCAGTACCACCACCATTAGTTGTATCACCCATATCCGCTTGAAGAAAAGGAGCTTCTGTATCAGACTCCGAATCCGTTTCCTCAAAAACCTCACTTGCCTGCGTACCAGCAAGACTAACCTCAACCTCCTCCGGTGCCTTTCAATATCGTCAACAAAAGGCTCAATGGGAAGATTCAAGTTCCTTCTCCCTTGCATAAACTACCTACAATCAGAAAAGTGAAAGGTATGAAACCGAAATTCTCCACAAACAGATATCACACAGATAACCGAGTAAACTAATCTTTAATACACAAACTAAGGAGTTAAACCCTCGGCTGCGGCGCCAAATGCGTCAAATCAAGTCCTTAATTTGTTATCCAAGAGAAATATCAAGAATCACTAGAAAAGCACGTAGTGAGTTGATAAGTTTCCCCGATGTCGTTCTCGAAGAACATAACCAAGCTTGTCGTGTTTTAAAGAAATAGTTTGTCTTAGAATTGCGTCTGATGACCTTCAATTCTTTCTTTCGCAAATCATACAAAGATTAAACAGCAAACACGGGTTTTATAATCGATTTGAGGAGACATGGGGTGGTGGATTCATCAAGAACTAGCTAGTATAAGGATGCAATGGAATACACTACTTTTGAAAGTGAAAACGTTTTATCAACGTAGTAAAGTCGTCAATTCTACTAGTCAGCATTTGTAGTCGAATGTGTTGGGCTTAAATCGTAAGTAACCTTGAGGGTGCGAATCCCTCTTGTGGATTTTGGGTATTAAGAAATGATTGCTAAGACATTGAACTACCAAACGATTCGCAAGAATTCAACAAAATAAGAACAGTGTAATTTCATCCAAAGTCCTATACTAGCATGCTCAAGATTTCACCACCAACCCATGGGTGATGTTTAGCTACTCATACTCATGTTGTCATCGACAAGAGATATAATGAACATAGACAAAAACAAACAAAAGAAGTAATCAGAGAGAAACAATACAGAATTACCAAATAACTGAGCTCCAATGGATAACAATGGTGAAAAAGTACTATTTACAGGAAGATTCTTCAGGCTGATGATTAACCAAGACTTCAACTTTGATTAGATGGATGATTCTTGGAACCCAAGACCTCTCAAACACTCCCAACTATTGTGTGAAATGAAAAAGTGATATGTTTGAATTACAAATCAGACATTAAAATGGCAAAATCAACAAAAAGTAACGCCTGGAACGGAACAGATCGGGAAGGGCGATCGCCCCGCAGAGCGGGCGATCTATTTAGAGTCCAGTCCTTCGGCGATCGCCCCACTCCTCCTCGGGCTCGATCTCGACTTATTTGTCCTTTCTTGACCCGTTTGGCATTTTGGGAACCTTTGTGGCACCTATTTAGAGTCTTCGAGCTTGTAATCTTCGACAAAGTGCATTCAAATGCATCATTTTGACTCCTTTTCTTCATGAAAAATACCTAAAACCTAGAATCAAGGTGGAAATACAAAAAACACAAACAAAAGCTAATATATGTACAGATAAAGGAAAAACTAGATGAAAAGTAAGTAAAAACAAGGTAAAAAGAACCCGTTGAGGTGTTCTAAAAATGCCTCATCAGAAATCAAGGAAAGGGCAAAGAAAAGATGTTTCCTGAAGATATCCAAACCACAACCGCAAGTCATCAACTGCAGATGGTTGCTACAAGATCTAGCACAAGATCTCAGAAACCTACAAAAGCTGCCAAGAGCTCAAGGAGAAGAAAGACCTAAGACTCTGAAGAAGAAGAAGACTCTGAAGAAGAAGAAGAAGAAGAAGAAGAAGAAGAAGAAGAAGAAGAAGAAGAAGAAGAAGAAGAAGAAGAAGAAGGAGAGATCTTTGAGAAGAGAAGGAAAAATGGTGAAGATAGCTGCAAAGAGCTTGTTAGTCCAGATAACGGCAAAGGAAAAGACTAGGGGGGTGAATAGTCTTTTATAACTTTTGTCGATAAACACAATTTCTCAGATATTTGTGAAGATATCTGATACTTAATTTCAGAGAGCGGAAGAATTTTCTGTGATAAGTGCACGTGCTTTGCAAGATATAAGTGTGTAAATACTCAGCAAGGTAAATAAAGCAAGTAATAAGTTGCAGAAAGTAAATAACACAGATCTTTATAGTGGTATCTGAGGGTGGCGTAATCCCTCAACTAATCCACTTCGGCCTTTCTCAGACCTAGAATCCACTAAGACAGATAATTGAGTTCACCTTACAAAATGTCTTCCGTTTAGTTATGTTAGATCATAGTTTAGTTTTTTATGAGCAATTTACATGTCTATAGAGTATCATCAGACTATTATTACTCTAAGTCCTTATAGATTTCAGAAGGACATCTGTAAAAAAAGAATCCAACTGTCTGATTAGTTTAAACAAACTTGTATATGTGTTAGAAAAGATGAATTGATGCTTAAATCAAAGAGAGGACACTTGTAGCTTCGTATAGATACAAAGATTAAGTGATTTGGTGGAGAAATAGGTGTTTTTGAAGATTTTGGTCAAGAGAAACCGAGCACGGTGAGGTGAAGATGAAGAAAAGTGAAGAAAAAAAGGGGCTCCTCACCGCGCTTATAACCAGGGCTCACCGCGGTGAGGAAGGGGGAACCTTTGACCTCACCGCATGCAGCAGCAATGTATGTCTTTGCTTGGACCGGTGAGCTTGGTTCATATAGGCTCACACCATGTGAGCTCTTTTTTATTATTATTATTATTATTATTATTATTATTATTATTTCTTTTTTTTTTAAAGAACTACCTAAATGCAATGTTTATATACACATGTAAATGCATCCTACTACTATATGCAAAGCCGTAGGAAATCATGTTTTTATTATAGTCGTTAGTGTCAACTCTTCCGTTTTTCAGTACGGGGACTTTGGAGCTCGAATTCCTCGACCATGTTCGCCTCCTTGAACGGCTCAATGTATGGCTTTACTCGTTGGCCATTTATCCTAAACGTGACTCCGGTCTTGGGGTCCAAGAGTTCCACGGCACCATAGGGTGCGACGTGGACGATCTCATTTGGTCCATCCCACCTTGACCTAAGCTTCCCTGGGAAGAGTTTAAGACGTGAATTGAATAGAAGGGCTTTCATACCTGGGACTAAGTCCTTACGGAGTAGTCCTTTGTCGTGAGATGCCTTCATCTTATACTTGCAAAGCTTTGCATTCTCAAATGCATTGTTCCTCAGCTCGTTCAAGTCGAGCAAACGCTTTTATCCATCTTCTTCTAGGTTCAGGTTTTTGATTGCCCATAGCGCCTTGTGTTCGAGCTCTACTGGCAAGTGGCAGGCTTTCCCGTAAACCAACCGATACGGAGTGGTCCCTATGAAGGTTTTGAAGGTTGTCCTATATGCCCACAATGCATCTAAGAGCATGCTGGCCCAATCCTTCCTGCTTGGCTTTACTACGTTCTCCGGATGCTCTTGATCTGCCTGTTGCTCACTTCTACTTGCCTTGACGTCTGAGGGTGGTATGGCATTGCTACGCGGTGTTGCACTCCGTACTTCCTGAGCACATTTTTCAATGCTCTGTTGATGAAGTGTTTGCCATCGTCGCTTATCAGGACTCTGGGGACTCCGAACCTCGAAAAGATGACCTTACACAGGAACCGATCGACCACCTTAGAGTCATTCATTTTAGTCGGGATTGATTCGACCCATTTGGTAACGTAGTCAACAGCTACCAGGATATATTTGTTCCCTTCGCTGTTAGGAAAAGGCCCCATGAAATTTATCCCCCAAACGTCGAATGGTTCAACGACTAAATTTCCTGTCATCGGCATCTCATTCCTCCTGGTTATGTTCCCACTCCTTTGGCACCGAGCACACTGCAGGCAAAACTCATAACAGTCTCTCTGCAAGGTTGGCCAGAAGAAACCCGAATGTAAGACTTTACGCGCGATATTTCTTCCTCCGTAATGCCCTCCACAATCCAAAGCGTGATAGAAGGCCATGATGCTTTCCATCTCATTTTTCGGGATGCACCTCCTAATGATTACGTCGCCACATTCTTTGAATAGATAAGGGTCGTCCCAAACATAGAACCTACATTTCTTAGTGAAATTCTCCTTCTCTTGACCTGTCATGTTAGTCGCAAAAGTACCAGTAGCAAGATTGGTCACAATATCGCCATACTAAGGCTCCACCTGGACTGCGAAAAGCTGCTCATCAGGAAAATCCTCGGGGACTGGTTTCGAAGGCTTAATCACACTGGGGTTTATCCTTGAGAGATGGTCAGCTACAAGATTCTCCTTCCCACTTTTGTCAACGATCTCGAAGTTGAAATCTTGTAGCAACAGGATCCACTGAATGCGCCTTGGTTTTGAGTCGTTTTTTGCCACGAGTTGTCTAATTGACGCGTGATCCATATGGATGATAACTTTAAACCCTTGCAAATAGGATCTAAATTTGTCTAGAGCAAAAATCACTGCCAAGAATTCTTTCTCAGTCGTGGTGTAATTGACCTGAGCCTCGTTCAACGTTTTGCTCGCATAGTAGATCACGTGGAAATGTCTGTCCACCGTTTGGCCAAGAACAGCACCAATGGCATAGTCAGATGCATCGCACATAATCTCAAAGGGTAAAGACCAATCTAAAGCCACAACTATAGGGGGGATACAAGTCTCTCCTTAAGCGTGTTGAAGGCTTCTATGCAATTTTCATCTCAAAGGGTACGTCTTTAGCTAAGAGGTTGCTAAGACTCTTCACTATTTTTGAAAAATCCTTTATAAATCTCCTATGAAAGCCTACATGCCCAAGGAAAGATTGTAACTCCTTGACAGTGGTAGGATAAGGCAATTTCGAAATCACTTTGAGTTTTGCTTTATCTACCTCTATCCCCCTTTTAGAAACCACGTGCCCAAGCACAATCCCCTCATTTACCATAAAGTGGCTCTTTTCCCAGCTCAAGGTTTGGTTACACTCTATACAGCGTTTAAGCACAAGTTCAAGTTTACCAAGGCAATCATCGAAAGAATTTCCAAAAATAGAAAAATCGTCAATGAATACCTCAATTAAGTCGTGTACCATGTCTGAGAAGACTGAGAGCATACATCCCTAGAAGGTTGCTGGGGCATTGCATAGTCCAAACGGCATCTTGCGGTAGGTAAATGTCCCGAATGGGCAGGTGAAGGTGGTTTTCTCCTGATCCTCCGGTGCGATTGGGATTTGATAAAACCCGGACAGCCCATCTAGGAAGCAGTAGAACCCGCGACCAGCAAGACGGTTCAACATCTCATCAATAAAGGGTAACGGGAAGTGATCCTTCTTCATCGCTGCTTTCAGCTTCCTGTAGTCAATGCACATACGCCACCCGGTCGTCTTCCGAACTGGTACTAGCTCTCCCTTGTCGTTCTTCTAAACGGTTACTCCCGATTTCTTGGGAACAACGTACACTGGACTTTCCCACCTGCTGTCGGCTATGGGGTAGATCATGTCATTTTCTAACAACTTCAGAACTTCTTTCTTCACCACCTCTTGTAGGAACGGATTCAATCTTCGCTGGGGTTGACGCACCGGCTTGGAACCTTCCTCGAAGGTGATATTGTGAGTACACCTCAAAGGACTGATTCCTTTAATATCCTTGATTGTAAAACCCCGGATTTTCGTCCTTCCTTATTTTAATTTCCTTGTGTAGTATTTAGTTAATTATCATTAATACTTAATTAATGAGTAATTAACTAAGTCCGTTTTGCGAAAGACCCCCTATATATAGAAAAGTCCAAAAAGTCCACTTAAACGTTAAAACTAGACAATTTACCTTAAAAACTAGACAGTCTAATTTTTCGCGGGTCGACCCACCGAGCTGGGTCAACCCGCGATTTTTTTTTTAAAAAATAAGTTACTTAGCTCATAAATGTTCATCCAAATCCACATTATGATTTTTACATCAAATTGTCTATGTTTATCGTAAAAATGTCTATGTTTAACATGCATACATTAGTAACAACCTATTTATCCAATGAAAAAAAATTTAGAAAAATAAACATGAACTTCAATTTCATTCATCAAACAATAAATTTCAGTATACAAAATAATCAAAAATTTACAACCTATAAAAATAAATGTATTTTTAAAGACATTAAATAAATCTACAAAATAGCTTTCATCACACTCGACTTGTTCGTAGACACCTTCTTCCACAACGTTTCAATTTCTTTGTTCGGCCACCATTTTTACAAAAACCTAATACATACAACAAAAACATCAAAAAAAACATATACAATTTCTACTAAAACATAGAATATTTAATTAAAAAAACTAGACAATTTATAGTAAAAAATAGACAATTTATACAAAAAAACTAAACCAACAACAACAAACAACATAGACAATTTCTACTAAATCATAGCAAATTTATACAAAAAAACTAGACAATTTACAGTAAAACATAGACAATTTACAGTAAAACATAGACAATTTATACTAAACATATAATTTTTATACAAAAAACTAGACAATTTATAGTAAAACATAGACAATATACTCTAAAAACTAGACAATATCCACTAAAAACTAGACAAAACTTCCTAAATAATTATGTTCATGTTTGATAATAAAACTAGACAATATTTTATAAAAACTAGACAATATCCTCTAAAAACTAGACAAAACTTACTAGATAATTATGTTCATGTTTGATAATAAAACTAAACAATATTTCGTAAAATCTAGACAATATCCTATAAAAACTAGACAAAACTTCAGACACAATTATGTTTATGTTTGATAATTAAACTAGACAATATTTAATAAAAGCTAGACAAAACTTCCTAGACAATTATGTTCATGTTTGATAATAAAACTAGACAGTATTTCCTAAAAACTAGACAATATCCTCTAAAATCTAGACAAAACTTCCTAGACAATTATGTTCATGTTTGATAATAAAACTAGACAGTATTTCCTAAAAACTAGACAATATCCTCTAAAAACCAAACAGAACTTCCTAGACAATTATGTTCATGTTTGATAATAAAACTAGATAATATTTCGTAAAAACAAAACAATATACTCTAAAAACTAGACAAAGATTATTCAGGGGATTCAGATCAAGTACATGATCAGAAGATAGAAAGATGATATAGAATCATGGAACTGCTCTATGCTAGCTATTTAGATACGAGCAAGTTATATAAGCAGAAGCATGCCAGCAAGATATAGTAAGCTAAACCACATGCACTTATACGGAACTCCTCTTGGTGCTTGAAACAATGTAGTAGTTTTTTCGATCAGCAACATACTATGATTATTGTTTACTGATAAAAGATAGCAGTGCGTCTAGTTCAGCATAACTGCAAAACAGAAAGATATAACATGAAAAACTAGACAAATATTGTTAAAAACTAGACCATATGTGTTAAAAGCTAAAACATAAGGTATTTACATAAAAATTAGACAATTTCAGGTAAAAACTAGACCATATGTGTTAAAAGCTAAAACATAAGGTATTTACATAAAAACTAGACAATTTCACATAAAAACTAGACAATTTCTCGTAAAAACTAGACCATATGTGTTAAAAGCTAAAACATATGGTATTTACATAAAAACTAGACAATTTCTCGTAAAAACTAGACAATAGTAGAATGAAACCAAAACGGAGATGATGAGATCCAAATCGAACATCAAAACTAAAAAAAATAGATCGAATAATAAACAAGCATACCAAATCTCCGCCATCTTTCACTCTCACCACTTTTCACCTCACCATCATCGTTTTGATAGCCTCTGTTTCAGCAACTCGGGAGAGTAGCGATGATGGAGACAAAACCTTCATAATCCATGTCCAAAGACCAAGCCAAACCTCCATCTTCCCCACACACCCACCGTGCAGAATCCACTCTCGGATCCACCACCAAATCCTCCTCTAGCCTAATCCACTGCAGACGGTCAGATTCCATGGCTTCGCGGCAAAACTCACCGATACCAAAGCTGAAAAGCTCGAATCATCTCCCGGTGTAATCGCTGTCATTCCGGAGCAAGTGCGGCAACTTCACACTACACGTTCGCCTGAATTTCTCGGCTTGAAAACCGGAGATGTCGCCGGATTACTCGACGAGTCGGATTTCGGGTCGGATCTCGTCATCGGAGTTATCGACACCGGGATATGGCCGGAGCAAGAGAAATCGGAAAGAATGATGAGAATCTGAGCATCTGCAACTTGAATTAGCAAAATCGAACCAACAACATTCCTTCAGTTTCATCTTCTTCCGACTTTTCAGCTTCGCCTTGAGTAGAACCACTTGTATCCTTCTCCAACACCTGATTCTCGTACTCCTCGACGGTTTCCATCTCTGAACTCACAGAAAACCGAAGATAGGGTGAATCAACACAGCAGAAAACTCATCATCGGAGAAAAACGGAAGAAAACTAGGGTTTTGCCAGATCCGGAGAAAAACGGAAGAAAACTGAAAATCAGAGAAATCGGAAGACTGCAAATGAGATAAAAAAGGAAACAAAAACTGAAAAATGCCTTTTATACTAAACCCATGAAAAAAATGGTATGACCCGGTCCGCATTTTGACCCGCGAAATACACCGGATTTTGACCCGCGAAATATAAAACGGGCAAAGCTAAAAACTAGACAATTTCTATAGAAACCAATTATACCCTTTTCATCCTTCTAACAGACTACGTTCCTGCTTCCTACTTCTACTCGCTTTCTCTCTTCTCCGTTCCTTTATCTACGCTTTTATTCCCCAGTAACTCTCTTAAGTCTTCTACCCTAAACCTAGCAGCCAATAAATCTTATTCGTTCTCAATCTCGGCCCGTTCTTCTTCGTTCTTCGTCAAGCTCTTCCGTTTCACTTCCGTTCGGTAGTTCTTCAACTCAACTTCTGATTTTCTTGTTCCTATCTCTCGTTCTAACTCAAGAAACGCCTTCTGCGTAGAGCCAGTTACGAAGGAGAGGAACTTTCGGTTCGTTTTGATCGCGTTCTTGAGTGCTTTTGTTCGCCTTTCAGTAAGGCTTCTTTTATGCGTTTTCTTTCTCGTAATTTATAGTTTACGGGGAGTTTGTTGAGCTACTTGAAACCTGCCCGTTCCACAGCCTTTTATCTCGATAAATTACTCGTATTCGGATTTGATTCTCGCTTCTGTTTTGCATCAAACTACTCTGTGTTCGTAACTAGTTAGTTATTCTTTGTGACGTTGTAGTATTTTTTATTTTAAGATTCTGCTTGAGGTTGAAATCAGCCGTGCTATGTTTCCTTTTGTGGCCTAGTTCTTGGGTGAATTCATGTAGATGTGTTTCGGTTTCATTAATTCTATTAGTTCTTATGTTACGGTCTTGTTCTTGCTCACATCTCTTGCTACCTTACTATGTGAATCGTCTGTTTCGTGTTTAAAGTTTAAATGGTCCATGCTCTGTTTTCTACTATGTTGTTCCCTGTACTCTGTAGAAATCAACTGCTGATGCAAGTAATCTGTTTATTGTTCAAAACCATTAACTGTTTATTGCAACATATAGCTTCATTGCGTGAACTGTTAACAAAATATGTTGTGCCCGAGTGGCCATAATCCTGCACCTAAAATCATGCTATGTTGTTGAGGTCAGGGGTTCAAAACCCCGCTTATCACCCCGTAATGTTTTATTTCAGTTTTGTTTTGTTTCTTGTTTACAGAAAATGGCTGAAACTAATTAATATTAAATTGGATATTTCTTTTTTTATAATTGAATGTTATCACCTAGCTTATTTTCTTGCAATTTGTGTAATTATATGCTTAGTTGACTCTTGTTGTTTTATGCTTGTTTCGTGGGGGTTAGAGGGTATCGTTAAGTTATACTATATTTGTGTAAATGTTAAGTAGTGTTATATTTTATCAGGTTTTGCGAGTGTTAAGTTCTACGAGGCTATCTAAGGTGAGTGTTCTACCCAAAAGTATATGTATAGTTTGTGAAACTACAAGAATTTATTTTAATGATATTATATATATAGTATTGCATCTCACTTATTGTGAAAGTTCATGAAAACAAAATCTTGAAAACTGCATTAAAACTATTTTCTCATGCTTCCGCTCAAAAGAAATGTATATATGTATATGTTATGATTCGATTGACTGATTTGCTTCGACATATATGTGCGCAAATGTGGTGGAGGTTTCTGAGTGGATATACTTGGGCAGTTATGTCTGTCGAGTTATTCATCAAGTTCCTTCGCTTACTATCCCTTGACGCGAGGCAGAAGCCGCTGAGGTCTTGGGAGTAGTAGTGTGTCACCCTGCCATGGCGGTCTGGTCTTCGTTTGTGATGGTAGCACCACATGCAGGTGATAAGGGCTTGGATTGGGGTTATAAGGTTGACTGCACCAACGACATTTTCTTCACTTCGTTATATATTTCATTCGATTATTTTTATATTATGATTCGTTTGATTTAAAAACCATACTTCGTTATTACATAATTTGTTGTTCACTTAGCACAAGAACCTCACTGAGTTTTATCTCACACTTGATTTTGTTACCTTCTTGTAGATTTTGTTACCTTCTTGTAGATTTTGATGCCTTGGAGTCTTAGACGTTCAGCAATAGAGAGTGGGTGTTAGGAATATCTGTTTAGATTTTGATCAGCAACCTAATGACTTATCTTAGCTCAGAAAGGTGCTTAGTACTCTTAGTTCACTTGAACACTGTAAAAGAGGAAACTCACTAAGTATGATAGTCTAGAAAATCTTGTATAGGATGTTAGGTCTCTGAATGTAATTTTTATTTTCTGAAGAAGATGAAAACGAAGGCATCCAGCAGGAAAAGTTCAACGGATTTGAAGATTTGAAGACTGCACTAGATTGCTGAAGACAAAGGTCTTTCAGATACCTATGTCCAGATATCTTGAAGAAACAAGTGTTTCGAAACACAAGTGTTGCAAAAGATATCTAAGAATAAAAGGTTTCTGAGACGAGGAAAGTGCCCATAGATATCTACATTCAGATACCTTGGACGTAAATTATGTTTCTAAAAAGAAATATATTATAACAAGTTGTTTCAACAAGTGGTATCTGAAGTTGTGATAATTTCTGATACAATGCATAGTTCCGTTGGCACTACAGGACAAAGTATAGTACAATGCATTAAATGCGCGGACAGAGATGTCTGAACAAAAACGGTAGCTTCTGAAGAAGAAGACAAACGTACTACAGTACTATACTCATATATCAATAGTTTGAATTTGTTTTAAGCCTAACGGATACTATTCAAACGGCACTCAAATTCATCTATAAATATCAACACTTAGACTGCTTGAGAACACACACACAGAACTTATACCTTAGAACACTGAACTTACATTGAATACTCTCACAAGTTCTCTCAAGCACACTACTTACCTTCAAGCTTTCTGTTGCGACCAAAGCTCTTGATTCTAAGTAGCACAAAAGTTCTAAGTGTCCTGATCCTTAACAAGCAATGTTATTTGTGAAAGAGTTGAACTAAGATTTCATATCTGAGATTCATTCTCTTGAACCCTTATCATAGACTTGGGTCAGTAAAGAACAAGATACCATACATTGCAAAGTGTATTAAGTATACTTGATTCACAGAACTATCTGAATAACTGAACAAGTTATTAAAGAAGCTCACCTGACAAACTATCTTAATCGACGTGGAGTACAGGAAGTACTTATTTTGGGAAACTAAGGAATAGCTCAAAAGGTTTATGAGTACAGGAAGTACTTGGCTGTTAAAGCCGGGGAATAACTCAGGGGGAACACTTGGTTGGGAACCTAGTGTTATTTAGGAATCTAGAGAAGATACCAGTAAGGTTACCTCAATTATCTATCTTAGTGGATTCTAGGTCTGAGAAAGGCCGAAGTGGATTAGTTGAAGGATTACGGCACCTTTAGATACCACTATAAAAAGACTTGTGTTATTTACTTTCTACAGTTTATTACTTGCTTTATTTATCTTGCAAAGTATTTACACTTATCTTGCTGAGCACGTGCACTTATTACAGAAAAGTCTTCCGCTCTCTGAAATTAAGTATCAGATATCTTCACAGATATCTGAGAAACTGTGTTTATCGACAAAAATTTTAAAAGACTATTCCCCCCCCCCCACCCCTCTAGTCTTTTACTTTGCCGTTATCTGGACCCACAAGTGGTATCAGAGCAGGAGGTTCCCAAGCCTTCTGCACTGAACCTAGATCCCAGATAAGTGCCCACTAACTGCTTTTCACCTACACTTGATTTGTTTGTTTAGTGTGTTTGCTGCAGGATGTCTTTAAGTGACGCCCCAATTCTCAAGCCAGAGAATTATGAGAAATGGAAGAACAACATGATGCTCCACCTAGAGGCCATCAGTGACGAAATGATCGAAGTGATAAAGAATGGCCCAATATTCATTCAACAACTTAAGCAAGTCATAGAGGTTTCTAATGGTAGAGACAGAGAACAAAGTGATGGGTCTTCACAAACAGATGTGTCAACCAGTGGTAGACCTGCTAGTCAAGTTATTTACGAACCAAAACCCAGAGAGCTCTGGACATCGGAAGATGCCAAGAGAAATCGACTGGATGGTCAGGCTCGTAATATCATCATACGTTCTACTCCATAGCACATACAATGTAAACTGTGGGGCGCAAAAACGGTGAAAGTGGCCTGGCAACTGATTGAAGAAATCTGTGCCGGCACTGAGAAAACAAAGGAAAATAAGTTCGAAGTTTTGAAGCTCAAATTCTAAAACTTTAAACAAGGTCCCACAGAGACTCTTGAAGAACTAGATTTTCGGTTCACAACACTTATGAGTGACATGGCTGCACTTGGTGAAAGTAATAGATATACCCAGTCAGAGAAGATTAAGACTATTGTGAGAAGTCTAAATCATAACTGGGAGCACACAAAGTTTTTCTATTTTAACCAAGGAATGCCAGATATCACTCTAGTGGAACTTTTCTCTCACCTTGCCACCGTTGACTATGAGACAACTCAAAGAGAACAAACAACTGAGAAGTTGCAGAATGTTGCTCTAGTCGCTCAAGGAACATCTGAAAAGAAGAAAGGCAAGGAGATGACTGAGGATGCTCTTGCTGTAAAGCAAATGGGAAAATATGTCAGTCGAGAAATTGAGAGAAGAAAAGCCAAAGAGAAACTGAAAAAGCATCTAGGCTCAAACTATCACCAGTACAAAAATATGCAAAGCTCACTGAACAAGCCGACTCAGAAAGCATCAAGTACTGAGGAAGCAGAAATCGGAAACGATATCTGTTTCTATTGTCAGAAACCTGATCATTTCAAGAAGGATTGCCATGCCTTCAACAAACTTAAGACAGGTGACAAGAAAGATAGAAGAAACTTCAAGAGAAGTCAGAGAGCTATGCTCACTGAAGAACGGAAAAAGATTCAACTCCAATTGGATGCTCTAGACATTGAGTCTGATTCTGAGGATGAAGACTCAGATGATTCTACACTGTCCTCTCCAGAATTGTGCGGTGTTTCTCATGAATTGATCGACATTGGACAAAAGAAGAAAGAAGTGTGTGGAATGGCTGAAGAGATCTTTCCAGATATCTCCAACATTGAACCTTGTCTAATGGCTGATGAGGTAACCATACTTCTTGTTCTACATATGAAAGTGATGAGGAAGGAATCAAAGATCTGGAACATCTCAGACGAGAGCTTGATCTCTACGAAAGAGAAATTCTAATGGTCCGAGCCAGAGCAGAAATTCTTGAAGAAGAAAAGAATTCTCTTGAAAAGGAAAATTCAAAATTACTCAAGATATATGAGAAAAAGGATGTTGAAAATGCATTTCTCAAGGCTCAGATATCTGAGACTGAAAAGTCACATAAAGAAGCATTGGCCAATCTTCAAAAGAAATGTGAAGATCTTCTTTCTGAGAATAAAGAACTCAAAAAGAAAGAACTATCCTTTCAATCTTATGCCAAAGCTAGTGACACTCTTACTGAAGTACAATCTTGTTTAAGAGATCCTTCATAAAAGAGAGGACTTGGGCTGGACACACACACAGATAGTTCTACCACTCTGAATAAGAGTGATGAAAGATGAACATTTGTCAGTGCTCAGCAAGGTGGTTCCCAAACAACCTACAGTATCGGTCAGAAAGCTAAGGTTGTTGACAAAGGAAAGGCAGTTGCGACTAAACCTTTGAGGGAAAAACAAGTCCAAAAGAAATATGTTGGGAATATTTCTGAAAAGAAACATTACACTGAAAAGTGTAATCACTCATAGTGCTATGTCTCTCATAAAGGAAAAATTGCAGGAGCTGATAAATTCTCGTATGTCACGTTTTATGGAAAGAAAATAGATTACCCAGAGACTAGCAAAGCTGCTGAGAAAAGATCTCAGATAGCACTAGGTGCTCGGAATGGCATTGTCTATAAAACTATCGGGAAACAACTTGCTCGTGAATACAAACAAGAACAAGAACGATGGTTAAAGGCTAGAATTGCTCACAGCAATTACCAGAAGTGGAAGTTGAATCAAGCCACTGAAAATCTGAATGCCAGGGCTAGAAGAAATATGGCTAGGAAAGCTAAGTTTGCTGTGAAGCAGACTCAGAAACCTAACAGGTATCTGAAAGCACCAAATGGAGCACCAAGGAACACACCAAGGAAGAAAATAGTTCTTAATGACAATAATACTATTCATTTAACTAGAATTCCTCCTTATGTTCCTGTTAGACAAAAGAATGCTCCTAAGAAATTCATTCAAAAGTGGATTCCTACTGGAAGATTCTTTAGTCCAAATGGTTCCATTGTTGGTATGAGAACCTAATCTCCTGTTTCCTGTTTTGTGCAGAACACTCTAAAGAGTAACCCAAAGTGGCATTTTGATAGTGGATGTGGGAAGCACATGAGAGGAGACAAAGCAAATCTGATTGACTACAGAAAATGCAATGATGGACCAATTATCAGGTTTGCTGGAGGAGATGAAAATCCAACCATAGGATTTGGCAATCTAAAGTTTGGAGCCCTTAAAATCCCTGAAGTACTACATGTAAAGGGATTGAAATATAATCTCCTAAGCATGTAAAGGGTACACTGTCAAGATCAAGTCAAAACTATGAAAAGTGATTGACAATGAGTCAAAGCAGACAGTCTTGGTTACAAGGCGTAAAGGAAATCTTTATGTTGCTGATTGGGCATCCGCCACAACTGAAGAATGTCTCATGGTGAGTCAATCTGGCACACTGAAGAAAATTGGCTATGGCATAAAAGAATGAGTCACTTGAATTTTAAAACTCTGAATAAGCTAGCCAAGAAAGAGTTGGTGGTTGGTTTACCCAAAATGGCATATAGAAAAGAAGGTGTATGTTCAGCTTGCCAAATGAGAAAACAATCCAAAACATCTTTCAAGTCTAAAACTAGACATTCCAGTGAAAGGCCACTGCAAATGTTACATATGGATCTTTTTTAATCCTCTGTAACCAGTTATGCAGGAAAGAGATATGGTCTGGTTGTTGTTAATGATTACTCAAGATTCACTTGGGTTGTCTTTCTCAAACACAAATCTGATGCAAGGGTTGAGATACCCAACTTGCTGAATAAGCTCAAAGTCATGAAAAATGACAAGGTATCTGTAATCAGAACAGACCATGGTACTGAGTTTGAGAACCAGTACATAAAAGAGTTTTGTACCTGCAAAGGTATACAGCATCAACTATCTTCTGTAAGGACACCACAACAAAATAGTATTGTTGAAATAAAGAATAGGACCCTGAAAGAAGCAGCAAGAACAATGCTTGCTGACACTGAAATAAGTGAAATCTATTGGGTTGAAGCTGTAAACATAGCATGCTACACTCAAAATAGATGTCTGATTAACAAACACCATGACAAAACTCCTTACGAGCCTTTCATTGGTAGACCCCCTAGTATCAAACATCTAAGGGTGTTTGGTTGCAGATGTTTCGTTCTAAATAATGGAAAAGAATACTTGAGAACATTTCAACCAAAGGCAGATGAAGGAGTATTTCTTGGTTATTCTCTGAATAGCAAAGCCTATAGAATCTACAACAAAAGAACGCAAAAGATTGAGGAATCTGTTCATGTAGTATTCTATGAAGAAATAAGAAAGTACACTTGAATGATGATCTCTCAGATAGGTTCAAAGAACTGATAATTAAAGATTCTGAAAAAGGATCCTCAAAAGGAAACAATTCTATCATTCAAATAGAGGATGAGTCTGACCATGAAAAGCAACCTATGCTTTGTAACAACCAGATGACTCTAAGACATGATGAAGAATTTCCTATGAGAATTCCAGAAATGGAACAGGTTACTGAGAACCTTCATCATGAAAAGGTATCTGAAAATGAGATTGCTGAAATGCAAGATTCAGATATCTCTAACACTGAAAGAGTGTCAGATATCCATGGCATTTCCCATGTGTCAGATATCTCAGATACTGCACAAGTATCTCATCAAGATCATATTGATTCACATTCTAATCAAAATGATATTGATCCTACTAGTTCAAAACCCATTATTAAATGGATAAGAAATCATCCTGCAAAGGATGTGATTGGTCCCATAGACCAAGGAGTTAGAACTAGAAGAGCAATCGCTGAAAATGCAAATTGTCTCTATGGATGTTTCATCTCAAACATTGAACCAAAAACAATTGAAGAAGCATTAAAGGATCAAGATTGGATCTCTGCAATGCAAGAAGAATTGGATCAATTTGAGAGAAACAAAGTCTGGAAACTGGTTCCATTTGTTGACTGAATATCTGTAATCGGAACCAAGTGGGTTTTCAGAAACAAAATGAATGAATCTGGTGAAATAACCAGAAACAAAGCTAGGTTGGTTGCCAAGGGATTCACCTGCATCAAGGACTATATTCGATGAATCTTATGCACCAGGTTGCACGATTGGATGCAATAAGACTCTTTCTAGCCTTCTGACTCATAATGACTTTACGCTTTATCGATGGGTGTCAAGACCATTTCTAAATGGTGAACTTCGAGGAAGTCTATGTTGAGCAACCACCAGGTTTTGAAGTTTCTCGAAAGTAGGATGGTCTATAAGCTTCAAAAGCTCAGATGTGAAACAAGCTCCAAGAGCATGGTATGATACATTGGCCAGATACCTACTAGAAAGTGGTTTCAAGAAAGGAGATGTTGATAAAACACTCTTCACATTGAACCATGACGGGAAACTACTTTTAGTTCAAGTATATGTTGATGACATTATATTTGGATCTAAAGACAAGCAACTTTGTGAAAACTTTGCTGAACACATGAAATGTAAATTTGAGATGAGCATGATGGGAGAATTGAATTACTTCCTAAGGCTGCAAGTCAAGCAACTCAATGATGGAATATTCATTAGTCAAACAAAGTACGCAAAGGACATGCTCAATAAGTTTAAGCTAAAGCCTTCTGAAAAGAATGCTAAGATACCACTGAGCATTGGAACCAAAATGACCTATACTGAATCTGACAAGAGTGTTGAAGAACACAAGTATAGGAAATTGATTGGATCTCTACTATACCTCACTGCAAGTAGATCTGATATTCAATATGCAGTTGGAGTGTGTGCTAGATTTCAGACAAATCCAATGCAGTCACACTACAACATTGCTATGAAAATATTGAGGTATGTAAAAGGTACTGTAGAAGTTGGATTGTGGTATCCAAAAGATAGTGGATTGAGTTTGGTTGGCTATTCAGATGCCGACTATGCTGGATCATTGCTTGACAGAAAAAGCACCTCAGGAACATGTCAATTTCTTGGTGCCAGATTGATATCTTGGTTAAGCAAGAAACAAAATTCAATTTCCACATCTACTACAGAGGCTGAATATATTGCTGTTGGGTGTTGTGCTTCACAGATATTGTGGATACAACAACAACTCAGAGACTATGGACTCAATGAAGAGAAAACTCCCATTTTCTGTGACAACACAAGTGCTATTGCCATAACTCAGAATCCTAAGTTTCATGCAAGAACAAAGCACATTGATGTTAGACACCACTTCATCAGAGACCATGTTGAAAAAGGCAATATAGATACACTCAAGATTGGCACTGAAGACCAACTTGCAGATATCTTTACTAAGCCACTACAAGAAAGTAGATTCTTAGCCTTAAGACATAGTCTTGGACTAATGGAGCTACCAAAGAACTAAAAAAAAAGGTTCAGATATCTGAAGAAGATATCAAAGGAGAGAAAAGAAATCTGGAACGGGTATCCAGTGAAGAGGTATTTGGAACGGGTATCCAGAAAAGAGGAATCTGGAACGGGTATCCAGAAACCAAAGGATAAAGGGTAAAATGGCTATTTGAAGATTTCTGAGACGGGTACTCAGATATCTAGATCACTCAATGAGGGGGAACACAAAAGAGAATAGTACAACTGTCTACAGTTAACTACTATCTTGAAATTTGTATTATTTCTATCTTTGTGAAAAACTTTGAAAAGACAACAAGTATAAGATAGAATCAGATACAAACAGTGTTCTCATTCACACAGAAACATGATTCAGATAGCTAATAGCCAACATTCATTAAATGGGCACAATTACAATTGTTGATTGTGATCATTGCTAAAGAAGCTATGGTGACCCTTGATGAAATGGGCGATTGATCTTTACGGCAGAGATTAATTCTCAGTAAATAGTGGACTGTTGAAATTCCGACATGGCCCACTATGCATTTAATGCCGAACAAACTTTTACCCACGCCTTACTACAATTCACATATACGTATATACAAAACCAATTTGTATGTATATGTTTGTCTGAATTACGTTGCTATATATATAGGATTTTGGCAAAAGAAATTACTTTCGCCTAATCCAACATTCAGACTTGCACAAGAATAGCAAAAACCATTCTTCAACCTCTGCAAATTTCTGTTAGTTTTTCTGCAAAGAATCACTAATCTCTCACCCAAATCTCTTTCAAACTTTCGAAGCACTTGCACTATATAAAGAGATGGCTCCTAAGCGTTCGTCTACCCAGAAACCCCAATCTTCTACCACTGGTACTGCTGAAAAGCAAGCACTAGAGTTGGTTATAGTAAACAATCAATTGGTAGGAGACTTTAATCCCGATCATTGGACTTCAAATCACAGAATGATTTGGGGTGGTGCCATGATTGAGGAATACCTCACGGCTGCTGTTGAAAATCAAGCCGATAGGAAGTTAATTCTTGACATGCCTGAAAAGGCACAAATCAAGGGTTTTCTATCTTCTCTTCCCAGTGGAATTTCTTCACTAGATTTGTTAGAATTCTACAATAACTCCAGGATTATATCCTGTGTTTTTGAAGGCACTGCAATAGTGTCTATAAAAACTAAAGTCTAAGAAAAGGAAATCCTTTTGGACTTAACAACTTTCTGTAAGTTGTTTGATCTTCAAAATCTTGGAAAGGATTTTGAAATAGACACCAAGGATGATGATCTCCTTGAAGGTGTAAAACAGCTGTACAGTGACGTGTGTGATCTTGAAAAATCATATACACCCACTGATTTCAAGCCTACTGACATCAGAACCAGACATCTGTTGGTTCACTAGGATATGTTGGCATGCATTCTTCACAAATGCTTTGATGGTCTACAAGGAGGTGCTGACCAGATAAGCCAAGAACGCTGGATGATGATGTTCTTGTTGCAACAACAAGATAAAAGGCTGGAAAACCCTTTCAATTGGGGAAAGTACGCCTTTATGAAACTTTTGAAGAAGATTCAAGGCTTTGAGCCTAAAATCGCTAAGGGACTCACTGAGCCAAATGCCACAGTAAGTTATGGTCTAAAGATATGCTACTTGCTGGAGAAGCTTGGCATTGAGCTCAGAGAGAAGGCTGATATAGCCAACAGTAACGTACTCTACAAATATGAATATACAAACTTGATGAAAAAGGTTACTGGATCTCAGAAAGGTTCCAAGAAGCGAAAGACTGAAGAGGTATCTAAGCAAAAGGTTGCGACCAAGAAGCCCAGAACTTCACGAAAGAAGTCTGCTGGCAAATCAGAAGGCACACCCATTGAGGTTGTCGATTCCCTGATACCTGCCACCATTGCTGATGAACTCATAAATGCAGATGAACTCATCAATGCTGCAAAACAGGTATCGACTACTGAACAAGTAGACTCAGCAAGAGAAAGTGCTTTCAGAAATGTTAAGACTATTGCCGAAAGCCTTGTTGATGAACTCATCAATGCTGTTAAAGAAAGTAGTGATAGATACCAAGCCCTATCTATAGAAACCGCAGGGATTATGGACCAATCAGTTCCTAATGCTGATGAGAGCTCTGACGATGAAGATGATGAATTAGTCATCTCTCAAATCCTAGAAAAATCACAAAGGGCTAAGGTTATTGAAAAAGTAACTGGTGTAGAGGTATTTGAAGAAGAACATACACCACAGGTTGCTGAACAAGCACCTGTTTCAAAGGTTGCTGAACAAGCAACTGTGTCCAAGGTCACTGGACAGATTACACCATCAGAGCAAGAAAGACTGAAAGATATTGAAGATGCTATGATGAGTGATAGCTTAGTGTTGGAGGATACTGCCATTGCCTCAACACTCAGCAGTCTGTCTCAAGCACAACAACCACAATAGCCAGATGTGAATACTACTGAAATGGTACTTGAGTTACAGAAACCAGCATCTTTCATTGCTGAAGAAAATCCTGCAAAAGAGCAGGTTCCCTAACTCAGTGAGAGGAATCAAACTGAGTTTCATACTCAGGAAAGGTCTGAGGTACCTAAAACTTCAAACAAAGAAGCTGAAATGGAGCAACAAGACCAAAACATAGAAGGGTCACAAGTTCCAGAGACCAATCAGCCTGACACTGCTCAGGTAGCTGAATGATTTAACTCTCTACTTGTGATAATTTGTGTTTATTAATCTTGTTATTTAATAAAATTTCTTTGTTACAGGCTGAATTAGAAACACAAGAACAAGAGGAAGCTGGAAAGCTTGCCTCAGAGACTGAGAAGGAGGCTACTAAAACCTCACCTCTTAAGGAATCTGAGCCTGTGCTACAGGTGATAGAGAGTTTCTTAAGATATTACTTTTCAGTTATACGTTAATACACTTAACTAATTAAGTGGATGTTTCGAATAGGCTCCAACTGAGAAAGAAGAAGATAAGACAGAAATGCCAGAAAAGGACCCAGAAACTGTCAAGGTTTCTAAAGAAAATGTCATTGAGCCTTCTAGTATGAAGGAATATGAAAATCAGTGATAATCATTCTTCATTACGGGTTAATATAAATTCTTCTCTAATTACTCAATACTTTCTACTTACAGGCTCATTCAGAAGTAGAAGTGCAAGGGGAAAGAGTTGCGATATCCCCTGCACCCATGGAAATTGATGAAGCCCCCAAGGCAACATCACCAGAAAGAACACCAGAAACTGAGAAAGTTTCTGAGAACAATGATTCTGAGTCTCCTGATAAGGAAGTAAGTGAAAAAACTCAGAGAACATTGATGCTTAATTGCATATATTCTTTCATGACAATTTCCTAAGTATTGTGTTAATTTTAATTCTCAGATTCAAACAGAAAGAAAGACAACTGAGGATCAGACTTCCCAGTCTCCTCCTCATATCCAGATATCTGAGGCACCTGGAACCTCAGTAGTCAAGTCATCTGAGCCTGTCACACAGGTAACTCAGATACCTTTCTACTCTAAAGCCCAGATATCTACTAAAGTTTTGAAATTAATTCAG
This sequence comes from Plantago major, assembly GCA_026545765.1. Classification (NCBI taxonomy): domain Eukaryota; kingdom Viridiplantae; phylum Streptophyta; class Magnoliopsida; order Lamiales; family Plantaginaceae; genus Plantago; species Plantago major. The sequence goes on from JAIFAC010000011.1 coordinate 386,646, forward strand.
CACACTTTCTTTCAGGCTCAAACAAGTGCCACTAAGGTCCCTGTTGATGAGAAAGAGGACCTGCTTCCTTTCTTCAAGGAACACACTTTACCAAAGCATCTTAAATGCTTCAAGAAATGGCAAAAGCTCCGATGCTCCGATCCATCTGAAATCTTAAAGGTGACTGCTCACCACACAAGGAGAGCACGAGCCCTTGACTTGGAAAACTACGTTCATGCAATGTTCCCCACTGAACAATATTCTTTCAGAACATTGATGGATAAGGATTTTGTCAAGGAAGTGGCCAGAAAGCTGATCCAAGCTTTCAAACAAGCGGATGGTCAGACCAGACTATAGATGGCATTCAAGCCTACTTTGCCCCAGACTCTACAATACATACCCTCTGAACAAGAGGAAGTTAATGGGCAAACGGTCACTATTCCAGAAGTGTTCAACCTGGTCTTTGAAGATGAAGAAGAGAAGGAAACTGATGAGAACAATTATGAAGATCCTCCTTCTGACCATCACAAGGATGAGGATAAGAAGGATGATGATGATGCCCTTGCACCAGGGACAGGAAGGATTCCACAAGGAAACAATGCCTCAGCTGCTGAAAAGCAAACTGAGAGGACATCACAAAATTCCCCTCCTCCATCTCCTCAGAAATCTACTCATCCAACTCCCCAACACAAAGATACTACTGAACAAGTAGTTTAGCACTCTAGGAAGCAACTCAGAAAATATCAGATGCACAAGCCAGAGTTGCTCAACTCAAACAATTGTTGGAGGAAGAACAACAACTACATCTTCAACTGGAAGAAAAGATAGCTGAATCCAGAGTCAAGCTAGACAAACTTGAAGAACAAACACGCAAGGAAACGCAAGCTTACTCTGAGATTAAAGAGCTCCGGGAAGCTGTTGACTATATTACTAAGGAGCTAGATGCTGAACAAGCATCTGATGCAAAGCATGATGCTAATGCTGCATCTTCACCAAAGAAACCATCCTCCAAAGGCAAGAAACCCATATCTGAGATGGTTGCCGCTATCAGAAACCTTGATGAAGAAGTACCAGAGGATGAAGATCACTGGGCTGATGACTCAGATGATGAAGAAGACAGAACCTTGGCAGAACATGCAAATGTTCACTTAGGAGTTTCTCACTTAAAGAGAAAACTGATAGCTCCTCAAAGGTTCAGTAAGAAACCAAATCTCAACTCCCATGATTACATGGCCAGATACCAGGTTCTAGCAACTCTAAGAAAGGAGTTGTCTCAACAAAATGAAGAAGTAATTGCATCAGTCCCTGCTAAAATGAAAAAGTTCACTGAGCTAATCACTCAAAGAACAACAAGCTTGGTCATTGCTCAGAGAGACCTAGGCATGGTAAGGGATAATGACAATAATCTTGCTAAAAAAGCCCTCAATGAGGCTAGCTATGCTGCTGGAAAAGCAGATGCTACTCAAGGCCCACTGGCAGAGCTCACTGATAAGAAAACAGGTCTTATCAAACAAAATCAGGAGCTCAAGGCCAATCTGGAAAAGTTGGTTGCTGCTTACAACTATCTGCAAGGCAACTTTGACTCCCTTTTAGAATCCTTTGTGATTCTTAGTCAGTCAACAATGACTAAGGGGGAAGGATTTCAAGATGCTCAGAGAGGAAGAGGAAGAGGAAACAAAAGAAAATCTGAACAACCACCTCTTAGAATTAATGAGCCCTCCTCCAGTCAGACTTCTCTACAGATAGTAACCACCACTCAGCAACTTCCTGAAAAAGGAATGACAACAAGGGCCAGAGCACAGAAACCTCCAAGGAGTACCAAGGCTCCAAGGAGATGACAAGTAAGAGGGATTGATGAGTCTTCTGAAGAAGAAGAAGAAGAAGAAGAAGAAGAAGAAGAAGAAGAAGAAGAAGAAGAAGAAGAAGAAGAAGGCCAAATCAAATCCTTGTGCAATGAAGAAGGCTGCAAGATTCTCACAAGAATTGATCTTGATGATGATGAAGAGACTGATGAATGTCCTTATGGAAAGCCAGATGATGTGCACAGAATTCCCAACATCACTGGAACAGGCACAAGAGCAAGACTTGCTGTGGAACCCTATGAGTCCTTCTACTTGACTGAAGATCAATACAAGGGTGACATCAGATATCTGAAGATCATATAAGAATACTTCAAGCTATCAGAAATCAGAATCGAGCATGCCTGGAAGTGGGGAAAGTATCTGTGGGTCAAGCACTTTGCCAAGAAGAATCCCACCAAAACCTACAAGGAAGTCTGTGGATTTGCCAGAGACACAGAGATGATTGTCAGAACACTTCTCTATGACTACTCTGATGATGTCAAAAGGTTTAGTGATAGGAAATTTGCAGATTGATCCATGGAACTGCTTTTGAAGACTTGAAGTGTTGAAGACTTGAAGACTAGTTTATTAGGATGTCTACTTGGAGCTTGGTTACTCCTGTTGTCCTAATTTACTATGAAATCTTTTGTATCTTGCTGACTGTACCTTATTGTTGTTTTATCTTGTAAAAGTTATATGAACTTTCATTGTAACATATCTGATGAACCTACTCTCAGATATCAATCTATAAAAGATAACTTGTCAGCAAAGATCACACCTTGTGATTTGGTTGACGTTTACTTTCTGCACTTAATTATATGAATTGAAAGATCATAAGAAATGATTAAGTGGTGGATTGTTTCCTCATCCAGGTTTGTAATAGGTCAGATAGTCATCGTTGACTGATCAAAATGGGGGAAATTTTTTAGGAATATCTGTTTAGATTTTGATCAGCAACCTAATGACTTATCTTAGCTCAGAAAGGTGGTTAGTACTCTTGGTTCACTTGAACACTGTAAAAGAGGAAACTCACTAAGTATGATAGTCTAGAAAAACCTTGTATAGGATGTTAGGTCTCTGAATGTAATTTTTATTTTCTGAAGAAGACCAAGAAGAAGGCATCCAGCAGGAAAAGTTCAACGGATTTGAAGATTTGAAGACTGCACAAGATTGCTGAAGACAAAGGTCTTTCAGGTACCTATGTCCAGATATCTTGAAGAAACAAGTGTTTCGAAACACAAGTCTTGCAAAAGATATCTGAGAATAAAAGGTTTCTGAGACAAGGAAAGGGCCCACAGATATCTACACTCAGATACCTTGGACATAAATTATGTTTCTGAAAAGAAATATATCATAACAACTTGTATCAACAAGTGGTATCTGATGTTGTGATAATTTCTGAAAAGGACGTGCAAAGCTTCAGAAAACTCTAATAGTAAAAGATCTCTGATAGAATGCATAGTTCCGTTGGCACTACAGGACAAAGTATAGTACAATGCATTAAATGCGCGGACAGAGATGTCTGAACAAAAACAGTAGCTTCTGAAGAAGAAGACAAACGTACTACAGTACTATACTCATATATCAATAGTTTGAATTTGTTTTAAGCCTAACGGATACTATTCAAACGATACTCAAATTCATCTATAAATATCAACACTTAAACTGCTTGAGAACACACACACACACAGAACTTATACCTTAGAACACTGAACTTACATTGAATACTCTCACAAGTTCTCTCAAGCACACTACTTACCTTCAAGCTTTCTGTGCGACCAAAGCTCTTGATTCTAAGTAGCACAAAAGTTCTAAGTGTCCTGATCCTTAACAAGCATTGTTATTTGTGAAAGAGTTGAACTAAGATTTCATATCTGAGATTCATTCTCTTGAACAGTTATCATAGACTTGGGTCAGTAAAGAACAAGATACCATACATTGCAAAGTGTATTAAGTATACTTGATTCGCAGAGCTATCTGAATAACTGAATAAGTTATTAAAGAAGCTCACCAGACAAACTACCTTAACCAACAACTTAATCGGCGTGGAGTACAGGAAGTACTTAGTTTGGGAAACTAAGGAATAACTCCAAGGTTCTTGAAAGATAAGTACTTAGTTTAGGAAACTAAGGAATAGCTCAAAAGGTTTATGAGTACAGGAAGTACTTGGCTGTGAAAGCCGGGGAATAACTCAGGGGGAACACTTGGTTGGGAACCTAGTGTTATTTAGGAATCTAGAGAACATACCTGTAAGGTTACCTCAATTATCTGTCTTAGTGGATTCTAGGTCTGAGAAAGGCCGAAGTGGATTAGTTGAAGGATTACGCCACCTTCAGATACCACTATAAAAAGACTTGTGTTATTTACTTTCTGCAGTTTATTACTTGTTTTATTTATCTTGCAAAGTATTTACACTTATCTTGCTGAGCACGTGCACTTATCACAGAAAAGTCTTCCGCTCTCTGAAATTAAGTATCAGATATCTTCACAGATATCTGAGAAACTTTGTTTATCGACAAAAGTTTTAAAAGACTATTCACCCTCCCGCCTTTTTACTTTGCCGTTATCTGGACCAACAGTGGGGTATCTTTAGCAAGTTGGGATTTTTGGGGAAAATTATTTTGAACCCTTCGAATTATTAGTATTTAGTGGATGCTTGTGGCTTTGTTTCGACTTGTGTAAAACTTTTTGCATCTTTTTCTAGACTTTTCAATTAAAGAAGTTTACTTTTATTACTTGAATTTTCGGGGCATTACAGTTGGTATCAGAGCTTGAGTTTTTTCTCGAGCTATACCGGGATATGGTTTTCGGACCTTGGGTTTGGGAGTGAGGTGTCTAAGTTGCTGAACATAGTATTTGTTTTACTATCAACTGGTTTCGAGTCGTCTTCTTATTAAGAGTATAAGTGATTGGCGTGTAATTGCTAAAAGTGTGAATTGCTTGACATATGTGATTCTAATTTTCTCATATCATATGATCAAAATGTTACTTGCTTGTGTTGTCCAACATATTTTTGCATGTTATGTATTATCATTTAGTGGGCCAATATTTTACTAGAGTTAGTATAAATCACTTGTAGGCGGCCGACTACATAGTGATTCAGACTAACTAAAGTTAATAAAGGATCACTATTTGATTTTATGCTTAGATATTTGGGTATTTTCTTAATTCAAGCTACAAAGATGGCTATCATTATAAAATGTGCTAAAAGTGATTTATGTGGCTCTATGGTTTAATTCTTCCACCTTATGATCATTTGAAAATACTTTCTAACTTGATTTAGTCTCCCTTTGTCTCCTTCGTTATTTGTCAGTTGAGTTGTAATTTGTATGTTTACGTTAGTTCTTCAAGTTGCTGGATTATTTCATGTTGTGTGCTTCTTCTTTTCTATTCTTTTGTTTAAAGGGATTACAATAGGTGTAATTATCCTTCCTGATTTTCCAATACTTTTAAGTTACTACATGTAAATCTATGTTTAACTTGTCTAAGAATTTTATAAACGTGTTATTACCAAGGAAACTTTTGAAAAATGTTTTATGAACGATTATTTGTGCATTGGTGGTTGGAGTTCTTGATCTTGTTGTCGAGCTTGACGCATGGAACTTTTGACCTTTATTAAATTCGTAACATGTGCTTTCAATAGTTTATCTTCTGTAAGCTATAGATTACCATTACTTACTGAACTAGCATGTTTTAAAAGAGTTACTTTTCTTACACGTCTCTTTACTTCGATTGGAATGTGTTGAGAATAAAGGATGCTTATTTTCTTATAACTCGAAATGTCCTTGCCTTTTTTGCGTGAATTTAATTGAGTCTCTTATGTTGTTCCGATTTTCTTTTATACTATGTTAGATGCATATTTGTAAGGACGTACGAAATTTAGAAATCTAAATCGGTACTAGTGTGATATTACTACATGCAAATGTTTTCTTACTAAAACTTTGACTTAGTTTATTTCGAGTTTGCTCTTTTGCTTGAATGTCTAGCATATGTTACTTGAATGAGTTTTGGTAACAAAATAATTTGTTGAATGTGGCTCTTAATACTGCTCTTTTCTGTTAGTCCTACTACTGGAGTTTTAGATATTAGTAAATTGTACTTTTTGGTATTTGAGGTTAATTGAGCTAATTAATTTGACTCAGTTGATGTGAACGTTTGGGTTTGAAAAATCAAATTCTTTGTTTTGTTCCATGATATCAAGTATGATCAGATGATTTCCAGGTATATAACATGCTTATTATTAATCGTGACCCTACTTGAAAAGTGACCATGTTATGTAAATTTGATATTTATGCAAATCATTCTTTCCATGTATCTTATTAGTCTGTGTTTACTTTTGCTAGTCACTTATTTGCGGGACTTATGTGGTAGTTTTTAATTTCTCATTCGATAAAACCCATCTTGATTAACCTTCACCTTTCATCGACCTTCTATCTTTCTTTTTCTAGTCGTATTTAGTAACTCACGTTATAACTTCTTCCAGAAAATGCAAAAATTTCATACTCTTTAGCAAACCTTCACGGTTCCTTCATCTTCTTTGTTGTACTTCCCCTGATCTTGATTACCTAACCGAATTCTCAATTTCACCAAACCTCTATCGATAAGCTTCTTTGCCTCTTATTAAAAATTCTCTTCTTTCCTTCTCCTTCTCACTCGAGAAACACCCTTGATTTTGCTTCCTGCATAGAAATTTAAAGGAGGGTTGTCTAGTCTATTTCGGTGCGTTCACTTGATAGCTAGCCTTCAAGTATGTTGTCGGTAAGTTTCGAACCTTCGTGTTATATTGTTTAAGTTGTTTTGCGGGGTCGGTATCCAAAGCTCTTTGAATTCTAAAGTGAGAATCTGGGGACCAAATTTCTTTAAGGAGGGGAGAGTGTAACACCCCGGATTTTCGTCTTTCCTTATTTTAATTTCCTTGTTTGGTATTTAGTTAATTATCATTAATACTTAATTAATGAGTAATTAATTATCTATCCTTTGTTTAGAGTCCAAGTTTGGTTCGGAACAGTCTTCGACTTCTATTCCAATTATACCCTTTTCATCCTTCTAACAGACTACGTTCCTGCTTCCTACTTCTACTCGCTTTCTCTCTTCTCCGTTCCTTTATCTACGCTTTTATTCCCCACTAACTCTCTTACGTCTTCTACCCTAAACCTAGCAGCCAACAAATCTTAATCGTTCTCAATCTCGGCCCCGTTCTTCTTCGTTCTTCGTCAAGCTCTTCCGTTTCGCTTCCGTTCAATAAGTTCTTCAACTCAACTTCTGATTTCCTTGTTCCTATCTGTCGTTCTAACTCAAGAAACGCCTTCTGCGTAGAACCAGTTACGAAGGAGAGGAACTATCGGTTCATTTCGATCGCGTTCTTGAGTGCTTTCGTTCGCCTTTCAGTAAGGCTTCTTTTATGCGTTTTCTTTCTCCTAATTTATAGTTTACGGGGGGTTTGTTGAGCTACTTGAAACCTGCCCGTTCCACAGCCATGTATCTCGATAAATTACTCGCATTCGGATTTAATTCTTGCTTCTGTTTTGCATCAAACTACTATGTGTTCATAACTAGTTAGTTATTCTTTGTGACGTTGTAGTATTTTATTTTGAGATTCTGCTTGAGATTGAAATCAGTCGTGCTATGTTTCCTTTTGTGACCTAGTTCTTGGGTGAATTCATGTAGATGTGTTTCGGTTTCATTAATTCTATTAGTTCTTATGTTACGGTCTTGTTCTTGCTCACATCTCTTGTTACCTTACTATGTTAATCGTCTGTTTCGTGTTTAAAGTTTAAATGGTCCATGCTCTGTTTTCTACTATGTTGTTCCCTGTACTCTGTAGAAATCATCTGCTGATACAAGTAATCTGTTTATTGTTCAAAACCATTAACTGCTGATTGCTACATATAGCTTAATTGCGTGAACTGTTAACAAAATATGTTATGGTCGAGTGGCCATGATCCTGCACCTAAAATCATGCTGTGTTGTTGAGTTCAGGAGTTCAAACCCAGCTTGCCGCCCCTTAATGTTTTATTTCAGTTTTGTTTTGTTTCTTGTTTGCAGAAAATGGCTGAAACTAATTAATACTCCCTCCATTTCAGAGAAAGTGTTACATTTTGACTTTGACCGGTCAGCTGTCTTCGAGTTTGACCACAAATTACTCATAAATGATAATAGTAAATAATTTAATAAAATCATATAATACAAATTTAATTACTAAATTTTCATCATATAATTTTAATAATTTATTTATTAATATCGTTTAAGAGTAAATTTTGGTCAAACGCGGAGACAGTTGACCGCAAAATAGTAAAATGTTACACTTTTTCTAAAATGGAGGGAGTATTAAATTGGACATTTCTTTTGTTATAATTGAATGTTATCACCTATCTTATTTCCTTGCAATTTGTGTAATTATATGCTTAGTTGACTCTTGTTTTATGCTTGTTTCGTGGGGGTTAGAGGGTATCGTTAAGTTATATTTGTGTAAATGTTAAGTAGTGTTATATTTTATCAGGTTTTGCGGGTGTTAAGTTCTACGAGGCTATTTAAGGTAAGTGCTCTACCCAAAAGTATATGTATAGTTTGCGAAAATACAAGAAGTTATTTTAATGATATTATATATATAGTATTGCATCTCAATTATTGTGAAAGTTCATGAAAACAAAATCTTGAAAACTGCATTAAAACTATTTTCTCATGCTTTCGCTCAAAAGAAATGTATATATGTATATGTTATGATTCGATTGACTGATTTGCTTCGACCGATATGTGCGCAAATGTGATGGAGGTTTTTGAGTGGATATACTTCGGAAGTTGTCTCTGTCGAGTTATTCATCAAGTTCCTTCACTTACTATCCCTTGACGCGAGGCAGAAGTCGCCGAGGTCTTGGGAGTAGTAGTGTTTCACCCCTGTACCATGGCAGGGTCTTCGTCTTTGTTTGACAGTGGTAGCACCCTGTCTGGAGTGATAAGGGCTTGGATTGGGGTCATAAGGTTGACTGCACCAACGACAGTTTCTTCACTTCGTTATATGTTTCATTCGATTATTTTTATATTATGATTCGTTTGATTTAAAAACCATACTTCGTTATTACATAATTCGTTGTTCACTTAGCACAAGAACCTCAGTGAGTTTTATCTCACACTTGATTTTGTTACCTTCTTGTAGATTTTGACGCCTTGGAGTCTTAGACGTTCAGCAACAGAGAGTGGGGTTTCTTTAGCAAGTTGGGATTTTTGGGGAAAATTATTTTGAACCCTTCGAATTATTAGTATTTAGTGGATGCTTGTGGCTTTGTTTAGACTTGTGTAAAACTTTTTGCGTCTTTTTCTAGACTTTTCAATTAATGAAGTTTACTTTTATTACTTGATACTCCATCCAATGGCACCGGAGTTCCTTCTTAATAGCTCAGCCAATTTCTCCTCCTCTTCCGTTTTCAGGGCGGCTGAGATGATCACTAGTTTGGTGGTATCTCCTCCTAGAAACACGTACTTGAGGTGACTAGGCTCAGATATTTCCCCTTCCTATCATCCCCCGTCCCTAGAGGCTCTAACTTCTCCTCTTCGGGGGGGATGGATCTCCGCATTATCGAGTTCCCTCAGAATTTCCACTACGTCGTCATCATGTGTGTTGTATCGCGCATCAACAGATAATGCGGTTTCCAGCTTGTCGTCACGTATGTGACGCATGTAGGAGTCGTTAACCACATTGTCGATGATGTCGACAAAACTGCATTCTTTAATTAATTGAGCAGAGGGTTGGCTTGATACCGGGGATAAATCTGCAGAAATCTTCTCCCCGTTTATCTCCATCCCTAGACTCCCTTTGGCGATTGAAATTTCCATGTTGACCGTGCGCATAAAGGGCCTCCCAAGTAGAATCACGTGCTCCTTGCCATCGTTTTCCTTTTCCACGGGGGCCAGGACTACGAAGTCAATCGGCACTAAGAACTTATCTACCTTGATCAGGGCATCTTCTATAATCCCCATTGGCTTCTTTACGGTCATGTCTGCCATCTGCAAGGTCATCCCGGTCGGTTGTAATTCGCCCAATCCAAGCTGCTTGTACAACGAATACGTGATCAAGTTAATGCTAGCCCCTAGGTCCAGCATTCCCTTAGCCTTACCGTTCTCCATTTGTATCTCGATCATGAAGCTTCCCGGATCCTTTTTCTTCACCAGTAATCCAAGCACCGAGTTTGCCATTTCCGGTAGAATCTCCTTTCTCCCTTCTTCGTACCGCCTTTTATTCGCCGACACTTCCTTGCAGTACTTAGGAAATGCGGGAATGTTTTTCACGAGCTAAAAGAGGGGTAAGGTGACACTCTCCTTGGAAAGCATGGCAAAAATGGAGTCTTGCTTCTTGTTGGTCTTGGGTTTCCTTACCCGTCCCGAGAAAGGCAAGGTAGGCGGTCCCGGAGGCTGCATCGGCTCTACTTCTTCCGCTTTATTCTCTATTCCTGCCTCCCCCTCGCCTTCCTTGGCTACTTCTTCCTCCTTGTCTTCCTTGTCCCCCAAACCACTTAGCAATTCTTCTGGAATGTAGTCGGGCTTTTCTATGATCTTTCCGCTGTGAAGCGTGCTGGTCGCCATGGCCTCTTCTTCGTCTTGGTAGAAACCACTCAGCTCATCTAACAGATACTCGAGGGCCACAAATCTATCTCCGATCTCATTGATTTGGAGATCAATTCGTTCCTGCTTCGTTGTTGTAGCGTCATGATCACGTCCATAGATCTACACATGGCGACGAACTCTTGCCTCTCGTTCGACTCCTCGGACCTTATCTCCCGTTCGTCCGCCATCTCTCCTTCCTCCCTTCTACTCACCGCCTCGATTCTTTTGTCGAGGAATTCTACATCTCTTACCATGTAGACATCTTCTACTCTGCCTCCAGATCTCCTACTGCCACATTTTAGCCTTGCGTTTTCTGCCAAGTAATCATATACCTCCATCATCTCCGAAGGTACTTTCTCCAAAATGTTTCCTCCGCAAGCTAAGTCTACCATGATCTGGTGCATACTGTCTAGGCCATAATAAAACATGAGGGCTAGATCATGCTGAGAGATTCCATGGTGTGGGCACCTCCTCAACAAGTCACTAAACCGTTCCCATATCTCATCAAACCTGTCTCCCCTCCTTGGCTCGAAATTCAAAATGCTATCCTTCAGGCTTTTCATCAAGGAGTACGGGAAGTATATGCGGTAGAATGCTCTAAGCACTTTGTTAGGAATATCTGTTTAGATTTTGATCAGCAACCTAATGAACTTATCTTAGCTCAGAAAGGTGGTTAGTACTCTTGGTTCACTTGAACACTGTAAAAAAGAGGAAAAACACTAAGTATGATAGTCTAGCAAATCTAGTATAGGATGTTAGGTCTCTAAATGTAATTTTTATATCTTTGAAGAAGACCAAGAAGAAGGCATGCAGCAGAAGAGTTCAACATTTTTTTTTGATGTTTTGAAGATTGCTGAAGACAAAGGTTATCATCTAATACCTATGTCCATATATCTTTAATAAACAAGTGTTTCTCAATAAACAAGTTTTGCAAAAGATATCTGAGAACGCAAGGTTTCTGAACGAGAAAAAGTGCCCACAGATATCTACACTCAGATACCCTGGATAAAACTATGTTTCTGGGAAACAATGTTTCAACAGGTATCTGGAGATGAGAAGGTCTCTGAAAAGGGACATGCAATGCTTCAGAAAGCGTGCATAGTTCCGTTGGCACTACAGGACAAAAAAATAGTACAATGCAATAAATGCGCAGACAGAGACATCTGAACAAAAGAGGAAATCTCTGAAAAGAGACAACGTCTTCTGCAGTACTATTTTCATATATCAATAGTTTGAATTTCATTAAGCCTAACGGATACTATTCAAACGGCATGATTTTCAACTATAAATATCATCACTTAGAATGCTTGAAACACACACTGAACTCACTGAAAATACCAAGCCTCTCTGATAATACAACTAGTGGTATCTTTCTCTCAAGCATACAAGTCTTCAACCTACTTATTCTTCAGCTTACAGTTGCGTCTAAGCTCTTGAATTCTAAGTAGCACGAAATTTCTAAGTGTCCTGATCCTTAACAAGCATTGCTATCTGTGAAGGAGTTGAATCAAAAGATCAAGTATCTGAGATTCATTCTCTAGAACATTTATCATAAACTTGGTTCAGTAAAGAACATATCACCACACATTGTGAAGTGTATTAAGTGACTCTTGTTCAAGAAGGTAGTATTACATAACTGTAGAAGTTATTAATCTACCAAACCTGACAAACTACCTTAACCAACACCTTAAACGGCGTGGAGTACAGGTAGTACTTAGTTTGGGAAACTAAGGAATAACTCCAAGATTACTGAGCATAGGAAGTACTTAGTTTGGGAAACTAAGGAATAGCACAAAGGTTTCTGAGTATAGGAAGTACTTGGCTGAGAAAGCCGGGGAATAACTCAGGGGGAACACTCGGTTGGGAACCTAGTGTATTTAGGAATCGAGAGAAGATACTTGTAAGGTGAACTCAATTATCTGTCTTAGTGGATTCTAGGTCTGAGAAAGGCCGAAGTGGATTAGTTGAAGGATTACGCCACCTTCAGATACCACTATGTAGATCAGTGTTATTTACTTTCTGCAATTTATTACTTGCTTTATTTACCTTGCTGAGTTCTTACACATATCTTGCTGAGCACGTGCACTTATCACAGAAAAGTCTTCTGCTCTCTGAAATTAAGTATCAGATATCTTCACAAATATCTGAGAAATTGTGTTTATCGATAAAAGATGTAAAAGACTATTCACCCCCCCCCCCTAGTCTTTTCCCTTTGCCGTTATCTGGACCAACAAGTGGTATCAGATCAGGAGGTTCCCAAGCCTTCTGCACTGAACCTAGATCCCAGATAAGTGCCCACTAACTGCTTTTCACCTACATCAGAAGATGCCAAGAGAAATCGACTGGATGGTCAGGCTCGCAATATCATCATATGTTCCACTCCAGAGCACATACAGTGTAAACTGTGGGGTGCGAAAACGGCGAAAGTGGTCTGGCAACTAATTGAGGAAATTTGTGCCGGCACTGAGAAAACAAAGGAAAATAAGTTCGAAGTTTTGAAGCTCAAATTCCAAAACTTTAAACAAGGTCCCACAGAGACCCTTGAAGAACTAGATTTCCGGTTCACAACATTGATGAGTGAAATGGTTGCGCTTGGTGAAAGTGAGAGATACTCTAACTCTGAAAAGGTTAAGACTATCGTGAGAAGCTTGAATCAAAACTGGGAACACGCTCAGTATTTTTATTTCAACCAAGGAATGCTAAATATCACTCCAGTAGAACTCTTTTCCCACTTGGCTACTGTCAACTATAAAAGTACTCAGAGAGAACAAACAATAGTTGCGAAAGTTCACAATGTTGCATTAGTAACACAAGGTACTTCTGAAAAGAAGGATACCAAGGAAATTACTGAGGAAGCTGCTCTTGCTGTAAAGCAAATGAGAAAGTATGTCAGTCGGGAGATTGAGAGAAGAAAAGCCAAAGAGAAGCTGAAAAAGTATCTAGGCTCAAACTATCACCAGTACAAAAATATGCAGCTGTCAAGCTCGCTGAATAAGCCGGCTCAGCAAGCATCTAGTACTGAGGAAGCAGAAATCGGAATCGATATCTGTTTCTATTGTCAGAAACCTAGTCATTTTAAAAGAGATTGCCCTGTTTTCAATAAGCTAAAGACAGCTGACAAGAAAGATAGAAGAAACTTCAAGAGAGGTCAGAGAGCTATGCTCACTGAAGAAAGGAAAAAGATTCAAATCCAACTGGATGCTCTTGATATTGAGTCAGAATCTGAGGAAGAAGACTCAGATGACACCAAACTACCTTCTCCGAAATTATGTGGCATCACTCATGAATTAGTTGACTTTGGAAAGAAAAGGAAAATATGCGGGGTTGCTGAGGAGATCTATCCAGATTGCTCCAACATTGAGCTTTGCCTAATGGCTGACGAGGTAACCAACATTTCTCAATTCATAACTTAAGAGAGTGATGAGGAAGAAATCAGAGATTCAGAATATTTCAGAAGAGAACTTGATCTCTACAAAAGAGAATTTCAAATGATCCGACCTAGAGCCGACATTCTTGAAGAAGAAAAGAATTCTCTTGAGAAGGAAAATTCACAATTACTCAAGATATCTGAGAAAAAGGATGCTGAAAATGCATTTCTCAAAGCACAGATATCTTAAACAGATAAGTTACACAGAAAGGCAATGGATATACTCCAACAGGAAAATAAAGATCATCTTTCTGAAAATGAGGAACTCAAGAAGAAAGAACTATCTTTTCAATCTTATGCCAAAGCTTGTGACACGCTTACTGAAAAACACTCTTATTTAAGAGATCCTTCAAAAAAGGGAGGACTTGGGCTGAACACACAAACAAATAGTTCTACCACTCTGAATAAGAGTGACGAAAGAATAACATTTGTTAGTGCTCAGCAAGATGGTTCCCAAATAACATATAGCATTGGTCAGAAAGCTAAGGTTGTTGACAAAGGAAAGGCAGTTGCGACCAAACCTTTGTGGGAAAAACAAGTCTAAAAGAAAACTGTTGGGAACGTTTCTGTAAAGAAACATAACACTAAAAAGTGTAATCACCCACAGTGCTATGTTTCTCAGAAAGGAAAAATTGCAGGAGCAGGCAAATTTTCTAATATCACGTTTTCTGGAAAGAAAGACGTTCCAGAGACTAGCAAAGCTGCTGAGAAAAGAACTCAGACAGCGCCAGGTGCTCGAAATGGCATTGGTTATAAAGCCATCGTGAAACAACTCGCTCATAAGTATAAACAAGAGCAAGAACGATGGATGAAAGCCAGGATTGCACATAGCAATCATCAAAAGTGGAAGAAAGAACAGGTTACGACCAATCTGAATTCTAGGGCTAGAAGAAGTCTGGCAAGGAAAGCTAAGTTTGCTGAAAAGCAGACTCAGAAACTTGACAGGTATTTGAAAGCACCACGAAGAGGACCAAGGAACACACCAAGAAGGAAAATAGCTTTAAATGATAATGACACTAATCATTTAATTCCTCCTTATGTTCCAACAAGACAAAAGAATATCCCAAGGAAGTTCATTCATAAATGGATTCCTACAGGGAGATTCTTTAGTCCAGAAGGTTCCATTATTGGAATGAGAGCCTAACTCCATGTTTCCTGTCTTGTGCAGGACACTCTGAGGAAGAACCCGAAGTGGCATTTTGATAGTGGATGTGGGAAGCACATGACAGGAGACAAACCAAATCTGATTAACTACAGAAAATGCGATAAAGGACCAATTATTAGGTTTGCTGGAGGAGATGAAAATCCAACCTTAGGATTTGGCAATCTGAAGTTTGGAGCTCTTACAATCTCTGAAGTATTACATGTAAAGGGATTGAAATATAATCTCCTACGCATGAGTCAATTGGTAGACAAAGGGTACACTGTCAAGATCAAGTCAAAACTCTGCAAAGTAATTGACAATGAGTCAAGCAGACAGTCTTGGTTGCTGGGCGAAAAGGAAATCTTTATGTTGCTGACAGGGCATCTGCCACAACTGAAGAATGTCTCATGGTGAGTCAATCTGGCCACACTAAAGAAAACTGGCTATGGCCTAAAAGAATGAGTCACTTGAACTTCAAAACTCTGAACAAACTAGCCAAGAAAGAATTGGTGGTTGGTTTACCCAAAATGGTATATAGAAAAGATGGTATATGCTCAGCTTGCCAAATGGGAAAACAATCCAAAACATCTTTCAAGTCTAAAACTAGACACTCCAGTGAAAGGCCAATGCAAATGTTACATATGGATCTTTTTAAATCCTCTATAACTAGCTATGCAGGAAAGAAGTATGGTCTGGTTGTTGTTGATGATTACTCAAGATTCACTTGGATTGTATTTCTCAAACAAAAATCTGATGCAAGGGTTGAAATACCCAACTTGCTGAATAAGCTTGAAGTCATGAAAAATGACAAGGTATCTGTAATCAGAACAGACCATGGTACTGAGTTTATGAACCAGTACATAAAAGAGTTTTGTACCTGCAAAGGTATACAACATCAACTATCTTCCGTAAGGACACCAAAACAAAATGGTGTTGCTGAAAGGAAGAATAGGACCCTAAAAGAAGCAGCAAGAACAATGCTTGTTGATACTGAAATAAGTGAAATCTATTGGGTTGAAGCTGTTAACACAGCTTGCTACACTCAAAATAGATGTTTGATTAACAAACACCATGACAAAACTCCTTATGAACTTTTGATTGGTAGACCCCCTAGTACAAACATCTAAGGGTGTTTGGTTGCAGATGTTTTGTTCTTAACAATGGAAAAGAATACTTGAGAACATTTCAACCAAAAGCAGATGAAGGAGTATTTCTTGGTTATTCTCTGAATAGCAAAGCCTTCAGAATCTACAACAAAAGAACACAAAAGATTGAAGAATCTGTTCATGTTGTCTTCTACGAAGGAAACAAGAAAGTACTCTTGAATGATGAACTCTCAGATAGGTTCAAAGAACTAATGATTAAAGATTTTGAAGAAGAATCCTCAAAACAAAACTCTATCATTCACTTAGAGGATGAATCTGACGATGAAAAGCAACCATTGCGTAGTAACAACCAGATGACTCTAAGACATGATGAAGAATTTCCTATGAGAATTTCATAAATGGAACAGGTTACTGAGAACCTTCATCATGAAGAGGTTTCTGAGAATGAGATTGCTGAAAATCAAATTCCAGATATCTCCAACACTGAAAAAGTGTCAGATATCCATGGAATTTCCCATGTGTCAGATATCTCAGATACTGCACAAGTATCCTATCAAGATCATATTGATTCACATTTAGATCAAAATGATATTGATCCTACTAGTTCAAAACCCATTATGAAATGGATAAGAAATCATCATGCCAAGGATGTGATCGGTCCTTTAGACCAAGGACTTAGAACTAGGAGAACAATTGCTGACTCTCTTTATGGATGTTTCATCTCAAATATTGAACCTAAAACTATAGAAGAAGCATTGAAGGATCAAGATTGGATCTCTGCAATGCAAGAAGAGTTGGATCAATTTGAGAGAAACAAAGTATGGAAACTGGTTCCATTTGTTGACGGAATATCTGTAATTGGAACCAAGTGAGTTTTCAGAAATAAAATGAATGAGTCTGGTGAAATAACCAGAAATAAAACAAGGTTGGTTGCCAAGGGATTCACCCAGACAGAAGGACTATATTTTGACGAGTCATATGCTACAGTTGCAAGATTGGACGCAATTAGACTATTTCTAGCATTTCCAGCTCATAATGACTTTAAAGTTTATCAGATGGATGTTAAAAGTGCATTCCTAAACAGTGAACTTGCTGAAGAAGTCTATGTTGAACAACCACCAGGCTTTAAGGTTTCCACAGAAAGTAGAATGGTTTATAAGCTTCAGAAAGCTCTGTATGGACTGAAACAGGCTCCCAGAGCATGGTATGATACTTTAGCCAAATACTTGCTGGAAAGTGGCTTCAACAAAGGACATGTTGATAAAACACTCTTTACTTTGAACCATGAAGGGAAACTACTTCTAGTCCAAATATATGTTGATGACATTATATTTGGATCTAAAGACAAGCAACTTTTTGAAGACTTTGTTGAACCATGTAAATAAAATTTGAGATGAGCATGATGGGAGAATAAACTACTTCCTAGGATTGCAAGTCAAGCAACTTAATGATGGAATATTCATTAGTCAAACAAAGTATGCAAAGGATATGCTCAACAAGTTTAATCTAAAGCCTTCTGAAAAGAATGCTAAGATACCTATGAGCATTGGAACCAAAATGACCTATACTGAAACTGACAAGAGTGTTGAAGAACACAAGTATAGGAAATTGATTGGATCTCTACAGTACCTCACTGCAAGTAGACCTGATATTCAATATGCAGTTGGAGTGTGTGCTAGATTTCAGACAAATCCAATGCAATCACACTACAACATTGCTATGAAAATATTAAGGTATGTAAAGGGTACTGTAGAAGTTGGATTGTGGTATCCAAAAGACAGTGGATTGAGTTTAGTTGGCTATTCTGATGCTGACTATGCTGGATCATTGCTTGATAGAAAAAGCACCTCAAGAACTTATCAATTTCCTGGTGCCAGATTAATATCATGGTTCAGCAAGAAACAAAACTCAATTGCCACATCTACCACAGAGGCTGAATATATTGCTGATGGGTGTTGTGCTTCACAGATATTGTGGATACAACAACAACTCAGAGACTATGAGGTGAATGAAGAGAAAACTCCGATTTTCTGTGACAACACAAGTGCTATTGCCATAACTCAGAATCCTAAGTTTCATGCAAGAACAAAGCACATTGATGTTAGACACCACTTCATTAGAGACCATGTTGAAAAAGGCAATATAGAGATACTCAAGATTGGTACTGAAGACCAACTTGCAGATATCTTTACAAAGCCTTTGCAAGAAAGCAGGTTCTTAACCTTGAGACATAGTCTTGGGTTAATGGAGCTACCAAAGGAATTGAAAAGTTCTAATCTCTGAGACAGAAATTCAGAAAGGAGAAAGATATCTGGAACGGGCATCTAGATATTCAAGGCAAAAAGGTATCTGAGACGGGAACTCATATACTACAAGAAGCTAAAAAGTGTGAAGTGAGACAGGAACTCAGTATGATTGAGAAAGGAAAAAGGAGAGATAAGATATCTGGAACAGGAATCCAGAATATCAAAGGCAAAAGGTGAAACACTTAGCAAACAAGTATCTGAGACGGGTACTCAGATATCAAAGGTTAAAGGGTAAAATGGCTATTTGAAGATTTCTGAAACAGGTACTCAGATATCTAGATCACTCAGTGAGGGGGAACACACAAGAGAATAGTACAACTGTCTGCAGTCAACTACTCTCTTGAAATTTGTATTATTTCTATCTTTGTGTAAAACATGAACAGATACTGAGTGTGAGATAGTCTCAGATACAAAAATGTCCCTTAGTCACACAGAAGAGATGTGATTCAGATAGCTAATCGCCAAAATTCATTAATTGGGCACAATCACATGGGTTGATTGTGATCATTGCTGGAAAAGCAATCCCAACCATTGATGAAATGGGCGTTCCATTTTAAAGTCCGAGATTAATTCTCTGTAAAATAGTGGACTATAAAAACTCAGACGTGGCCCACTAGGCATTTAATGCAAACCGAATTTTACCCACGCCTTACTGCACGTACACAGATACAAATGCACAAAATTAATTTGTGTATTTTTGCCTGTTGGAATTACACTGCTATATATATAGGATTTTGGCAAAAGAAATCACTTTCGCCTAATCCTACATTTGCTCTTGCACAAAAACTGCAAAATACTCTTAAATCTCCCTGCAATTTTCTCTGCAACTACTGATTCCCTCTTAGTTTTTCTACAAAGAATCACTAATTTCCTACCTTAATCTCTTCTCGTTTTTCAAAAACTTCACTATTTAAAGAGATGGCTCCCAAACGTGCTTCTACTCAGAAATTCCAAGCTACTACATCTGGTACTGCTGAAAAGCAAGCACCAGTGCTGGTTATAACAAACAATCGGTTGATTGGAGAGTTCAATCCTGATCATTGGACTTTAAATCACAGACCTGGTAGCTACAATAGAAAACCAGACTGACAGAAAGTTGGTACTTGATATGCTTGAAAAGGCACAAATCAAGGGCTTTCTATCTGTTGTTCCCAGTGGAGTTTCTTCACTGGATGTCCTGGAGTTTTACAACAACTCCACAATTATTTCCAAAGTCTCTGAAGGCACTGAGACAGTGTCTATCAAGACCAAAGTCCAAGGACAAGAAATCCTGTTGACTAAAAGCGACTTCAGGAAATGTTTGAACTTCAAAATCTTGGAAGGATTTTGAAATTGACACCAAGGATGAAGATCTCCTTGAAGGTGTGAAGCAACTATATAGTGATGTGTGTGATCTTGACAAGCCAGACACACCCATCGACTTTAAGCTTGCTGACATAAGGACCAGACATCTGTTGGTCCACTGGGATGTGTTGGCATGTATCCTTCACGGATGCTTTGATGTTCTACAAGGAGGTGCTGACCAGATAAGCCAAGAACGCTGGATGATGATGTTCTTGTTGAATCAACAAGACAAAAGGCTGGAAAACCCTTTTAATTGAGGGAAGTACGCCTTCATAAAATTTGTGAAGAAGATACAAGGCTTTGAGCCTAAAATCGTTAAGGGCCTTGCTGAGCCAAAAGCCTCAGTAAGCTATGGACTAAAGATATGCTACTTACTGGAGTGCCTTGGCATTGAGCTCAGAGAGACGATAGACATTGCCAATAGTAACCTACTCTACAAATATGAGTATACAAACATGATGAAAAAGGTTACTGCATCTCAGATAGGTTCCAAGAAACGAAAGACTGATGAGGTATCTGAAGGTTCCATTGCGACCAAAAGGCCCAGAACTTCACAAAAGAAGTCTGCTGGCAAATCAGAAGGCATACCCATTATGGATGTCGACTCTCAGATACCTGCCGCCACTTCTGATGAACTCATCAATGCTGCAGAGTAACTTACTTATCAATGCTGATAAAAGCAGTGAGAAACTTCAAACTCTCTCTGCAGAAGTAGCAGGGATTGTTGATAACTCCGTTCCAGATTTCGATGACGAATCGGACAAGGAGGAGAAGATCCCAGCCCCCAAGGTTACTGAAAAAGTAACCAAGGCTAAGGGGAAGAGGAACAAAAGGTCCAAGGTTGCTGAGAAAGCAACTAGCTCAAAGGTTGCTGAGCAAGCACCTATAGCAAAGGTTGTTGGTGTCAACACACCATCAGGGAAAATCACGTATAAACAACTTTAAGAAGCCCTGATGAGTGGTGACCTAGTGTTGGTAGACGCTGATGTCAACACCACACTTAAAAATCTGAAAGAGCTCTCAAATGCTCAAACTTTTGCTTCCAGACAACCACAACAACCACAACCACAACAGCCACAAGTGGTTGATGAAATGGTCAATGAACTCCATTTCGACATACCAGCAATGCAATATGCTGAAGAAAATCCTGCAAATGAACAGGTTCTCCAACTCCTAGAGAGGGATCAACCTGAGACACCTGCTCAGAATGATCAAATAGGGGAGGCAACTGAGTTAGTCACTCAGGAAAGGTCTGAAGTACCTAAAACTTCAAAGAAAGAAGCTGAAATGGAACAACAAGACCAAAGCATAGAAGGCTCACAAGTTCCAGAGACCAATCAGCCTGACACTGCTCAGGTAGCTGAATGGTTTAACTCTCTACTTGTGATATTTTGTGTTTATTAATCTTGTTATTTAATAAAATTTCTTTGTTACAGGATGAATTAGAAACACAAAAACAAGAGGAAGCTGGAAAGCTTGCCTCAGAATCTGAGAAGGAGGCTTCCATAGCCTCACCACTTAAAGAACAGGAGCCTGTCTCACATGTAGAAGAAAGTTCCTTAAGATATAACATCTCAGATATACGCTTTATATACATGAATAATACTAAAGTGTTTGTTTCTAATAGGCTCAAACTAAGAAGAAAAATGGAGAGACTGAAATGTCTATCTCTTCAGAGAAGAATCCAGAGACTTCCAAGGTCTCTGAGAAACAAGTATCTGAACCTTCTATTGAGAAGGTATATAATTCAGATACCTATAATCTTCAAAGACAAATCTCTGATCATTTTTCTCAAACTAACACTTTCTACTTATAGGTTCAAAAAGAAGTAGAAGTTGCTGGGGAATTGCCCACTCAATCCCCGCAACCAATGGAAATTAATGAGGCATCAAAGCTTTCATCACAAGAAATGGCAAAAGCTTCGATGCTCCGATCTATCTGAGATCATTAAGGTGACTGATCACCCCATAAGAAGAGCACGAGCCCTTGACTTGGAAAATTATGTCCATGCCATGTTCCCCACTGAACAAAACTCTTTTGGAACATTAATACATAAGGACTTCGTCAAGGAAGTGGCCAGAAAGCTTATTCAAGCTTTTAACCAAGCAGATGGTCAAACCAGAATGCAGATGGCATCAAGCCTACTTTGCCCCAAACTCTACAATTCATACCCTCTGAGCAAGAGGAGGTTAATGGGCAAATGGTCACTATTCCAGAAGTGATTAATCTGGTCTCTGAAGATGAAGAAGAGAAGGAGACTGATGAGAATGACTATGAAGAACCTCCTTCTGACCATCACAAGGATGATGATGATGCCCTTGCCCCAGGGACAGGAGGGATTGCACAAGGCAATAATACCTCAGTTGCTGAAAAGCACACTGAGAGGATGTCACAAAAATCCCCTCTTCCATCTCCCCAGAAATCTACCCATCCATCTCCCCAACAAAAAGACTCTACTGAACAAGTAGTTGAGCTCTCTGAGGACAACACTCAGAAAAAAATGGATTCACAAACCAGAATTTCTCAACTCAAACAACTGTTGGAGGAAGAACAACAGCTACATCTTCAACTGGAAGAAAAGATAGCTGAATCCAGAGTCAAGCTAGATAAACTTGAAGAACAAACGCGCAAAGAAATGCAAGCTTACTCTGAGATTAAAGGGCTCCGGGACGCTGTTGATTATATTTCTAAGGAGGTAGATGCTGAACAAGTATCTGAAGAAAAGCATAATACTAAGGCTGCATCTTCACCAAAGAAACCATCCTCCAAAGGCAAGAAACCCATATCTGAGATGGTTGCCGCCTTTAGGAACCTTGATGACGAAGTACAAGAGGATGAAGATCACTGGGCTGATGACTCAGATGATGAAAAAGACAGAACCTTGGCAGAACATGCAAATGTTCACTTGGGAGTTTCTCACTTAAAGAGAAAACTGATAGCTCCTCAAAGCTTCAGTAAGAAACCAAATCTCAACTCCCATGATTACATGGCCAGATACCAGGTTCTGGCAACTCTAAGAAAGGAGTTGTCTCAACAAAATGAAGAATTAATTGCATCAGTCCCTACTGAAATGAAAAAGTTCACTAAGTTAATCACTCAAAGAACAACAAGCTTGGTCATTGCTCAGACAGACCTAGGCATGGTGAGGGATGATGACAATAAGCTTGCTGAAAAAGCCCTCAATGAGGCTAGCTATGCTGCTGGAAAAGCAGATGCTACTCAAGGCCCACTGGCAGAGCTCACTGATAAGAAAACAGGTCTTATCAAACAAAATCAGGAGCTCAAGGCCAATCTGGAAAAGTTGGTCTTTGCCATAACTATCTCAGAAGGCAACTTTGACTCCCTTTCAGAATCCTTTGTGATTCTTAGTCAGTCAACAATGACTAAGGGGGAAGGATTTCAAGGTGCTCAAAGAGGAAGAGGAAGAGGAAACAAAAGAAAATCTGAACAACCACCTCTTAGAATAAATGAGCCCTCCTCCAGTCAGACTGCTCTACAGATAGTGGACACCACTCAGCAACTTCCTGAAAAAGGAATGACAACAAGGGCCAGGCCACAGAAACCTCCAAGGAGTACCAAGGCTCCAAGGAGAAGACAAGTAAGAGGGATTGATGAGTCTTCTAAAGAAGAAGAAGAAGAAGAAGAAGGACAAATCAAATCCCAAGGCAATGAAGAAGGCTGCAAAATTTTCACAAGAATTGATCTTGATGATGATGATGAAGAGACTGATGAAGATGAAGCTCCTCTTCATAGAAAAAGAAAAAGGGTTGATAGCCTATCTGAGCCCATAGCTGCAAAGCCTTTGGCAGCTAAAACACCCTCTGGAAATACCAAGTCAATCCAGGGTGGTTCTTCAAACAATCCCCCAAGGGAGAATTCAAGATAAAGGAGGAATAGGCCGAGAGCTAAACAAAGAAAACTTTAACCACCACTCAGGCCTGAAGAAGCCAAGATTGAGTATGTGAAGACCAACAATGACTCCTCTGTCTATAGATGCATTAATCAGAAGAATGGCTACTGGATTCTGGAACTCAAGCACTTACTGGTAAATGAAAAATTTCCAGAACCAATCCATAAACAGCTCATGGCATGGAGAAAAGACAAGCCAGTCTTGATTAATACCAACCACATCAAAGCCTGGTTGGATTTTGAAGTAATCAAGAGAATAGAAGCCATAAAAAAGGACCTCTCTGATGATTGTCCTTATGGAAAGCCATATGATGTGCACAGAATTCCCAACATCACTGGAACAGGCACAAGAGCAAGACTTGCTGTGGAACCCTATGAGTCTTTCTACATGACTGAAGATCAATACAAGGGTGACATCAGATATCTGAAGATCAAATATGAATACTTCAAGCTATCAGATATCAGAATCGAGCATGCCTGGAAATGGGGAAAGTATCTGTGGGTCAAACAATTTGCCAAGAAGAATTCCACCAAAACCTACAAGGAAGTTTGTGGATTTGCCAGAAACACTGAGATGATAGTCAGGACTCTGCTCTTTGACTACTCAGATGATATCAAAAGGTTTGGGGATAGGGAATTAGCAAATTGATCCATAGATTTGCTGATTGAAGACTTGAAGATCTTGAAGACTTGAAGACTAGTTTATTAGGATGTCTACTTGGAGCTTGGTCACCCCTGTTGTCCTAATTTAACTAAGTGTTTTGTATCTTGCTGAATGTACTTTATTGTTCTATCATTGTAAAAGTTATCTGTAAACTTTCTTTGTAACATATCTGATGAACCTACTCTCAGATATCAATCTATAAAAAGATAACTTGTCAGCAAAGATCACACCTTGTGATTTGGTTGATGTTTACTTTCTGCACTTAATTAAAATTAATTGAAAAGATCATAAGAATTGATTAAGTGTTAGATTGTTCCCTCTTCCAAGTTGTAATAGGTTTTAAAGATAGTCATCGTTGACTGATCAAAAGGGGGGAAATTTGTTAGGAATATCTGTTTAGATTTTGATCAGCAACCTAATGACTTATCTTAGCTCAGAAAGGTGGTTAGTACTCTTGGTTCACTTGAACACTGTAAAAGAGGGAAATCACTAAATATGATAGTCTAGCAAATCTAGTATAGGATGTTAGGTCTCTGAATGTAATTTTTATATCTTTGAAGAAGACCAAGAAGAAGGCATCCAGCAGGAGAGTTCAACATTTTTTTTGAAGTTTAGAAGACTGCACAAGATTGCTGAAGCCAAAGGTTATCAGATACCTATGTCCAGATATCTTTGATAAACAAGTGTTTCTCAATAAACAAGTTTTGCAAAAGATATCTGAGAACGCAAGGTTTCTGAACGAGGAAAAGTGCCCACAGATATCTACACTCAGATACCCTGGATAAAAACTATGTTTCTGGGAAACAATGTTTCAACAGGTATCTGGAGATGAAAAGGTCTCTGGAAAGGGACATGCAATGCTTCAGAAAGCGTGCATAGTTCCGTTGGCACTACAAGACAAAAAATAGTACAATGCAATAAATGCGCGCAGACAGAGACATCTGAACAAAAGAGGAAATCTCTGAAAAGAGACAACGTCTTCTGCAGTACTATTTTCAGATATCAATAGTTTGAATTTCATTAAGCCTAACGGATACTATTCAAACGGTATGATTTTCAACTATAAATATCATCACTTAGAATGCTTGAAACACACATTGAACTCACTGAAAATACCAAGCCTCTCTGATAATACAACTAGTGGTATCTTTCTCTCAAGCATACAAGTCTTCAACCTACTTATTCTTCAGCTTACAGTTGCGTCTAAGCTCTTGAATTCTAAGTAGCACAAAAGTTCTAAGTGTCCTGATCCTTAACAAGCATTGTTATCTGTGAAGGAGTTGAATCAAAAGATCAAGTATCTGAGATTCATTCTCTAGAACGTTTATCATAGACTGGGGTTAGTAAAGAACATATCACCACACATTGTGAAGTGTGTTAAGTGACTCTTGTTCAAGAAGGTAGTATTACATAACTGTAGAAGTTATTAATCTACCAAACCTGACAAGTTACCTTAACCAACACCTTAAACGGCGTGGAGTACAGGAAGTACTTAGTTTGGGAAACTAAGGAATAACTCCAAGGTTACTGAGCATAGGAAGTACTTAGTTTGGTAAACTAAGGAATAGCTCAAAGGTTTCTGAGTATAGGAAGTACTTGGTTGAGAAAGCCGGGGAATAACTTAAGGGGAACACTCGGTTGGGAACCTAGTGTATTTAGGAATCGAGAGAAGATATTTGTAAGGTGAACTCAATTATTTGTCTTAGTGGATTCTAGGTCTGAGAAAGGTCGAAGTGGATTAGTTGAAGGATTACGCCACCTTCAGATACCACTATAAAGATCAGTGTTATTTACTTTCTGTAATTTATTACTTGCTTTATTTATCTTGCTGAGTTCTTACACATATCTTGCTGAGTACGTGCACTTATCACAAAAAAGTCTTCCGCTCACTGAAATTAAGTATCAGATATCTGAGAAATTGTGTTTATCGACAAAAGTTGTAAAAGACTATTCAACCCCCCCCCCCCCCTTCTAGTCTTTTCCCTTTGCCATTATCTGGACCAACACACTTCCTCCCATGTCCTCAATGACTCGGGCTCTAATGAATGCAGCCATTCTCTGGCTTGGAATCTCACAGCGAAAGGGAAAAATCTCCTCTTGAGTTGGTCCTCACTCAAACCTCTAGGCGGTAGCTCTGTCACATCTTGCTCGAACCGATGAATAAAGCTGAAAGCGTCTTCTATCGGTCTCCCCCAAAAGTAAGGAAGTAAGCACCCCCACTCATCATCCAAATTGTATTCCCTAGCCTCGGGCTCAAGGAATATTGGTGGTTTCCTTACCACCACTGTAGGTATCAAGTAATCTTCGTACCTAGCCATATGTACCTGTAGAAATCAAACTGCACTGACAAAACTAAATGAAACGTGAGTTTCTGTTAGTACAATAAATTCCTACCCTAGAATGAACGTAACGCAACTACACTATGATTCCACTTCCTAAAGAACGTAGGATCCAACTCCCCGGCAGCGGCGCCAAATTTTGATGCGCTCAAAATTAATACTTGTAAAATAACATAAGTAGTAAAGCGGTTGTCGTAGTACAACAAGGCTTAAACCACAGGGTCGTTCTCTCGATGAATTGATTAAATTAGTTCTAAGGTGTAGGCTCAAGGTGTGAGTTCTAAATAGATAGTGTGGGTAAGGTTGATACTTCAAAACCCCATAACAAATCACAATTACAGGACAAGGTAATACCTAGATCATGCAATTTCTACAATTAAAACGAAGCAAGCGGATCTTTCAAAAGTGCTGACGCGATATAGCTAATGGTACACTGCTCGCGAATGCAACAACTTTGCTATTGAAAAATCGAACCAGATACAGATTATAAGTACGTATGAGTTACAGCAAAAAGCTTGTCACTAGCTATGCCCTCATCCGGATATATACTAATTAGAGGTAAAGACTGATGCAAGTTCACAACGATACAAGCATGCGTTCAACGACCAGATAACAATATGTCACAATACAAGTTATTAAAAGCAACCGCCTAACTCGTACTATTGAATATCTGGGCGCCTATTGGTCTCTACGATCGTCAGAAAGATCAATAATGCTTCTTCGAATTAAAAGAGAGATTGAAATCTCTAAGTGTTTACAATGCTTGGAATTGAAAATATGAAAGTAGAAGTAAGTGAAGATATGTTAAAGACTGATACAAGGAGTCCTATTTATAGACCTAGGAAGATGAAATTTGAAATCATGGGAGAAAAACTGCCAGAAATCGTGGGTTTGATTCTGTCAAACAAAGCTCACCGCGGTGAGGGGACCTTGCCCGTTCCAGCTCACCGCGGTCTACCCTTTCTGCCTTCTTTTCTACTTGATTGTACCGTGGTGAGGCTCCTTGTTGCAGGAGCTCACCGCGGTGAGCCATGTGCCCGAGAAAATCAGCATTTTCCCACTTTCTCCTATTTTCTCTCCCTTTTCCAACCTCCATGTCACCTCTCTTGGAGTAGTGGCCCACTAACTTGGCCTTGTGGTGCTTCTAGAAGGTTTTGAAGTCTTCTTTGCACTTTGGTCCTCCATTTCCTTGCCAATGACGCTAAGACACCTAAAAATGCACAAAAACACACAAAAAAACCCAAACGTGACACGGAACAAAAAATACTAAAATAAAGGCTAAAAGAAGTAACAAAGTACGGAAAAAGCACTAAATGAGTCGTTAAAATATTGACTCATCACCTATCATCCAACTCGATGTCATCACCAGCACCTGCTTAAAACATTCACTAACTGGATTAAAACCATAACAACTCTCATTAAAACTATCACGTTGGTGTTTAAAGCAAAAAAAGAACATGCAAAACAAGTTTAAAATAATAACATTGATGCTTAAAACCATATCAGTGTCTCCTAAAACTATAACAATGCCTCTTCAAAACTATAACAAAATAGGAATATGCAACACAAGCTAAAAACAGTAACATTGATGCTTAAAACCATAGCAGTGCCTTGTAAAACTATAACAATGCCTCTTAAAACTATAACAAAGCATTTGCAAACAATCAAATTATAAAATATTTAACCGGAAGCTAAAAATACTAATGTTGTTGCTTAAAATTACAATAATAGGTCTTAAAACTATTACATATCCGAAAATAATAATAACAGGTAGAAATATTCACCACAAGCTAAAATAATAACATTGAAGCTTAAAACCATAATAGTTCATCTTAAAACTATAACAATGCCTCTTAAAACTATAACAAAGTAGGAACATGCAACACAAGCTTAAAATAATAACAATATTGATGCATAAATCCATAACAGTGCCTCTTAAAACTATAACTAAGCATTTGCAAAAAATCAAATCATAAATATTTCATCAAGAGCTAAAAACACTAACGTTGCTGCTTAAAACTATAATGATAGGTCTTAAAAACTATAACATATTCTCAAAAACAATAACAGGCAGAAACATTCAACACAAACTCAAAACATAACGATGATACTTAAAACTATAACAACTCTTAAAACTATAACAATGTCTCTTAAAACCATAACAAAACACCAGATAAAATGATTGCGCTTTCACTGTACGAATTTCAGATCTGAAAATATCAGATCGTAAAATCAACGAAAAACGAAAAATAAAAGGTAAAATTTCACTTCCAATTGAGATTTTATCGAAAAGGCGAGATAGATTAGTTGATTTAAACATTCTAGACAACTAGATCTGAAAATCTGATGAAAATCCGGCAAAAATTGGCAAATTTGAAGAAAAAACAATCAAAATTCATGAAAACTACATAATTACACACAAACACGCAATAAACATGAATTTACGCATAAACTGATATAAAAACATGGTGTTCGTTTACCTGATTCATGTCCATAGAAGTTATTTAGCTAAAATCCGGTGGAAACGGTGAAAATCCGGCGAGAAAATGGCAAATCGGGAGAGAGGAAACATGCACAAACACGTTTTACTATGTATTTTTTTTCTATAAAAGGGTTTTAAGGTGTGTTTTTTGCCTATATATAGGCAACCGGTCTTATTCATTTAGGTGGCCAATCTTATTGTAAACCGTGTGGCTGGTCATTTCGCCGGTTTTTTGCATTAAACTTGATTTTCCTAATGTATAGGAAAGTCTTACCTTATATTATACTTACTCTCAAATTACACGTAATCATGTGAAGCAGGACGATCTTAATAGAAAGTGTTCTTAACATATAGGTGGTGCCAAAAGGAAAAGGGCAAATATCAAGTAAAAGAAGAAGATTCATGAGTCAACGGCGAAAGTGTCTCGTGCAAACTGCCTGATCTTGGACACATCCATAGTGAAGAGGACTGGAGGATGAGCAGAGAAAAACGTAGTTTAACGTGATAAAAATGAAACGTGATAGAAGCCCTAATTGTAAGCTAAAAATTATTTCAATAAGATAATAGTCTAAATTTAGACACAAGTTG
Source organism: Plantago major (assembly GCA_026545765.1). Lineage (NCBI taxonomy): Eukaryota > Viridiplantae > Streptophyta > Magnoliopsida > Lamiales > Plantaginaceae > Plantago > Plantago major. The sequence goes on from JAIFAC010000011.1 coordinate 416,373, forward strand.
TTCATGGTCAAGTGGTAAATTAACTTGCTCATGGGAGTCTTGACCATGGTACAATCCTTTGTTGTGTGCTATTTTTTCAATTAAATTTAAAAAAAAATAAATAACAATAATAATAGTAATAAATAAATATATAAAATAAATAATAAATAATAATAATAATTTCGTGAAGTATAAAAAAATAGATAACTTTTATTATTTATTTTTGAGGCAAACTTGGTATTTTACTTAATATTTGTATTTTTTAAAATTTTTAAATATTCATACGGCGAAAGGCGATTGCCTTGTCGCCAAAGGCAATTTGATATGGAGCGTTAGATCAAATATATAATGGTGTATATTCAATTGCATGTCTTCAGGCAGGGCGAGGCAGTGCCTGACCGTAGAAGAGCCCTTGTAAGTATTTAATAGCTATTAGTTTGGCTACTCAGATTATATGAACAAATTTATTTTCTCCTCCTTTTATATTTTATTAAAGGTAAATTATACCGTGACATCGATACCACAATTTAATACTAGTTGGTGGGTAAAAAGGGAAGTTAAATGTATTGATTTATGTTTTAGTAAAATTGGTTTTGGTAAGCTTGACTTGCCAAATTCAGTCAAAGGACATGAATAAAAGATCAAATACTCTCTCTAGCCCGCTGGAATTCATACATTTGTCATTTATAGCTAGCCCATGTAATTTCATACATACATTACCAAAAAAGGAAGCTACCCCACGTCCAACAAATAATAAACAATCTTAACTTTACACTCAAATTACACATTTTGTCATCAAAGGTACATTTTTTCCCACATAATCTATATTATATAATTACTTTAACTTTCACATAAAACTGCGCGCTAACTGATGCGTCAAATCAAGTCCTTAATTTTTTTAGCCAAGAGCAATATCAAGGATCACTAGAAAAGCACGTAGTGAATTGATAAGTTGCCCCGAGTGTCGTTCTCGAAGGACTTAACTAAGCTTGTCGGTGTTTTAAAGTACTAGTTTGTCTAGAATTGCGTCTTACGACTTCCAATTCTTTCTTTCGCAAATCACACATATAGTAAACAGCAAACATGGGTTTTGTTATCAATTAATGGAGACATAGGGTGGTGGTTTCATCAAGAGCTAACTAGTATAGGTAAACAATGGAATACACGACTTTTGAAAGTGAAAACGTTAATCAACGTAGTAGAGTCGTCAATTCTACTAGTTGGCGTTTGTAGTTGAATGTGTTGGGCTTAAATCATAATTAACCTTGAGGGTGCGAATCCCTCTTGTGAATTTTGGGTATCAGAAAACGATTGCTAAGACATTGAACTAATCAAACGATTCGCAAGAATTCAACAAACGAAGAACAATGTATTTTCATCCAAAGTCCTATACTAGCATGCTCAAGATTTCACCACCAACCCATGGGTGTTGTTTAGCTACTCATACTCATGTTGTCACAGGCAAGAAATGTGATAAACATAGACAAAAACATAACAAGAAGTAATCAAAGAGAAACGATACCGAATTACCGAATGACTTTGAATGACGGAGCTCCAATGGATAACAATGGTGAAATATAGTACTGTTTGCAGGAAGATTCTTCAGTTAAATGGTTAACGAAGATTCCAACTTCAATCAGATGGATGCTTCCTGGAACACTAGACCTCTTAAAATCTCCCAAAGTATTGTGTGAAATGAAAAAGTGATATTCAAAATACAAAATCTGGAGTTTAAAATGCCAAAATCAGAGAAAAAGTAACGCCAGAAACTGGCAGATCGGAGCGGGCGATCGCCCGCCGGTTGGGGGCCGGTCTCGTCTTATTCGTCCATCCTTGACCCGTTTGGCATTCTGGGAACCTTCGTGGCACCTATTTGGAGTCCTGGAACTTGTGATCTCCGACAAAGTGCATTAAAATGCATCGTTTTGACTCCTTTTCTTCATGAAAAGTTTCTAAAACCTGGAATCAAGGTGGAAACACAAACAAAAGACAAAATATATACAAATAAAGGAAAAACTAAACTAAAAGTTAGTAAAAACAAGGTAAAAAGAACTCGATGAGGTGTTCTAAAAACGTCTCATCACTATCTAATGTATGAAGTTATCCGGGACGGAGTGAGTACATTACTACAAAATTAATTACCCGACACCCAACAATTAATAAACAATTTCAACTTAACATGAAAATCACTCATTTTACTATTTGTAGTACATTTTTTCCTACATTTTCTATTTCATATCATTACTTAAACTTTCCGATTCCGGTCATAGAAAATGTAGGAAAAAAACAACATGATGATTTCGAAAGCTAGTATGCTTCAACTGTAATACATTAAGTTTTCCGAGATGGAGGGGTGTATGAATTTGTACAACAATCAGCAAAATTTGTCTATGTAGGCTTTATTTAGTACAAACTTATCATAGTTTATTCTCGTAATAAGTTTGTTACGTGAACGACTAGTTGTTAGCTGATATGATAAACTTGTCCAGAAAACTTATAAATAAATAAACTAATTGATTTATTTTTACATATCTTATTTAACAAATCAACTAATTTATCAGCTAATTGATTTATTAAATATTTTTATAAAAAACAACTGCCCAATAACCTGCAACTTTGGCCTTTATTCTTTGGAATAAAAGACTAAGCTTGGGTTGGGAGGGAGTTCGGAACAAACGGACCGAAACTCGGCGCGTAGTGGTTTTGTTGTCCACCAAAAATAAAACCCACAATCCAAAAAGAAGTGGAAAGAGAGAGAGAAAAAAATAAAAAATCTATCCATACTAACCTTATCAGCGTGAGAAAGAAGAAGAGAGAAAAAATCTATCCGTTGGAATGGAGCAATGAACCTAACCTTCCCCCGCCTTGCTCCTCCTCCTCCTCTTCCTCCTCTCATCTCTCCCAGAAAAACAACATTCCGATTCCGATCATACTCGGCTTTCGAAACAGGCAACTTAAGTAGCACCAGCAGCAACAACAACCTCCCAAATCCGAAAACCCAAGACACACACCTTCTCACACTCCTCCAACAACGCAAAACCGAACAAGCATGGCTCCTCTACTCCAAATCCACACACCTCCCAAATCCGACTTGCCTCAGCCGTCTACTCTCGCAGCTATCTTATCTCAACACTCCCAATTCCCTAACCCGTGCTCAATCCATCATCTACCGCCTCCGCGGTCTCAACCAGCTTCACCGTCTCGACTCCAACTCCCTCGGCCTCCTCGCAGTCGCAGCCGCAAAGTCCAACCATACCCTCTATGCCGCCTCCATTATCAACTCCATGCTCAAGTCTGGCTACCTGCCTCATGTCAAAGCCTGGAGTGCTGTTGTCAGCAAACTCTCCAATGCTTCTGATGATGGGCCTTTGCAGGCTCTGAAGCTCTTTCATTCCATCACCAAAAGGGTTAAGTCGTTCGCTTCGGATTCTGATATTGTTAAGGATTGTAAGCCGGATACGGCTGCCTACAATGCTGCTTTAAATGCCTGTGCGAATTTGGGGGATGTTCACAAGTTTCGCCAACTGTTTGATGAAATGTCTGAGTTGGGATCTGAGCCCGATGTGTTGACGTATAATGTCATGATTAAGATGTGTGCCCGGGTTGAGAGGAAGGATTTGCTTGTGTTTGTTTTGGAGAGGATTCTTCAGAAAGGGTTGAGGGTTTGTATCACCACTATGCATTCACTTGTTGCGGCTTATGTGGGTTTTCGTGACCTTGACACTGCTGAGAAATTGGTCCAGGCCATGAGAGATGGCCGGACAGACATTTGCAAGATTTTAAGAGACGCCTGCAATAAAGATGATGTCGATGATGATGATGATGATGATCTGTATTACTCTTCGGATGAGGATGAGGATGAGAGAAAAGTGGAAGATGAGACTAGTGTAGTATTCGATAAGTTACTTCCGAATTCGATTGGGGACATAAATGAGCCACCAGAGTTGCCTGAAGTGTTCTTGCCGGATTCAAGAATCTACACAACGTTAATGAAAGGTTATATGATCGCAGGGCGTGTGGCTGACACAGTCAGAACTCTTGAGGCCATGAGGTATCAAAAGGATAGTAAAAGTCATCCTGACCATGTGACGTACACCACAGTTATTTCAGCATTTGTGAAGGCTGGATCAATGGAGAAGGCAAGGCAAGTGCTAACGGAAATGGCTGATATTGGAATTCAAGCGAATCTCATCACTTATAATATTCTTCTCAAGGGGTATTGCCAACAGTTGCAGATTGATAAGGCAGAGGATCTTATGCGTGAGATGATTGACCAGGCACGAGTTGAGCCGGATGTGGTTTCTTTCAATACTTTGATTGATGGATGTATAACGGTTGATGATTGCACGGGGGCATTATCGTACTTTAATGAGATGCGCAAGAGGGGTATTGCTCCTACAAAAGTAAGTTACACCACCTTGATGAAAGCTTTTGCTTCATCTGGCCAACCAAAATTAGCTGAAAAGGTATTTGATGAGATGACAAAAGACCCTAGAGTAAAAGTTGATTTGGTTGCGTGGAATATGCTGGTTGAAGGATATTGCAAGCTTGGACTTGTAGATGAAGCTAAAACCGTCATTCAGAGGATGAAGGATGATGGGGTTTATCCAAATGTGGCTACGTATGGGAGTTTGGCAAGTGCTATAGCAATGGCTCGAAGACCGGGTGAAGCACTTATACTCTGGAACGAAATAAAGGAGAGGTGTAGAGTTGTAGATGGCGATGAATCTGATTCTTCACCTGCTATTCCGCCTCTAAAGCCTGATGAAGGGCTGTTAGATGCTTTGGCAGATATTTGTGTTCGGGCAGCTTTTTTTAGGAAATCTTTGGAGATTGTTGCTTGTATGGAGGAATATGGAATACATCCCAATAAAACCAAGTATAAGAGGATTTATGTAGAGATGCATTCAAGGATGTTTACGAGTAAGCATGCTTCAAAGGCACGACAAGATAGGAGAGTAGAAAGGAAAAGATCGGCAGAAGCTTTCAAGTTTTGGTTGGGACTGCCCAACTCATATTATGCGAGTGAGTGGCGGCTTAACCCTTCAGGTGAGGAAGAATAAAAGCGGAAGCACAACAATTATACGTAAGTACTTAACTTGCTGTTATATGCAAATTCGACTTGTCTATATAGTATTCACATATCATCCATTCAATGGTATTGTATTGTTTATTTTAGGCATGTGTAAACCAGTGAAGTGGAGAAGGGATACAAACTCATTACATTTGTGAAATTCATGATTGACAAACGCAATATATGATAAAATATTATATTGATGTATAGAAAATCAGTGAATGTAGATGGTACTAACTGCTAAACTAAACAAGTCCAGTGAATTTCATGTAATGAAGTTTAAGATTGACTACTAGACAAAGTTAACAAATCAGGTGGAATAAGCTTCATGTCTATTCTTCACTCCATGTGTTAGGTTCCAGCAATCTATGTAGTTGCTGGTGTTTTCTAGCCAACTTTTCTCCAAGGTTTTTGGAAGCATACAAAGAAACAAGTGACCATATATATGTTAGCACTGCTATGTTTGTAATAAACAGTGCGAAGCAGAATGATAGAAATCATCTTGACCTTGACGACTGACTGCGTGTATAAGATGAAGATAACACCTGCAGTTTAACAGTTTCGAGACTTACTCATACGTACAAAACTAATTCAGATACCAAGTACTTGTAAGAAAATTACCTGATATGTCTTCGAGCCCTTCTTCAACAGATAACCAACACTGTTCAGATTATCTATAAAGGTGTCAATGTCTGGAACCCTTAAATTGATCCTATCTGCCAAACTATATATTTCCTATACAGATGAACCATGCATCAGACATTTCATGTAATACGTACTTCCTATATTAACAATATTATTGGAGTATTTTCGAAATAAACAAAGTTGCTTACAGATATAGAGAAGCAATCTTTCTGCTGCAACTCAGACTGCGAATTCAGGGCACTTAAAAACCGCTTGGCTTCTTTCTGTTGACTCATTCCACCACTTCTTCCAAAATCAACGACTCCTTTCTCATCAACATATTTATCATACAATGACTCTTTCATTATTTCAACAACATCCTGTATAAGTTAGACATCAGAATGGATTTTAGAAGCAATGCTAGACCACAATAAAGGATCTGAAGCCTAAAATAGGCAAAAACCCACATTGACATGCTAATTGCAAAAATTTAGCATACCTACATCACATATCCACGCATCACTGCTAAAAAGCCAAGTACATTCTGAAAGTGAATTAGCATGAACTTCATCACTTGAGCAGAATCTAATAGCCGACTTCACTTGTATATCTATATATATATAACATGAAGACGAGACACATATGTCGACTTCCATGCCTTTTCGTAGAACAAGGTCGTAGAACTACTGGGAATATGGAATGGTTTGGTTTGTTGCCAAAGATTGGGAAAGCAAAAGGTCATTTAGGAATCTGATTCAAAAGTTTCCTTGTCAATGGTATCAGGAGTTAATGGGCAATGGAACTGGAAATTCTGTAACCATCAGAGTTTGATCCAGGGGAGGTCCCTATTCCAGTCAGAAAAATTGCATATTCAGATAAGAATGGTCTGCCTTATTTCAGGTTGACAAAAGGATGAATTTTATTCACACTCTGATGGTTTCTTATACCTTCACACCACCCCCCCCCCCCCCCCCCTCTTTACTTCTCTTTTTTTGGTTAATACTTTGTCTTCTTCTGACTGTACTTGACTGTAGCACTGATATGATAGTGTTGGGCAGTTACGTTGTAATTAGTAGTAATTGTTTGGTTCAGCTTTGGTTTATTTTAGTTCATGGTACTTGTCTTTTGTACATTCTTCTTCTCTTGTTCTTTTTCAAAATCCCCTAAAAAAGGTGAAAAAAAATTGATACAAGAAAATTGAAAAAAAACCATTTCTGCTGATAAAAAAAGGCAAAAAGATCCATAAACAGAACAGAATCAGTAGACACCACAGTTTTTCCAAAAAAAAAAAGAAAAAAGGAGAAATGATGCAATGGGGTAAAAGAAATGGTGTATCTATGATGATCTCGTTTACTGATTTTTCTGTATGGTGGGTCACCTGGGTTTCTAGGGGTAGTTTCATAACTCAGTTTCTTTCTAGAATCAGAAGTATGGAGGAATTTCTGGCTATTTCCTTTTTGTATTTCTGCATTCATGCTTTTGGACAGTGCAGGGTTATAGAATAGGACGCATCAGGTTCTTCTTTTAAGGGAGAACTCCTCCAGTCCCAGCACTAGACACTTTTCTGTTGTTTCTGACTGGTTTTCTTCTTCTCCACTTCTCGTTTATTTATGTAGGTCACTTCACTATATTGCACTGCATAGTCTCAGGTTTTCTTGGCTTTCTTTACATTGACTTGGATGGTCACAGATGCTTTGTTTATGTTACTCACCCGGCTCTTTTATCCTTTTCAGACTCGGTGAGTAGAAACAGTGTTGTAATTACTCATAGGTGCGGTTCTTAGCATGTGCAGACTCACCTATACCTCTGGCTGGATTGTAGGTCAATCAAATAAGGTTATCAGTATCTTTTGTATAGCTTGGCAATATAAACTTCTTTTGTGTATGTATTGGATTGGATGTTTTGTACAGTTTAAAGGGTTCCATATTGGTTGGAAGGTTCTCTTAAACTTGTTTGTGGTTGTAATAGTAATCTAGGCCTAAGCTGTTTTTGGTGTATCCTACAGAATGCAAGGCATTGATCATTTGTAAAAACTGGAAGAAAGGAAAATCAAGCAGCTCGTGCTTATTGGGATGTGGACTAGAAGGCAAGCAACTCGTACTGTTCGTGGTAGAGCTCCTCCTTTTGTTATGAATTTGCCTTTATCACAGTTTAGATTAGGATTATTTAGGACCTTTTGTTGCTCTCTAGTTACTTGAAAGAGCAGGCCGCTGAAGGGTCATTTGCATGCGGGTTTTCTAAACCGTCTTGATTCCACACACACATATATAACCGGCTCGTTATTTAAAATAAACAAAAAAGGTCATACAAAATTTGCTTTAAGATAAGCATGGGTACTGCAGCTTTTTCATTTGTCCATCACAATATTCACAGTTTTTAGCATGTTAAGTACGAGAAGTAGAGAACATACAGTTATCAGAAACAAGAAAAAGTACAAGAAAAAGTACGTAAAGATAAATAAGGCGAGTTCTGTTCTGGAACATGCGCATAAATTATGAGCAACAAAATGTTACTCGAGCTTATTGTCCAGGTTCATGGTTCAGGTCTCATTGTCCAAGTTATAGTGTAACCATTGTAAGTTGAAACAAACTTCATCTTCTAAAGAAATGACCAACAATTTCGCAGTACAGATTTAGAAATTAAATAACAGCTCTGAGTCTTTGATCACCGGAGCTCTAGTCGGGGGTGGAGGTTTGGAAAATTGAAAACAAATTGGGTTTTGAAGTTCAATAAATTACAAGTTTGGGGAGCATTTTACAAAATAAGAAAATAAGGCCATGTTTGTTCTCTCAAAATCTTATTCACCAAATAGGATTTAATAAGCTTGTCAACTCAAACATCCTCAGTGTAATTGTTTATCTAGTGAGTACCGAGATGTAATTAGGTAAGAGGGCTGTGAATGAATTCACCCTTAAAATAATTTAGAAAATGTTTAATTGAATAGATAAATGTATCAGAGAGTAAACAACATATGAGAGGGGAATAAAGTAGGCCCAGAGATTTTCCGTTTAAGACATGAGAAGTTGAGATCGAGAAGGAGAGAGTATATTATAGAACACAAACATACCAGAGCGTCTTGCGTGCTAATCTCTTCCCTCAAATCCACTCTAGCTCGAGCTTCTGCCAGCCTAACCAAGCTTTCTAACTGCCTTGCTGTTATTGGAGTACCATCTGCAGAGGTGCTATGGTCTCTCAAACGCAGGTAAAACTTCTGAAGGATCTCAGCGGCTGGTTTTGTCATCCTTGGTGAGAAGAAAATACTGTAAATTTACGGAGAAGTGGGCCAGGCAGTGGAACAATAATAGCTAGAGAATTGCACCTTGGCTGAACATAAGTTTTTGCATAAGCAATGTATTTACGGAGAAGAGGGCCAGGCAGTGGAACAAAACCATCGTCTTTCTTTGGGTCAAGCCTCAACCTTGCAACCAGGGAATCACTTCGTGCATTTATATCTAGACCTCCAACATCTCGTGGTTCTGCAGGATAAAATGCCAGGATGATAGAAGATACTAATGGTAAGGCTGTATATATCGTAAAGAATATATTGCCCAAGTTTGACAGTTACTGATATAGGCTTAGATACAAGAACAATGTCAGGGTCTAGGACTCTAGGTTCATTTTACCTCGAATATACTCTTATGTACTGCTAATCTCGAGTTTAAATATATAAATTATTCATCGTACTTGATGACATGAAATACCACCTCCCTTCTACCAAAAAAAAAAAGAAGTACCACCTCCCTTCCCAGTTGGAAGTTGACTTGTACAATTTTACTACTGACAAAATCTTTAAAAAACAAAAATGATTTAAGCTAAAAAAAATTCCTGAGAATTATTTTCTGAGTAGAATGAACAGAGTCGTGGTAATTTAAATTGGCCGGTGTCGAAGAATTCTTATGTTTTTTTTTTTAATATACTTTTTTTTTTAAACAATTGGTGAAGCATTCAACTGGGACAGAACTCGGAACAATACCTCGGCATAACCTCTTGGCAGAAGATGGCTGTTGTCTATTGCTGGCATGGAGCTGCAAAGCAAAATTCCAATTTCAATGTTTAGTTCAGGTCTTTAGCTGAAGATATAATGTACAACTTTCTCTTTCCTCAAATCATTAAGACATCATCCATGTAGATGCAAAGATGCCGATTTCTTTACGTGCCAAGATGACTCATTTTGCTTCGTAAGAGATGTGAGAGCCAAAGAGAGTAAATTACAGAAAGAATTGAAGAGAACGGAAAAAAAAAAAAAAAAGAAAGAAAAACGGAGGCACCTAATGTAAGCATGCTGAGTCATGCCTGAGTACTTAAGCTGCAATTGTAATACTGAAGACATCAGAAAAAATGAGAAAGAGAACGCTAAACATATAAAATGCATCCACATGTTCGGCAGTTCGTGTGGTAATAGTTCATGCACAAATGAGGACAAGAAACTATCAATGCTTCTTGATATTACGGGAATCAGTTTCACCACTGTTTTCCTTCGTAACAGTACTGAAAAGTAATAATATTATTTTTAAGCGAAAAATGCAAACGGTTTAAGATTGACAAAGCGTAACATAATCCGAGCTCAAAGCAAGCTTATTGTGATTTCTAATAGCCAAAGGTAAAGTTCCGTAATCCAAAAACAACCGAGTTACTTAAAGATCATTTTTTAAAACTTTAAGAGAAACCCGTAGCAAATTTTCCCACCTTTCACTCTCGTTGTTGAATGACTTTTGCAAGAGACCATCTCTCGAAGAGACCAAATCAAACATCGCATGTTTAGTTACAAATATCACATGTTTAGAAATGCAGGTAATGCAAGTGTGATACAGATTTATTATACACACGAAGTTTGAAGTTAAACATATGAAATTTGTTTTTAAATATGTGATATTCAATTGGGCCCTCGCAAATGTTTGTAATCCAAGGAAACAAAAGGAAACATTGGCAAGATAAAACTCAGTGGGTTCATACACTTGTAGTGAAAAAAAACTAGTTAATAGGCAAAATTGTAAAACCAACAAACATTAAGCATACAAATCGATCAATCAAGAAGACGAAATAAGAACAAAACAAAAAAATCCCTTAGCTTCCCCTTGTTTCTCATGAAAGCCAGTTTAACTCCATACAGATGATCAATATGCCAAACAATACCAGCTTACGTAGGGGTAAATCCTACGACCCCAAATACCACTGAAGACTTCTATCAATGCATAGGAGGGGAATAGACGAGGAAACTAATAAATAAACATGAAAAGCTCTCTACTATCAAAGCCTAACTACGACGGTTTCCCAATAAAAAACAAACAAAGCCAAAAGTAAAAACAAAAGAATAACCAAAATTGAATTTCAGACAACCATAGAATTCGAAGAACAAATTTTACAAGATACATAGCTAATAAGTTTCATATACAGAATACATTGTGGAAACATGAATAAAATAATCAAACGAAAAACATAACAAAACATTAAATCTTTCAGGTTTTCGCAAATGTTTTAGAGAACAGTCACCTTGCAGCTAACTAGCAAATATGGAACCGGTAAATAAACAATTAACTTCGAATGAGTGATCGAACAAAATAAATAGCTACTACCCAAACCCCAAGTCCTAAGAGCAATCAAACCTAAGAGAAAGTATACTAAATACAATTGGTATCTAAACAAGCAAGTTTGAAAAAGTAGTGTTGCCAAATAGGTAGTACTTGCTACCAACATATATGTGGCAAAGAAAGAATTTTATATGAGGAAAACATGAACAAATGAGATATAGAGGGTCATGGATGGTTAGAACATAGAGGAGAAGCAATATAAGTTAATTATCAAATTCAAACAATAATATTCTAACAAAAGACTCGACCGAGTTAGCAAGTTCTGAATACTTATTTAGGCATATGATCATGTAGACAAACCATTTCAATAAAGATTGTCCTATAGTGCTAAACATGTGCGTGCATGAGTACAAATATAGCATCTCAAAGAAAACATTACACTCGATTTAATAATGTAGCCATGACAAAACTACCATTTCTCAATCTACTACTAAACACATGCAAATTAAGCACAAAAGCTAAAAGCAAGTCATCATCAACAATACCAAGTCTACATCACAAAGTAGTAAACAAGAAATCAAGACAAAGCAAATCACAACACATTTCCCAACCCTTAGCTTAACAAAGTAAAAGAAAAGAGTCAGAGGAATTCTTAACTAGGGATGAGGGAAATGAGACGGCACAACACAAACTTGTAGAAAATAAACCTAAAAAGTAAAAACTATGTGAAAACCTAGAATATTATTGTTTGGATTTCATAACTAATTTATATTGCTCGCTCCTATATGATCTAACCGTCCATGACCCACTTTTTCTCATTTGTTCATGTTTTCCTCCTCTTTAATAAAAATTCTTTCTCTGCTACATATATGTGTAATAAGTACTACCTATTTGGTTTGTGTTAGGACGGATTAATGCTCTCTGTTTTAGATTCAAATCTTTTTAGGTGCATGGCTAACTTATTGATAAAATATTCATGAAACACTTTCGGTAGCTACTTAATTATTTAGTAGTAATTTCTATAGTGTTAAATAGAATGTGTAGATAGATGTATTAATTATTATATTACTATTTCAAACTTGTTTGTTTAGATAGTAATTGGTTTTACTTTATTTTGACTTAAGTTTGATTGCTCTTTGGACTTAGGGTGTTAGTTGTTGGGCTTTTGGCTTTGTTTGCTTTTTATTGGGAAACCCTCTTCGGATACGTTTGGACTTTGGATAGTAGAGGCTATCGGGTTTATTTATAAGGTTCCTCGTCTATTCCCCTCCTACACATTTATACACATCCTCAGTGGTATTTGGGGTCGTAGGATTTTACCACTGAACGTGGGCAAGGTATTGTTTGGCGGATTTATCATTTGCAGGGAGTTAAAAGGGCTTTTAGGAGAAACAAGGCGGGTGTCAACGAATTTTGTTTGTTCTCCTTTCGTCTTCTTGATTGATCGATTTGTATAGGTTGTGTTGTTGGTTTTACAATTTTGCCTGTTTACCATCTTGTAATTTTTTTATTGAAAAGTAATCAAGAACCTATTTATTATTTTGCATTCTCTACACGTGCATGAGCCTCACTGAGTTTTATCTCACCACTCTTTCCTTTTGCTTCCTTGCATATGATTCTCCGTCCGAGACTGAAATAGACATTTAGTGATGAGTGAAGGGTGGGATAATATGTTTTGCAAAAAGACCTTTCAAGTAAATCCTCTTTTTTTATTACTAAACTTTTCTTTTGGCTAGTAGAAATCTCAATAAGTTGTAAGCTCGCTTTGAGCTCGGATTATGTTATGCTTTGTCAATTTTAAACCGTTCACAATTTTTGTTTTAAAAAAAAATTAGTATTACTTTTCCTGTACTGTTATAGCCTTCCTCATAGAGACAATGAGCACTTCTAAGCGATTGTTCTTTTCTAAATTATTTCAGTTATTATATTTTCGATAGTAAGTGTCAGTTCTCGTCCTATCACTTATTCAGGAGCATGTAGCATCCAAGAATACTGGTTTGTAGTACAATAAGAGACTCCAGACACAAGCAGAAGGAAGAAGTCAACTAGCACATCCAGAAACAAGACGACAAATACTATAAGTTCATGCATGCATTTGAGGTGCCGACAAGATGACTTACTGACATTATGTGCTCTGAGAGTCTTTTATCCAGGAATTCATCAGGTTTATCAAGCAAAATGAAAACCAGATCAAAGCGAGAGAGAAGAGCAGCATTCATTTTCAAGTTCTCGTTAACAGTCTTTGCGCGGCTGCAGAGCAAATATGAATAATTTAATATATAGATACGTTCTCTAGAAAATAAAATAAAAATAGAGTATCCTCAATTCAGTCAAAATAGTCTGATTTGATCATCCAGATAGAAAAGGCTGCCTTGCAGCTTACTTATCCCAGTGCAAGACATAACAAAATGTTTTGCGAAAACAACTTTTGAACAATATTGGAAAGGAATCATGCTCAGTACAGACTATATTGATCCACAGTAGTCAACAATCAAAAGTGATTATAGATGCTACCCCACAATAACTGTATCTTACTCAGTCAGTTGGATAGTTTTATTATTAAAGCTTTCCTTTAAGAACGTGGATAGTATCAATGCAACAAATAACTATTCGGACAAAAGTTTAGTTGCTTATACTCATAGTGACCCCCAGCAGGATTTGCTGCTGCTAAAACAGTTGTTCTTGCTGACAAACTTGCCACGAGTCCAGCCTTTGCAACAGAGACACACTGCTGTTCCATGGCTTCCAATAGGGACTGAAGAATTGACTAGTCAGCATGCTTTTCATATAGATTAAACAATCATGTCCTCAGACAGGGTTTTTCAAACCTGGTGTTCGGCTGACATTTTGTCAAACTCATCGATGCAGCACAATCCACGGTCTGCAAGTACCATGGCACCTGTAAATGGACATCACCATTACTTTTAGCAATATTTATGCTGTAAGTTTAGCAGTATGATTTTCAGGATTTCGTAGGTGGATAATTTAAAGTTTAACTCATCTTTAGCACAATCAAACCTTTGACAATAAGGACATTCAACTTTGGTTAGGATACGAATATTTTGCCTCTACAGGAATTTCACTTGATTCCAGTCTACACAGTGATCCAACCATCCTTTTAAACTTCAATCGCGGATTATACAAAGAAAAATTGTGGGGCATAAACAAACAGGTAATTCCATCCGATACCCCAAATAAATCACATGATTACGTTTTGAGTCCCCACAATTTGAACAATTATGTCGTGAAAATGTAATTTACTACATTTTTTGTACTTGGATGTTATTGTTGAAATTACATGGACTCAAATGAGTATAAGTTTATGGGGGGGTATCGCATGTAATTAATCATGAGTGAAATTAAAACGACTAGAAATTAGCCCCGTCACGATTTTGAATTTGGTTAAAATGTGTGACCCCTTCCAAACTTTGAGGAAACATTAAAGTGGTCACATAGTGGTTAATATTGCCAGGACAATCTCAATAAAATGGTGCAGGCTAGCAAGTTCCGTACTCTACAGAACAAAAGCTAAAAGGAGACATCAGTCAGTATATATTGCCCAGAAAATCCAAGCCAGATGTACTTGACCTACTAGTGTGAGGCAAAAACATTCACGGATTTTAGGAGCTTTGTTATTTTACAGCCTGTAAACAGTTATTATTGCAATTAAGAGACAACCAACTCTCTCTGATGGACGGACAGACGGACGGACGGATGGACAGACTGATGGATGGATGGACGGATCGATGGAGAGTTGGTAGAATCTCAATTACTATGGTAACTTGTATATTGCAGTAGGATTCTAATTCATTGTGTTTACTTGTTCAGGTTTAGTTATTAGCCTATAAATAAAGGCTAAAAGCTGGATTTTTAAGGATGTTTTGATTATTATTGATTGATATTAGATGTTGAAAAATCAAACTGTTCTTGAGTTTCGTTCAACTTCATAGCAGTTAGCGATCAAATTGATGTTGGACTATATTAAGAGAACAGTCAATCTGGAAATAAAGGACAAAACAAGTTTACCAGCCTCAAAGGCATAATCACTTGTCATCGCATCTTTCACCACTGCAACAGTAAGACCAGCATTAGTTGTGGCATTGCCACACACGTATATTCCACGCGGAGAAACGGAAGCTGCTGCTTGAAGTAGCTGACTTTTACCCAGTCCAGGATCACCTGATTTTCCAAAATACTTGCTCGTCAGAAACCTTAAATATAGAGATCTTCTATGTTATAGGTCACTGTTGGGACTACAAAAACTTGTAGATGACTTGGACAAAAAGAATACAAACCAACAATAATAATATGGATATCTCCTCTGACTGGAACCTTGTTTTGGTCCATTGAATGCTTTCGAACACCACCAAATAGTCCCAGTGTAATCCCAGCTATAAACCAACATAGGGAAAAGAAGACAAGAACATGAGCACGGTCACATTTTCCAGCATTCAGATAACTCAAGTCACTGAACCATCTATGTATCACCAATAAATGCATAAGCACATTTGCACAGATAAGCGTGTTCATGCTTGTTAGTAACCTGAGAATGTGTTATAGAAACATTTGAAATTAATCATAATTCGGTATTTAACATGAAACTGACCAGACAATTTCATCTCAAGCTGCAGGTCAAGCAGGGGGAACTTTATTGTTCTCTACTTGAATGTAAACCAAAAATAGCATAAGAAGAATTTAAAGGTGTGAATGCTTTACACCTGAATAATATGTACTAGGAAATGTCAACAGAAACAAATTTCCGTAAATGACATGTAGGTATGATCATCAAATTTTAGGATATCCTTGCCTCCAAAAGGTATAGTACTTGGAATCGAATAAGATAACCATAACTTTTTATTCGAGTAAAAACCAAAGGTTATGATTAAAAAAAAGTTTTATGTCAAATCTATGTTCATAAAATTTTTATTTTACATCCTGTTCTATAAAAGTTAAATTTGCAGGAATGGTACAGCAAACTATTAATGTTAAATCTGATCCTTGCATTTATACTTTCATAAAAGAGTCCAATCTATCATTTTCTATACCTTTAACAAGCTCATGTCCATAGATGGATGGGCAAATGGATTGGAGAATTTGCCGGAAGACATCAGAACCATGCTCCTCAGAGAACTTTACAATGAATTCTAGATCTCTTGGGGAAAATGTGTAGAGGTCCAAATTCTCGGTGGCATGGGAAATTATGTCAGTATTCTGCGTGTTGTCAGGCACAGACTGAGACTTCGAATTCACTATTGAAACAGCTTCAATGTACAAATAGTACAATGCTTGATTTTTGCCTTTTGATTTCCCTGAAATTTTAGGAAACTGAAATTTAAAAATTACTAAAACAATACATAGAAGAAAAAGAAGGCAACAGAAAAACCCCTGCATCTGTTCAAAGTAAACATAAACCCTCTGCTAGGACACTTAAAGATGCCAGAAAATCTATAATGCCCGGACAAAAACAAGCTTACACATAATCACAAATTACTCATGCTGGAAACATAGCCTTATGTAAATTCTTCCGTTAGGCTTCAATACTCATATCTCCGGTTCATACAAATTGGTTTTTTATCATGCAGAAGAAACATCTGTGACGATAACTAACGGAAGAAGTAGCAGTAGCAGAACATCAACGAGCAACACAATAATGAAAAGAACATAGCTTGAAAACGAAAAAGAAGTATACTAGAATGCTTAAATATCTGGAATTCTAGTTTCTTGAGCATAAACTGCAAGGATCTGAAAAAATAGATCCTCAGCAAAAAATTTCAGAAATGCAAGGTCATGAAAAATACCAAGTCATATAATAACTAATGTATGTGCCACAAGCCTATGATGCTGGATCCAATAAGGCAATATATTCAACATTCTAGGGCCAACTAGTAACCAGAACTCCGATATCACGTGCGAGGAACTTAGCTACTTCCCTGTAATTAGGTAACAGGAGTGTACAGCCAATGAAACTGGAACTTAAATTATAAGTTATAAGTGTGAATGACTTAGAAGCCTGTGGCTTTTTGCAAATAACACTTACACTTACCTCCTCCAATATCCATATAATTGTTAATCACTCTTATAATACCCGTGACAGTTACTACATCTCCAGGAATGCATGCATCTACTATGTCTTCAGTTAGTTCACATTCAACTGTTCTAGGAACTCTCCCTTCTTCATGATTTTCCGATTTCAACAGCTCTTGAATCCTGGGGATTATATTAAACCAGAAAATCACATGGAGAGAATGTCTAAATGTCAATATTGAAACATATACAAGTAGAAGGACTCTGTTAATTTACTCTACCTTATTTTCTGAAAATCAACTAATTTAGCCGTAGATCTGATAGGAATAAAATTTCGACTTTTGCAAGCTTGCATTTCACATTTCATTGGTGGAGAAAACTTCCCATCAGGAAAGTCACATGTCAATTTAGTCCCACACTTACCACATGAAAATCCCATTTGCATTACCAGAGGTCGAACAGTACTAACTTTAATTGCAGTTCCCCGTACAGATACAAGCCTGTCTATGACATAATCAAACATGTACAATAATTAGCCATTTCCCCATTTAGTAAATAAAATGAATCTAAAATATAAGCACAAGGTACCAATATATGCAGCCTTGAGGTTCTTTAAAGCAATCATGGACTCTGGATAGTTATGCAAGCGAATGTTAATCTTTACATGCCCCTCCAACAAATCATCTTTCATTAGAAAAACCTAAAGAATATTTCATTTTCACATAAAAATGTCATCTACAGTTGACCGTGAACCATCCAGACTTGCACTAGCACTAGAGCTGTACATACCTTATGGACAGCAGCACTCATGCATAGAAGAGCATCTTTAGGTTTTTCCTCTAGTGCTGCGTAAAGCTGGTCAATCGGGCATACTTTCCGGAACTGCTGCAAATCGAGTTGCAGGAAGAATAGGCCATCGTCCTCTTTTACCTGTCCATCAAATAAAATTGAAACCCCCTAAAAAAACTCTCCTCAACTTTTTTAAGGAAAATCACATTTCTCCTTTAAAAAATCCCTCTTAAAAGTATGTAGAAGTTAGCAATTAGTCTTTAACAGTTAAAAAAGTCAAGTGAAATTGCACAATACAATAGAATTCTAAAGCAAAAACCTAAGTAGAAGAGCAAAATCAGTAAATATTATTCGGAGCAGAACGAGAAAATCAGTAAATTACCTGATGGACGAACTGTTCCCCTGGATGGGTGGAGAAGAAATGGAAGAGGTCGGAAGTGAGAGCGAAGTTAAGGTCTGAATCCTCTGAAGTGATTTGACGAAAATACGATGTCATAATGCGCCATAAATCGTTCCCGGCTGTTGATCGGATCTTCGATTGCGTTCTAGTCATCTCCGATGAGTATCCGTGCATTGCAATTGCCGTGGCGCCGCTGCTCAGCGGTGGAGTTTTTGCGTTTTACTGTTTCTTTGGAGGGAAATAAGATGTTTGGGAAGGGGTTTTTTTAGCTCCCAGTACAATTATTGGCACAACATGTGCATAAAACCGGACTTTTTACTCTTAGCTGATGTACAAAAATTTGTTAAGTTACTTCCTCGTTTCCGAAAATAACTTCTCATTTTGCGATTTAGGGTGTTCAAACAAAACTTTTCACTTTTTTTTTGGCAACTACTAACCCAACTTTAATATTTAATATAACTAAAATTAAACCCACTAACATTAATTTATTTAACTTCCAACTTTAAAAATCAATTTGAATGACTCAATAGTACTATTTATCCAAAATTAATATACTAGAACGTGAGAACACGCTACGCGTATTATTGTGGCACCTACTTAATTACAAGTAATGGAAGAAGTATATGAAAGTAAGTAATATCGTCGTTGTTTATGATTGATTGTTCTTTTTTCCGTGTTGAATTAGAGTTTGAGTTAGTGCGAATTAATTTATTTTAATTCAATTGGAGCGGATGGAGAAGAAATATTGGTTATCGTTGTTTTACGATGAATTGATTCTGTTGGAGTTGAATTAGTGTTTAAAATTTAACTGGAGAAGGATGTTTGAGTTTTTTTTAATGATGAGCTAGTTTTGTTGGGATTTGCATTAGGGTTTTTAATTTAATTGGAGGAAAATAATTTTTTTTTTTGTAATTAAAGTCTAATTTGCATATATATTGCAAATGTGTCCAAATTAACTTAAATTAAGTACTTAATTGCACAACTCCAATAGTTGTCCACTTTTATATATACAATATATATATATATATATATATATATATAGATATATATATATATATATATATATATATATATATATTTTGTAATACATCATTTTCTACACAGAAAAAGTGAAGAGGAAGATATTCCCGCGACTGAGGAAGTAAAATGCAACAACTACTTAATTAACTTCTGACATCTACTAAGACGGCCTGCATTGCAGGCCGCCACTTCTCCTCGACGCGCCAAGGGCGCGTCACTCTCACCCGTCCACTAAGTGACGGGGAAGAATTGGGGGCAGCAGCCGATTGGCTGTTGCCACCTGATTCATTCTTTTTTTTTTAATTTTTTTTGTTTTGTCCAATTTCAAACGCGAATAACTCGAAAAATAAAAATGTAAAAAATAAATAAAAATCACCAACGGTTTTGACTTTTCGAGATCTACAAATAGAGACCACTCTTGACTATGTTTGGATCATCCCATCTCGAACTCATTTTTCTCTCTTAATTAAACTTAAAATTGTAAAACGACTTCTACAAAAGCAATTTTATTAATTTCAAATTCTAAACACTCTTATAATATGTTAAATATGTTTTAAAAAAATTTAAAAAACATCGAATTTCATGACGATCACGACGTCAACGCAAAGAAAATCTCACGGATCCTGGTCATCAAATGACGTCACGGAAATGCCACCAATGCGGTAGTATAAGAATAGCTTCTGACATCTACTAAAATATATTAAAGGACACTGATATTGCCATAGCAGTTTACATGCTACCAAAGCAATTCTCAATTATATTTAATTAAATCTGTTAAGCTAATTATAAAATTGAAAAGAGAAATTATTCTACAGCTAGATTCAAGTAATCCCATATTTCTGCGTAAACAAACGATAGAAGATGGAAAGATTCAATTACAAAAAACAAATTCAAACCATCAAGCAAGCCAGCAGCTTGTTTAACCGACGATTAGGACCACGAAGTGGAAGACGGAAAAAGATTGGTTTGTATTGATTCGGACACTCGATTGAAAGTAGGTTGAGATATTCTTTAATCACACCACATGGATTGAATACTTTAGTAAAAGATGGAGAAGTTGAGAATGAGAGGTTAAGAGCTCTCTGTTTTGCCCATTTAATCTTTTTTTTTTTTTCTTCTTCTATTTGTCAGAAATCAAAGAGTAAAAGTGGAAGCAAGCAAAGCTGTAGAAGAAGAAAAGAAGAACATATTACAGAAGAAGAAGAAGAAAAGCGGGAGATTCAAACACAGGAAGAAACGTAATAAATGAGGAAGAATCGCGTTTTCACTTAAGAAGCAAAATAGGCAGAAACGCATGGAGCACATGGACCGGTTGTAGCTAATCGAATCCCTCACCAGCTTCTTAATAGATTTTGTAGTGTAGTATAGTTTGTTATAGATATTTTCTTCTTGCTTATGTCACATTATTCCTTTTGTACTTGTATATATAGAGGAGTATGATAGATTCATTGTACACTTTTTCATTCATCATTCATCAATACACCATAATTTGGTTTTATTTCATCTCTTTTAATATGGTATCAAGAGCATAGGCTTCGAATCTGGGAGCTTTTTCCTTCTCCTGCATCTGTTTTCTGCCTTGCGTTTCATTGTATTTTTCATTGTTTTATCATCTTCGATCATCATCCATAGCTGCTATACATCATGTCTAGTACTGATGAAGAGAAAGCTCTCATGGATATGGAGAAGAGTGATGGATCTCATACCAGGACTGCTGTGCCTGCGCATGAAAATCCATATGATCCACTTTGCACACATCACTCAGATCACCTTGTTGCCTTCAAGGTTCCTGTCAAACTCAATGACATGAACTATGGCAAATGGTCTCAATCTTTCATCCTTCAAATCAAAATCAGAAACAAGCTGGGATTCCTCAATGGAACCATTAAATGCCCCTCAGAGGATGACACTGATGCACATGTTGCATGGACTAAGTGTGATCAACTTGTTCTGGGGTAAGAGATCAATTCACTTGTGCAAAATACCATGTTTGTTAGTGAGTATTTTCTCCAACTTACTAGTCTCTGGGAAGAATTGCATAACTATAGGCCATTGCCCACCTCTTCTTGCAAGTGCAGAGTGCTTGATAATTTCAAAACTATCCAAGATGCTGATAATGTCTTTGGATTTTTAATGGGGCTAAATGATGGAAGTTACTCCACCACTTGATCAGGTGTATGCCATTGTGTTGCAAGAAGAGAAGCAGAAAGAAGCTAGATCTAGTAGGATGCCAGTTGAATCCACTATGGCTGTTGTACAATACAACAAGAGGAAGAATGAGGGCTCACTCACTAAGTTTGAGATCAAATGTGATTACTGCAAAAAGATGGGGCATGTGGAGGCTAAATGCTATCAGAAACATGGATTTCCACCTGGTTTTTAGTTCACCAAAGGGAAGAACAAGTATCCCACTGAGGGGATGCAGAGATCATACAACAATCCAGGAGGATCCAGGCCCTATGCTGCAAACATGATGCCTGCAGAACCAGAAAAGGCCAAGTTTGACCTCTCTCAGGTTGACATAGGAGAGTTGTATGCCAGAATGAACCAAAGACAAGGCAAATCAAGCCTCTCATGCACAAACCATCGTACTTTGTCATCACAGATTGCAGGTCCACTCACGTCTAGTTTTGACATTGAAGGTACAACTATTCTACTTAATGCATCTATACCAGTATTTACTCATAAGTCGAGTAAAACTCATATTTCTTGGATAATAGATTCAGGAGCTACAGATCATGTTATTTATGATCCATCCTTTTATACTTCACATATGAGATCTATTTCATGTCAAGTTCAACTACCTGATAAGAGTAAGCTTGATGTCACACACATAGGTCATGTACAGATATCTGATAAACTTACTCTCACTAATGTGTTATGTGTGCCTGATTTCAAATCAAACTTGCTGTCTGTTAGTAGAATTACTAAGGAAGGAAGATATAATTTCATATTCTCACATTTTGTATGTTTGCTTCAGGAGAACCATACATGCAAGACCGTTGGTTTTAGTCATCTTCATCATGGGCTATTCCATCTCGATTACCTCATCGCTAGCATCAACTCCCTTTCATTTTCAGTACCTTGTTATTCTAGTACTTTAAATTCAGTCTCTAGTACTTCTCAGTTTGTACTTTGGCATTATAGATTGGGACACCTCTCTATGCAGAGGATTAAAGCTCTACAAGCTTATATTCCTAATGTTCACTATAATGACAATTTTAATTGTGATTCATTTTATTTATCTAAACAAACGAGAGCTAGCTTTCCTATCAGGACTAGTGTATCAACTCATGTGTTTGATCTAGTGCACTTTGATGTATGGGGACCTTTTGCTCAACCAACAATGCAAGGGCATCATTATTTCCTTACTATAGTTGATGATTACTCAAGGATGACTTGGGTTTACTTATTCACTCATAAATCCACTGTTAAGGATTTAATCAAGAACTTTATTCACTATGTGCAAACACAATTCAATGTGACTATCAAAACTGTCAGAACTGATAATGGTGCAGAGTTTGCCATTGATCAGATTCTTCACCCTTTGGGAATTGTACATCAAAGATCTTGTGTTTATACACCACAACAGAATGGTATTGTGGAAAGGAAACACCAGCATATACTTAATGTTACAAGATCATTGATGTTTCACTCATTTTTACCTGTGAAATCCTGGGGATATGCATTATTAACTGCGGTCCACTTAATCAATTTAATTCCATCACCTGTTATACAAAATCATACACCTTATGAATTACTTCATAATCAAATACCAGATTATACTTCACTTAGAGTATTTGGTTGTTTGTGTTATGCTTCCACTTATAGTGTTAACAGGAAGAAACTTGATCCTAGATCAAGACCATGTGTGTTTCTTGGTTATACTCCAGGTGTAAAAGGTTATAAAGTATATGATCTACATACACACACCGTTCTAACTTCTAGGGACATTGTGTTCAAGGAACATATTTTTCCCTATCAGAATACACATGAAAAATTCACCTTTTCTACACCATTTTATTCAGACCCTGAAGAAGATTCACCTGTATATGAAGATACTACTGACACTACAGGCTCTCCTAATACATCTTCTTCTTCAGATCACACTACTAGTGCTATACCAGATTCAACAACTACATTCTATTCAAATGATTCTACTAGTTCTCATACTACAGATTCATCAGTAGAATCCGATTCAACCATTCTGAGAAGATCTATTAGATCACATTTACCAAAATATTTAGAGGATTATTCTCATGATATGGATAAATACAAACATCCCACTTATCCTCTTAATGCAAACTTCACTTATGCTCATGTTAGTCATGCTCATAAATTATTTTCTACACATTTACTCCAGCATAAGGAACCTCATACCTATGCAGAAGCTGTTAATTCACCTCAATGGCAATCAACCATTACAACAGAAATTCAAGCCCTTGAGGCCAATCACACATGGGATTTGGTGCCTTACACACCTGATTTACATCCCATTGGTTGCAGATATGTTTTTAAGCTTAAGCTTAATCCAGATGGCACTATTGACAAGCATAAAGCCAGATTAGTGGCTAAGGGCTATACTCAGCAGTATGGTATGGATTATACAGAAACCTTTAGCCCTGTGGCCAAATTCACATCTGTTAGAGTGCTATTAGCTCTGGCATCAATGCATGACTGGTCCATAGATCATCTTGATGTGCATAATGCCTTTCTCAATGGGGATCTTGATGAAACAATTTACATGTTCCCTCCACCTGGATACTTGCTTAAGGGGGAGAATAAAGTTTGTAAATTGAACAAATCACTATATGGACTTAATCAAATTCAGATTTCTCCTTGTTTGTTAAAACTACTGCACAAGGACAAGTGTTTTTACTTATGTATGTAGATGATATTCTCATCAGTGGTGATAGTAAAACTGATATTTCTCTGGTAAAAACCCACTTACACAAACATTTCAAAGTAAGGGACCTAGGTGCTTTGAAATACTTCTTGGGAATAGAGGTAACCAGATCAAATCAAGGTGTTTATATATGTCAGAAGAAATATGCATTGGACATTGTTTCAGATTGTGGATTATTGGCATGTGAGCCTGCAAAATCACCTATTGAGCAAAATCATAAGATGAGCTTAACAATAGGAAATCAAATGACAGATCCCACTATTTACAGAAAGTTAGTTGGGAGATTGATTTATCTGAATATCACTAGGCCAGGCATTACTTATGCAGTAAATGTACTAAGCCAGTTCATGTCAACACCAACTGACATTCACTATACTGCAGTTATAAGAGTTGTAAAGTATTTAAAAAGAAGCTTTGGTCAGGGATTATTATATCAAAGAAACACAAAGTCTATTCTCACAGCTTATTGTGATTCAGATTGGGCTGCTTGTAAAGATACAAGAAGATCAGTCACAGGTTTTTGTGTTATGCTTGGTTCTTCTCTAATTAGTTGGAAGTCCAAGAAACAACCTACTTTGAGTCTTTCAACTACTGAGGCAGAGTATAGAGCTTTAGCTAAAACAACTTGTGAGATTGTTTGGTTAATAGCACTAATGAAAGATTTGAAGTTCATACAGAATGGAGCTGTTCCACTATATTGTGATAATCAATCATCCATACATTTGACAAGAAATCCTGTACAGCATGAAAGAACTAAACACATCGAGGTGGATTGTCATTTTGTGAGAGATAAAGTCATTGAAGGAGTTGTGGAAACTAGATACATTAATCTAGAGAACAACCTGCAGATATGTTTATTAAGGCTTTATCGATTACAGACATCAATATTCATATGTCCAAGATGAGCATAACAAATATCTATGCGCACCTTGAGGGGGAGTGTCAGAAATCAAAGAGTAAAAGTGGAAGCAAGCAAAGCTGTAGAAGAAGAAAAGAAGAACATATTACAGAAGAAGAAGAAGAAAAGCGGGAGATTCAAACACAGGAAGAAACGTAATAAATGAGGAAGAATCGCGTTTTCACTTAAGAAGCAAAATAGGCAGAAACGCATGGAGCACATGGACCGGCTGTAGCTAATCGAATCCCTCACCAGCTTCTTAACAGATTTTGTAGTGTAGTATAGTTTGTTATAGATATTTTCTTCTTGCTTATGTCACATTATTCCTTTTGTACTTGTATATATAGAGGAGTAGGATAGATTCATTGTACACTTTTTCATTCATCATTCATCAATACACCATAATTTGGTTTTATTTCATCTCTTTTAATACTATTAGCTTAAAACTTGAGACTACTGTAAGTGAAGATCGAGCTCCTTTTGTGCTCTTGAATTCCTTTACTCCTTTGCATTTTCGAAATTAAAAATTTGTAATTTTACTATTCTTGTCTTGATTGCTTCCCTCTGTAAAGATGAAAGAGCTTGATTCTATTGACAATAACTGAATATTTTCATCTTCTATCGTTGGTTTGCAGGTAAGGATGGGGATGAATTTACAGTTTCCTCCATGAATCTAGCCTTAGAATATAAAACTTTCCTCTATCAAATTTTATAATTAGAAATTAACAAATTTAATAAAAAAGAATTGAGAATTGCTTTGGTAGCATGTAAACTGCTTTGGCTGTATCCGTGGGCTATATTAAATTGTCCACTTCTCAAAGTTTTAGCTAACTGGGCCGTTTTCATACAGTGCCCACTAATATATTTCGTCCAATTTCAGTTCTAATTCGCCATTATATGACTTAGCATTATCCGAAAATGACTAGTATGATTTACTAAGACTGTAAAATTCCAGACCAATATATAAGAAGGAACTTGGCCCAATATATAAAAAATGGCTCGTATTGTTTCCATTTTTACGCATCCGATTTTACTTTTCGGCCCCATACATTAGTATTGGTCCAGTGCTAGCCAATATGTTCGGCCTGATTTATTCTTGAATGTCCCCGTATTCAATTTCCCCGATCGTACATTCCGTCTCAATGCATAAAATTATTTGGCCCAATACATAAAAAGACCAATTGAACCAAAAACTTTGGTCCACTATTTAATTTGGTAATGGCCCAATAATATTGTCAAACAAGACCAATTGAACCAAAAATTCTGGCCATTATTTAATGGGAGAGAGACAAGCCGGGCTCTCTCAAGTTACTTTGATTCAAAAAATGGCCAAGGCCTTTTACATGCACAAAACGCGCGTGAAAAGTCTAAATTGCCCCTATATGCATAAGACTAAACAGACTGAAATGGTTTCTTCTTTTCCCGACAAGAGTACATTTATGTACAGGCATATCTCAGCAATTGTGTCATTCCAATCCCATTACGTTTCACTTCCCCCCAAAAACAATTCCTCTTTCCCCAAATCAGACAAACCATCGAGAGAGCTTGCTTTTATAGAGAAAAATCCGCAAATCAACCACCTCTAACTTTCAGAATGGGTCGCCGGGGGGAAGAAATGAATCGGAGCAAACCAAGACGTAGATATGAATATGGAGGTATAAACCCTCTTTCAAAATGTGTAAGTGCAACTTCTGCGCTTTCAATTTGCTAAGCCCTTTGTTTGGAATTTCTCTTTTACAGGAGGTGGTAAACGCAGAAAGTCACATACGCACGTGAAACGACAATCGGATTCAGTGGGTTCGTCGTCGGAAAATAGGACAAATAGGAGAAGAACAAAAGGGTTTGTTAGTCGCCTTCGCATTCAAGTAGGCTTCAATTTCAATTTTGTTAAGGGCAAAAAGTTTTATACTGAAACCTATATTTTAGTACATAAGGTTGATTGATTAATCAATTATCTTAGATGGTGAGACTCAAGATTGTTATGAAGACGATCAAAGTTATAGCGAAAGCAGTTCTTAGTGTAATTATCTATCCTTACATATTTATGTTATAGTAACACCTTTGCAATTTATTACTGATAGTTACAATATATTAGATGATTCTTCCGAGAGTTCAGAATCTTTGTACGAAGAAGACACGGGAAAGAGTGTTCGGAAAAGGCGTAGACAAGTATTAGGAAAGAGACTAAATTTCGAGACGGAAGCATGCCATACACCAGGTGCCTAATTTCTTTTAATCTATATTATTTTGATGCTTTAATGCGTACTATATGAATCTTGTTATACCAGTTTATTTTGAAATACCAGTTTACTTTTACATGGTTACCATTAAGCATAGTTATGTATACATGTTGAACAAAATATAGTGCTCCCTACACATTTATATGTCAATTGAATTCAGTTATGTTTGTGTTTGTATGTATAACATCTAGCTACATTAGTAATATTCATTCATGTCCGTGTTTATTAGTAAATAGAAGTCACCGTAAGCACAAATGTTCTGGGAAGGAACGAATTGACGCCAGAGCATGCGCGCCAAAGGATTTAGGTGCTAAAAGAGGTTTGTTGCTGTAAATCCCAGAAGTTCATTTAACCGATAAAAGCAGAAATAGGACTCTAATGACTATCGGGATATATATTGCAGGTAGAAAGCAACATGAGACACCTAATGTAGTTGTGAAGCGAAAAGATGTATGGGATTCCGCCTCAGGTAGATGAATTGCATTTTGTTGATTGATGAGCCTATATTTTAGAGTCTCATCTCGTTCTTTTTATCGTCTTTTGTCAGTCTTTATTTGCATTATTAGTGTGTCTTGTGTGTTTTTATGTGTTTTGTGTTTTAGTTGTGTTTTACAGGTTTTCATGTGTTTAGAGATGTTTTGAAGGAGAAACGATGCTTTTTAGAAGATCGTATCCGAGTAGAAGCTCAAAACTCCATTTAGTAGGTGAATTATGAAGAGTCTGCGCAAAAGGACGCAAGAAGCGTCTCAAACTCACCAAGACGCGTCTCAGGAGCCTATAAGACGCGTCCCAGTTATTTCAGGACGCGTCTCGCGCTGGAAATCTCGCAGAATCAGTTTTCTGTGCACTACTTAGTCTATTATTTGTAGATTAGTAAAGACACTTCTTTTCTTACGTTCTTTTCACTCTCAAGCAAGAAAAACCCTAGTTTGGTTCTCTTGCCTTGGTTTTTCATCAATTTTCACTTGTAATCGCATCATTGACATTGGATTTCGATATCAATTGAATTACTCTTTCTTTCGCAATTCCTTCTCTCTTGTGTTTGATTGATTGGTTTATGCTTATAGTATCTCTTATCATGCTTAATTCGATTATAACTGTCATTGTGTCTGCTATTGTTCGTGTTATGAGTAACTAAACCTTCGATAGATGCGATAGCAATGTAGGATTAATCGAATTAGGATCTTGACCTAGGGTTTGTTCATATGTGTTAAGCTTTTTCTCAAACTTCATAAAAAACCCCAATTTCAGTATTCTTTTCTCGAATCTTCAAAACCATTCATGTTAAGAATCAATCGTCTGACAATCGATTGATTTCCTACTTTACATCTTCAAAGAATGTCTTGGTTAAAACTGAAATTGGTATTTTATCTGGACAAATAACTATGACAGCATATGAACACTTGGTCTGATCCGTATTTGATTATTCTGAAATGCTACCGTGTCTATTTCCCTTTTCTTGATTCAAAACTCGTTTTAGTTTACTAGTTTACTTAGTTTAATCATCAAAACAAACTCAATCTTACAAACCGTCACTGCAAACTCTTATGTTTGATACTTGAAAACGTCATAGTTGCCTAGTTAGTTCCTTGAGAACGATCTCGTAGTTAAAGTCTGTTTACAACAACTGCTTTAGTTACTTTGTTTTTATCAAGTACTAATTTGAGCACATCAAATTTGATGCCGTTGCCGGGGAGTTAACTCCTACTTTGGTGTTTTTAAGTGTCTAATTGTTTTTGTTTGCTTACACCTGCATAACCTGTATATTAGTGCACTGCCTGAAACTAAGAATCTCTTCAAGTTTTGATCTGTGTAGTTGTTACTACAGGTGTATGCGCGGTACAAGATCTCAGAATACTCCACTCGCTTCGCCGGTTAACGAAATCGATAGGCATCTTCGTCAGCTCAGAGCAGCTAAACTTCGACCCATAGCAATGGCCGATAACGCACAGGGAGCGAATCAGGTTCCGCAGGTTCAGCAATCCACCTTTGGGGACTACTACCAACCTGGAGAAATTAAGGTTAGCAGACCTATTGTGGTCCTGTCTAATGATGCTAGGAACATGAAAATCAAGGCTTATCACTTCCATGACATGCCTAGATACCACGGGTTGCAGAATGAGGATGTGGTTAAGTTCCTGAAGGAGTTTGAGGGTCTGGTTGGGAAGATACCAACCAGGTTTCTGATGAGGTCATTAGGAAGAAGGTGTTTCCGATCTGCATGCAGGATCATGCAAAAACCTGGCTTCTTAACCTGCCAAAGGGGACTCTGAACT
This sequence comes from Plantago major, assembly GCA_026545765.1. Lineage (NCBI taxonomy): Eukaryota > Viridiplantae > Streptophyta > Magnoliopsida > Lamiales > Plantaginaceae > Plantago > Plantago major. The sequence continues at coordinate 446,131 of JAIFAC010000011.1, forward strand.
CTTGGGATGACATCTACAGAGCTTTTATGGGAAAGTACTTCCCTTATGCTAAAACTATGGAGATTCGTAACAAGATCCGCCAGTTCGAGCAGAGGTACGACGAGTCATTTTATGAGTGCAGGGAGAGATTTAAGCAGCTTCTGGGGCAGTGTCCGCATCACAAGTTCGACAGCGTTTCTTTTGCCACATATTCTATGATGGGCTAACTAGGGAGGATCAGCAACTGGTTAATGCAAGCGCAGGGGGATCTATTCTGGAAGCTACTACTGCAGAGCTCGAGGCAGTTTTCGAGAAGCTAGCTGCGAATTCCCAGCATAAAGGCGTGCGAGGGAAAGAGCTAGTAGGGGTGAGAGCAAGCTCGTTGAGGAATACGAGGAATCAGTGCAGCATGTGAGGATCCTCACTCCAGGTACTTTGCCAAACTCTCAAGCTCACGAGAAGTGTGGCCTTCGCAATAACTATGGGCATGGAGCTGGGATGTGCAAACTTCTGGAGACTATGAAGGCAAACCGAATGAAGAAACGGTCAACTGGGTGCAGAATAGGCATAAAGGAACTTGGGCTCCTAAGGGTGACTTCATAGGTAACAAGACTTTTGCACCAGATCGGAGCAATCTGAGCTATGTGAACAACTTCTATGAAAATGCCCCGCAGACTCCACAGGTACCAGCTAAACCCTAGCAGGAACATGAAACACTGGAACAGAGGCTGAGGCAATTTATGGCCTACTCAGAACAGTACTATCATAACTCCACCAAGCGTGTGGAAGGGTTGCATCAGTCTGTAAAGCAGTTGGAAGATGCAATGGGACAACTTCTGGCGAGAGCTCAGCAGAGGGATGCAGGAAAACTCCCTAGTACTGTGGAAAAGAGTTTCATGGTTAAACTTACCGTGAGCGAAGATTTGACATCACCAGTACAGGTAGCCCAAGGAAGCACGACTTGTTCTTGCTGCAAAGGAAAAGGGATGATCCCACAAGATGTGGGGACTGGAAGACTTGGTGTGGCTCAAATTCTGGAGCCAGAGGTTAAGACACCCTCAGCTCCTATGGTTTCAAAAGATCCAGTTGAGAAGACGATTGAGAAACCCATGGAGGTAGTACAACAGGTAATCCCGAAGGAAACTAAGAGTGTTAGTGATTCCGACAGTTTCGATCTCTTGGTAGGGATAGGAGAGGTTTCTGATGTCGTCGGCGTTGTGGACACTGGTTCTAGCTGTAATCTGATGACGTTTGGCACCTATGAGGAATTTGGTCTGAGAGGGATGAAGCCAATGAAGTGCATGATGCTACTGGCAGATGGGTCCCGTAGCCGACCTATGGGGTTGATTGAGGGTATCAAGGTTGACTTGGATGGAGTTGTTGTGCCTACCAATTTCGTGATAATTGAGTCACCACCACAAGCCCTTGGTGTGAAGGGAAAGGATACTATGTTGCTTGGGCGTCCTTTTATCAAAGCGACTCGCATGATTATTGACATCTACTCCCGTACCTGCACTTATGAGGTACAAGGCGAGCAACGAAAGTTGCAAGCCTACTCTGATCCCATATTATTTGTTGCACAGGATAGGCGCAAGGAGTACATGGGGGCGTATTCTAGCCCCTATACATTTATGCCAATTTGCAGGGTAGGAAAGGAGCAAGGAAGGCTAAAAGCCTTCTTGACACAGAGTGATCAAGAGTTCTGAAAAAGTCGAGTGATGAGACGATAATTTAGAGTCTCATTTGGTCCTTTTTAGCAGTCTTTGTGAGTCTTTGTTTATAGTTTTCTAGTATTTTTGTGCATTTTTATGCTTTGGTGTTTTGGTGTTGTTTTGCAGGAATCGATAGTTTCGAGCCAAAGATGAGAAGTTGAAGTTGTCTCTAAATGCCTCGCCGCGACGAGATTTTACGAGTGCAACAATCTTTTAGCTAAGGAGGCTCGCCGCGGTGAGATTTTGCGAATTCTTCCCTTGTTTTGAAGATCGAAGCTCGCCGTGGCGGAGTATTTTGCTCGCCGCGGCGAGATTACACGGCAGGATATATATTTTGATTAAAGAAGACTCGCCGCGGCGAGGCTTTTTGCCCGCCGTGAGGAATGTATAGACGTTGACCCCACAGTTGGTCAACTATCTGCTGCAGGGCGATTATACCAGGCAACTCGGAAGGCACCGCCTGAACGTGCATTGATACTCATCGAGACCGAGCACCCTCTATACTTAAAAATGATGGGGGGTAATCGAGTGCAGAGTGGGAGCTATAGCAGAACCGTGCATGTACGAACCAAATTTAGTCATGATTTCTACATCATCTTTGCACTGACGGTCCCCTTCTCTGGGGAAATGTATGTTCGAGGAACACAGTTGACCTTTTCAGCAGAGTCGATCAGGGAGTTTTTAGGAGCGAGAGGTCCTGACGAGCTTGATGATGTTTATGATCACTCGGGTGTAAATGCTGAGAACAGGAAGTTCAAGGATGATTTGGTCGCCTATTTGGTTCATGATGGTATCGAGACCACTCCCTTTACCGGGAAAAGCAAGATTGCAAGGCGATGCTTGAAGACCGAGGTCCGGTTGTGGCAACAATGGGTACAGTACAATGTGGTACCGAATACTCATCTTCCTCATGTTTACCCCCCCCCCCCAGCCGGTCGACTGATCAGAGCTTTAATGGAAAACATGTACATCGATATCGGGGTAGTGATTGTGAGTGAAGTCCTGAGTCGCCGCGGTAAACCAACCCTTCTGGCATTCCCTTGTTTGATCATAGCTTTCTGCCAACATCACGGAGTGAGAGGCATTCAGGCCAGTGTAGCACCCAAAGGGCCTTTTTCTATGTCCAAAGTTCACAAGGTATTTAATGCAGGAGAGAGAGTCGGACGCAGCGTGCACAACCTGGATGATGACGATGAGGAGTTGTCTGAGGACGAGGCAGATTATAAGCCTACAGGGGTCGATGAGGATGAGGATACCCCACACCATCCACCTCCTGTGGATTTTGCTTCTCAGTTCGAGCAAATGACACAACAGTTTCAGCAGTGGGCGGGACCCCACTATGCCAGGATCGAGGATGATGTCAAGACTTGCAGAGGCGTAAGGAGTTACTGATTGGCGCTCCTCGGTTTGCTTGCATAGAGGATCACTATTCCGAGATTGAGCGACACTACAAGCAGATCGATAGAGACAGGCCGAAGGCGTTTCAAGGAGTCGCTTTGGCAATCCCAAGATGATTCTGGAGATGACATTTTGGAGGAGGACCATCCAGCTGATGGCATCACTATGGTTTGCATTTTTACACAACTTTCTTTCTGTACTTTTTCTGCTAGAGGACTAGCAGAAGTCCGGTTTGGGGGGATTTGCTGTGTATGTTTAGAATTATGTTGCCTTTCTGCTTTTGTGTACTCTTTGGTCTGTACTTCAAGTGGTATGTTAGCCACTTTGTGACTGATTTTATGTATTTCGTATTTCTGTCATTTTAGTCTGAGTCTTTTTCGTTTGAGTCAGAGTTGACTTCTAAGTCGAACCGCCATTGCTAATGTTAAACCTTCTTGATGCTTACGTTTTGAGTAATTTTCAATTAGTAGTGGCATGCCTTAAGTAAAATCTTATAAGTTCGTTCCCCCGTAAAAAGGAAGTCTTGTTAGTTCTTTGGTCCAAAAAGCCTTGTGAGAAACCTGCTCTGCGCTTAAGAAAATTTTTTATACCAGCCTTATCTTGTGTGATTTCTGGGTTGAGCAATCCCTAAGTGATTGCGCCATTTCATACTCATGTGTACTTTCATTTAATCAGGGATGACGAACGACATCTTTTCCCTCCCTCATTCTCTGTATACTTTTGCTCTCTGCAACTGTTCTGGAACTGTGCATTTTTATACTGAGGGTCTGTTTGCTGCTTCCCAATGCTTTATATGTATGTATCTCGGGGTGGATATGTGGTCTTAATTGATCACTGTTGGTCGTGTTGGACGTGTTCCAAATACTACCACATACCGACGTGGTTGAAAAGCTACGTGTCCGTGAAGTTGATGGCACGTACACCAAACTGACACGCACAAAAGTGCAGACCTTTGGTTTAACAGACACCTGCAAAACATTGAGACGAAAAGAGCCCGACGAGGCCATGCAAAGTGCAAACAATGCAATTATCGAAACTAGAAATGAATGATTTGGAATAAGGGGAGCAGTAGCAGCCTTAGAACATTGAACAATTTGAGCCGTTTGCTAATTAAAGTCCCTTTCGACCTGATTATTTGAGTACAAAAGCATGAGAAATTAATGGCATTTTGTGATGAAAGTCACCGCCTAGCTTTACTTTTGAGTGGTTACCCTACTAGACACTTCCAGCTGAGAGAGAGTAGTAGTAGCTAATCACGTGTGAGGGACCTTCGGACTAACTCTAAGTTCTTTTTACCTTGGAAACGAACTTACCTGATTTTCTTCTTGCGTACCCACCGACACCACGACCAACGTTGATTACAAATAAATTTGACTATCTTATTTTCTCGATTAACTAATTTTTTCCTCCCCTTTATATTTATTATTAAAGGTAAACTATACAGTAGCATTGCTACGGGTTAGTACTAGTTTCTTCAAAAGAAGAAAAAGAAAGAGTTTATGAACAACACCAAAGTTTTGGAAAATGTAAGATTTTCCTGAAAAATAGAAAAGTCAGGTTTTTTTTTTGTTTTTTGCGGTTTTTGGGTTTTAACGGTCTGACCGGCCAAATTTCTTAAAAAACCGTCGAAACACACATTTTTCGTCATGCTTTTAATAGATTATGTTATGGTTTTAAGTTGTTAGCATTGAAAGTTTCAGTTACAGATTTAATGTATTTTTGTGAATGTTTTAAGAGATAATGTGATAGTTTTAATGCGTCGGTATTGTATGTTTCAATTATGATTTTAATCTCTTTTGTTAATGTGATGGTTTTAAGGAGCTATTTAAGATGGTGTGTTATAGTTTTAAGTGACAATCTAATATTATTAAACCACCATTAAACAAGTCTAAAAGTTTCAGGGATGCCATTAAAACATTGATAAACAACCTTAAAATAAGCTACTTAAAACATTGAGTCATCCAAAGGTTTTAAAACATATATTCTCATAGGAAAAAAATTACAATAAACGTTCATTCGGTGTTTTTTGAGCAAATGCAAACTGAGCTGTTACAATAAGCTTTTTTTTTATTAAACTTGTTGGTGAACTTCGGCTTCCTGCCTTTTGTTGCTTCAATACTACAGCGACACCTTTGAGAGACCTATCATCAAATTCGATGTCATCACGAGCACCTGCTTAAAACATTCACTAACTGGGTTAAAAACATAATAACTCTCATCAAAACTATCACATTGGTGCTTAAAAAATAAAGAGAAGGAACATGCAACATAAATGCTTACTGGAACTCTTTGGGTTTGCGTTTTGTTGGGAAAAATTCTCGAGCTGGAAGTTTGCCTAATCATTGGATTCTAGAGGACGCATCTTTGTCAGGTACCTCCATCTTTTTCAGTTCAAGTCAAGTTATTGTTCTGCAAGTTTCTTTATTTCAACAAAGTTTTTACTTGGCTTTTATTCATGCACATGCTGATTATCTTCGGCGACGGGAACTTTGGCGTGATATTCTTAATATTCCTGCTGGTCCGTTGATTCTTGTTGGTGATTTTAATTCGGTCCTGGGGGCTCATGAGAGATCGGATGGAAGGCCTCCGGCGCGGCATGAGGTTCTTGACTTCTCTTCTTTCATTAACAATGGTAACTTTATTGAATCTCTTAGTACAGGGTGTCAGTTTACTTGGTCGAATAGAAGATTTGCCAGTGGTTATTTGGAGACTAGGATTGATAGGGTTCTCTCAACGGCTTCTTTTCTGGATTTGTGGGACACCGTTAGATTTCATATTGGGATTCGAAATTGCTCGGATCATAGTCCTCTGTTTGTTCATTGTACACGGGAACAAGAGGTTGGCAGGCCTCATCCTTTTCGTTTCCAGAGCATGTGGTTGAGTCATGATTCTTTCTCTGACGTTGTTAGTTCTTCGTGGAATTTGTCTATTTCAGCTACAAGTGCTTTCTCAGTGGTTATTGGTAAGTTGAAGCGTCTAAAGGGTGTTCTTAAACAGTGGAATCTCACTGTTTTTGGGAACTTGCAGATTCGTCTTCAAGCGGCTCAGAATCGCCTCTAGGAGGTACAAGATCGTCTCAGTATCTTGGGACCTACTGATGACATTCCTCGTGAGGAACTAGCAGCCCTTTCTGAGTATAATAGTATTTTAGCTCAGCAAACGACTTTCTTGAGACAGAAAAGCAGGGAACATTGGTTGCGGGATGGTGATAGGAATTCCGCTTTCTTTCATCGCAGCTTGCAGGTTAATAAAGGTCGGTTTGGTGTCTCCTCCCTTCTAATTGATGGTGTTGTTACTCAGGATAGGCAGACTATACGTGATCGTATGGTTGCTTACTATGAAGGCCTTTTCGCACAATCACAACCGACCACGACTATTTATGATGGACTTGCTGATCTTATTCCGTGCGAAGAATCACGAAAGCGTAACGCAGACCTACTTCGCATCCCTACAGGCGATGAGATTTGTCATGTGGTTTTTGGGATGTGCCCGGATAGTGCTCCAGGTCCAGATGGGTTTGGAGGTCGTTTCTATCAGTCTATATGGCATGTTATTGGGGCTGATGTGATAAGTGCAGTATGCACCTTTTTCATTCTTGGCCAGTTTCCTTCAGGTATGAATACCAGTTTTGTCACTCTAATTCCGAAGATTAGGGATGCCTTGCGTATTGAGGACTTTCATCCCATTGTTCTAGGTAACTTTTTGTATAAGATTATTGCCAAAGTTCTGGCTGATCGTTTAGGGCGCATCCTTTCTGGGATAATCCCCTTTCACCAGTTTGGTTTCATTCCGGGTCGTCGTATACATGATTGCATCGCTTTAGCCTCTGAGGGTGTTAATAGCTTAGGGATTCGTTCCCAAGAAGGTAATCTGATGCTTAAAGTGGATATTCGAAAAGCCTTTGACACGCTAAACTGGAATTTTTTGCTGGCTGTCTTATCACAATGGGGTTTTTCGCACACTTTTGTGGGTTGGATCCATCATATTTTGCACTCTGCCAGGCTCTCTATTCTGATTAATGGTGCTCCGGAAGGCTATTTTGGTTGCTCTCAAGGAGTCAGACAAGGGGATCCACTTTCTCCTCTTCTATTCTGTGTGGCAGAAGAAGTTCTTAGCAGGCGTTTATCCCGGCAAATGAGGGAGATCTCGTCTTTGTTCATTGGCCGCAATATTGATTTTCCTTCTCATCTTCTTTATGCAGATGACGTTATCATTTTTTGCAGGGCCTCCAATAATAATTGCAGGGCGATCCTTAAGATTCTAGAGCATTATGCTTCTTGGTCTGGCCAGCACTTTAATCCACAGAAGTCGCGGGTCTATTTTGGCTCCTTCATCTCGAATGCCAGGAAATACAGGATGCGGCGAACGCTGGGAATTACTGAAGGTACTCTTCCGTTTAATTATCTTGGAGTACCGTTATTTCGTGGTGCACCACGGGCTATTCATTTGCAATCCATTGCCGACTCCATTATGGACAAATTTGCAAAATGGAAAGGTACTTCTCTATCTATGGCTGGGCGCACTTGTCTAGTTCAATCAGTTATACAGGGGTCCTTTGTTCATTCAATGATGGTTTACCGATGGCTGACCACCCTTCTTAAATGTTTGGATTTTCATATACGGAATTTTGTGTGGACTGGTGATATTCATAAGAAAGGGGTTATTTCTGTATCCAGGAAGAGGTGTTGTGTTCCAAAATCTGAGGGTGGCCTTGGCATTCGATCTCTTGTGGCATCTAATGAGGCTTATCTCTCTCGACTAAGCTGGGACATTTGGACTGCAAAGGAACATTATTTGGACATCTTTCGTCGTCGGTTTTTTCTTCATCAGAATTTGCGATCTCGGGTAGCCTCTTCGATCTGGTTTGGGTTTAAATTCTGTTATCCCACCCTGGATCTCAACTCCCAGTGGCTGGCAAGTCAGGGTTCAGGCATTCATTTTTGGTTGGATAATTGGCTTGGTTATTGTATTGCCGATAGAGTTCAGATTCCATCGCATCTTCGGCATCAGTTTGAACATCCGATATAAGACTATTGGATTCAAGGAAAATGGGTGCTTCTGGATGAATTTCGTTTAGCTTTTCCAGAGGTTTCTAGGGACATCATTGCTTATCATTTGGCTCCTGCAAATTCTGATGTCAGGGTTTGGACAAATTCCATTGATGGTTCAGTCTCCTCCAAACAAATGTATCATAAGGTTCGTACTTCTTATCTACAGGTGAAATGGGGTGATTGGATTTGGACACATTTCATTCCACCCCGTCGGTCTATAACGACTTGGAGGGCCATCCACGGTAAGCTCCCAGCCATGGATAGACTTCGTCTTATTAGTTTTGTGGGCCCATCCTTTTGTGTTTTTTGCAGAGCCGCAGATGAATGCATGGATCACCTCTTGGTTTCTTACCCCTTTATTCAGACTATATGGGCCCGCCTTTTTTGCACTTTCCAGGTCCCCTATCGGGATTTTGCGAGTATAAACGAGCTCCTTTTGTTTACGATAGACAGAGTTTTTAGTCCCTAGATCCTTTCCCTTTGGCGACTTACTATTATTACTGTTATTTGGGTGCTCTGGCACACCAGGAACAAGTGGATTTTTTATGGTGTTGATTTCTCCCGCCGTTCGATCTTGACTACTATTTGGGGTCTTGTTGGGGATGCCAATTCATTTCCTCTAGGCACTATGTTTAATTCTCAGATAGATTTGCAGATTTTGCACTCTTTTAGAATCCGTGGTTGTCCTCGGCAGTCTCCGCAGATTATAGAGGTTCATTGGCAACCTCCTCTACCAGGCTGGATGAAATGCAACATGGATGGCAGTTCAAAAGGAGCTCCAGGCGATTCTACGGCAGCCGGCATTTTTCGCAATTGCAGGGGCTTTGTTCAAGGATGCTTTGTCTCTCAGCTAGGTTGCTTGTATGCCTTTGAAGCAGAATTGATTGCATATGGTAGTATCGAAATTGCTCATGCTAAAGGCTGGAGGATGCTTTGGTTGGAAACGGATTCAACCTACGTGCCAGAGCTTCTCCAATTCAGAGCGAGAACTGTCCCTTGGAGATATCGGAATCGCTGGTTGTTGGTTCTTTCTCTCTTGGAGGACATGGATTTTCGGGTATCACATATTTTTCGTGAGGGGAATGCTGTTGCAGATGCTCTATCTAATCAAAATATTGAAGGGTTTTGGTCCTCATCACCGGATTGCATTCGCTCTCATATTTGTAGAGATATGTCTTGTCGGCCTTTTTACAGGTTTACGCAACATTAACGCTTGTGCACTCTTTTTCCCTGCCATAGGTTTTTTCCCACTGGGTTTTTCTATGGTAGGGTTTTAACGAGGCCTGCGTTGCAACCGTGGGCATTTCTCGCCAACGGGTTATTGTGAAGTTTTGTTTACTTTGGTTTCTCTCTTGACTACCCGCATGTGGGATAAGCTTGAGAGTCTAACTGACTTTTTTCGTTGTTCTTCTTTTCTTTTCTTTTTTAATACAAGCTCGATTCATTCAAAAAAAATAACATGATTGCGAAATGATTCGATTTTCAATGAGCGAATTTCATATGTGAAAAACATTACATCGTAGCACAGACTAATCAAACAGAGATCAAAACAAAAACCAATTGTTTATTAGAACTATAAATAAGAAGAGGCTTACCTTTTTTTTCTACAACAACACACCAGCGTGGTTCCTCATAACTTGAAGAAAGCATTACTACGTATTCTCCTTCCTGGTTCTCTTTCCACCTCTCGTCCTCTTCCAACGCCACTAACAACAATATCCACACCGTCATGCCGAGTCCAATTCGTCACTGTACGGAACCCCAATCGCGACGAATTCTCGCACTTCGATAGCTCCATCCAGCTGGTCTACTTCGATCAGCCGGTGGGGACGGTTTTCATCGCTGGAGGGAGGATTGGCGGCGGATCGAATCGGAAGATGTCGGCGAAGTTAGATCTGCAGAGTATCAGAGGGTTTGAATTTTTGTAGATGGAGGAAGATGGTTGAATGTGAGTGGTATGGTTTTTGTGAGAGATTGTGTTCTTTATTTGACGTATTTATAAAATCTACCGATTAATTTGTAGTGTTTCTGACCGGTTCTTTATTGTGAAAATCGAATTTTCCTATAAATTAGAAAAATGTTGAAATACTTATCGAGCAAGCAACCTGAGTATTCCTTGAAGGACTCATGCGTCTGTTTGGTAGTCTATTTGGTTGAACCAAAGTCTACTAAAATTGTTGAATAGAGTTTTTTCACTCAAGCCATTTCTCTCACTAGCTGTAAACTGCATAGGCTTGTCTCTTTAACATATTTTTACTCCCATTCCAAGCCAATTAAAAAAATCAATAATATCTAAACTTAACATAGTTTCCAATAAAATCCAACAAACACATTTAATCAAACCATTTTAACTACCTTAAAAAATCATTACACTTTTACACACTCTTACATAAATCTATTCTACCCTACTAAAATCACAATCTGCTCCCAACAGTAATTTTTAAAACTCAGATAAAATTCAGTTACTATTCATAATCTCCGTTATTTTATAACTCTACTAAAATTCAGTTTCAAATCCACTCCCAAACAGTCAGATGATTGTTTTGTTGTGCACGGCTCGACACGATCTGCCTACTTCTCCGGTTTAGATTCTGATCCCGCCTTCTTCGAATCCAAAATAAAATATATCTTTATGGAGTTTAAAATAAGATAAATAAATTGATATGGATCGTTTCATTCATTGAATTTCTTTAAGGGAGTTGAATTGGAAATTTGATTTGGGTGAGTGAAAATGCATAGAAAGAGAGATTTCTTCTTCTTTTTTGAAATAAATGACGGAAGGTATGGCTCACGTGCCAGTCTAGTCTGGTATGTATTATTATTGCAGAGATATTTGTACTGTGATTGATGAAATTGAGTGAAAATCCGGAAATGGACAAGCGACTTTTACTTGGTTATTATATTATTTTTGAAAAAAAAAAGAATATATCAAAATTAGGCCAAGTAAAATAGACAGATTGCAATCAAATTGTTAACTTGTCTTCATCCAAAAATACAAGAGCTTTTACACCATGATGAAACTGCCAGAACAAAATAGCCAGACAAGAGATAGGCAGCTACAGAAAAATTCAATTAAAACTAGGCCAGGAGATTCATCACAACTTAAAAATGACTAATTGACTATACATATCACCAAGGATTTATTTGACTTAAAATGACTGGCGCATTTAGAATCCCAGAGTTTCTAACTGGTGTCTTCATTCATATACTACCTGATATGAACCCAGAAATTAGCTAGCAATTGACCCAAAAACCGAATGTGATTCACAAATAGCTGCTGGATTTACTGCTATTTCTTCTTCAGCAGCACACTGATCTTTCTCAACATGTTCCCATTTTTCTTCTTGGGCGATTCATCATCCAATTCTTCGGAGTAAGTCATATCCAGTTTCCCACCGACTTTATGATAGTCGAACAAACCTGTTCTATCCACTTGCTTACCATTAGTTCCGGTAGAGAGCATAGCAGTAGCTGCCTCGGCAGCTTTTCTCCATTGATCAGATTGTACCTTCAACCTCCTTAATTCAGCTTCCATGTCAGAGCTAGCAGCCTGAGCTGCATCGAGCTGTTCATTCACTCGTGCAGCTTTTCTGGAGCTTTTATCTGCTTCCTCTGTCAGATAACCAAGCTTCATCAGTGCCTCTCGTTCAGCAGCTCTCGCTTCATCCGCTAAAGCTACCGCGTCATCCTTGGCTTTGCTTCTCTCAATTTCCCATTTCATTATTTCAGATTTAAGCTTTTCATTTTCATCCATGATGCTTTGAAGCCGCATTTCTTTATCCAACAAGCTCCCCTTGAGTTCTTCCAGAATCGATTCTGACTTCTCTAACTCGATCCCAAGCTCAGTTTCTTTCTCAGCCTGCTCATAGTTGTCTCCCACTTTAGGAAATGCATCTTCTTTCTCAATCAGTTTCATCTTCAATTCCTCAGCTTCAATCTGCAATTCTTTAAGCTTTGACTCCAGCTCGGCTTCTATCTGATGCGACTCAAGTTTAGCACGTTCAACAAGGTCATAGGCATTTCTGATTTGCAAGGTGCTCTGTAGGTACTCATCCTGATACCTTCTTTCAGCAGCCTCAAGTGCAGCTCGCAATTGACTTGTTTCGTGCTTCAGATCATCAAGCTCAGCTTCCTCGATTTCAGACACAGTTTTAATGTCACCTGAAGGATTTGCAGATATTTTCCGGCTGTTAGCCAAATCCGACTGGAGTTCAGCAACAAGTTCCTCCAATGAACTCACTCGATTTTTCGACTGCTCCAACTCAACTAGCAAAGATTTGTATGATTCTATAGCATTAGCATGTTGCGAGTGAAGTGTTTCTTCAGTACTCTTCACGACTTCCAGTTCCATTTGGGCTCTACTAATTTCTTCAAGTGCCTGAGCTTCAGACTCTCGGCAATCGTTCAACTGATTTTTCAGTCTCTCGACCAACTCCAGTGTTTCGGTGAGCTCAATCCTCAAGCTATGAATTTCATCATATGCAGACTCAGCATGCCTTGCTTGAGAAGCTTCAGATTCCGAAATTCTCTCCAACTGAATCTTGAGCCTCTGAACCTCATTCATTGCAGAAGCCAACGCAGAGGAATCCATGGAGTGCTGCCTTTGTAAGGCCTCCAGTTCGGATTCCCATGCTCTATCTCGATCCTGAGATATCTTACGCAGCTCCTGCACACGAAGTTCTTCGGAATCTGAAAGTTCATCAAGTTGCTTCTGAGTCTCCTCAAGTTTTGCTGACATAGCGGCAAGCTGCTTCTTGGCATCTTCCGCTTCCTGTTGAGCTCTCCTCTTTGATGACTCAGATGAAATCAACTGGTCTTTTGCCTTCTTCAGTTTCTCTTGGAGCTGAGAAAGCTGAGGTTCCAATTCAGATACTCGACTAGGTCTTTTTTTCTGAGTTTTACAGGAAAAAGATGAGTTTAATAAAATGTATCAAGGAATTTAGCAAATAATAAATGGGTAGTAAATAGAACCACAATTAAAGGTTCATCAACTCATACAGGACAGATGCTTGAGTTGACTGCATCGTAACACCAACTGGGAATGTTAAGTTGTTAACTAGAAGAAAAGACTTGCATAAAAACCCAAAACTAGTTACAATTTGATGTTGCAACTTGCAAGTTGCAACACAAGTCCGGCATAGAAGGTAGCTGCATTATGATTATGGCGAACCATTCAGCCTTTTCAAATATATGGCAAGTCTTTGAACATCTCGCAACGAACTTATTATAAATAATGACAAGTTTAATTACTGACCAATTAATGGAACTTGTAAAATGCTTTATCAACTTTGACAGGATCATATGACCAGAAGTAGAAACTCAGGTTTTAGCACACGGACCAACAATTAATCATCCATTCCTGCTTTGCGAAAAAAAACTCACTCATGCTTTGGAAAAAAAATCTATATCATTCTAAATGTGTACTTGGTATAAATATTGTGACGGACTTAAACATGTACCTCAGTTGCTGGCCCTCGTGGAGACCGGCGATCAACAACTTTAGGACTTCTCTCTTTGGGCGTCTTGGTGACCAGATTTGGAGATAGACTAGCATCCGTGTCTGATCCTGGGACTCTCAGCTTCCGAGCTGTACGAGGCATGGCACCAGATGGTCTTTGAGGCACATCAAGAGAACCAGGTCTGCACTCACACAAACACGCAAGTACAATATCAGCCTTGACAAACACGTGTTGCAATGAAAGTGCATCCAATAATCAAAGGAAATAGCATTCATTGATTCCTTAGCAACAGTGAGAAATAAAAACTGGACTAAAAATCAGACTTGATAGATGTCAAATGGCTAAGAGTTATCGATTTTCTGTAGTGATATGAATCAGATTCGCTGAAGCGCCAGATTTTTTATTTTCACCTCTTTCTCTTTTGTCTTTCAAGAAAAGTACACCATTATACACCAGCAAAAATAAGTACAATTCAAGCTCAATACCCCTGCTCCCAACAAGTCAGTGAAGCGCTTAGCACACATTACACATATAATCCCTCCTTTTATATTAGAAAATGTTGTGATAACACGTCATACCCGTTTTCACAGATCAGAAAAGGAAAAAGATAAACGTACAATCAGATCTCACTCACAGAACCCCAAGACCGACAGAGAAACAACCAGAATGCTAGACACTGGAAAACGACCACGTAATACAAATGCAGTTACCTTGATTTAGGAGTCTGCATATTTTTATATTCCCACAGCGATGAAGATGTAAGAATTGCCTCAAAGGCCCACCTGACCCACAAACAAACCTGCAATATTTGAGAACTTTGCTGAGAAAGAAATTATGCTTGTTTCATGTAAACAGCCAAGGTAGAAGTTCCATGATAAATTAGTACAAGCTCTAATCCATTTTAAATGAAAAAGAAAGAAGGAAAAGAAAAGAAAGAAGCAATGTAATCCCTTCTAAGTGAAACAACATAAACCACCTCCACTTGTACCAACCAAACCCTCAACAGAAGATATTACATGAAAATAGACAAAAAGAAAAGGAAAAGAAACCAAATGAAGTAACCATCTACTCGAAGGAGAAACAAATATCACTGTGCAAGCAAATCTCTCACTTTCCCCTTTATTTTTTCCTTCCTTTTCACTCCAGCTGGTAGTATTTGCACTGTTTACTATTGCATTGCATCATTAAAACAACTTTCATGGGATAAATGAGTGAAAGATATGACCCACAAAAAGAAAAAGAAAACACAGCTTCAAATTCCAACAAATTTATTAACTTTTCTCTTGATAGTAAATTCTTAAACTGGCATCCATTATTCCTGATATTATGTTGTGGAGTAAATATCCTTGGAGAAGGGGAATTAACAGAAATGCAAGATATCATAAATCATTTCAAAAAACTGAGTGCCCAATTTGCTCTGTTTAGTAGTCGTTGAAACTTATTTAAGCAACTTGAAACTCTTAATCATAATGCAACCAATTTAAGAAATTTTGCCCAAAATGGTGATGGTTTGTTTATTTATTTATTTGCCCCAGTAATAAATTCTTAGGTTCACTTTTTTTACGAACGAACTTTGACATCAACTTACTCCTACAAGAAACTTTATATTATTGAACATACATCGCCTAGCTATTTCCACACCAGAAGTGAGTATTTTACAGGTAAAGTGAAAAAGTAAAACAAGAGAAAAACAAAACCACATTGTGAGTTTTGAAGTGAAAACATGCATAATGAGACCTTCCTGTAGTTAAGTGCTAGTAACATTTGACGAAACAAAACGATGTCGCATTGATGACAAGACAAGAAAGCTCGAACTAGTTAGATCTAGAGACATAGTAGTAGTATAAGCTTAAGCTGCTATGTTTTGTAGCTTTAATTTGCATAAACATAAAAAGACTACACCTTTAGAAGCTCAAAGCATTGTTAAATCAAAAGTGAAAGAAAACAGTAACAGGAGTTCAGTTGCAGTGGTATGTTTACAAGCTAAAGTAAAAGCTCAAAGTGAGTTAGTTACCTGGGTTGGGATGGAGAAGATGAATGAGGAAGAAAACCCTAATCTGAGTGGAGAAGAAGAAAATGGTAATCTGAGCTCCAGAGAGAAAGAGTAGTTCTTGCAATGCAGTTCCCGAGTCACACTCCTTTCTCTATCTTTGCCTTTGTTTTTAGCTAGACAGAGATAGATAGACGAAATCTAAGTCAAAGAGCTGGGTTCGTTAGGGGCGTGTTTGGTTCCCACAAGGTGAAATCCATATGATACATTTTTAATTTTAACATTGGTGCACATATGGATCCGAAATATTAAGGAAAAAAAAGAGAAAACTATGCCCGCCAGACATTAAAGTTGGACTTTTTTTTGAAATACTTATCTTAATATTAAAACTAAATAGAGTTTGTTACAGACCGACAAAAGGTACGCGAATCTAATTTAAGTACATCAACAATCTAACTTGGATAAAAGTCCCAAATACAATGAAAAACATCACACTTCATTTCTTCCAAAAGTACAGTGGTTTGCTGCTGATTAGCCTCTCGGTAGACAAAAGTGACATGCACTTCTCCAATCTGGTCCATCAGTTTGAATGCATCATCGAAAAGCAATTGCAAGGAAGGTGTGGTTGCTTCCTTCATGTTCAAGCAATTTATAAGCACTTGTGAATCAGTTTGGACTATCAACTTGTCTATATTTAATACTCCAACATTGAAGCCCAGTTTTTAGAGCCTGGAATTCTGCTACTAAATAATCTGTTATTCCCAAGAACGTAGCTCAGCTCGCACAAAATTTCCTTGGTGGTTTCTAACTATGCATCCAGCCCTTGGCAGTCCTGTTTGACTTAACATTGATCCATCTATATTAGTGGCTATGAAGTTTGGTAGTGGTGGTTGCCATTTGTATGGTAATTGGATTTTGTTTTTGTTTATGGTTTTTGATGAATGATTTTTGGATCTTGTAGGGTTTGAATTCACCGATTGTGGAAGGCATTGCATTTGTTTCTGTGTCTTGGAAAAAAATTTGGTTTCTTGTTTGTCAGATTTGCCAACAAAAGGTTAGTAATCGGATTTGGTATGTGGAGTTTTGGGGTAGCTCAGTTATAATTTGAGAAAAGGTGGTGATGTGGTTTGTGTGTATATTTGCAATTATCCAGGGTCTGACAAAGTTATGGAATACTTAAAAACTACTTAATGGCCCGTCGATACTCGACGAGGCATGGAGAAAAAACTTATAATAATAAATTAATAAATTTATATAATCTATATATATGATAAAAGTGATGATCAAGATGGAAGTAGAGCTATGCCACGTATGCAAAAATCTTAGGTGGCAAATTCTAGCAAAAAATAATTCATTTATAAATCACTAATATTTGAGTCATCCGGCCAACATAAATTTGAATTTGTTTTCCTTCTTCTATTTAATCATCCACGTGAAGTCAACATAAATTTCAAATAAGTTGTTTTAAATCTTCCCTATTTTTATGGGAAAAGTATTCTAATTGTAGTTAAAATACATAAATTACTATATTGTTACGGAAAAAGTCCTCCCCACATCCACCGGCGTCTACATACGTTTGTTACGGAACAAGTCATCTTACTCATTCTCATTTAATTTGTTACGGAATATCTTCATTGGTTTATAACTTCCCTATTTATATGAAATCTAAACAATATTGATCAAATCTGAAATCTACTTCCAACAACTAACAATATTTATCTAGAATGAAATAACCAAATAAATAGGGATTTACTAATGAACAAACCTACTTCAGTAGTATCTTAACAACAAAACCAAAAATTTAGGAAGAAAATTTGAATTGCCACGTTACAACAACTCAAAAATCAGTAGTATATATCACGTCCGGATTTACTAATCACAAGCCAATTTCCGAATTCGGGTATCCCCTCATCTCATCCAAATTGCTCCATTCGATCCACGCCTTTCGGTCTTGATTATATGTGTATCAGATTTGTGCAAGCTAATAAATAATGAAGGGAAAAAGGAAGATATCATCATGTTCATATTTCCCATTACACACTACAAAAAAACTTGGCTGGGGCGACGGATAGATCCGTCGCTTAAGGCCAACGATCCGTTGCCCCAGCTGTGGCGACGGATCGGGCGACGGATAGAAAATCCGTCGCCCCCTGGAGCTGGGACGACGGATAGATAATCCGTCGTCCAATTCGCGACGGATTGGATGACGGATTATATATTTGACTTTTTTTTTTAAATCGAAATATAACGACGGATATAATCTATCCGTCGCTAAATATAACGACGGATAGAATCTATTCGTCGTTACATTTAGCGACGGATAGAATCTATCCATCGCTAAACTGGACGACGGATAGAATCTATCCGTCGCTAAATGTAACGACGGATAGATTCTATCCGTCGTCCAATATATTATTGGAATTAGTGACGGAATCTGAAATTCCGTCACTATTAATCCGTCACTATTAATTCGTCACTATCAATATAATGTTCTATAATAAATGAATAATACGGAAAATATTTCAATAAATTTTGAATAAAAAAAGTAATATCCGGAGCTGGAGAAATTATCCACACAAGTGTAAATATGAAAAAAAATCCGAACATACAGATACATAACTAACTAGCTATAAGACGGGGGTGGGTGTGGGTGATGGCGGAACTGGGACATGAACTGCTCCATTCAGAATCAAGGCGCCGTTCTCCTCCTCGTTCTGTCATACGCTTCCATCTCCTCCCTTTGTTCTTGGGCGGCACGCTGCATCTCTTGAGTTAGAGCTGCAACTTGTTCCCGGACCTGCGACTGCACCATTTCCGAGACCTGGTCCTGTGAGTATATCGGATGTCTGGACTGCTGGGATGATGATGAGGAGCACCCGGACTAGCCAGGCTCAAACCGAGGCTCCCGAGTCCATATATTCGTCCTTTCTTGTCCGGTTGGTTGACCTCTAAGAAGATGTTGTCAACTTGTTCAGTTGACAGCTCCTCGCCCGTCTCTTCCTCCTGCCTCGCTACCTGAGCATCAACCTCAGCCTGAAATCGTAAATAGCAGATATCATGATAAGTTACTGTTTTTCAAAAATAACTTGTAATAGTGTACAAATATGAACTTTAAGCAACATAAACATACCGCAATAAACGAGGCCCGGCAGTCGGTCCATACCCCGCCCTTCTGCTTCGCCTTCTTGAAGATGGCATACTTGGATGTCACCTCCCCCCGTGACACCTGAATCAAACCAAATCTAGTCAACAATTTATCATCTACAAGTAATAGAGCAGCAGAGACACAATACATACACGTAATGCTAGATTGCAAAAACACATATATACGCACCGATTGATAAAAATCAGTGACAGTAGATCGCCTCCCAAGGTGGTGAACGGCCCTTCCTGCCAGACGATCGGGATGCCCGGTTACGCCCGTTGGTCGTGCAACGCCCGGACATCGATTTAGCGCCATGAGGCATCCCAAAGGGCCCACTCACGCATCAACTCGTGAAGGGATTGGCCACCCGATCCCGAATGGCCTTCCACGCATGACCATATCCTCAGATTTGGATCCCATACCTCGTAAACACGCCAGATCTGTGGGATCAACCTGCTGGGAATGAAGTACTCCTTCTACACTCCCAATTTCATACAACATCCAAAGTCAATACATGTATAACCTCACCATGTTACATCAATTTAACAAGATACAACAACATAACAGATATGGTGACTAACATATCACCCAAACAAAGTGGCTAACATACCACTCACATATAGTGGCTAACATACCACTCACATTGTCCTAAATTTTACTAACACAATGGTGACTAACATATCACCCAAATAAAGTGGCTAACATACCACTCACATACAGTGGCTAACATACCACTCATATTAAAACGATTATAATTACAAACAAAGGAATGTCATATTTTAACTTACCCTCAGCTCATCGAAGTACTCGGCCCTCATGCGCTCCGAGATGTGGCTCCAACACTCACCACCCTGCCTGGTTCTCTCCCGCTTGAAGATGTCACCTAGTTTGTTGTGCACCTCCCGAGGCCATAAGCTGTTGTCAATGTATAAGATACAAGAAACGAATATATATTACTTTAGTACAACAATTTATACTTGTCAACTATCATTATAAGTTATGTTTTACATATTTAAGAAGAATGTATAATACTTACTTGGCAGGAACAATAGGGAAAATCACAGGCAAGCCGTCCCACGTGACGTTGGGATGGTTTGGATCGAACATGAGGTAGGGATAATCGTCGTGGTCATCCTCCAGCATGTGTCCGGGCTGACTGGTAGAGCCACGGCTGCTCTCTCCTGCCTGGGGGGTCTCAGGAATCCGAGACCTGCTCCCCTGACCATCGGAGCTCCCCTCGTCACCGACCACCCCGACCCACCACTATCATGCGTACGGCTTCGAGGGACGATAGGTGGACGGCCTCTGTCGCGGCATCTGCAAAAACATGTAATAAATACAATAAAATGTGTTAGTACGAGTTATAATACAGAACATATTATAATAACACATATAATTACTCAAATGTTATCAAGTACTAACTAGTTATAATACACATAATATACCGTTATTGCCGTCCTCTAAGTCTACATATTGGTCCTCGTGCAGATCAAACAACTCATCATCTGCTTCTGTGGGATCTTCTACTTGTTTATCGACATCCTCTTGTTGGTACGAGCTGGTAATTGAGTCGTCTTTCTCAATGTACTCCACTTTCGAGCGAGCACGAATAGGTACCGCAGCTAACCATTCTGTTGGTCCAGATAACGGCAAAGTAAAAGACTAGAGGGGGGGGGGGTGAATAGTCTTTTAAAACTTTTGTCGATAAACACAGTTTCTCGAAACTGGGGTTTCGATACTTAAATTCAGAGCGGAAGACTTTAAGATAGGTAAGTGTAAACAATAAGTATGTGTGTGTGCTTTGAAACGTAAATACGTAAAGGTAAATGACACAACAAATATAGTGGTATCCGGAGGTGGCGTAATCCTCCAACTAATCCACTTCGAGACCTAGAATTCACTAGAACAGATAATTGAGTTCACCTTACAATAATCCTATTCTAAGATTCCTAAACAAATGGTTCCCAACCAAATGTTCCCCCTGAGTTATTCCCCAGCTCCTAGAGCTAAGTACTTCCTCTACTCAGATAACCTTGGAGTTATTCCCTGATTTCCCAAATCAAGTACTTCCTCTACTCCACGCCTTGAAGGTGTTGGTTATAAGGTTTGTCAGAGAGGCTTCTCGTATAACTTTTCAGTTATGTTTTCAGAGAGCCTAATAGAACAAGACTACATAATATACTTGATGTCCGTTCTGGAGAATGAGCTTCAGAAAGGGTATCTGATAGTTCAACTCTTTCACGAATAACAATCTCCTGTTAAGGTTCAGGACAACTTAGAACTACTAGTGATTCTTCAAGCAACAGAAAGCTTTCAGAATGGGTAGTAGAGTGCTTGAGAGAATACTTTGCTTGATGGTAAGTTTGCAAGATAGAGCGTTCTAAGGTATGTTCTTCAAGCATCTAAGTGTGTGATATATATAGATAAAATTGAGAGGCGTTTGAATTGTATCCATTGTGCTCTCTATCAAATTATATCCGTTTATATCTTGAACTATGTACTCAGAAGTCACTATCTCATGTTTCAGAGAGGACTTGCTTTTTGCAGCATTTCTGCCGATGCTTTTAATGCATAGTACTGTTCATTGTCCTTTAGTCTTAACGGATACATGAGGCTTTCTGGAAGCTCACATGTCTCCCTTCTTTGATTAATATGTTCAAGACTTAGCATATGTGCAAATGTTACACTTATAACATGGTCCAGAGACATTTTAAATCAAATGAGACTTAACCTTGATATCTTCATAAATCTTGTGCAATTTTCAGTCTTCTAATCTTCAGAAAAGCTCCATCGCTAGGATTGATCTTCATGGTCTTATGGAAATAAAAATTACACTCATAGACCTATAATCCTAATACAAGATTTACTAGACTAATCATACTCAGTGATTTCCTCTTTTACAATGTTCAAGTGAACCAAGAGTACTTAATCACCTTTCTGGCTAAGATAAGAACATGTGATGAGTGACCAAAATCTAACAGATATTCCTAACAAATTTCCCCCTTTTTGATCAGTTATCCATGATTATCTTTTAAGTCCTATTACAAAATTGTAATCCTGGATGAGAAAACAATCCACCACTTAATTAATTATTTCAAATGATATTCAATTTTAGTTGAATTAAGTGCAGAAAGTAAACATCAACCAAATCACAAGAAGTGATCTTTGCTGATAAGTTGTCATCTATTAAAATGTATTTGAGAGTATGATCTTCAGATAGTAAAGAGTAGGAACACTTAATCGTTTGAGCTTATCATTCTAAGTGTCAAGTCCTTATCTATATATTGTTTATCATGAAAATGGTAGAAATACAAGACATTGCACATGTTTGACTTTCAGAACTTATACCTTTTGGGCTTTGTGTGTCCATTTCTCTTTATGACTAAATAGCTTTCTGAATTCACGTGTCAGAAGCTTCAGTTGTTTGAATGTATTTGACCCACTCTCAGTAAGTAAGTTCTAATTTTATTTACTTATTAAGTGTGTACCAACCTTTGCCTTTCTGGATACCCGTTCCAGAAATGTTTTGCCTTTCTGAGTGTTGCTACTCAGAAACCTTTGCATCACTTCTTATCAACTTGGCTTTCTGAGAACCCATTCTCGTGAGGCCTACTTCTTTTCTACCTCACTTACTCAGACTTTAGAGATTCAGGACAATTTTTCAGTCCTTAGGCAACTCCATTAATCCAAGATTATGTCTTAAGGTCAAGAACCGGCTTTCTTGTAAAGGCTTGGTGAAGATATCTGCAAGTTGGTCTTCTGTGCCAATCTTGAGTATCTCTATATTGCCTTTCTCAACATGGTCTGATGAAGTGGTGTCTAACATCAATGTGCTTTGTTCTGGCATGGAACTTGGGGTTCTGTGTGATTGCAATAGCATTTGTGTTATCACAGAAAATGGAATTTTCTCTTCATTGAGTCCATAGTCTCTGAGTTGTTGTTGAATCCACAGAATTTGTGTTGCACAACAACCAGCAGCAATATATTCAGCCTCTGTGGTAGAAGTTGCAATTGAGTTTTGTTTCTTGCTAAACCATGAGATAAGTCTAGTTCCCAGAAACTGACAAGTTCTTGAGGTACTTTTCCTATCAAGCATTGATCCAGCATAATCAGCATCTGAGTAATCAGCCAAACTCAATCCACTTTCTTTAGGATACCACAACCCTACATCTACTGTACCTTTCACATACTTTAATATTTTCATAGCAGTGTTGTAGTGTGATTGCATTGGATTTGTTTGAAATCTAGCACACACTCCAACTGCATATTGAATATCAGGTCTGCTTGCAGTAAGGTAAAGTAGTGAACCTATCAATTTCCTATACTTGTGTTCATCAACACTCTTATCTGATTCAGTATAGGTCATCTTGGTTCCTATGCTCATAGGTATCTTAGCATTCTTTTCAGAAGGCTTAAGATTGAACTTTGTGAGCATGTCTTTTGCATACTTTGTCTGACTAATGAATATTCCATCATTGAGTTGCTTGACTTGCAATCCTAGGAAATAGTTCAATTCTCCCATCATGCTCATCTCAAATTTACTTTTCATGAGATTTGCAAAGTCATCACAAAGTTGCTTGTCCTTAGATCCAAATATAATGTCATCAACATATACTTGAACTAAGAGTAGTTTCCCATCATGATTTAAAGTAAATAAAGTTTTATCAACTTCACCTTTCTTGAAACCACTTTCCAGAAGATATTTGGCCAAAGTGTCATACCATGCTCTTGGAGCCTGTTTTAATCCATATAGAGCTTTCTGTAGCTTATAGACCATTCTACTTTCTGAGGAAACTTCAAAGCCAGGTGGTTGTTCAACATAGACTTCCTCAGCAAGTTCACCATTCAAGAATGCACTCTAGACATCCATCTGATAAACTTTAAAGTCTTTATGAGTCGAGGCGAGAAGAGTCTTATTGCATCCAACTGCAACCGTGCATATGACTCATCAAAATCTAAACCTTCATCAGGTGAATCCTCGCGCCAACCTTGCTTTGTTTCTGGTTATTTCACCAGATTCATTCATCTTGTTTCTGAAAACCCACTTAGTTCCAATCACAGATATTCCTTCTACAAATGGAACTAGTTTCCAGACTTTGTTTCTTTCAAACTGATCCAACTCATCTTGCATTGCTGAGATCCAGTCTTGGTCTCTTAATGCTTCTTGTATAGTTTTAGGTTCAATGTTTGAGATGAAACATCCAAAGAGAGAGTTAGCATTTTCAGCTATTGCTCTCCTAGTCCTAACACCTTGATTGATTGGTCCAATCACGTCCTTTGCAGGATGATCCTTGATCCATCTCATCATGGGTTTAGGGCTAGTAGGGTCAACATCTATGTGATTTGAATGTGAATCACTATGATTATGACTTGATACTTCTTCAGTAGCTGTGACATTTTGCACCTCAGAGGGGCGGTGAATGTCTGACACTTGCTCAGTGTGAGAGCTTTATGGGACATGCCTGTCAGAGAGGTCATTTCCAGAGTTAGCTCTCTGATGAACATCTTCAGTTTCCATTTCTGGAATTCTCATAGGAAATTCTTCATCATGTCTGAGAATCATCTAGTTGTTACTAGGCATTTCATGCTTTTCTTCGTCAGAGTCATCCTCTCTTTCCACAATGATGTTTTTCCTTTCTGACGGTTCTTCTTCAGAATCCTTTATCATTAGTTCCTTGAACCTTTATGAGAGTTCATCATCAAGGGGTGTTTTCTTGTTTCCTTCATAGAATACAACATGAACTGATTCTTCAATCTTCTTTGTTCTTTTGTTGTAAACTCTGTATGCTTTGCTATTCATAGAATAACCAAGAAACACACCTTCATCTGCCTTTGGTTGAAATGTTCTTAGATACTCTTTTCCATTGTTAAGGACAAAACATCTACAACCAAACACTTTCAGATGTTTGATATTAGGGGGTCTACCAACCAAGAGTTCATATGGGGTCTTGTCATGGTGTTTGTTTATCAAACATCTGTTCTGAGTGTAGCATGCTGTGTTTACAGCTTCAACCCAATAAACTTCACTTATTTCAGTGTCAGCTAGCATTGTCCTTGCTGCTTCTTTAAGGGTTCTATTTTTCCTTTCTGCAACACCATTTTGTTGTGGTGTTCTTACAGAGGAAAGTTGGTGTTGTATACCTTTGCTGGTACAAAACTCCTTTATGTACTGGTTGACAAACTCAGTACCATGGTCTGTTCTGATTGCAGATACTTTGTCATTTTTCATGACTTCAAGCTTATTCAGCAAGTTTGGTATCTCCACCCTAGCATCAGATTTGTGCTTTAGAAAGACAACCCAAGTGAATCTTGAGAAGTCATCTACAACAACCAGACCATACTTCTTTCCTACATAACTAGTTACAGATGATTCAAAAAGATCCATGTGTAATAGTTGCAGTGGTCTAACACTAGAGTGTCTGGTTTTGGACTTGAAAGAGATTTTGGATTGTTTCCCCATCTGACAGGCAGAACAGATACCATCCTTCTAAAAGATGTTTTGGGAAGGCCAACCACTAACTCTTACTTGGCAAGTTTGTTCAGAGTTTTGAAATTCAAGTGACTCATTCTTTTGTGCCATAACCAGTGCTCTTCTGTGTGACCTGATTGACTCACCATGAAATATTCTTCAGTTGTGGCAGATGCCCAATCGGTAACATAAAGACTGCCTTTCCGCCGAGCAACCAAGACTGTCTGCTTTGACTCATTGTCTATAAGTTTGCAATACTTTACTTTGAATTTCACAGTGAATCCCTTGTCTGCAAACTGGCTCATGCTAAATAGATTATATTTCAAACCTTTAACAAGTAATACGTCAGTGATTGTTAATGATCCTAATTTGACGTTGCCAAATCCCAGAGAGGGATTTAATTCTCCTCCAGCAAATCTGATGTCTGGTCCATTGTTGCAAGCTTTGTAGTTGACCAGATTTGCTTTGTCTCCTGTCATGTGCTTTCCGCATCCACTATCCAATAGCCATTGAGCCTTAGTTCAAGAGGCGTTCTGCACAAAACAGGAAGCAGGAGTTAGGTTCTTGCTTCAGAGATAGACCCATTTAGACTAAACATTCTTCCAGTAGGAATTCACATTTTAGTGAATTTCTTGGGAATTTGTTTTTGTCTAACTTGATCAGAAGGAGATGCAATAAAATCAGTAATTTTGATCTCAATCTTCCTTCTTGGGGTGTTTCTAGGTGTTCCTTTTGGTGCTTTCTGGACCCTAGGTTTCTGGGGTTGCTTTTCAGCAAACTTAGCCTTTCGGCGTGTTCCTTCTAGCTCGCATTCAGTTTTCAAATGGCTTGAGATTTCTTCCACTTCTGTCTATTGCTACGTGCAATATCAGCCTTGCGCCATTGTTCTTGTCCTTCCTTATATTGTTGCAGAAGAACTTTTCCAATAGCACGATAGCCAATGCCATTTCGAACACCTTTGGCTTTCTGAATACGTTCTTCAGAAGCCTTACTAGTTTCTGCACCATCTTTATTTTCATAAAATGGTACAGTAGAGAATTTGCCTATTCCATCAATTCTTCATTTCCTAGTAATGTAGCAATGTGGATGGTTGCATGTCTGAGGGTTGTGTTTCTTTTCAAAAACCTTATCCACAAGTTTCTTGTGAACTTGTTGTTCTTTCAAAGGTTGGGTTGCTACTCCTTTTCCTTTGTCAACTACCCTAGCTTTCTGACCAATGCTATAGGTGGTTGAAGAACCATTCTGTTGACTTTTTACAAAGGTCAACCTTTCATCACTCTTCTTCAGAGGAGATGAATTACTCGATTGTTCATCAAGTCCAAGTCCACCTTTCTCAGAGGGATCTCTCAGATAGGATTGAACCTCAGTGAGAGTGTCACTAGCCTTTGCATAAGATTGGAAGGATAGCTCTTTCTTTCTGAGTTCTTCATTTTCAGAAAGCAGCTTCATCAATTTCTTATTGAGTTCATCCAATGCTAGTTTGTGAGAATTTTTATTCTCAGATATCTGAGATTTCAGAAAGGCTATTTCAGTATTCTTGTTCTCAGATACTCTGGTTAGCTCAGAAACCTCTTTTTCAAGAGTTTCTTTGCTTTCCTCTAGAATTCTGGTTTTGGATTGTGCTTCCAGAAACTCTTTCTCATAACGATCCAATTCACTCTTGACCAACTCCAGATCCGCAATTCCATCATCACTCTCATAGTACAAAAATTGTGAATTGTTAGTTACCTCATCAGCCATAAGACATATTTCAATGTTGGAGATGTTTGGACCAGCAATCTCAGCAATTCCACACATTTCATTCTTCTTAAGGCCGAAGTCGATTACATCGTGGGTGATTCCACACAATTCTGGTGATGGTAGGTTTGAGTCATCTGAATCTCCATCTTAAGAATCTGTCTCAATGTCTAGATGACCAAGTTGAATTTGAATCTTCTTTCTTTCTTCAGTCAGTAAGGCCCTTTGATTTCTCTTGAAATTTCTTCTGTCCTTCTTGTCACCTGTCTTGAGCTTATTTAAAGCAGGACAATCTCTCTTGAAGTGACCAGGCTTTTGACAATAGAAGCAGATATCATTTCCTATTTCTGCAGCTTCAGTACTAACACCTTTCTGAATGGGGGTGTTCAGAGAGTTGTTCATTTGTATGTTCTTGTACTGATGATAGTTTGGGCCAAGATGCTTTTTCAGCTTTTCTTTGGCTTTTCTTCTCTCAATCTCTTGACTCACAAATTTCTTCATGTGTCTTACTGTAAGAGCATTTTCTTCAGATGCATCTTTGGTATCCTTCTTTTCAGAAGTACCTTGAGAAACTAGAGCAACACTTTGCAACTTTTCAGCTGATTGTTCTCTCAGAGTTGTCTCATATTCTACAGTAGCAATATGAGAAAAGAGCTCTACTGGAGTAATACTTGGCATCCCTTGATTGAAATAAAAGAACTTAGTGTGTTCCCAGTTGTGATTGAGACTTCTGACAATAGTCTTAATCTTTTCTGACTGGGAGTATCTATTACTTTCACCAAGTGCAGCCATATCACTCATAAGAGTAGTAAATCTGAAATCAAGTTCTTCCAGAGTTTCAGTGGGACCTTGTTTGAAGTTTTGGAACTTCAATTTAAGAACTTCGAACTTGTTTTCTTTGATTTTCTCAATTAAACGCAGTATTTCTTCAATCAATTGCCGAGCAACTTTCGCGTTTAGCACCCCACGATTTACCTTGTGTGCTCAGGTGTAGATCTGATGATGATATTATGAGCTTGACCATCCAATCTGTGTGTCTTGGCATCTTCAGATGTCCAGAGCTCTCTTGGATTGTCTTCATACATAATGCTTCCACGAGCAACATGACCACTATCACTTGCAGCCATATCCTCGCTTCCATCTTCCTTATGGAGGCTTTTCTTCCATCGACACCTCAAGATGCTGTTTGAGTTGTCTAATTTTGATAGGCCCTTCATTGATGACATAGATCATCTCGTCACTAATGGCCTCGGATGGAGCATCATCTTTGTTCTTCCATTTCTCGTAGTTTTACGGCTTGAGCAGTGCATCACTCAGAGACATACCTGCACACTTAACACACAAATTATATAGTCCTCAGAAAGAGACAAAGTTCCTTCACCTATCTGGGGATCTAGGTTCAGTGCAGAAGGCTTATGAACCTCCTGCTCTGATACCACTTGTTGGTCCAGATAACGGCAAAGTAAAAGACTAGAGGGGGGGGGGGGATGAATAGTCTTTTAAAACTTTTGTCGATAAACAGTTCTCGAAACACAGGGGTTTCTGATACTTAAATTCAGAGCGCGGAAGACTTTAAGATAGGTAAGTGCAGAAACAATAAGTATGTGTGTGTGTGCTTTGCTGAAACGTAAATAGAGAAAGGTAAATGACACAGCAAATATAGTGGTATCTGGAGGTGGCGTAATCCTCCAACTAATCCACTTCGGTCTTTCTGAGACCTAGAATTCACTAGAACAGATAATTGAGTTCACCTTACAATAATCCTATTCTAAGATTCCTAAACAAATGGATCCAACCAAATATTCCCCCTGAGTTATTCCCCAGCTCCTAGAGCTAAGTACTTCCTCTACTCAGATAACCTTGGAGTTATTCCCTGATTTCCCAAATCAAGTACTTCCTCTACTCCACGCCTTGAAGGTGTTGGTTATAAGGTTTGTCAGAGAGGCTTCTCGTATAACTTTTCAGTTATGTTTTCAGAGAGCCTAATAGAACAAGACTACATAATACACTTGTTCAGTGGATGGCAGTCTGCTCTTTACGACCCAAGTGATTGATGTCCGTTCTGGAGAATGAGCTTTAGAAAGGGTATCTGATAGTTCAACTCTTTCACGAATAACAATCTCCTGTTAAGGTTCAGGACAACTTAGAACTACTAGTGATTCTTCAAGCAACAGAAAGCTTTCAGAAAGGGTAGTAGAGTGCTTGAGAGAATACTTTGCTTGATGGTAAGTTTGCAAGATAGAGCGTTCTAAGGTATGTTCTTCAAGCATCTAAGTGTGTGATATATATAGATAAATTTGAGAGGCGTTTGAATTGTATCCGTTGTGCTCTCTATCAAATTATATCCGTTTATATCTTGAACCATGTACTCAGAAGTCACTATCTCATGTTTCAGAGAGGACTTGCTTTTTGCAGCATTTCTGCCGATGCTTTTAATGCATAGTACTGTTCATTGTCCTTTAGTCTTAACGGATACATGAGGCTTTCTGGAAGCTCACATGTCTCCCTTCTTCGATTAATATGTTCAAGACTTAGCATATGTGCAAATGTTACACTTATAACATGGTCCAGAGACATTTTAAATCAAATGAGACTTAACCTTGATATCTTCATAAATCTTGTGAAATTTTCAGTCTTCTAATCTTCAGAAAAGCTCCATTGCTAGGATTGATCTTCATGGTCTTCTGGAAATAAAAATTACACTCATAGACCTATAATCCTAATACAAGATTTACTAGACTAATCATACTCAGTGATTTCCTCTTTTTCAATGTTAAAGTAAACCAAGAGTACTTAATCACCTTTCTGGCTAAGATAAGAACATGTGATGAGTGATCAAAATACTAACAGATATTCCTAACATATTCCCCCTTTCTGCTTGGATATTCAAGAAACACCACTTGTCGTGCTTGAGTCGCCAGAATAAATGGTTCATACTTGGTTCGGTACCTCTTCTTTTGTTTCACATCAACCATTTCGTACTGCTCGTTCTTCCTCGTACCTCCTGGATTAGGATCATACCACTCAACATCAAACAAGAAGGTTCGTTTAAATGGCAAGCCAGAATATTCAATCCTCACAATTCATTTTAGTTTGCCGTGGAAATCAAACAAAGTAGCGTCTCCATAATATTCTACACCCTTAACACACACCCCGGAGTTGCTTGTCTCCATGGCCGTGTTACATTCAGTCGTGTGGAACCTAAGGCCATTGACTATATAACCCGGGAATGTGTAGACCTTTTTGAATGGCCCTTCTGCGAGAGCCTTTAAGTATATGCATGTGACATTGTTAATTGGATTCCGGACATACTCTCGGAACCAATCTGGAAATTCTGTAGGAATTTTAGAGTCAAGTAGTTCCTCTATTGTATCCTCTGTCATCTGAGGATTTTCTTCAAAACAACGCTTTTTGAAAAAACTGCAAACATTGATTCGATGATAAGTCTATAATTGAAGTAGAGACTTGCGTAGCTATATTAAAATTTAAATAAATGGTTGCTCACCTCGCAAATAGTACCATATCTTTGGTCAACCTCAAAGACAATTCGTGAGGACATAATATTGAGCTGCTTTCAACTCTTTATCCGTAAGATATTCTTTCTTTGCTGCACCAAGAGGTCTCCCTGATACCCTGAAGACAGATAGGGAAAACTCATCATCCGCTTGAACTACGAATGTGTCTGCGTTTCGAGCCGGCCTTGATGTCTTCGTAGGGACGTGTTTGTCAAAGTAATAAGAGCAGAAGGTTGCAGTTTCCTCTCGAATGTAGGCATTGGCAATCGAACCTTCAGGTTTACCTTTGTTGTTGACATACTTCTTCAATTTCCCCAAGTACCTCTCGAATGGATACATCCATCGATACTGAACCAGTCCAGCAAGTCTCGCTTCATGAGGAAGGTGAACCGACAAGTGCTCCATAGAATCAAACCAGCTCGGTGGAAAGATACGCTCGAGCTTGCATAGAATCAATGGTATGTTCCTTTCAAGATTTTCCAACACTTTATCATGAACCACCCTTGTGCCTAAATTTTTGAAAAATAAGCTCAACTTGGTGATAGCAGTCCATATGTGTTTCGGCAGCAGCTCTCGAAATGCTACCGGGATAAGCCTCTCCATGAACACATGACAGTCGTGGCTCTTCATTCCATTAACCTTTGTCTTCTTCAAATCCACACACCTCTCTAAATTTGAGGCGTAATTATCTGGGAAACTCAATGCCCTCACCCAATCAAACAAAATTGACCTAGAAGCGTTGTCAATTGTGTAGCACGCTTTCGGCCACTTACCATTCTCATCCTTCTTTGTCAACTCAGACCTTTTATACCACGTGGACAACTCGGATCTAGACTTCGCATGGTCCTTTGTTTTTCCCTCAATGTTGCAAAGTGTATTGAATAAGTTCTCGAACACGTTCTTCTCAATGTGCATGAAATCTAAGTTGTGACGGATAAGAAGACTGCTCCAGTAAGGCAAGTTCCAGAAGATGCTTCTCTTCCTCCAACCACATTTTTTACCAATTTTCTCGTTATGCTTCATCCACCCAAGTTCAGTCACCTTCATAAGACCCAACCTAGCAATCTCCGCAAGAATTTGTGCACCAGTAAGTCTTGTCGGGGATTTTTTGTTGACGACTTTATTTTTCAAGAATTGATCCTTGTTCTTCCTGAACGGATGGTCACTTTCTAGCAACCTACGATGACAATCAAACCAACAAAATTTTCCACTACCCTTCAGTCTAAATGCATCTGTATCCTCCAAGCAATGTGGACATGCATATTTCCCTGCGGTTTTCCTTCTAGATAGCATGGAGTACGCAGGGAAGTCACTCACGGTCCAAAGAAGAGATGCTCTCAAGGTGAAGTTCTTTTTTGTCGACACATCATATGCAGGGATACCATCCGTCCACGACTTGATCAGCTCCTTGATTAGGGGTTGCAAGAAAACATCCAACGTCAGTCCAGGATCTTTCGGCCCAGGCACCAATGCAGTCAGAAACATGAATGGCTCCTTCATGCACTCACCGGGGGGCAGATTGTACGGTGTGAGCATAACTGGCCAACAAGAGTATTTAGGTTCACTCCCGAACGGGTTAAAACCATCCGTACAAAGTCCCAATTGTACATTTCTAGATTCGGCTGCAAACTTTGGATATGTCTTGTCAAACGATTTCCATGCGGGTGAGTCTGCTGGATGGTTCATTCTACCATCTTCTGCATTATCCGAGATTACTCGCTCCTTGTGCCACCGCATTTTATCCGCATAAGCACTTGAAGCATACAATCTTTTCAAACGAGGTGCTAGAGGGAAGTACCACATTTTCTTATGTGGGAGATTTTTCTTCTGTCGTTTCTTTGCAGCCCCCTCCTTGTAATGCTTGTACCGTTCCTTACCACAGAACTTGCATTCTATTAGATCTGCATCCTCCTCCCAATATATCATGCACATTTTCGGACAACAGTCTATGGTTACCACAGGCAGCCCTAAACCCCGCATCTTTTTCTTCGCTTGGTAAAAGTTGGTTGGAACTAGGTTTTCTTCAGGACAAAGGTCCGACATTACGTCAACCCATTCATTGAAGCTCGTTTCAGATTGCTGGCCATTAGCCTTACAACTCATTAGCCGAGCCAACAAAGACAACTCAGTGAGCTTACACCCCGGATAAACCGGCTTCCTTGATGATTCTAACAAGTCAAAGAACAACTGATCCTCGAAATTCGGTGGTTCCTCCACCTCCACCTCGGTTTCAGTGTTAGTTGTGTCCCTGAACTCTACCCCTGCAGCATCATACACCATTTGTTCGACTCGAGCTCGAATAGCATCGCCTTCAGATGTACTTTGTTCGCCGACTTGTTCATTTTTTCTCTTCCTTCCACGCTGTCTGTATTGGTCATATGTATTGGATGGTGCTGCTTCCTCACCATGATGATTCCATACCTAATACGCAGGCAGGAATCCATTTTTCTCAAGTGCTGGACTACCGCTTTAGGAGCCACGTATTGCTTGTTTCTGCAATGTTTCATTGCACAAGGGCACTTTATCAACTCATCATTTACACAAGCCGGATTTGAGATTGCAAATGCAATGAAACCTTCAACCCCTTTCAGAAAATTCCATTGAACTCTGCCATTTATAGTACGGCAATACATCCATGAACGATCGGTATTCATTGAATAATAGATAATAACCTGACACGTTTGAATTCATTAGATCGAGGTCTTTCATTTACGATAATAAATCAATTTCACAATAATTCAATCAATTGCTACGTAATATAAGTTATATTAGCTTCAGTCAATTGT
Source organism: Plantago major (assembly GCA_026545765.1). Taxonomy (NCBI): domain Eukaryota; kingdom Viridiplantae; phylum Streptophyta; class Magnoliopsida; order Lamiales; family Plantaginaceae; genus Plantago; species Plantago major. The sequence goes on from JAIFAC010000011.1 coordinate 479,372, forward strand.
TACGGCATTACATAATATAAGTTACATCAGCTTCAATTTTACCATAATGTTTGGTTTCATATATATATATATCAACTAATGATTACTAGTTATACAAGCCTAGAGACAAAACGGATGAAACTCCTCATTCTCATGCACCCCCCTCCTCATCACTTGTGACGCTCCCTACCACAGAACTTGCATTCCAACAGATCTACATCCTCCTCCCAATACACCATGCACATGTTCCGACAAGTAGAAAGGCACTCGATAGGCGGCCCCAAACCCCGCCTCTCCCTCCATTGGAGGTATGCCATGGACGGTGCTTCCTCACCGTGATGAATCCATACATGATACTCAGGCATGAATCCATAACGTCGCAAGTGCTCGAATACTGATGTAGGCGTCATAAATTGCTTGTTTCTGCAGGTTTTCAATGTGCAAGGACACTTTATCAACCCCCCAGTTGCACAAACCGGACGTCCCATGGCAAACGAGATGAAACCTTTAACCCCTTCTACAAACTCCTAGAAACTCTGCCATTTATCATGCATTTATCATACATCCATGAACGGTCGGAATTCATTGTATACTTTATTTTTAACCTGACACGTTCCAATTGATTAGATCGTATTTAATTTATTAGATCGATTCCAATTCGGATAAAAAGATTGTAGATGTTAATTGTTATTATTATATGTTCCTTATAAATTAATTATTAATTAAGTTTTCGATATGTTACGAAATTGGGCATATATTTTAACCATTTCAACCTCTTAGTACATATATTATATACTTAACATACATATCAAATTAACTAATTACTCTATACATATCGAATTACTACATATATTCATATCAAATTACATACTTATCATACAAATTTATCAAATCAAAACTACATACTTCTATACTTAACAAACATATCAAATTAACTAAACTAAATATATATACTTAACACACAAATCAAACTAACTACATACATTCATACATACCAAACTTAACATACTACATACATTCATATCTTACTACATACCTAACATATATACATATCATTAATTAAACTAACTATCAAATTACATATATATATATATCAAATTGAAAAAATTACATATCAAATTACATATAATTGATCAAATTAACTAAACTAACTATTACATACTTGTCATATATACATATAATTGCTCAAATTAATCAAAATAAACAAAATCCCCAAATTTTTAAAAACTAGGGTTTTAGCCAAAATACCTTGATTAATCGGTAGAAATCTGAAATTGATCGAAGAACCAAACTCCTTGTCCCACGAGCTTCGATTCGGCACCAAGATTGGCCGGAATAACGAAGAATTCACCGGAAACCAAAGAGAGGAGAAGAAGACAATGAGGAAGAAGAAGGGAGAAAGTGAGCTTCTGCACGCTGTTCTGGCCGGATAAAACCCTTCTGGGCCGACGGACACGTATCCGTCGGCCCAAAGGGCGATCCGTCGCTAGATGGGGCGACGGATACCCATAGCGACGGATAATCTATCCGTCGCCCCTTTTGTTTTTTTATTTTAATTAAAAATATTAACGACGGATAAAATTATCCGTCGTTAATAATTTCATTTTTCTTTTTTTTTTTAAAAAAGTCAAACTTGGGCGACGGATAATTATTATCCGTCGCTAATAAGCGACGGATAACTATTATCCGTCGCCCATCGTTTTTTCGGGATTTTCTTGTAGTGACACTTGAAACTCAATATGGAGATGCTCATCAACATTATGGAGAGAGTTGCTATCGATTCACCCACTTCATGGGCAAATGAAAGCAATAGGTTTTCTAACCTTTCTTTTACGTTGCCTAATTACATTTTCAAATTAATTAGTCTAACAGTGTTTGTCTATTTCAGTTGCCCGTTGTTAAACAAGATATGTAACGCTCCAAGCGTGTTGCAGATTTTACCCCTCGACGTCCATTTCAAATTCCAGAATCGATGCTCTATAGACTTACAAATGCAAAGAACCCCGAAGCAGTATTTAGGAATTCATTGGTTAGACAAACTTTTTATTTATTTGTTGACTGAATTGACGTCGTATTTGCTAAACAGTTTCTCCAATGTTCAATCCAGGTCCAATACTTCGAATATGGTGCATATTGTCTAATGGAAATGGCCATAATATGCAAGGATCCAGAAACACTATATTGTTTGAACTACATCAAAATATTTAGTAGTAGTGTTAATATTTGCAATGAAGGACTTGAAGGTTTAGCGAAAATGAAGGACGATAAAGAAGGTGTATCATTTGTGGCTTCATGTCGTGGGTCTTTACAGTTACGACTTTCAAAGATGAAACTCAAGAATCCAAAATATATGTTGGTTCCACCTTTTTGTAAGAAAAGGTTGTTAAACTACAACATGCACATTAAGGAGATGTGGATCCCGTTCAAGTACAATCTTTGTCACGAATGCGTCGGTGACCTAGAAGTTGCATATATGAGAACCTAGCAACAGTATTTCTAATGTATTTCATTTCAAATTGTAGTTAATAAAACTTTATTCAATAAAATATTCAAGTGCCCGCACTATATATTATTTACAATATTCTTTTATAACACAATGTATGTGATAGATAATCAAGTGACCATCCATTAATCACATATCCTATTTTGTTGGACTCCTTAACCACCGTAACACTTTGTTAATCCATATTAAATGGATATCTTCTATTAAGTATCGAGAACAATTAGACTAAGTTGGTGTCTATCTCACTTTACGATTCCTATTGTCGGTGTCTAAGTGTATGCGTTTATTGTTTTGGTCCAACCATATTAAACATATGAGTCCAATAACGAGCTGACACAGAGTACACAACATGAGTCCATACTGACTATCATTTTGTTGGACTCCTTAACCACCGTAACACTTTGTTAATCCATATTAAATGGATATCTTGGTTTGATGAATCGAGAACAATTAGACTAATTCGGAACAAATATTTGAAATGCTGCGTGTAATACGGTGGAGTATGATACGGTGTAAAGGTAGAATGTTGATGAGAATAAATATAGGAGAATACGGTGTACACTATATTGTTTGAACACATATTTGAGGAAACAAGTGTAATACGGAGTTTGTTATGATCTCAATCTCCTATTTTGTAGGAATCTTTAACTGCCTACACACTTGGTTAAACAAAGAGAGACGGTCCGTTCAATCTTGAACTGCCGTCCGTAATTCACGTGAATCAGATAAAATGACGATTTAGGCTCTGTTCTTTTCAACTGAAATTTACTGAACTGAATTGTAGTATAAAATATAACTAAGCAGAACTGAACTGAACTGAATGGAACTGAACTGAATGAGTTTTCAGTTGAAAAGAACAGAGCCTTACTATTTGAATCAGATAAAAATAGATTTCCTATTTAGTAGGAATTTTAACAACATTATTTGATCAAGTCACCTTCAAAATTGAGGTCCTATTTATAAGGAATCATAACAAAATTCGGTTTGCATTTTTTAAATGAGAATCCTTAACTTGACAATCACTTCGTGATTAAAGATAAGAACCATGAGTCATCCAACTATCGATTATTTGGATGATTCTTAGGCACGATTATTTGGTTGTTTACACTATTGGAAATATTCGCATATAATCATGAGTTATCCAGGCCGGTCGTGAAACTCTGATAGCCATTACTTACACTTTTATAAATCTTTAATTTTCAAGAGTTCTTAGAATCTATTTCTCTTATCCTATTTGCGTACACTACATAATAATTTTAGAACATAACTATAAGTAAAAGAAGGAAGGTATATTATTAAGGAAAAATATCTTACTTGAAGTGTCTCCCTTAAATATTAAATATGGAATTGACTCATGTGAGAGGTTTAACTCTCAAGTAGAGTTCTTCGTTTGCGATACTCTTACTCCTTCTGTGTATTGTCTAAATCTCGAATAGAGTTCTTCGTTTGACATTATCCCACTCCTTTGATGTGTTGTTTATCTCTCGAGTGGTGTTTTCGTTTTTGTTTATCCCACTCCTTTTGTGTATTGTTTCACTCTCAAGTAGAGTTTTTCGTTGTTCTTATAAACCCCCGTGAGTTTATGGTTTTTATTTAATAATAGGAGCTTCACTCCGCCTTAATATAAAAAAAACAAAGTATAGTTTTTCGTTTGTCATTTTATTACCCCTCCGATGTGTTGTTTAAATCTCAAATTGACTTCTCCATTTGTAATTATCCCACTCCTTTATTGTGTTGTTTAACTCTCGAGTAGAATTTTACATTTGTTGTTTATCCCACTCCTTATGTGTGTGGTTTAACTCTCAAGTAGAGTTTTTCGTTTGTTATTTTATTACCCCTCCGATTTGTTATTTAAATCTCAAATTGACTTTTCCATTTGTAATTATCCCACTCCTTTATTCTGTTGTTTAACTCTCGAGTAGAATTTTACATTTGTTGTTTATCCCACTCCTTATGTGTGTGGTTTAACTCTCAAGTAGAGTTCTTCGTTTGTGATACTCTTACTCCTTCTGTGTATTGTTTAAATCTCGAATAGACTTCTTCGTTTGACATTATCCCACTCCTTTGATGTGTTGTTTATCTCTCGAGTGGTGTTGTTCGTTTGTTGTTTATCCCACTCCTTTTGTGTATTGTTTAACTCTCAAGTAGAGTTTTTCGTTTGTTATTTTATTACCCCTCCGATGTGTTGTTTAAATCTCAAATTGACTTCTCCATTTGTAATTATCCCACTCCTTTATTGTGTTGTTTATCCCTCGAGTAGAATTTTACATTTGTTGTTTATCCCACTCCTTATGTGTGTGGTTTAACTCTCAAGTAGAGTTCTTCGTTTGTGATACTCTTACTCCTTCTGTGTATTGTTTAAATCTCGAATAGACTTCTTCGTTTGACATTATCCCACTCCTTTGATGTGTTGTTTATCTCTCGAGTGGTGTTGTTCGTTTGTTGTTTATCCCACTCCTTTTGTGTATTGTTTAACTCTCAAGTGGAGTTTTTCGTTGTTCTTATAAACCCCCGTGAGTTTATGGTTTTTATTTAATAATAGGAGCCTAACTCCACCTTAATATAAAAAAAAACAAAGTAGAGTTTTTCGTTTGTCATCTTATTACCCCTCCGATGTGTTGTTTAAATCTCAAATTGACTTCTCCATTTGTAATTATCCCACTCCTTTATTCTGTTGTTTAACTCTCGAGTAGAATTTTACATTTGTTTTTTATCCTACTCCTTATGTGTGTGGTTTAACTCTCAAGTAGAGTTCTTCGTTTGTGATACTCTTACTCCTTCTGTGTATTGTTTAAATCTCGAATAGACTTCTTCGTTTGACAATATTCCACTCCTTTGATGTGTTGTTTATCTCTACAGTGGTGTTTTCGTTTGTTGTTTATCCCACTCCTTTTGTGTATTGTTTAACACTCAAGTGGAGTTTTTCGTTCGTTATTTTATTACCCCTCCGATGTGTTGTTTAAATCTCAAATTGACTTCTCCATTTGTAATTATCCCACTCCTTTATTTTATTGTTTATCTCTCGAGTAGAATTTTACATTTGTCGTTCATCCCACTCCTTATGTGTGTGGTTTAACTCTAAAGTAGAGTTCTTCGTTTGTGATACTCTTACTCCTTCTGTGTATTGTCTAAATCTCGAATAGAGTTCTTCGTTTGACATTATCCCACTCCATTGATGTGTTGTTTATCTCTCGAGTAGTGTTTTCGTTTGTTGTTTATCCCACTCCTTTTGTGTATTGTTTAACTCTCAAGTGGAGTTTTTCGTTGTTCTTATAAACCCCCGTGAGTTTATGGTTTTTATTTAATAATAGGAGCTTGACTCCACCTTAATATAAAAAAAACAAAGTAGAGTTTTTCGTTTGTCATCTTATTACCCCTCCGATGTGTTGTTTAAATCTCAAATTGACTTCTCCATTTCTAATTATCCCACTCCTTTATTTTATTGTTTAACTCTCGAGTAGAATTTTACATTTGTCGTTTATCCCACTCCTTATGTGTGTGGTTTAACTCTCAAGTAGAGTTCTTCATTTGTGATACTCTTACTCCTTCTGTGTATTGTTTAAATCTCGAATACACTTCTTCGTTTGACATTATTCTACTCCTTTGATGTGTTGTTTATATCTCGAGTGGTGTTGTTCGTTTGTTGTTTATCCCACTCCTTTTGTGTATTGTTTAACTCTCAAGTAGAGTTTTTCGTTTGTTATTTTATTACCCCTCCGATGTGTTGTTTAAATCTCAAATTGACTTCTCCATTTGTAATTATCCCACTCCTTTATTGTGTTGTTTAACTCTCGAGTAGAATTTTACATTTGTTGTTTATCCCACACCTTATGTGTGTGGTTTAACTCTCAAGTAGAGTTCTTCGTTTGTGATACTCTTACTCCTTCTGTGTATTGTTTAAATCTCGAATACACTTCTTCGTTTGACATTATTCTACTCCTTTGATGTGTTGTTTATCTCTCGAGTGGTGTTGTTCGTTTGTTGTTTATCCCACTCCTTTTGTGTATTGTTTAACTCTCAATTAGAGTTTTTCGTTTGTTATTTTATTACCCCTCCGATGTGTTGTTTAAATCTCAAATTGACTTCTCCATTTGTAATCATCCCACTCCTTTATTGTGTTGTTTAACTCTCGAGTAGAATTTTACATTTGTTGTTTATCCCACACCTTATGTGTGTGGTTTAACGCTCAAGTAAAGTTCTTCGTTTGTGAAACTCTTACTCCTTCTGTGTGTTTTTTAAATCTCGAATAGACTTCTTCGTTAGACATTATCCCAATCCTTTGATGTGTTGTTTATCTCTAGAGTGGTGTTGTTCGTTTGTTGTTTATCCCACTCCTTTTGTGTATTGTTTAACTCTCAAGTGGAGTTTTTCGTTGTTCTTATAAACCCCCGTGAGTTTATGGTTTTTATTTAATAATAGGAGCCTGAGTCCACCTTAATATAAAAAAAACAAAGTAGAGTTTTTCGTTTGTCATCTTATTACCCCTCCGATGTGTTGTTTAAATCTCAAATTGACTTCTCCATTTGTAATTATCCCACTCCTTTATTCTGTTGTTTAACCCTCGAGTAAAATTTTACATTTGTTTTTTATCCTACTCCTTATGTGTGTGGTTTAACTCTCAAGTAGAGTTCTTCGTTTGTGATACTCTTACTCCTTCTGTGTATTGTTTAAATCTCGAATAGACTTCTTCGTTTGACAATATTCCACTCCTTTGATGTGTTGTTTATCTCTGCAGTGGTGTTTTCGTTTGTTGTTTATCCCACTCCTTTTGTGTATTGTTTAACACTCAAGTGGAGTTTTTCGTTCGTTATTTTATTACCCCTCCGATGTGTTGTTTAAATCTTAAATTGACTTCTCCATTTGTAATTATCCCACTCCTTTATTCTGTTGTTTAGCTCTCGAGTAGAATTTTACATTTGTTTTTAATCCTACTCCTTATGTCTGTGGTTTAAGTCTCAAGTAGAGTTCTTCGTTTCTGATACTCTTACTCCTTCTCAGTATTGTTTAAATCTCGAATAGACTTCTTCGTTTGACAATATCCCACTCCTTTGATGTGTTGTTTATCTCTCGAGTGGTGTTTTCATTTGTTGTTTATGCCACGCCTTTTGTGTATTGTTTAACTCTCAAGTGGAGTTTTTCGTTCGTTATTTTATTACCCCTCTGATGTGTTGTTTAAATCTCAAATTGACTTCTCCATTTGTAATTATCCCACTCCTTTATTTTATTGTTTAACTCTCGAGTAGAATTTTACATTTGTCGTTCATCCCACTCCTTATGTGTGTGGTTTAACTCTCAAGTAGAGTTCTTCGTTTGTGATACTCTTACTCCTTCTGTGTATTGTCTAAATCTCGAATAGAGTTCTTCGTTTGACATTATCCCACTCCTTTGATGTGTTGTTTATCTCTCGAGTGGTGTTTTCGTTTGTTGTTTATCCCACTCCTTTTGTGTATTGTTTAACTCTCAAGTGGAGTTTTTCGTTGTTCTTATAAACCCCCGTGAGTTTATGGTTTTTATTTAATAATAGGAGCTTGACTCCACCTTAATATAAAAAAAACAAAGTAGAGTTTTTCGTTTGTCATTTTATTACCCCTCCGATGTGTTGTTTAAATCTCAAATTGACTTCTCCATTTGTAATTATCCCACTCCTTTATTCTGTTGTTTAACTCTCGAGTAGAATTTTACATTTGTTTTTTATCCTACTCCTTATGTGTGTGGTTTAACTCTCAAGTAGAGTTCTTCGTTTGTGATACTCTTACTCCTTCTCTGTATTGTTTAAATCTCGAATAGACTTCTTCGTTTGACATTATTCCACTCCTTTGATGTGTTGTTTATCTCTCAAGTGGTGTTGTTCGTTTGTTGTTTATCCCACTCCTTTTGTGTATTGTTTAACTCTCAAGTAGAGTTTTTCGTTTGTTATTTTATTACCCTTCCGATGTGTTGTTTAAATCTCAAATTGACTTCTCCATTTGTAATTATCCCACTCCTTTATTGTGTTGTTTAACTCTCGAGTAGAATTTTACATTTGTTGTTTATCCCACACCTTATGTGTGTGGTTTAACTCTCAAGTAGAGTTCTTCGTTTGTGATACTCTTACTCCTTCTGTGTATTGTTTAAATCTCGAATAGACTTCTTTGTTTGACATTATCCCACTCCTTTGATGTGTTGTTTATCTGTCGAGTGGTGTTGTTCGTTTGTTGTTTATCCCACTCCTTTTGTGTATTGTTTAACACTTAAGTGGAGTTTTTCGTTCGTTATTTTATTACCCCTCCGATGTGTTGTTTAAATCTTAAATTGACTTCTCCATTTGTAATTATCCCACTCCTTTATTCTGTTGTTTAGCTCTCGAGTAGAATTTTACATTTGTTTTTTATCCTACTCCTTACTCCTTATGTGTGTGGTTTAAGTCTCAAGTAGAGTTCTTCGTTTCTGATACTCTTACTCCTTCTCTGTATTGTTTAAATCTCGAATAGACTTCTTCGTTTGACATTATCCCACTCCTTTGATGTGTTGTTTATCTCTCGAGTGGTGTTTTCGTTTGTTGTTTACCCCACGCCTTTTGTGTATTGTTTAACTCTCAAGTAGAGTTTTTCTTTGTTCTTATAAACCCCCGTGAGTTTATGGTTTTTATTTAATAATAGGAGCTTGACTCCACCTTAATATAAAAAAAACGAAGTAGAGTTTTTCGTTTGTCATCTTATTACCCCTCCGATGTGTTGTTTAAATCTCAAATTGACTTCTCCATTTCTAATTATCCCACTCCTTTATTTTATTGTTTAACTCTCGAGTAGAATTTTACATTTGTCGTTTATCCCACTCCTTATGTGTGTGGTTTAACTCTCAAGTAGAGTTCTTCATTTGTGATACTCTTACTCCTTCTGTGTATTGTTTAAATCTCGAATACACTTCTTCGTTTGACATTATCCCACTCCTTTGATGTGTTGTTTATCTCTCGAGTGGTGTTGTTCGTTTGTTGTTTATCCCACTCTTTTTGTGTATTGTTTAACTCTCAAGTAGAGTTTTTCGTTTGTTATTTTATTACCCCTCCGATGTGTTGTTTAAATCTCAAATTGACTTCTCCATTTGTAATTATCCCACTCCTTTATTGTGTTGTTTAACTCTCGAGTAGAATTTTACATTTGTTGTTTATCCCACACCTTATGTGTGTGGTTTAACTCTCAAGTAGAGTTCTTCGTTTGTGATACTCTTACTTTCAATGTATTGTTTAAATCTCGAATAGACTTCTTCGTTTGACATTATCCCACTCCTTTGATGTGTTGTTTATCTCTCGAGTGGTGTTGTTCGTTTGTTGTTTATCCCACTCCTTTTGTGTATTGTTTAACTCTCAAGTGGAGTTTTTCGTTGTTCTTATAAACCCCCGTGAGTTTATGGTTTTTATTTAATAATAGGAGCTTGACTCCACCTTAATATAAAAAAAACAAAGTAGAGTTTTTCGTTTGTCATCTTATTACCCCTCCGATGTGTTGTTTAAATCTCAAATTGACTTCTCCATTTGTAATTATCCCACTCCTTTATTCTGTTGTTTAACTCTCGAGTAGAATTTTACATTTGTTTTTTATCCCACTCCTTATGTGTGTGGTTTAACTCTCAAGTAGAGTTCTTCGTTTGTGATACTCTTACTCCTTCTGTGTATTGTTTAAATCTCGAATAGACTTCTTCGTTTGACAATATCCCACTCCTTTGATGTGTTGTTTATCTCTACAGTGGTGTTGTTCGTTTGTTGTTTATCCCACTCCTTTTGTGTATTGTTTAACACTCAAGTAGAATATTTCGTTTGTCATTTTATTACCCCTCCGATGTGTTGTTTAAATCTCAAATTGACTTCTCCATTTGTAATTATCCCACTCCTTTATTCTGTTGTTTAACTCTCGAGTAGAATTTTACATTTGTTTTTTATCCTACTCCTTATGTGTGTGGTTTAAGTCTCAAGTTGAGTTCTTCGTTTCTGATACTCTTACTCCTTCTCTGTATTGTTTAAATCTCGAATAGACTTCTTCGTTTGACATTATCCCACTCCTTTGATGTGTTGTTTATCTCTCGAGTGGTGTTTTCATTTGTTGTTTATCCCACTCCTTTTGTGTATTGTTTAACACTCAAGTAGAGTTTTTCGTTGTTCTTATAAACCCCCGTGAGTTTATGGTTTTTATTTAATAATAGGAGCTTGACTCCACCTTAATATAAAAAAAACAAAGTAGAGTTTTTCGTTTGTCATCTTATTACCCCTCCGATGTGTTGTTTAAATCTCAAATTGACTTCTCCATTTGTAATTATCCCACTCCTTTATTGTGTTGTTTAACTCTCGAGTAGAATTTTACATTTGTTGTTTATCCCATTCCTTATGTGTCTGGTTTAACTCTCAAGTAGAGTTCTTCGTTTGTGATACTCTTACTCCTTCTGTGTATTGTCTAAATCTCGAATAGAGTTCTTCGTTTGACATTATCCCACTCCTTTGATGTGTTGTTTATCTCTCGAGTGGTGTTTTCGTTTGTTGTTTATCCCACTCCTTTTGTGTATTGTTTAACTCTCAAGTAGAGTTTTTCGTTGTTCTTATAAACCCCCGTGAGTTTATGGTTTTTATTTAATAATAGGAGCTTGACTCCACCTTAATATAAAAAAAACAAAGTAGAGTTTTTCGTTTGTCATCTTATTACCCCTCCGATGTGTTGTTTAAATCTCAAATTGACTTCTCCATTTGTAATTATCCCACTCCTTTATTCTGTTGTTTAACTCTCGAGTAGAATTTTACATTTGTTTTTTATCCCACTCCTTATGTGTGTGGTTTAACTCTCAAGTAGAGTTCTTCGTTTGTGATACTCTTACTCCTTCTGTGTATTGTTTAAATCTCGAATAGACTTCTTCGTTTGACATTATCCCACTCCTTTGATGTGTTGTTTATCTCTACAGTGGTGTTGTTCGTTTGTTGTTTATCCCACTCCTTTTGTGTATTGTTTAACACTCAAGTAGAGTTTTTCGTTTGTTATTTTATTACCCCTCCGATGTGTTGTTTAAATCTCAAATTGACTTCTCCATTTGTAATTATCCCACTCCTTTATTCTGTTGTTTAGCTCTCAAGTAGAATTTTACATTTGTTTTTAATCCTACTCCTTATGTCTGTGGTTTAAGTGTCAAGTAGAGTTCTTCGTTTCTGATACTCTTGCTCCTTCTCAGTATTGTTTAAATCTCGAATAGACTTCTTCGTTTGACATTATCCCACTCCTTTGATGTGTTGTTTATCTCTCGAGTGGTGTTTTCATTTGTTGTTTATCCCAGTCCTTTTGTGTATTGGTTAACTCTCAAGTAGAGTTTTTCGTTGTTCTTATAAAGCCCCGTGAGTTTATGGTTTTTATTTAATAATAGGAGCTTGACTCCACCTTAATATAAAAAAAACAAAGTAGAGTTTTTCGTTTGTCATTTTATTACCCCTCCGATGTGTTGTTTAAATCTCAAATTGACTTCTCCATTTGTAATTATCCCACTCCTTTATTGTGTTGTTTAACTCTCGAGTAGAATTTTACATTTGTTGTTTATCCCACTCCTTATGTGTGTGGTTTAACTCTCAAGTAGAGTTCTTCGTTTGTGATACTCTTACTCCTTCTGTGTATTGTTTAAATCTCGAATAGACTTCTTCGTTTGACATTATCCCACTCCTTTGATGTGTTGTTTATCTCTCGAGTGGTGTTGTTCGTTTGTTGTTTATCCCACTCCTTTTGTGTATTGTTTAACTCTCAAGTAGAGTTTTTCGTTGTTCTTATAAACCCCCGTGAGTTTATGGTTTTTATTTAATAATAGGAGCTTGACTCCACCTTAATATAAAAAAAACAAAGTAGAGTTTTTCGTTTGTCATTTTATTACCCCTCCGATGTGTTGTTTAAATCTCAAATTGACTTCTCCATTTGTAATTATCCCACTCCTTTATTTTGTTGTTTAACTCTCGAGTAGAATTTTACATTTGTTGTTTATCCCACTCCTTATGTGTGTGGTTTAACTCTCAAGTAGAGTTCTTCGTTTGTGATACTCTTACTCTTTCTGTGTATTGTTTAAATCTCGAATAGACTTCTTCGTTTGACATTATCCCACTCCTTTGATGTGTTGTTTATCTCTCGAGTGGTGTTGTTCGTTTGTTGTTTATCCCACTCCTTTTGTGTATTGTTTAACTCTCAAGTAGAGTTTTTCGTTTGTTATTTTATTACCCCTCCGATGTGTTGTTTAAATCTCAAATTGACTTCTCCATTTGTAATTATCCCACTCCTTTATTATTTTGTTTAACTCTCGGGTAGAATTTTACATTTGTTGTTTATCCCACTCCTTATGTGTGTGGTTTAACTCTCAAGTAGAGTTCTTCGTTTGTGATACTCTTACTCCTTCTCTGTATTGTTTAAATCTCGAATAGACTTCTTCGTTTGACATTATCCCACTCCTTTGATGTGTTGTTTATCTCTCGAGTGGTGTTTTCGTTTGTTGTTTATCCCACTCCTTTTGTGTTTTGTTTAACTCTCAAATAGAGTTTTTCGCTGTTCTTGGAAACCCCCGTGAGTTTATGGTTTTTTATTTAATAATAGGAGCTTGACTCCACCTTAATATAAAAAAAACAAAGTAGAGTTTTTCGTTTGTCATTTTCTTACCCCTCCGATGAGTTGTTTAAATCTCAAATTGACTTCTCCATTTGTAATTATCCCACTCCTTTATTTTATTGTTTAACTCTCGAGTAGAATTTTACATTTGTTGTTTATCCCACTCCTTATGTGTGTGGTTTAACTCTCAAGTAGAGTTCTTCATTTGTGATACTCTTACTCCTTCTGTGTATTGTTTAAATCTCGAATAGACTTCTTCGTTTGACATTATCCCACTCCTTTGATGTGTTGTTTATCTCTCGAGTGGTGTTGTTCGTTTGTTGTTTATCCCACTCCTTTTGTGTATTGTTTAACTCTCAAGTAGAGTTTTTCGTTTGTTATTTTATTACCCCTCCGATGTGTTGTTTAAATCTCAAATTGACATCTCCATTTGTAATTATCCCACACCTTTATTGTGTTGTTTAACTCTCGAGTAGAATTTTACATTTGTTGTTTATCCCACTCCTTATGTGTGTGGTTTAACTCTCAAGTAGAGTTCTTCGTTTGTGATACTCTTACTCCTTCTGTGTATTGTTTAAATCTCGAATAGACTTCTTCGTTTGACATTATCCCACTCCTTTGATGTGTTGTTTATCTCTCGAGTGGTGTTGTTCGTTTGTTGTTTATCCCACTCCTTTTGTGTATTGTTTAACTCTCAAGTAGAGTTTTTCGTTTGTTATTTTATTACCCTCCGATGTGTTGTTTAAATCTCAAATTGACTTCTCCATTTGTAATTATCCCACTCCTTTATTGTGTTGTTTAACTCTCGAGTAGAATTTTACATTTGTTGTTTATCCCACTCCTTATGTGTGGTTTAACTCTCAAGTAGAGTTCTTCGTTTGTGATACTCTTACTCCTTCTGTGTATTGTTTAAATCTCGAATAGACTTCTTCGTTTGACATTATCCCACTCCTTTGATGTGTTGTTTATCTCTCGAGTGGTGTTGTTCGTTTGTTGTTTATCCCACTCCTTTTGTGTATTGTTTAACTCTCAAGTAGAGTTTTTCGTTGTTCTTATAAACCCCCATGAGTTTATGGTTTTTATTTAATAATATAATATAAAAAAAACAAAGTAGAGTTTTTCGTTTGTCATTTTATTACCCCTCCGATGTGTTGTTTAAATCTCAAATTGACTTCTCCATTTGTAATTATCCCACTCCTTTATTGTGTTGTTTAACTCTCGAGTAGAATTTTACATTTGTTGTTTATCCCACTCCTTATGTGTGTGGTTTAACTCTCAAGTAGAGTTCTTCGTTTGTGATACTCTTACTCCTTCTCTGTATTGTTTAAATCTCGAATAGACTTCTTCGTTTGACAATATCCCACTCCTTTGATGTGTTGTTTATCTCTACAGTGGTGTTGTTCGTTTGTTGTTTATCCCACTCCTTTTGTGTATTGTTTAACACTCAAGTAGAGTTTTTCGTTTTTATTTTATTACCCCTCCGATGTGTCGTTTAAATCTCAAATTGACTTCTCCATTTGTAATTATCCCACTCCTTTATTCTGTTGTTTAACTCTCGAGTAGAATTTTACATTTAGTTTTTATCCTACTCCTTATGTGTGTGGTTTAACTCTCAAGTAGAGTTCTTCGTTTCTGATACTCTTACTCCTTCTCTGTATTGTTTAAATCTCGAATAGACTTCTTCGTTTGACATTATCCCACTCCTTTGATGTGTTGTTTATCTCTCGAGTGGTGTTTTCGTTTGTTGTTTATCCCACTCCTTTTGTGTATTGTTTAACTCTCAAGTAGAGTTTTTCGTTGTTCTTATAAACCCCCGTGAGTTTATGGTTTTTATTTAATAATAGGAGCTTGACTCCACCTTAATATAAAAAAAACAAAGTAGAGTTTTTCGTTTGTCATTTTATTACCCCTCCGATGTGTTGTTTAAATCTCAAATTGACTTCTCCATTTGTAATTATCCCACTCCTTTAT
Organism: Plantago major; assembly: GCA_026545765.1. Classification (NCBI taxonomy): domain Eukaryota; kingdom Viridiplantae; phylum Streptophyta; class Magnoliopsida; order Lamiales; family Plantaginaceae; genus Plantago; species Plantago major. The sequence goes on from JAIFAC010000011.1 coordinate 494,414, forward strand.
TGTGTTGTTTAACTCTCGAGTAGAATTTTACATTTGTTGTTTATCCCACTCCTTATGTGTGTGGTTTAACTCTCAAGTAGAGTTCTTCGTTTGTGATACTCTTACTCCTTCTCTGTATTGTTTAAATCTCGAATAGACTTCTTCGTTTGACATTATCCCACTCCTTTGATGTGTTGTTTATCTCTCGAGTGGTGTTGTTCGTTTGTTGTTTATCCCACTCTTTTGTGTATTGTTTAACTCTCAAGTAGAGTTTTTCGCTTGTTATTTTATTACCCTCCGATGTGTTGTTTAAATCTCAAATTGACTTCTCCATTTGTAATTATCCCACTCTTTATTGTGTTGTTTAACTCTCGAGTAGAATTTTACATTTGTTGTTTATCCCACTCCTTATGTGTGTGGTTTAACTCTCAAGTAGAGTTCTTCGTTTGTGATACTCTTACTCCTTCTGTGTATTGTTTAAATCTCGAATAGACTTCTTCGTTTGACATTATCCCACTCCTTTGATGTGTTGTTTATCTCTCGAGTGGTGTTTTCGTTTGTTGTTTATCCCACTCCTTTTCTGTATTGGTTAACTCTCAAGTACAATTTTTCATTTGTTATAAAGAGTTTATTTTATTTAATAATTAATATAAAAAAAAAGTAGAGTTTTTTTTTGTCATCTTATTACCCTCTGATGTGTTGTTTAAATCTCAAATTGACTTCTCCATTTGTTGTTATCCCACTCCTTTATTGTGTTGTTTAACTCTCGAGTAGAATTTTACATTTGTTGTTTATCCCACTCCTTATGTGTGTGGTTTAACTCTCAACTAGAGTTCTTTGTATGTGATACTCTTACTCCTGCTGTGTATTGTTTAAATTTCGAATAGACTTCTTCGTTTCACATTATCCCACTCCTTTGATGTGTTGTTTATCTCTCGAGTGGTGTTGTTCGTTTGTTGTTTATCCCACTCATTTTGTGTATTGTTTAACTCTCAAGTAGGGTTTTCGTTTGTTATTTTATTATCCCTCCGATGTGTTGTTTAAATCTCAAATTGACTTCTCCATTTGTAATTATCCCACTCCTTTATTGTGTTGTTTAACTCTCAAGTAGAATTTTACATTTGTTGTTTATCCCACTCCTTATGTGTGTGGTTTAACTCTCAAGTAGAGTTCTTCGTTTGTGATACTCTTACTCCTTCTGTGTATTGTTTAAATCTCGAATAGACTTCTTCGTTTGACATTATCCCACTCCTTTGATGTGTTGTTTATCTCTCGAGTGGTGTTTTCGTTTGTTGTTTATCCCACTCCTTTTGTGTATTTTTTAACTCTCAAGTAGAGTTTTTCGTTGTTCTTATAAACCCTAGTGAGTTTATGGTTTTTATTTAATAATAAGAGCTTGACTCCACCTTAATATAAAAAAAACAAAGTAGAGTTTTTCGTTTGTCATTTTATTACCCCTCCGATGTGTTGTTTAAATCTCAAATTGACTTCTCCATTTGTAATTATCCCACTCCTTTATTGTGTTGTTTAACTCTCGAGTAGAATTTTACATTTGTTGTTTATCCCACTCCTTATGTGTGTGGTTTAACTCTCAAGTAGAGTTCTTCGTTTGTGATACTCTTACTCCTTCTCTGTATTGTTTAAATCTCGAATAGACTTCTTCGTTTGACATTATTCCACTCCTTTGATGTGTTGTTTATCTCTCGAGTGGTGTTGTTCGTTTGTTGTTTATCCCACTCCTTTTGTGTATTGTTTAACTCTCAAGTAGAGTTTTTCGTTTGTTATTTTATTACCCCTCCGATGTGTTGTTTAAATCTCAAATTGACTTCTCCATTTGTAATTATCCCACTCCTTTATTGTGTTGTTTAACTCTCGAGTAGAATTTTACATTTGTTGTTTATCCCACTCCTTATGTGTGTGGTTTAACTCTCAAGTAGAGTTCTTCGTTTGTGATACTCTTACTCCTTCTGTGTATTGTTTAAATCTCGAATAGACTTCTTCGTTTGACATTATCCCACTCCTTTGATGTGTTGTTTATCTCTCGAGTGGTGTTTTCGTTTGTTGTTTATCCCACGCCTTTTGTGTATTGTTTAACTCTCAAGTAGAGTTTTTCGTTGTTCTTATAAACCCCGTGAGTTTATGGTTTTTATTTAATAATAGGAGCTTGACTCCACCTTAATATAAAAAAAACAAAGTAGAGTTTTTCGTTTGTCATTTTATTACCCCTCCGATGTGTTGTTTAAATCTCAAATTGACTTCTCCATTTGTAATTATCCCACTCCTTTATTGTGTTGTTTAACTCTCGAGTAGAATTTTACATTTGTTGTTTATCCCACTCCTTATGTGTGTGGTTTAACTCTCAAGTAGAGTTCTTCGTTTGTGATACTCTTACTCCTTCTGTGTATTGTTTAAATCTCGAAGACTTCTTCGTTTGACATTATCCCACTCCTTTGATGTGTTGTTTATCTCTCGAGTGGTGTTGTTCGTTTGTTGTTTATCCCACTCCTTTTGTGTATTGTTTAACACTCAAGTAGAGTTTTTCGTTTGTTATTTTATTACCCCTCCGATGTGTTGTTTAAATCTCAAATTGACTTCTCCATTTGTAATTATCCCACTCTTTATTCTGTTGTTTAACTCTCGAGTAGAATTTTACATTTGTTTTTTATCCTACTCCTTATGTGTGTGGTTTAACTCTCAAGTAGAGTTCTTCGTTTGTGATACTCTTACTCCTTCTGTGTATTGTTTAAATCTCGAATAGACTTCTTCGTTTGACATTATCCCACTCCTTTGATGTGTTGTTTATCTCTCGAGTGGTGTTTTCATTTGTTGTTTATCCCAGTCCTTTTGTGTATTGTTTAACTCTCAAGTAGAGTTTTTCGTTGTTCTTATAAACCCCCGTGAGTTTATGGTTTTTATTTAATAATAGGAGCTTGACTCCACCTTAATATAAAAAAAACAAAGTAGAGTTTTTCGTTTGTCATTTTATTACCCCTCCGATGTGTTGTTTAAATCTCAAATTGACTTCTCCATTTGTAATTATCCCACTCCTTTATTGTGTTGTTTAACTCTCGAGTAGAATTTTACATTTGTTGTTTATCCCACTCCTTATGTGTGTGGTTTAACTCTCAAGTAGAGTTCTTCGTTTGTGATACTCTTACTCCTTCTGTGTATTGTTTAAATCTCGAATAGACTTCTTCGTTTGACATTATCCCACTCCTTTGATGTGTTGTTTATCTCTCGAGTGGTGTTTTCGTTTGTTGTTTATCCCACTCCTTTTGTGTATTGTTTAACTCTCAAGTAGAGTTTTTCATTGTTCTTATAAACCCCCGTGAGTTTATGGTTTTTATTTAATAATAGGAGATTGACTCCACCTTAATATAAAAAAAACAAAGTAGAGTTTTTCGTTTGTCATTTTATTACCCCTCCGATGTGTTGTTTAAATCTCAAATTGACTTCTCCATTTGTAATTATCCCACTCCTTTATTTTGTTGTTTAACTCTCGAGTAGAATTTTACATTTGTTGTTTATCCCACTCCTTATGTGTGTGGTTTAACTCTCAAGTAGAGTTCTTCATTTGTGATACTCTTACTCTTTCTGTGTATTGTTTAAATCTCGAATAGACTTCTTCGTTTGACATTATCCCACTCCTTTGATGTGTTGTTTATCTCTCGAGTGGTGTTGTTCGTTTATTGTTTATCCCACTCCTTTTGTGTATTGTTGAACTCTCAAGTAGAGTTTCGCATTTGTTATTTTATTAACCCTCCGATGTGTTGTTTAAATCTCAAATTGACTTCTCCATTTATAATTATCCCACTCGTTTATTGTGTTGTTTAACTCTCGAGTAGAACTTTACATTTGTTGTTTATCCCACTCCTTATGTGTGTGGTTTAACTCTCAAGTAGAGTTCTTCGTTTGTGATACTCTTACTCCTTCTGTGTATTGTATAAATCTCGAATAGAGTTCTTCGTTTGACATTATCCCACTCCTTTGATGTGTTGTTTATCTCTCGAGTGGTGTTGTTCGTTTGTTGTTTATCCCACTCCTTTTGTGTATTGTTTAACTCTCAAGTAGAGTTTTTCGTTTTTTATTTTATTACCCTTCCGATGTTTTGTTTAAATCTCAAATTGACTTCTCCATTTGTAATTTTCCCACTCCTTTATTGTGTTGTTTAACTCTCGAGTACAATTTTACATTTGTTGTTTATCCCACTCCTTATGTGTGTGGTTTAACTCTCAAGTAGAGTTCTTCATTTGTGATACTCTTACTCTTTCTGTGTATTGTTTAAATCTCGAATAGACTTCTTCGTTTGACATTATCCCACTCCTTTGATGTGTTGTTTATCTCTCGAGTGGTGTTGTTCGTTTGTTGTTTATCCCACTCCTTTTGTGTATTGTTGAACTCTCAAGTAGAGTTTCGCATTTGTTATTTTATTAACCCTCCGATGTGTTGTTTAAATCTCAAATTGACTTCTCCATTTATAATTATCCCACTCGTTTATTGTGTTGTTTAACTCTCGAGTAGAACTTTACATTTGTTGTTTATCCCACTCCTTATGTGTGTGGTTTAACTCTCAAGTAGAGTTCTTCGTTTGTGATACTCTTACTCCTTCTGTGTATTGTATAAATCTCGAATAGAGTTCTTCGTTTGACACTATCCCACTCCTTTATTCTGTTGTTTAGCTCTCAAGTAGAATTTTACATTTGTTTTTAATCCTACTCCTTATGTCTGTGGTTTAAGTGTCAAGTAGAGTTCTTCGTTTCTGATACTCTTGCTCCTTCTCAGTATTGTTTAAATCTCGAATAGACTTCTTCGTTTGACAATATCCCACTCCTTTGATGTGTTGTTTATCTCTCGAGTGGTGTTTTCATTTGTTGTTTATGCCACGCCTTTTGTGTATTGTTTAACTCTCAAGTGGAGTTTTTCGTTGTTCTTATAAACCCCCGTGAGTTTATGGTTTTTATTTAATAATAGGAGCTTGACTCCACCTTAATATAAAAAAAACAAAGTAGAGTTTTTCGTTTGTCATCTTATTAGCCCTCCGATGTGTTGTTTAAATCTCAAATTGACTTCTCCATTTATAATTATCCCACTCGTTTATTGTGTTGTTTAACTCTCGAGTAGAACTTTACATTTGTTGTTTATCCCACTCCTTATGTGTGTGGTTTAACTCTCAAGTAGAGTTCTTCGTTTGTGATACTCTTACTCCTTCTGTGTATTGTTTAAATCTCGAATAGACTTCTTCTTTTGACATTATCCCACTCCTTTGACGTGTTGTTTATCTCTCGAGTGGTGTTTTCGTTTGTTGTTTATCCCACGCCTTTTGTGTATTGTTTAACTCTGAAGCAGAGTTTTTCGTTGTTCTTATAAACCCCCGTGAGTTTATCTTTTTATTTAATAATAGGAGCTTGACTCCACCTTAATATAAAAAAAAAAACAAAGTAGAGTTTTTCGTTTGTCATTTTATTACCCCTCCGATGTGTTGTTTAAATCTCAAATTGACTTCTCCATTTGTAATTATCCCACTCCTTTATTGTGTTGTTTAACTCTCGAGTAGAATTTTACATTTGTTGTTTATCCCACTCCTTATGTGTGTGGTTTAACTCTCAAGTAGAGTTCTTCATTTGTGATACTCTTACTCCTGTGTATTGTTTAAATCTCGAATAGACTTCTTCGTTTGACATTATCCCACTCCTTTGATGTGTTGTTTCACTCTCGAGTGGTGTTGTTCGTTTGTTGTTTATCCCACTCCTTTTGTGTATTGTTTAACTCTCAAGTAGAGTTTCGTTTGTTATTTTATTACCCCTCCGATGTGTTGTTTAAATCTCAAATTGACATCTCCATTTGTAATTATCCCACACCTTTATTGTGTTGTTTAACTCTCGAGTAGAATTTTACATTTGTTGTTTATCCCACTCCTTATGTGTGTGGTTTAACTCTCAAGTAGAGTTCTTCGTTTGTGATACTCTTACTCCTTCTGTGTATTGTTCAAATCTCGAATAGACTTCTTCGTTTGACATTATCCCACTCCTTTGATGTGTTGTTTAACTCTCGAGTGGTGTTTTCCTTGTTGTTTATCCCACTTTTTGTGTATTGTTTAACTCTCAAGTAGAGTTTTCGTTGTTCTTATAAACCCCGTGAGTTTATGGTTTTTATTTAATAATAGGAGCTTGACTCACCTTAATATAAAAAACAAAGTAGAGTTTTTCGCTTGTCATTTTATTACCCTCCGATGTGTTGTTTAAATCTCAAATTGACTTCTCAATTTGTAATCATCCCACTCTTTATTGTGTTGTTTAACTCTCGAGTAGAATTTTACATTTGTTGTTTATCCCACTCCTTATGTGTGTGGTTTAACTCTCAAGTAGAGTTCTTCGTTTGTGATACTCTTACTCCTTCTCTGTATTGTTTAAATCTCGAATAGACTTCTTCGTTTGACAATATCCCACTCCTTTGATGTGTTGTTTATCTCTACAGTGGTGTTGTTCGTTTGTTGTTTATCCCACTCCTTTTGTGTATTGTTTAACACTCAAGTAGAGTTTTTCGTTGTTCTTATAAACCCCCGTGAGTTTATGGTTTTTATTTAATAATAGGAGCTTGACTCCACCTTAATATAAAAAAACAAAGTAGAGTTTTTCGTTTGTTATTTTATTACCCCTCCGATGTGTTGTTTAAATCTCAAATTGACTTCTCCATTAGTAACTATCCGACTCTTTTATTCTGTTGTTTAACTCTCGAGTAGAATTTTACATTTGTTGTTTATCCCACTCCTTATGTGTGTGGTTTAACTCTCAAGTGGAGTTCTTCGTTTGTGATACTCTTACTCCTTCTCTGTATTGTTTAAATCTCGAATAGACTTCTTCGTTTGACATTATCCCACTCCTTTGATGTGTTATTTATCTCTACAGTGGCGTTGTTCATTTGTTGTTTATCCCACTCCTTTTGTGTATTGTTTAACACTCAAGTAGAGTTTTTCATTTGTTATTTCATTACCCCTCCGATGTGTTGTTTAAATCTCAAATTGACTTCTCCATTTGTAATTATCCCACTCCTTTATTCTGTTGTTTAACTCTCGAGTAGAATTTTACATTTGTTGTTTATCCCACTCCTTATGTGTGTGGTTTAAGTCTCAAGTAGAGTTTTTCGTTTGTGATACTCTTACTCCTTCTCTATATTGTTTAAATCTCGAATAGACTTCTTCGTTTGACATTATCCCACTCCTTTGATGTGTTGTTTATCTCTCGAGTGGTGTTTTCGTTTGTTGTTTATCCCACTCCTTTTGTGTATTGTTTAACTCTCAAGTAGAGTTTTTCGTTGTACTTATAAACCCCGTGAGTTTATGGTTTTTATTTATTCACAGGAGCTTGACTCCACCTTAATATAAAAAAAACAAAGTAGAGTTTTTCGTTTGTCATTTTATTACCCCTCCGATGTGTTGTTTAAATCTCAAATTGACTTCTCCATTTGTAATTATCCCACTCCTTTATTGTGTTGTTTAACTCTCGAGTAGAATTTTACATTTGTTGTTTATCCCACTCCTTATGTGTGTGGTTTAACTCTCAAGTAGAGTTCTTCGTTTGTGATACTCTTACTCCTTCTCTATATTGTTTAAATCTCGAATAGACTTCTTCGTTTGACATTATCCCACTCCTTTGATGTGTTGTTTATCTCTCGAGTGGTGTTTTCGTTTGTTGTTTATCCCACTCCTTTTGTGTATTGTTTAACTCTCAAGTAGAGTTTTTCGTTGTTCTTATAAACCCCTGTGAGTTTATGGTTTTTATTTAATAATAGGAGCTTGACTCAACCTTAATATAAAAAAAAAACAAAGTAGAGTTTTTCGTTTGTCATTTTATTACCCCTCCGATGTGTTGTTTAAATCTCAAATTGACTTCTCCATTTGTAATTATCCCACTCCTTTATTGTGTTGTTTAACTCTCGAGTAGAATTTTACATTTGTTGTTTATCCCACTCCTTATGTGTGTGGTTTAAATCTCAAGTAGAGTTCTTCGTTTGTGATACTCTTACTCCTTCTGTGTATAGTTTAAATCTTGAATAGACTTCTTCGTTTGACATTATCCCACTCCTTTGATGTGTTGTTTATCTCTCGAGTGGTGTTGTTCGTTTGTTGTTTATCCCACTCCTTTTGTGTATTGTTTAACTCTCAAGTAGAGTTTTTCGTTTGTTATTTTATTACCCCTCCGATGTGTTGTTTAAATCTCAAATTGACTTCTCCATTTGTAATTTTCCCACTCCTTTATTGTGTTGTTTAACTCTCGAGTAGAATTTTACATTTATTGTTTATCCCACTCCTTATGTGTGTGGTTTAACTCTCAAGTAGAGTTCTTCGTTTGTGATACTCTTACTCCTTCTGTGTATTGTTTAAATCTCGAATAGACTTCTTCGTTTGACATTATCCCACTCCTTTGATGTGTTGTTTATCTCTCGAGTGGTGTTTTCATTTGTTGTTTATCCCACTCCTTTTGTGTATTGTTTAACTCTCAAGTAGAGTTTTTCGTTGTTCTTATAAACTCCCGTGAGTTTGTGGTTTTTATTTAATAATAGGAGCTTGACTCCGCCTTAATATAAAAAAAACAAAGTATAGTTTTTCGTTTGTCATTTTATTACCCCTCCGATGTGTTGTTTAAATCTCAAATTGACTTCTCCATTTGTAATTATCCCACTCCTTTATTGTGTTGTTTAGCTCTCGAGTAGAATTTTACATTTGTTGTTTATCCTACTCCTTGTCTGTGTGGTTTAACTCTCAAGTAGAGTTCTTCATTTGTGATAGTCTTACTCCTTATGTGTATTGTTTAAATCTCGAATAGACTTCTTCGTGTGACATTATCCCATTCCTTTGATGTGTTGTTTATCTCTCGAGTGTTGTTTTCGTTTGTTGTTTATCCACGCCTTTTGTGTATTGTTTAACTCTCAAGTAGAGTTTTTCGTTGTTCTTATAAACCCCCGTGAGTTTATTGTTTTTATTTAATAATAGGAGCTTGACTCCACCTTAATATAAAAAAAAACAAAGTAGAGTTTTTCGTTTGTCATTTTATTACCCCTCCGATGTGTTGTTTAAATCTCAAATTGACTTCTCCATTTGTAATTATCCCACTCCTTTATTGTGTTGTTTAACTCTCGAGTAGAATTTTACATTTGTTGTTTATCCCACTCCTTATGTGTGTGGTTTAACTCTCAAGTAGAGTTCTTCGTTTGTGATACTCTTAGTCCTTCTATGTATTGTTTAAATCTCGAATAGACTTCTTCGTTTGACATTATCCCACTCCTTTGATGTGTTGTTTATCTCTCGAGTGGTGTTTTCATTTGTTGTTTATCCCAGTCCTTTTGTGTATTGTTTAACTCTCAAGTAGAGTTTTTCGTTGTTCTTATAAACCCCCGTGAGTTTATGGTTTTTATTTAATAATAGGAGCTTGACTCCACCTTAATATAAAAAAAACAAAGTAGAGTTTTTCGTTTGTCATTTTATTACCCCTCCGATGTGTTGTTTAAATCTCAAATTGACTTCTCCATTTGTAATTATCCCACTCCTTTATTTTATTGTTTAACTCTCGAGTAGAATTTTACATTTGTCATTTATCCCACTCCTTATGTGTGTGGTTTAAATCTCAAGTAGAGTTCTTCGTTTTTGATACTCTTACTCCTTCTGTGTATAGTTTAAATCTCGAATAGACTTCTTCGTTTGATATTATCGCACTCCTTTGATGTGTTGTTTATCTCTCGAGTGGTGTTGTTCGTTTGTTGTTTATCCCACTCCTTTTGTGTATTGTTTAACTCTCAAGTAGAATTTTTCGTTTGTTATTTTATTACCCCTTCGATGTGTTGTTTAAATCTCAAATTGACTTCTCCATTTGTAATTTTTCCACTCCTTTATTGTGTTGTTTAACTCTCGATTAGAATTTTACATTTGTTTTTTATACCACTCCTTATGTGAGTGGTTTAACTCTCAAGTAGAGTTCTTCGTTTGTGATACTTTTACTCCTTCTGTGTATTGTCTAAATCTCGAATAGAGTTCTTCGTTTGACATTATCCCACTCCTTTGATGTGTTGTTTATCTCTCGAGTGGTGTTTTCGTTTGTTGTTTATCCCACTCCTTTTGTGTATTGTTTCACTCTCAAGTAGTGTTTTCCATTGTTCTTATAAACTCCCGTAAGTTTATGGATTTTATTTAATAATAGGAGCTTGACTCCGCCTTAATATAAAAAAAACAAAGTATAGTTTTTCGTTTGTCATTTTATTACCCCTCCGATGTGTTGTTTAAATCTTAAATTGACTTGTCCATTTGTAACTATCCCACTCCTTTATTGTGTTGTTTAACTCTCGAGTAGAATTTTACATTTGTTGTTTATCCCACTCCTTATGTGTGTGGTTTAACTCTCAAGTAGAGTTCTTCGTTTGTGATACTCTTACTCCTTCTGTGTATTGTTTAAATCTCGAATAGACTTCTTCGTTTGACATTATCCCACTCTTTGATGTGTTGTTTATCTCTCGAGTGGTGTTGTTCGTTTGTTGTTTTTCCCACTCCTTTTGTGTATTGTTTAACTCTCAAGTAGAGTTTTTCGTTTGTTATTTTATTACCCCTCCGATGTGTTGTTTAAATCTCAAATTGACTTCTCCATTTGTAATTTTCCCACTCCTTTATTTTGTTGTTTAACTCTCGAGTAGAATTTTACATTTGTTTTTTATCCCACTCCTTATGTGAGAGGTTTAACTCTCAAGTAGAGTTCTTCGTTTGTGATACTCTTACTCCTTCTGTGTATTGTTTAAATCTCGAATAGACTTCTTCGTTTGACATTATCCCACTCCTTTGATGTGTTGTTTATCTCTCGAGTGGTGTTTTCGTTTGTTGTTTATCCCACTCCTTTTGTGTATTGTTTAACTCTCAAGTAGAGTTTTTCGTTGTTCTTATAAACCCCCGTGAGTTTATGGTTTTTATTTAATAATAGGAGCTTGACTCCACCTTAATATAAAAAAAAGAAAGTAGTGTTTTTCGTTTGTCATCTTATTACCCCTCCGATGTGTTGTTTAAATCTCAAATTGACTTCTCCATTTGTAATTATCCCACTCCTTTATTGTGTTGTTTAACTCTCGAGTAGAATTTTACATTTGTTGTTTATCCCACTCCTTATGTGTGTGGTTTAACTCTCAAGTAGAGTTCTTCGTTTGTGATACTCTTACTCCTTCTGTGTATTGTTTAAATCTCGAATAGACTTCTTCGTTTGATATTATCCCACTCCTTTGATGTGTTGTTTATCTCTCGGGTGGTGTTGTTCGTTTGTTGTTTATCCCACTCCTTTTGTGTATTGTTTAACTCTCAAGTGGAGTTTTTCGTTGTTCTTATAAACCCCCGTGAGTTTATGGTTTTTATTTAATAATATGATCTTGACTCCACCTTAATATAAAAAAAAAAAGTAGAGTTTTTCGTTTGTCATTTTATTACCCCTCCGATGTGTTGTTTAAATCTCAAATTGACTTCTCCATTTGTAATTATCCCACTCCTTTATTCTGTTGTTTAACTCTCGAGTAGAATTTTACATTTGTTTTTTATCCTACTCCTTATGTGTGTGGTTTAACTCTCAAGTAGAGTTCTTCGTTTGTGATACTCTTACTCCTTCTCTGTATTGTTTAAATCTCGAATAGACTTCTTCGTTTGACATTATCCTACGCCTTTGATGTGTTGTTTATCTCTCGAGTGGTGTTTTCGTTTGTTGTTTATCCCACTCCTTTTGTGTATTGTTTCACTCTCAAGTAGAGTTTTTCGTTGTTCTTATAAACCCCCGTGAGTTTATGGTTTTTATTTAATAATAGGAGCATGACTCCGCCTTAATATAAAAAAAACAAAGTATAGTTTTTCGTTTGTCATTTTATTACCCCTCCGATGTGTTGTTTAAATCTCAAATTGACTTCTCCATTTGTAATTATCCCACTCCTTTATTGTGTTGTTTAACTCTCGAGTAGAATTTTACATTTGTTTTCATCCTACTCCTTAAGTGTGTGGTTTAACTCTCAAGTAGAGTTCTTCGTTTGTGATACTCTTACTCCTTCTCTGTATTGTTTAAATCTCGAATAGACTTCTTCGTTTGACATTATTCTACGCCTTTGATGTGTTGTTTATCTCTTGAGTGGTGTTTTCGTTTGTTGTTTATCCCACTTTTTTTGTGTATTGTTTCACTCTCAAGTAGAGTTTTTCGTTGTTCTTATAAACCCCCGTGAGTTTATGGTTTTTATTTAATAATAGGAGCATGACTCATTAAAAAAACAAAGTATAGTTTTTCGTTTGTCATTTTATTACCCCTCCGATGTGTTGTTTAAATCTCAAATTGACTTCTCCATTTGTAATTATCCCACTCCTTTATTGTGTTGTTTAACTCTCGAGTACAATTTTACATTTGTTGTTTATCCCACTCCTTATGTGTGTGGTTTAACTCTCAAGTAGAGTTCTTCGTTTGTGATACTCTTACTCCTTCTGTGTATTGTTTAAATCTCGAATAGACTTCTTCGTTTGACATTATCCCACTCCTTTGATGTGTTGTTTATCTCTTGGGTGGTGTTGTTCGTTTGTTGTTTATCCCACTCCTTTTGTGTATTGTTTAACTCTCAAGTGGAGTTTTTCGTTGTTCTCATAAACCCCCGTGAGTTTATGGTTTTTATTTAATAATAACCTTAATATAAAAAAAACAAAGTAGAGTTTTTCGTTTGACATTTTATTACCCCTCCGATGTGTTGTTTAAATCTCAAATTGACTTCTCCATTTGTAATTATCCCACTCCTTTATTTTGTTGTTTAACTCTCGAGTAGAATTTTACATTTGTTTTTTATCCTACTCCTTATGTGTGTGGTTTAACTCTCAAGTAGAGTTCTTCGTTTGTGATACTCTTACTCCTTCTCTGTATTGTTTAAATCTCGAATAGACTTGTTCGTTTGACATTATTCTACGCCTTTGATGTGTTGTTTATCTCTCGAGTGGTGTTTTTGTTTGTTGTTTATCCTGTTGAGGGTATAACTCCCCAACTACTTAGATTTATTTAACTCTTCTAATGGGTGCCAAGGTAAGAGGCTCCTTGCTAGGTGCGGACCAAGGCGTAAGAACGAGCGACCAACTACTCCGGTAAGGACCTGCACACTTGAGCGGGGGTTAGTGCCCGGTTTGCTAAGTGTCAAACCGGGATGAGACTTTACTCGAGAGTGACTGAGGATCGACTCTGTATAGTACTTGGGATTGGGGTCGTGATGTGACTAGCGAGATGAGTTGTTCGAAGTCAAAAGTGACTTACTTGTTGGGATGTGTGCCTTATTTATAGGCTATCATCAAAATGGAAGGCCTTGCTAGGATTGCGCCATGTGTACGGCCAGGATAGAGCCACCAATGCTAACATGAGGCCCATAGCCCAACAATGAAGCTTTAGCCCATGCCATCTTGGGCTTTAGGGGTAGTTTGGTCATTATTGGGAGAGTTCTTGAGGCTGTGACTAGTTCTGCCGAGTTCCCAGGTTCGGAGAGGTTGGTCCGGATGCCTGATCCAGACCGTACCTGGTTGTCATATGAGGAAGTTCTCCTGCCTGTCCAACTCTTCCGATTCGGTGCTCTTGGGTTCGGACACCTCACTCTTTGGTGCCCATTTGCTTGGTTGCTTTAAGAGATGGTCATGCTGGATCCGAGTCGACATCCGTATCGGAGTCCTTGGGTCGGAGAGGGTACTGACTTAGCACTATGCTCCTTTCCCAGAGAGGCTCGGACCAAGGTGGGTCGGACCCGTGGTTCCGGGTCGGGCCTTGTAGGTCCAAATCCTTCGTCCCTTTCTTTCCATGTGGGTCGGACCATGGTTGGTCTGCCCGGATCGGACTGTTGGCTCGGACTAAAGTGTCTCGGATCCATTGGATGACTTGGGATGCCTTAGGACTCGCTCCTAGGTCCTTTATGACGGATTGGACATATTTCCGTATCAACATATGTCCCCCTAGTTTCCAAGTATCTTAGTAGAAGAGAGTTGTGGAACTATTGGTTTGGGAAGCTGTTTTGAGGAAAAAATCCGTTCTTCAATCCAATCCGTTTCGATTTTGTTGAAAAAAAAGATGTACTCCGTACTTCGTGTGGCCATTGACTTAGTCTCTCCCCCCCCTTTTTTCTTTTTCTAAAACATCGTCACCATCCGAGGGACTGGGTCCGAAGGGCAACGAAGTGAAAAAGGGTATTTGTAATGGAGACTAAGTTTAGGCTCAACATCTGTAGTGTACCTTAGATGAGCTACGGTGACCAGTGCGGTCCGTCCGTCCGAACCAACCTCTCGTGGTCGCGGAAGGTCCAAGGATAATCGCCGAGAATACGAGGTTCCTTGTGTGGACCGATTATCTTGATCGATAAGTCGCTAGGCGTCAGAAGATGATAATCCGGAGCTCTCGTCTTTGTCTGCTTTGAGAGGGATAGTTGTTGTATTCATCTATCCGTGAGATAAATTCGTTGTACCATTCGTCATTTCACTTGGTATAATTGTACTATGCCGTTGGATGATTTTGATCTACGATTGAGATTTAATCCGAAAAATCGACGGTTGGAGTTCCAATATGGCCCTCTAAATAGAGGGGTTGGCCGGTTCATTTCTCACCGTTTAGAGAGAGAATTTTTGCATTCTAAGTATATCCGAAGCAACTACCAGCAATCCGGAGTGAGCAACGAGCGGTTCGAAGCGCGTGATCCTGTGCAAAGTCAAATCACTTCTATCTAATCATCCGAGTCCAAGTAAGTTTACTTGTCTCGTCTTATGATTAAATTATCTCTGTTGTCTTTCATCTTCAAGTTACTCGGATGCATGCTCATGATGTGTAGTATAGTTGGTAACCATTACGTACTTTGATGTTGACTAACCCCGAATAAGCGTAATCTTGACTCGACTAACTTGTCGAGTAAAGCCGCTAGTTTTGGCTTTGGCGACCACTTTAATATACATAAACGACCTCTCGGACTGCCATCTTAAAGCTTACGAAATTGCTTTCTCCTTTCCCTAGGATGTCCGAGAGTGATAGCCAAAATCGATCCGAGGCTGAGGGATATGACTCCGAGGCGATATCCTTAACCGATAGCTCCGAGGAGATTGAGATCGTGGATGACGACGAAGCACTGGAGGTGGAACAAGCGTCCCATCCGAGTCGGGAAGAGCCCGAGGTAAGTTCCTTACTTCGGTTAGTTGTTCCGGATCCAGGTCCTCCGAGGCGTCAGGATTACCTGCGAGTGTCCCATGTGCAGGTTATTGTGGCGCCAAGAAACAAGTTCATGTTGTAGGAACTCGTCGCCCGGGTCGGGCTGGCCAAGAATCCGAACTTCCGGTAGAGATCCGATCTTTAATTCGCAACCTTGGTTATAATTTTAGGAGTAATCCTAATCGAGTCCCGTTCGTTCCGGATCCGCAGGCGCCAATCATCAAGGAAGTTTATGATACCTCGGAAGCACCTCCGAATTTGAGCATCTTCGAAGAGGGTGAGGAGGATCGTGTGCATGTCATTCGCCTCTTGGATGTCGTGAGTTAGCGTCCTCATTCGAGGAAGATGAGGCGTAAGAAGGTGTCGGGCAAGATTCGTTCAGGAGGAAGAAGGTGCGAGCCATCCGCTAATGTGCTCCGTGTGGAAATTTCACGGGCAAGTCGGCAGGTGGCTGAGGAAGAGCGTCCGGAGAGGCTGAGAAAGGGTGAGGACGTATTCCAAGTGAAGTTCCCTCGGTCTAGAGACGAGGTCACTCACCCCGATCCGGAGGGCGAGTTGAATGAAGACGGTACTCTGCCTACTTGTGCCTCAACCATCCGAGCCGATGAAGTGGATGAGCTCCGGAGAAGATATGAGATCCCGGAGTGTGTGGAGATTCTCATCCCAGACGAATCTCATGCTTTTTATAATCCGCCGGGCTACATATGCATCTATGAGATAAGTCTCCATTGCGGGTGGCGGCTACCCGTATCGTCCGAGTTTCTGGAGATTTTGAACAACATGGGTTTGAGTTCGCACCAGATCATCCCCAACTCCCTCGGAAATCTGATGTGCTTCGGAGTCTTATGTAAATATAAAGGCATTCCGCTCACCTTCGATAATTTCCGCAAATTATTTAACATAAGTGTAAGTAGTAGGAACACATGGTTCTATACGTTCGTATGTCGCCAGGCGTACACGTTTTTTGTTGATCCCTTGTCCTCGTTGGGAATCCAATGTTTCAAGAGGTACATTTTTGTCCGTCCGGCTCTGAAGCCCGGGCAATCCGAAGCGGAGAGGCCCACGTGGCATTTCGAGAAAAAGTTCTTCCGAGGCAAGCTGCCGGATTGGAAGCCACCGGCACGGAACATCCCTTTGTGGATGCAAGCATTCCATCGGAGTCAAGAGCTGGAAAAGTATTTCTTCCGAGGGCTGATATGTCAGCCTCTGCCTTTCTTGGCCGGTTTGTCCGAGCCATGTTTTTGTGACAATATGGAGGATTTGAGTAAGTGGTTTCTCTCTACCTCTGGTTGGTTGTCCAAGTCGGTTGTCTATTTGTCAACTATATGATTACTATTTGTAGATTCTTTTGTATTTTGTAACTCATTGTGATTCGGATGTGCAGCTTTTTGGTTCGAGTATACGATGTCGACCATGCGGGAGTTGAAGCGTCAGCAAAACGCTGCGCAGCGGAAGGAATTGGTAGAGGGTTCCCGGACCCAGATTATCAAGAATTCCACCGTACTCCCGATGAACGAGCCAAGAAATGCTGCTGTGTTCCGAGTGGAGGAGACTCGGAGAGCTGCTGCGGGCGAAGAGGCCCAAACTATCCCTACTCCGGACAAGGGTAAGGTGGTCGGCTCTAAGGGCTCGAAAAAGCCTCCAAGATCCGTGTCCCGAGATCCTCCTGCAAGCGGATCGAGCGGCTGCAGCGCTCCTCCGAAGGTCCGAATCCTCCCGCCAAGAAAGGCAAGGGAAAGGTGAGCGAGACGCCCGAGCTGGATTCGGATGCTGAAGTTGTTCGGTTGGTTGCTGCCTCGGAGTTGGAGCGGATTTCGGAGTTAACTACCACTCAGCGCAAAGTGAGTTTAAGTTTTCCGTTGGTTTTACATCTTCTTGTGGTTCGGAGGTATCTAACACTTCCGATGTTTCGTTTTTTTTTTAGCTTGCTGCTGCTGTTGAAGCATGCTCCTTGGTAGCTGCTCGGAGGGCTACCCTGGAAGAGGATTTAGCCAAGGCTGAGGCTACCCGGGCGATTGAAGCGTCGGTTGTGCAAAGACTTGAGCGCTGAAGAAGGCCATAGTGCTAAACAAGAGGCGAGTCGAGACGGCCAAGATGAAAAGTGCCATTCGATCTTTGGAGGCTGACTTGAAAGTGCACCAAGATAGTTTGGACGATTTCGTGGCCGTCTCTAGGACTTTCAAGGATAAGATGCTGAAGGAGCTTCGGGGAGTCCGGACAAGGGCTGTCCAAGATTTCCTTGATTCGGACTCCTGCAAGTTTTTGCTCGAGTCGAAATATGATGAGGCCCGTCAAGATGGGTTTGATGCAGCTGTGGAGCAGTGCCGGAGGAAGGGTTGGATACCGAATGACTGCAACTTGGAGGCTGAGGGGTTTCCCTTTAAGAATGGAGATGGCTCGGATTTTGCTCTAGAGGGTGTCTTGGACGAAGACCTGCTCAAATGTGAATTTGTGGAGCTGGTCTGCGACGAGTCGGAGGGCAAGAAGTACAACCATGGCGGTCCGTATCTCCCATCCTTCGTCCTCGGTGCTTATGTCCAGATGTTTCGTTCCTTTGGAGGATCACTTGAGCACAACCTAGACTGGCCGACTCTGCCGGGCTGTCCAAGGCTTTGATCAACCTTGACTTGATGGAGTGTCCGCCTTCCTGAAAGAGGTTGAGGCTCGGAGAAGAACGGGATAGCCCAACAACAAGGTCAAGCGCCTCCGGAGAAGGATACGGGCGGCCCCTCTCGGTCTCAACCTAGTTCGTCCGAGCGGCGAAGGCAGTGAAGACGGGGTATGCCCCGGGTTTTTTGTAATAGGGTGCCTTCGGGCCTAAAAACAATGTTGTTTTTTCTTTTGCTCTTCATCTTTTGTTGGATAAATGTATACTTGGTTTTGATGAACGTTTGTTGGTTCGGGCCCCTTGGTGGCTCGGAACTATTTTTGTCACAAGAATGCTAATGTTGCTGTGTTCATCCTTGCGCGTTTTAATTTCGTATTTGCGTAGTAACTCATCAACTCTCGCAGACTCGGATAGTGGGTTCGGACCCTTGTGATTCATACCGCCAGGACATTAATTTGCCTGGTGCAAATTCTCCTTTGCGGGTCTTGGGGGACGATCAACCATTGTTCCCATCCGAATCGGAATCTTTAATAGAAATAAACCGAATCACGAACGGTTCGGAGCCACGTCTTAGAGTGATCAGACTTGCGAGAAAGAGAATCTCCTTGTATCGTGATCAGTAGTGGCAATTCGGACGTTGACTTGGTGTGTTATCCCGAGTCATGCAGACTTGTGAGATAGTGAAAAGATGATCAACATTAAGTACAGGGTGACTCTATACGAATCACCGTTGCTTCGGATGTTGTTATGTCAGCCCCGAGCTTGACACGTCCGAATGAGTAGCTTAGTCGATATGCTCGACCGTATGGATGGATTGTTGGGTTGGGCCAATGGAAGCCGAAGAGCCAGGCCCATGTTCGGCCCAAGCCCATTTCCGGTAAATATGGGACACGTGTCCGCTTCTAATTGGTCTTCTCTTTCTATATATACTCCTGCCTTGTACGGCTTTCCATTAGGACATCTCGCCCTTTTATAGTAATCAAAGGTCCGGAGCTCGAGTCCGAACGGCTGGGGAGCATGTTTATACCATCACTCTTGTCCGTGATCTCATCCCAAGGGTTTCTCCGATGCTTCGGAAGTCTACCCGGGTTGGTTCTCGGCGAGAGTTTTGGAAATTAGATTGCTCGGAAAGCCAGCCTCGGATCTTCGAGGATACGGTCCGTGCCGAGTGAGGCCTGAAATTTTTACCAATCAATTCCTCTGATCGTCAGGCTAATCTTCTTCCTCCGGGGCTGTGGTCTATATTCGTGACTTTTAGCCCCGGAGAGGTAGATTAGATGGATGGTTCGGGGATCTTCAAATAGTTGTTTTTGAACCTCCATGCATCCGAGGCAATCCGCTTCTGGGTATGTGCCCGGGGGGCGACAAGTTGGCATAATTAGTTTGGTAGAATCCCTTCCAGTATTTCGTGGTTGATCGTGTAAAAACCGAGATGTTGGAAGGCTTTCTACCAATCCTGTTGTGTCTAGTTGTTCGTTCCTCGGATGGAGGGAGATGTATCCCTTTTAGTAGGTCTTTTAGCTCGTCCTTGAAGATATGTATCCGAGTAGTTTGGTTCTGTCGGTGACTTTGTCTCCAGGATTGAAGGCTCGAGGGAGCTACTTGCAATTTTGGAAAGGAGTCCCCAACAGTGCTGAGCTTGTTTGGAGTCGGATCATTGGGGACTTCCGGAAGTAACCTTTCTGGTGACTCGTTGTCTTGCACCTAAGGTCTTTCGTCCGAGCAGCTCGGTTTTGTTGGTGGCTGCGTTCCAGAATTGAAGGCTCGAGGGAGCGACTTACAATTTTGGAACGGAGTCCCTGACAATGCCGGTCTTGTTGGGACTCGGACCAACGGGAGCCTCCGGAGTGACTTGGGTTGATCCGACTATCCGGGTTGGTCTCTTTCCAAATACTCTGAATCTGGGGTGTATTTATAGTATTTGGTATGAGGCGATCCGGATTGTCAGTGTGCTTCTTGCTTGCTTCGGAGCTTTTTTTCGTTCAGAAGTGATGAAGTATCCTTTCTAGAAGCATTGAATGGCCTTAGTTATATCGTCCGGCTGCTGTTAGACTTTGGATCGTCCGAAGGGGCTTCGAAACCTTTGTCAGTAAGCAATCAAAGTTGCGATGGTGGAGTTCCTTCTTCCTTGGGCCTAAAATGTAGCTAATAGTGTTCGGACGGGTTTGGTTGATAGACCGAGTTAATTAGGAAGCTTATTTGTAGAAGTAGAAAAGAGATAGAGTAGGAGCTTGTTTTTGTAAGCCTGATTAGGGCTCTTCGGACTCTGACTTTGTAAATCTGTACTCCTGTTTTAATGGAAGCATATTTGCCTATGTGAAGGTCGGACACTATTTGATTGTGTTAGTCCGATCCGGATCAATGTATGATCTAGATTCGGATCGAGTAGTTACATATCTTCGAGGACATGATTATCAACAATGTTTATGAAATCATAGTTGTATTGATTTGACGGAAATCGGATTACAACTTGAGGGCTTCGAGGCCTTTTTCAAAAAAAAACAATGTGACGGGATAGAGGAAGGTGACGATCGTTGCCATACTTCTCTAAGTGTAAAACTTTTGGAGATTCTTGGCATTCAAGTTCTCTTCAAGGCCCGCCCTTGTTCATCTTCTAGTTCAAAGCTTCCATTAACTCTTGCCCCAGTAACCTTGTACGGTCCTTCCCACTAGGGCTTAAGTTTCCCCACATGACTTAGTATATCGGCTCTTCTGAGGACTAAGTCTCCAACTTGTATGTCCTTGGGAAGGACACGTTTATTGTAGGCTCGAGCGGTCATGGCTTGGTACCGAAGGATGTTGGCCAATGCCTTATCGCGCTTGTCTTCAAGGAGCTCGAGGTCATAGATCCTTGCGAGCTCATTATCAACTGGGTTATATTGCTGGATTCTCTGGGTTGCCACCACTGTCTCCGAAGGGATGACCGCCTCGGATCCATAGACCAAGGAGAAAGGTGTTTCTTGTGTGGCAGTTCGGGCTGTCGTTCGATGGGCCCAAAGGACTGCGTCGAGATCATCCGCCCAACTGTCTTGGGAAGTTCTTAACCTTTTCTCCAAAATTTTGACTATGGTCTTGTTGGTGGCTTCCACCTGACCATTGGCTTGGGGGTGGCCAACGGAAGTAAAGCGTTGTTCTATTTTGAAGGACTGAAGCCACTCCTTCAGTCTTGACCCCGAAAATTGTGCTCCATTGTCTGAAACTAGCACTCGTGGGAGTCCAAACCTGCAGATGATGTTCTTCCAGATGAATGTCCTAACCCTGCTTTCTGTGATGATTGACACAGCTTCAGCTTCGACCCACTTAGTGAAGTACTCCACTGCCACTATCAAGAACTTCTTTTGATGTGTTCCTCGCGGAAAGGGACCAACTATGTCTATGCCCCATTGATCAAATGGGCAAGCTATGATTGACGGAATCATAGGGTTGGTCGGGCGGTGTGGTATGTTGGCATAGTATTGGCAGTCTTCACAGGCGCGGGCGATGTTGGCAGCATCCATTTCAATAGTTGGCCAATAGTATCCTTGCCTTATGATCTTTTGCGCCAAAGTTCTTCCTCCAGAATGACTTCCACAACTTCCGGCGTGGATTTCTTTCATCACAGTTTTCGCCTCCTGAGGATCTAGGCACCTCAGGTGAGTTCCGCTGTAGGATCTTTTGTAGAGATCTTCTTCCAGAATAAAGTATCTGTTAGCTCGACATTGAATCTTCTTGGCCTCTCTAGGATCCATAGGTAAAGTGCCATCCTTGAGGTAACGGAATATATCAGTCATCCAATTCCTTTCTGTGCTCAAAAGGAACATCTTTCCGTTGGGTTTTGCCAGGGAGGATTCATGCTGGTCATTAGGATGACACTTCTTGTCCAAAGCTCCTGAGGCGTACTTGGAGAGGGCGTCGGCCTTTTCGTTCCATTCTCTGTGAAATTGGTCAAGAGTAAATTCTTCAAATTGCTCAACCTCTTTCTTGAGGAGCTCCAAGTATTTGATCATGTTAAGTCCTTTGGTGGTGAAAGACCCGGGATTGTGCTGAGCTGGGAGTCTGTGTAGGCTTTGATCCTTTTTACTTGAAGGGCTTTCGCCATTCTTAGGCCAGTGATAAGTGCTTCATATTCGGCCTCGTTGTTTGTCACTTTGAAATTGAGAGTGATGGCGTACTCTAGCTTGGCTCCTTCAGGACTTTCAAGGAAAATTCCTATTCCTCCCAACCGTCCGGTTGATGATCCGTCCACTTGTAATGTCCAACATTCTTTGTTTCTTTCCTTACCTCCCGAAGTGAGAGTGAGTGCTTTCTCAACCTCCTGCTTCTTGTCGGAAGATGCAGTTGTCGAGGTATTGAGTTCTTCGTCCAAGAGAAACATGTGCCTCACTCTCAGTGAGTCATCCATAGGTTGGTAATATTCAGTCAAAGGCTGGATGCTACCTCTTTGTATCTCTTCTGCTTCTTTCTCTTCCCTTGATTCCTTGATTTGGGCTATCGCCACATGACTAGCCTTTTCCTGGGAGTTTTTGTTCCCTTCTTCTGCTTTCTCTGGATAGTCTACCAGGAAGTCGGCCAAGACTTGCGCTTTCTTGGCAGATGGGGCTTGATACCCAATATCAAATTCACTTAGCTCAATACCCCATTTGGACAGGCGTCCTGACTGATCCGGTTTGTCCAAGACATGTTTGACTGGCTCATTTGTAAGGACTACAATCCGATGCGACTTGAAGTAAGGCTTCAGTCGCCGTGCAGTGTAAACTAGTGCAAAGGCGAGCTTCTCAACCTTGACATATCTGGCCTCAGAGCCTACAAGAGCTTTGCTCAAGTAGTAAATTGGTAAATGCTCGTTGTCTTGTAGCCGTACCAGTACAGAACTCATTGCTTCATCAGTGGTGGCCAAATAGAGGTAAAGAGTTTCATCCTCCATGGGTTTAGACAGAAGGGGCGGCGAGAGGAGATACTTTTTCAAGTCTTCCAGGGCCTCTTCGCACTCCTTTGTCCACTCGAACTTATTTCCTTTTCGTAAGATCTTAAAGAAGGGAAGGTTCTTCTCGGCGGATCTTGAGATAAAACGGCTCAACGCCATCACCTTTCCTAGAAGCTTCTGAACTTCATTGACAGTCTCGGGCTGTGGTAGGTCCATGATTGCCTTTATTTTCTCTGGGTTAGCACTGATGCCTCTTTCTGTGACCATGTAGCCAAGGAATTTTCCTCCTTTCACCCCGAAAGTGCACTTTTCAGGGTTCAGCTTCATTCCGTATTTTCGGAGAATAGAAAAACAATTGTTGAGGTGTTCGATGTGCTCCTCTTCAGTCTTGCTTTTCACAAGCATGTCATCCACATAGACTTCCATGGTTTTTCCCAATTCTTCCTTGAACATCTTATTTACCATCCGTTGGTAAGTAGCTCCTGAATTCTTGAGGCCAAAGGGCATGACCTTGAAGCAATAGACCCCTCCGGCCGCAAAGAATGCCGTTTTCTTGATGTCTTCTTGAGCCATCCTAATTTGGTAGAAGCCTTGGTATGCATCCATGAAGCTTAGAAGTGAACATCCTGCAGTGGAATCAACCAGCTGGTCTATGCGTGGCAATGGATAGGGATCCTTTGGACAAAACTTGTTGAGTCTAGTGAAGTCATTGCACATTCTCCACTTTCCTGGAGCTTTTTCGACGAGGACCACGTTGCAGACCCAATCGTAGTATCTGACTTCTTCGATATGACCTACTTTCATCAACTTGTCAACCTCCCCTGCTATGATAGCATCCTCAACTGGTCCGAAGTCTTTCCTCTTTTGCCGGATGTGCTTGACTGTAGGATCCATATTCAGACGGTGAACTGCAATCCTTGGGTCTATCCCCTTGAGATCATCTGTGCTCCAAGCAAAGATGTCGCGATTGTCCCGAAGACAGGCGATGAGCTTCCGCTCTACTTCTGTACTCATCTCTGTTCCAATTCGAGTTGTTCTTTCCGGATTTCCTTCGACCAGTTGGACCTCTTTCAAGGCTTCATGGGATTCTATGCTAGCTGTCTTGGGGAACTTTTCTCTGAGCGATCCAATACCGATCTCTTCCTTTGGTGGCGTTAGAGTAATGGAAGAATGGCTAAGAGGGCCCTTAGTGACCGACAGGACAGGTTCTGTGGCCCCTCTGGTTGACATGATGTAGCACTCCCAGGCTTCTCTAACGTTGCCCATTTCTTCCCCTACGCCGTTCGGGGTTGGAAACTTCACCCTGTTGTGTAGGGGAGAAGCAATTGCTCTGAATTGGTTAAGTCCCGGCGGCCCAAAATCACGTTATAGTCAAAGGTGCTATCTACTACCACAAAGAGGATAGTCTGGGTCACTCTTGTCGGAAAAGTGCCCATGGAGACTTGCAGTGGTATACTTCCAATGGGGCGTACTACAGACCCTCCAAAACCTACCAACGAAGTGTATACTCATCCATATTGTATTTGCCCCAGGTGCATTTGCTCCACGGTCCTTTTGGATATGACATTGGAGGAGCTTCCTGTGTCGATTAGTACCTTGTTGACCTTGTAAGTGGCAATCACTAGAGAAACAACCAAAGGGACATCGGTGTCCTTGAGATCTCCTCCGCCAGACGTTGGTGGGGGGATCTCGCTATCGTGAAAGGTAATTGCATTTGTGCCTTTCAATGCTGGTGGACCGTAAGCCCTGTCGTTGTTTCTTAAGTGTTGCGCGGTCCTTTCCCTTGCATTTCTGCTATCTCCCCCTGTTGGTCCTCCTGCAATGGCGTTGATAACTCCACTGTAAGGGAGGTTCTCCATTTCTGTCTCTTCGTGGTACCCTTGATATCTTTGGGCCTGCCGAGGTGGGATTTCCGCTGGAGGTGGTGGTAAAGATCCTGTCGGAGGTTCAGGACCACGCTCCTCTCTTCTTTGCTCATTCCTTCTATGCCTGGAGGGCTCTTCTTCGCCTGTTGGTTCTTTCAACTTCCCACTTCTCACTAGTCTTTCAATTTCTGTCTTTAATTGGATGCAATCCTCAGTCGGATGACCTTTCTGCTTGTGGAACCTACAGTAGTCTTTAGAGAATTTACTCTTCTTGCTGCTCTTGACAGGTTTAGGCCATTGTATATCTAAGTCCTTCTCAACAATAGAAGCCAAGATGTCGGATCTTGGTGCATTGGCGAGTATACTCGGTATCTCACAGGTGGAGTTCTTTCTCTGGAATTCTTTTACATCTCGAGATCTCTTTTTGCTCGAACTTCCCTTGACGAGGAGGAGTTCCTTTCGTGCTGTTCTTTTCCTTCTTGATCCCTGCTCTTATCGGGACATTCCTTCGGTAATCTTCTCCATACAAGACTCCTTCGCAGATATCTTCCAAGTACTTTTCAGTGGTGATTTCTTCGTTGGAAAGCTTCCTTCTAAGCTCATCATTATAAGTGTTGGCATATAGGTGTCGGACCCGCTCTTTGATGCTATGAGGCTCTACATCGTGCTTGACGTTGAAGCGGTCAAGGAAGGTCTGAGGTCCTCATGCTCTTTCCGGATTATGCGCCGGTGCTCAACTGACCTCTTCCTTCTTTTGCTTTCTCAAACCTTTTCAAGAAAAGGAGGCAACGTCGCATAAGATTTGATGGAACCATTAGGTAGTGAGGTCCACCAATCCATTGCTTCTCCAAAGAGTGTGGTGGAAAAGTTGAGAGCTTTCATGTTCTCATTGAGTCCATTGCTTTCCATCTTACTTTCAGATCTAGTAAGATGCATCTCCATAGTAATGCTCAAGGTTTGGGATAACGCTTTCTTTCTCTTGATCTCATGGTTGGGAGTTTTAACTACCACATTTTCATGTGCTTTGACCATCTTGCTCAAGGTGGCAATTTGTGTTTCGTTGATAGCTACATCTGGAGGAAGATCACCGATTGGAACAATCAGTGCTTTCCGCCATTTGATCTCTGGGCACTTGTTGTTGAGCTTCTCGACCGGTTCCCACTTCCGTCTACTTGGCACTTGGACTTCTCCCTCGTTGTTCATGAGAAGCTGGCTCTTCTATTGAGAAGATGTCTCGAGATCTTACGGTTGGGCTTGTTCCCCACCTTTGTTGGATTGGACGGTGCTCATTTCTTGATTGAGCGGGTTCAGCTTGCCTTGGGATCAAGGCGGGGTGGGTGAGGAGGCCGGAGGTTGTTTGATCCAGCACCCTTGAATAGTGGTGAGTAAGAGGCCAAACCGATTCTCATTCATCCCGAACTCACTAGGACGGATGATCATCCATTTGGGAGGTAAAGTTTCTTCTGGGAGGACCATGTGTTCCTGACGGAGGAACCTGTCCTTCATCCCCAAGTGTCTGGATCCTTACTGGTGGATTAGTGGCTCTTTCCACGCCAGAAGAAAGACTAGCGGTATGGCCATCACTTGGATCATCTACTACTTCTCTTGTTGAGACTCTTGTTACTCCACCTCTTCTAGTGGGAGGTCTCCCCTTTGTCTTGGAGCAGTGCAATGGCGATGGCGTTGGTTCTTGGACCTTCTTGTTCTTGCCATTCTTGAAGAGAACGGGACTTTTGTAAGATTCCCACAGACGGCGCCAAAATGTTGAGGTATAACTCCCAACTACTTAGATTTATTTAACACTTGTAATGGGTGCCAAGGTAAGCGGCTCCTTGCCAGGTGAGGCCCAAGGCGTAGAACCAATGACCAACCACTCGTGAAGGACCCGCACACTTGAGGGGGTTAGTGCCCGGTTTGCTAAGTGTCAAACCGGGATGAGACTTTACTCGAGAGTGACTGAGGATCGACTCTGTATAGTACTTGGGATTGGGGTCGTGATGTGACTAGCGAGATGAGTTGTTCGAAGTCAAAAGTGACTTACTTGTTGGGATGTGTGCCTTTTATAGGCTATCATCAAAATGGAAGGCCTTTGGGATTGCGCCATGTGTACGGCTGGATAGAGCCACCAATGCTAACATGAGGCCCATAGCCCAACAAGCTTTAGCCCATGCCATCTTGGGCTTTAGGGTAGTTTGGTCATTATTGGGAGAGTTCTTGAGGATATGACTAGTTACCGAGTTCCCGTGTTCGAGAGGTTGGTCCGATGCTGATCCGGACTGCACTGGTTGTCGGATGAGGAAGTTCTCACCTTGTCCAACTCTTCCAATTCGGAGCTCCTGGGTTCGGACACCTCACTCTTTGGTGCCCATTTGCTTGGTTGCTTTAAGAGATGGTCATGCTGGATCCGAGTCGACATCCGTATCGGAGTCCTTGGGTCGGAGAGGGTACTGACTTAGCACTATGCTCCTTTCCCAGAGAGGCTCGGACCAAGGTGGGTCGGACCCGTGGTTCCGGGTCGGGCCTTGTAGGTCCAAATCCTTCGTCCCTTTCTTTCCATGTGGGTCGGACCATGGTTGGTCTGCCTAGATCGGACCGTTGGCTCGGACTAAAGTGTCTCGGATCCATTGGATGACTTGGGATGCCTTAGGACTCGCTCCTAGGTCCTTTATGACGGATTGGACATATTTCCGTATCAACATATCCCACTCCTTTTGTGTATTGTTTCACTCTCAAGTAGAGTTTTTCGTTGTTCTTATAAACCCCCGTGAGTTTATGGTTTTTATTTAATAATAGGAGCATGACTCCGCCTTAATATAAAAAAAACAAAGTAGAGTATTTCGTTTGTCTTTTTATTAACCCTCCGATGTGTTGTTTAAATCTCAAATTGACTTCTCCATTTGTAATTTTCGCACTCCTTTATTCTGTTGTTTAACTCTCGAGTAGAATTTTACATTTGTTGTTTATCCCACTCCTTATGTGTGTGGTTTAACTCTCAAGTAGAGTTCTTCGTTTGTGATACTCTTACTCCTTCTGTGTATTGTTTAAATCTCGAATAGACTTCTTCGTTTGACATTATCCCACTCCTTTGATGTGTTGTTTATCTCTACAGTGGTGTTGTTCGTTTGTTGTTTATCCCACTCCTTTTATGTTTTGTTTACCCCTCAAGTAGAGTTTTTCGTTTGTTATTCTATTACCCCTCCGACGTGTTGTTTAAATCTCAAATTGACTTCTCCATTTGTAACTATCCCACTCCTTTATTATGTTGTTTAACTCTCGAATAGCATTTTACATTTGTTTTTTATCCCACTCCTTATGTGTGTGGTTTAACTCGAAAGTAGAGTTCTTCGTTTGTGATACTCTTACTCCTTCTGTGTATTGTTTAAATCTCGAATAGACTTCTTCGTTTGACATTATCCCACTCCTTTGATGTGTTGTTTATCTCTCGAGTGGTGTTTTCATTTGTTGTTTATCCCAGTCCTTTTGTGTATTGTTTAACTCTCAAGTAGAGTTTTTCGTTGTTCTTATAAACCCCCGTGAGTTTATGGTTTTTATTTAATAATAGGAGCTTGACTCCACCTTAATATAAAAAAAACAAAGTAGAGTTTTTCGTTTGTCATTTTATTACCCCTCCGATGTGTTGTTTAAATCTCAAATTGACTTCTCCATTTGTAATTATCCCACTCCTTTATTGTGTTGTTTAACTCTCGAGTAGAATTTTACATTTGTTGTTTATCCCACTCCTTATGTGTGTGGTTTAACTCTCAAGTAGAGTTCTTCGTTTGTGATACTCTTACTCCTTCTGTGTATTGTTTAAATCTCGAATAGACTTCTTCGTTTGACAATATCCCACTCCTTTGATGTGTTGTTTATCTCTACAGTGGTGTTGTTCGTTTGTTGTTTATCCCACTCCTTTTGTGTATTGTTTAACACTCAAGTAGAATATTTCGTTTGTCATTTTATTACCCCTCCGATGTGTTGTTTAAATCTCAAATTGACTTCTCCATTTGTAATTATCCCACTCCTTTATTCTGTTGTTTAACTCTCGAGTAGAATTTTACATTTGTTGTTTATCCCACTCCTTATGTGTGTGGTTTAATTCTCAAGTAGAGTTCTTCGTTTCTGATACTCTTACTCCTTCTCTGTATTGTTTAAATCTCAAATAGACTTCTTCGTTTGACATTATCCCACTCCTTTGATGTGTTGTTTATCTCTCGAGTGGTGTTGTTCGTTTGTTGGTTATGCCACTCCTTTTGTGTATTGTTTAACTCTCAAGTAGAGTTTTTCGTTTGTTATTTTATTACCCCTCCGATGTCTTGTTTAAATCTCAAATTGACTTCTCCATTTGTAATTATCGCACTCCTTTATTTTGTTGTTTAACTCTCGAATAGAATTTTACATTTGTTGTTTATCCCACCTCCTTATGGGAGAGGTTTAACTCTCAAGTAGAGTTCTTCATTTGTGATACTCTTACTCCTTCTGTGTATTGTCTAAATCTCGAATAGACTTCTTCGTTTGATATTATCCCACTCCTTTGATGTGTTGTTTATCTCTCAAGTGGTGTTGTTCGTTTGTTGTTTATCCCAATCCTTTTGTATATTGTTTAACTCTCAAGTAGAGTTTTTCGTTTGTTATTTTATTACCCCTCCGATGTGTTGTTTAAATTTCAAATTGACTTTTCCATTTGAATTATCCCACTCCTTTATTCTGTTGTTTAACTCTCGAGTAGAATTTTACATTTGTTGTTTATCCCACTCCTTATGTGTGTGGTTTAACTCTCAAGTAGAGTTCTTCGTTTGTGATACCCTTACTCCTTCTGTGTATTGTTTAAATGTCGAATAGACTTCTTCGTTTGACAATATTACACTCCTTTGATGTGTTGTTTATCTCTACAGTGGTGTTGTTCGTTTGTTGTTTATCCCACTCCTTTTGTGTATTGTTTAACACTCAAGTGGAGTTTTTCGTTCGTTATTTTATTACCCCTCCGATGTGTTGTTTAAATCTCAAATTGACTTCTCCATTTGTAATTATCCCACTTCTTTTTTTCTGTTGTTTAGATCTCGAGTAGAATTTTACATTTGTTTTTTATCCTACTCCTTATGTGTGTGGTTTAAGTCTCAAGTAGAGTTCTTCGTTTCTGATACTCTTACTCTTCTTGTATTGTTTAAATCTCAAATAGACTTCTTCGTTTGACATTATCGCACTCCTTTGATGTGTTGTTATCTCTCGAGTGGTGTTTTCGTTTGTTGTTTATCCCACCCCTTTTGTGTATTGTTTAACTCTCAAGTAGAGTTTTTCGTTGTTCTTATAAACCCCCGTGAATTTATGGTTTTTATTTAATAATAGGAGCTTGACTCCACCTTAATATAAAAAAAACAAAGTTGAGTATTTCGTTTGTCATTTTATTAACCCTCCGATGTGTTGTTTAAATCTCAAATTGACTTCTCCAATTGTAATTATCGCACTCCTTTATTCTGTTGTTTAACTCTCGAGTAGAATTTTACATTTGTTGTTTATCCCACTCCTTATGTGTGTGGTTTAACTCTCAAGTAGAGTTCTTCGTTTGTGATACTCTTACTCCTTCTGTGTATTGTTTAAATCTCGAATAGACTTCTTCGTTTGACATTATCCCACTCCTTTGATGTGTTGTTTATCTCTCGATGGTGTTGTTCGTTTGTTGTTTATCCCACTCCTTTTGTGTATTGTTTAACTCTCAAGTGGAGTTTTTCGTTGTTCTTATAAACCCCCGTGAGTTTATGGTTTTTATTTAATAATAGGAGCTTGACTCCACCTTAATATAAAAAAAACAAAGTAGAGTTTTTCGTTTGTCATTTTATTACTCCTCCGATGTGTTGTTTAAATCTCAAATTGACTTCCCCATTTGTAATTATCCCACTCCTTTATTCTGTTGTTTAACTCTCGTGTAGAATTTTACATTTGTTTTTTTATCCTACTCCTTATGTGTGTGGTTTAACTCTCAAGTAGAGTTCTTCGTTTGTGATACTCTTACTCCTTCTCTCTATTGTTTTAATCTCGAATAGACTTCTTCGTTTGATATTATCCCACTCCTTTGATGTGTTGTTTATCTCTCAAGTGGTGTTGTTCGTTTGTTGTTTATCCCAATCCTTTTGTAAATTGTTTAACTCTCAAGTAGAGTTTTTCGTTTGTTATTTTATTACCCCTCCGATGTGTTGTTTAAATTTCAAATTGACTTTTCCATTTGAATTATCCCACTCCTTTATTCTGTTGTTTAACTCTCGAGTAGAATTTTACATTTGTTGTTTATCCCACTCCTTATGTGTGTGGTTTAACTCTCAAGTAGAGTTCTTCGTTTGTGATACTCTTACTCCTTCTCTGTATTGTTTAAATCACGAATAGACTTCTTCGTTTGACAATATCCCACTCCTTTGATGTGTTGTTTATCTCTACAGTGGTGTTGTTCGTTTGTTGTTTATCCCACTCCTTTTGTGTATTGTTTAACACTCAAGTGGAGTATTTCGTTTGTCATTTTATTAACCCTCCGATGTGTTGTTTAAATCTCAAATTGACTTCTCCATTTGTAATTGTCGCACTCCTTTATTCTGTTGTTTAGCTCTCGAGTAGAACTTTACATTTGTTGTTTATCCCACTCCTTATGTGTGTGGTTTAATTCTCAAGTAGAGTTCTTCGTTTCTGATACTCTTACTCCTTCTCTGTATTGTTTAAATCTCGAATAGACTTCTTCGTTTGACATTATCCCACTCCTTTGATGTGTTGTTTATCTCTCGAGTGGTGTTGTTCGTTTGTTGGTTATGCCACTCCTTTTGTGTATTGTTTAACTCTCAAGTAGAGTTTTTCGTTTGTTATTTTATTACCCCTCCGATGTCTTGTTTAAATCTCAAATTGACTTCTCCATTTGTAATTATCGCACTCCTTTATTTTGTTGTTTAACTCTCGAGTAGAATTTTACATTTGTTGTTTATCCCACCTCCTTATGGGAGAGGTTTAACTCTCAAGTAGAGTTCTTCATTTGTGATACTCTTACTCCTTCTGTGTATTGTCTAAATCTCGAATCTTCGTTTGATATTATCCCACTCCTTTGATGTGTTGTTTATCTCTCAAGTGGTGTTGTTCGTTTGTTGTTTATCCCAATCCTTTTGTATATTGTTTAACTCTCAAGTAGAGTTTTTCGTTTGTTATTTTATTACCCCTCCGATGTGTTGTTTAAATTTCAAATTGACTTTTCCATTTGAATTATCCCACTCCTTTATTCTGTTGTTTAACTCTCGAGTAGAATTTTACATTTGTTGTTTATCCCACTCCTTATGTGTGTGGTTTAACTCTCAAGTAGAGTTCTTCGTTTGTGATACTCTTACTCCTTCTGTGTATTGTTTAAATGTCGAATAGACTTCTTCGTTTGACAATATTCCACTCCTTTGATGTGTTGTTTATCTCTACAGTGGTGTTGTTCGTTTGTTGTTTATCCCACTCCTTTTGTGTATTGTTTAACACTCAAGTGGAGTTTTTCGTTCGTTA
Organism: Plantago major; assembly: GCA_026545765.1. Lineage (NCBI taxonomy): Eukaryota > Viridiplantae > Streptophyta > Magnoliopsida > Lamiales > Plantaginaceae > Plantago > Plantago major. Next base: position 526,487 of record JAIFAC010000011.1, read on the forward strand.
TTTTATTACCCCTCCGATGTGTTGTTTAAATCTCAAATTGACTTCTCCATTTGTAATTATCCCACTTCTTTTTTTCTGTTGTTTAGATCTCGAGTAGAATTTTACATTTGTTTTTTATCCTACTCCTTATGTGTGTGGTTTAAGTCTCAAGTAGAGTTCTTCGTTTCTGATACTCTTACTCCTTTGCTGTATTGTTTAAATCTCAAATAGACTTCTTCGTTTGACATTATCGCACTCCTTTGATGTGTTGTTATCTCTCGAGTGGTGTTTTCGTTTGTTGTTTATCCCACCCCTTTTGTGTATTGTTTAACTCTCAAGTAGAGTTTTTCGTTGTTCTTATAAACCCCCGTGAATTTATGGTTTTTATTTAATAATAGGAGCTTGACTCCACCTTAATATAAAAAAAACAAAGTTGAGTATTTCGTTTGTCATTTTATTAACCCTCCGATGTGTTGTTTAAATCTCAAATTGACTTCTCCAATTGTAATTATCGCACTCCTTTATTCTGTTGTTTAACTCTCGAGTAGAATTTTACATTTGTTGTTTATCCCACTCCTTATGTGTGTGGTTTAACTCTCAAGTAGAGTTCTTCGTTTGTGATACTCTTACTCCTTCTGTGTATTGTTTAAATCTCGAATAGACTTCTTCGTTTGGCATTATCCCACTCCTTTGATGTGTTGTTTATCTCTCGATGGTGTTGTTCGTTTGTTGTTTATCCCACTCCTTTTGTGTATTGTTTAACTCTCAAGTGGAGTTTTTCGTTGTTCTTATAAACCCCCGTGAGTTTATGGTTTTTATTTAATAATAGGAGCTTGACTCCACCTTAATATAAAAAAAACAAAGTAGAGTTTTTCGTTTGTCATTTTATTACTCCTCCGATGTGTTGTTTAAATCTCAAATTGACTTCCCCATTTGTAATTATCCCACTCCTTTATTCTGTTGTTTAACTCTCGTGTAGAATTTTACATTTGTTTTTTATCCTACTCCTTATGTGTGTGGTTTAACTCTCAAGTAGAGTTCTTCGTTTGTGATACTCTTACTCCTTCTCTCTATTGTTTTAATCTCGAATAGACTTCTTCGTTTGATATTATCCCACTCCTTTGATGTGTTGTTTATCTCTCAAGTGGTGTTGTTCGTTTGTTGTTTATCCCAATCCTTTTGTAAATTGTTTAACTCTCAAGTAGAGTTTTTCGTTTGTTATTTTATTACCCCTCCGATGTGTTGTTTAAATTTCAAATTGACTTTTCCATTTGAATTATCCCACTCCTTTATTCTGTTGTTTAACTCTCGAGTAGAATTTTACATTTGTTGTTTATCCCACTCCTTATGTGTGTGGTTTAACTCTCAAGTAGAGTTCTTCGTTTGTGATACTCTTACTCCTTCTGTGTATTGTTTAAATGTCGAATAGACTTCTTCGTTTGACAATATTCCACTCCTTTGATGTGTTGTTTATCTCTACAGTGGTGTTGTTCGTTTGTTGTTTATCCCACTCCTTTTGTGTATTGTTTAACACTCAAGTGGAGTTTTTCGTTCGTTATTTTATTAGCCCTCCGATGTGTTGTTTAAATCTCAAATTGACTTCTCCATTTGTAATTATCCCACTCCTTTATTCTGTTGTTTAGCTCTCGAGTAGAATTTTACATTTGTTTTTTATCCTACTCCTTATGTGTGTGGTTTAAGTCTCAAGTAGATTTCTTCGTTTCTGATACTCTTACTCCTTTGCTGTATTGTTTAAATCTCAAATAGACTTCTTCGTTTGACATTATCGCACTCCTTTGATGTGTTGTTATCTCTCGTGTGGTGTGTTCGTTTGTTGTTTATCCCACCCCTTTTGTGTATTGTTTAACTCTCAAGTAGAGTTTTTCGTTGTTCTTATAAACCCCCGTGAATTTATGGTTTTTATTTAATAATAGGAGCTTGACTCCACCTTAATATAAAAAAAACAAAGTTGAGTATTTCGTTTGTCATTTTATTAACCCTCCGATGTGTTGTTTAAATCTCAAATTGACTTCTCCAATTGTAATTATCGCACTCCTTTATTCTGTTGTTTAACTCTCGAGTAGAATTTTACATTTGCTGTTTATCCCACTCCTTATGTGTGTGGTTTAACTCTCAAGTAGAGTTCTTCGTTTGTGATACTCTTACTCCTTCTGTGTATTGTTTAAATCTCGAATAGACTTCTTCGTTTGACATTATCCCACTCCTTTGATGTGTTGTTTATCTCTCGAGTGGTGTTGTTCGTTTGTTGTTTATCCCACTCCTTTTGTGTATTGTTTAACTCTCAAGTAGAGTTTTTCGTTTGTCATTTTATTACCCCTCCGATGTGTTGTTTAAATCTCAAATTGACTTCCCCATTTGTAATTATCCCACTCCTTTATTCTGTTGTTTAACTCTCGTGTAGAATTTTACATTTGTTTTTTTATCCTACTCCTTATGTGTGTGGTTTAACTCTCAAGTAGAGTTCTTCGTTTGTGATACTCTTACTCCTTCTCTGTATTGTTTAAATCTCGAACATACTTCTTCGTTTGACATTATCCTACGCCTTTGATGTGTTGTTTATCTCTCGAGTGGTGTTTTCGTTTGTTGTTTATCCCACTCCTTTTGTGTATTGTTTCACACTCAAGTAGAGTTTTTCATTTGTTATTTTAGTACCCCTCCGATGTGTTGTTTAAATCTCAAATTGACTTCTCCATTTGTAAGTATCCCACTCCTTTATTCTGTTGTTTAACTCTCGAGTAGAATTTTACATTTGTTTTTTATCCTACTCCTTATGTGTGTGGTTTAAGCCTCAAGTAGAGTTCTTCGTTTTTGATACTCTTACTCCTTCTCTATATTGTTTAAATCTCGAATAGACTTCTTCGTTTGACATTATCCCACTCCTTTGATGTGTTGTTTATCTCTCGATGGTGTTGTTCGTTTGTTGTTTATCCCACTCCTTTTGTGTATTGTTTAACTCTCAAGTGGAGTTTTTCGTTGTTCTTATAAACCCCCGTGAGTTTATGGTTTTTATTTAATAATAGGAGCTTGACTCCACCTTAATATAAAAAAAACAAAGTAGAGTTTTTCGTTTGTCATTTTATTACCCCTCCGATGTGTTGTTTAAATCTCAAATTGACTTCCCCATTTGTAATTATCCCACTCCTTTATTCTATTGTTTAACTCTCGAGTAGAATTTTACATTTGTTTTTTATCCTACTCCTTATGTGTGTGGTTTAAGCCTCAAGTAGAGTACTTCGTTTCTGATACTCTTACTCCTTCTCTATATTGTTTAAATCTCGAATAGACTTCTTCGTTTGATATTATCCCACTCCTTTGATGTGTTGTTTATCTCTCAAGTGGTGTTGTTCGTATGTTGTTTATCCCAATCCTTTTGTATATTGTTTAACTCTCAAGTAGAGTTTTTCGTTTGTTATTTTATTACCCCTCCGATGTGTTGTTTAAATCTCAAATTGACTTTTCCATTTGTAATTATCCCACTCCTTTATTCTGTTGTTTAACTCTCGAGTAGAATTTTACATTTGTTGTTTATCCCACTCCTAATGTGTGTGGTTTAACTCTCAAGTAGAGTTCTTCGTTTGTGATACTCTTACTCCTTCTGTGTATTGTTTAAATCTCGAATAGACTTCTTCGTTTGACAATATTCCACTCCTTTGATGTGTTGTTTATCTCTACAGTGGTGTTGTTCGTTTGTTGTTTATCCCACTCCTTTTGTGTATTGTTTAACACTCAAGTAGAGTTTTTCGTTTGTTATTTTATTACCCCTCCGATGTGTTGTTTAAATCTCAAATTGACTTCTCCATTTGTAATTATCCCACTTCTTTTTACATTGTTTAGCTCTCGAGTAGAATTTTACATTTGTTTTTTATCCTACTCCTTATGTGTGTGGTTTAAGTCTCAAGTAGTGTTCTTCGTTTCTGATACTCTTACTCCTTCTCTGTATTGTTTAAATCTCAAATAGACTTCTTCGTTTGACATTATCGCACTCCTTTGATGTGTTGTTATCTCTCGAGTGGTGTTTTCGTTTGTTGTTTATCCCACCCCTTTTGTGTATTGTTTAACTCTCAAGTAGAGTTTTTCGTTGTTCTTATAAACCCCCGTGAATTTATGGTTTTTATTTAATAATAGGAGCTTGACTCCACCTTAATATAAAAAAAACAAAGTTGAGTATTTCGTTTGTCATTTTATTAACCCTCCGATGTGTTGTTTAAATCTCAAATTGACTTCTCCAATTGTAATTATCGCACTCCTTTATTCTGTTGTTTAACTCTCGAGTAGAATTTTACATTTGTTGTTTATCCCACTCCTTATGTGTGTGGTTTAACTCTCAAGTAGAGTTCTTCGTTTGTGATACTCTTACTCCTTCTGTGTATTGTTTAAATCTCGAATAGACTTCTTCGTTTGACATTATCCCACTCCTTTGATGTGTTGTTTATCTCTCGATGGTGTTGTTCGTTTGTTGTTTATCCCACTCCTTTTGTGTATTGTTTAACTCTCAAGTGGAGTTTTTCGTTGTTCTTATAAACCCCCGTGAGTTTATGGTTTTTATTTAATAATAGGAGCTTGACTCCACCTTAATATAAAAAAAACAAAGTAGAGTTTTTCGTTTGTCATTTTATTACTCCTCCGATGTGTTGTTTAAATCTCAAATTGACTTCCCCATTTGTAATTATTATCCCTCCTTTATTCTGTTGTTTAACTCGAGTAGAATTTTACATTTAGTTTTTATCCTACTCCTTATGTGTGTGGTTTAACTCTCAAGTAGAGTTCTTCGTTTGTGATACTCTTACTCCTTCTCTCTATTGTTTAAATCTCGAATAGACTTCTTCGTTTGACATTATCCCACTCCTTTGATGTGTTGTTTATCTCTCAAGTGGTGTTGTTCGTATGTTGTTTATCCCAATCCTTTTGTATATTGTTTAACTCTCAAGTAGAGTTTTTCGTTTGTTATTTTATTACCCCTCCGATGTGTTGTTTAAATCTCAAATTGACTTTTCCATTTGTAATTATCCCACTCCTTTATTCTGTTGTTTAACTCTCGAGTAGAATTTTACATTTGTTGTTTATCCCACTCCTTATGTGTGTGGTTTAACTCTCAAGTAGAGTTCTTCGTTTGTGATACTCTTACTCCTTCTGTGTATTGTTTAAATCTCGAATAGACTTCTTCGTTTGACAATATTCCACTCCTTTGATGTGTTGTTTATCTCTACAGTGGTGTTGTTCGTTTGTTGTTTATCCCACTCCTTTTGTGTATTGTTTAACACTCAAGTGGAGTTTTTCGTTCGTTATTTTATTACCCCTCCGATGTGTTGTTTAAATCTCAAATTGACTTCTCCATTTGTAATTATCCCACTCCTTTATTCTGTTGTTTAGCTCTCGAGTAGAATTTTACATTTGTTTTTTATCCTACTCCTTATGTGTGTGGTTTAAGTCTCAAGTAGAGTTCTTCGTTTCTGATACTCTTACTCCTTTGCTGTATTGTTTAAATCTCAAATAGACTTCTTCGTTTGACATTATCGCACTCCTTTGATGTGTTGTTATCTCTCGAGTGGTGTTTTCGTTTGTTGTTTATCCCACCCCTTTTGTGTATTGTTTAACTCTCAAGTAGAGTTTTTCGTTGTTCTTATAAACCCCCGTGAATTTATGGTTTTTATTTAATAATAGGAGCTTGACTCCACCTTAATATAAAAAAAACAAAGTTGAGTATTTCGTTTGTCATTTTATTAACCCTCCGATGTGTTGTTTAAATCTCAAATTGACTTCTCCATTTGTAATTATCGCACTCCTTTATTCTGTTGTTTAACTCTCGAGTAGAATTTTACATTTGTTGTTTATCCCACTCCTTATGTGTGTGGTTTAACTCTCAAGTAGAGTTCTTCGTTTGTGATACTCTTACTCCTTCTGTGTATTGTTTAAATCTCGAATAGACTTCTTCGTTTGGCATTATCCCACTCCTTTGATGTGTTTTTTATCTCTCGATGGTGTTGTTCGTTTGTTGTTTATCCCACTCCTTTTGTGTATTGTTTAACTCTCAAGTGGAGTTTTTCGTTGTTCTTATAAACCCCCGTGAGTTTATGGTTTTTATTTAATAATAGGAGCTTGACTCCACCTTAATATAAAAAAAACAAAGTAGAGTTTTTCGTTTGTCATTTTATTACCCCTCCGATGTGTTGTTTAAATCTCAAATTGACTTCTCCATTTGTAATTATCCCACTCCTTTATTGTGTTGTTTAACTCTCGAGTAGAATTTTACATTTGTTTTCATCCTACTCCTTAATTGTGTGGTTTAACTCTCAAGTAGAGTTCTTCGTTTGTTATACTCTAACTCCTTCTGTGTATTGTTTAAATTTCGAATAGACTTCTTCGTTTGACATTATCCCACTCCTTTGATGTGTTGTTTATCTCTCAAGTGGTGTTGTTCGTATGTTGTTTATCCCAATCCTTTTGTATATTGTTTAACTCTCAAGTAGAGTTTTTCGTTTGTTATTTTATTACCCCTCCGATGTGTTGTTTAAATCTCAAATTGACTTTTCCATTTGTAATTATCCCACTCCTTTATTCTGTTGTTTAACTCTCGAGTAGAATTTTACATTTGTTGTTTATCCCACTCCTTATGTGTGTGGTTTAACTCTCAAGTAGAGTTCTTCGTTTGTGATACTCTTACTCCTTCTGTGTATTGTTTAAATCTCGAATAGACTTCTTCGTTTGACAATATTCCACTCCTTTGATGTGTTGTTTATCTCTACAGTGGTGTTGTTCGTTTGTTGTTTATCCCACTCCTTTTGTGTATTGTTTAACACTCAAGTAGAGTTTTTCGTTTGTTATTTTATTACCCCTCCGATGTGTTGTTTAAATCTCAAATTGACTTCTCCATTTGTAATTATCCCACTCCTTTATTCTGTTGTTTAACTCTCGAGTAGAATTTTACATTTGTTGTTTATCCCACTCCTTATGTGTGTGTTTTAACTCTCAAGTAGAGTTCTTCGTTTGTGATACTCTTACTCCTTCCCTGTATTGTTTAAATCTCGAATAGACTTCTTCGTTTGACATTATCCTACGCCTTTGATGTGTTGTTTATCTCTCGAGTGGTGTTTTCGTTTGTTGTTTATCCCACTCCTTTTGTGTATTGTTTAACTCTCAAGTAGAGTTTTTCGTTGTTCTTATAAACCCCCATGAGTTTATGGTTTTTATTCAATAATAGGAGCTTGACTCCAACTTAATATAAAAAAAACAAAGTAGAGCATTTCGTTTGTCATTTTATTAACCCTGCGATGTGTTTTTTAAATCTCAAATTGACTTCTCCATTTGTAATTATCGCACTCCTTTATTTTGTTGTTTAACTCTCGAGTAGAATTTTACATTTGTTGTTTAACCCACTCCTTATGTGTGTGGTTTAACTCTCAAGTAGAGTTCTTCGTTTGTGATACTCTTACTCCTTCTGTGTATTGTTTAAATCTCGAATAGACTTCTTCGTTTGACATTATCCCACTCCTTTGATGTGTTGTTTATCTCTCGAGTGGTGTTGTTCGTTTGTTGTTTATCCCACTCCTTTTGTGTATTGTTTAACTCTCAAGTGGAGTTTTTCGTTGTTCTTATAAACCCCCGTGAGTTTATGGTTTTTATTTAATAATAGGAGCTTGACTCCACCTTAATATAAAAAAAACAAAGTAGAGTTTTTCGTTTGTCATTTTATTACTCCTCCGATGTGTTGTTTAAATCTCAAATTGACTTCCCCATTTGTAATTATCCCACTCCTTTATTCTGTTGTTTAACTCTCGAGTAGAATTTTACATTTGTTTTTTATCCTACTCCTTATGTGTGTGGTTTAACTCTCAAGTGGAGTTCTTCGTTTGTGATACTCTTACTCCTTCTCTGTATTGTTTAAATCACGAATAGACTTCTTCGTTTGACATTATCCCACTCCTTTGATGTGTTGTTTATCTCTCAAGTGGTGTTGTTCGTATGTTGTTTATCCCAATCCTTTTGTATATTGTTTAACTCTCAAGTAGAGTTTTTCGTTTGTTATTTTATTACCCCTCCGATGTGTTGTTTAAATCTCAAATTGACTTCTCCATTTGTAATTATCCCACTCCTTTATTCTGTTGTTTAACTCTCGAGTAGAATTTTACATTTGTTGTTTATCCCACTCCTTATGTGTGTGGTTTAACTCTCAAGTAGAGTTCTTCGTTTGTGATACTCTTACTCCTTCTGTGTATTGTTTAAATCTCGAATAGACTTCTTCGTTTGACAATATTCCACTCCTTTGATGTGTTGTTTATCTCTACAGTGGTGTTGTTCGTTTGTTGTTTATCCCACTCCTTTTGTGTATTGTTTAACACTCAAGTAGAGTTTTTCGTTTGTTATTTGATTACCCCTCCGATGTGTTGTTTAAATCTCAAATTGACTTCTCCATTTGTAATTATCCCACTCCTTTATTCTGTTGTTTAGCTCTCGAGTAGAATTTTACATTTGTTTTTTATCCTACTCCTTATGTGTGTGGTTTAAGTCTCAAGTAGAGTTCTTCGTTTCTAATACTCTTACTCCTTCTCTGTATTGTTTAAATCTCAAATAGACTTCTTCGTTTGACATTATCGCACTCCTTTGATGTGTTGTTATCTCTCGAGTGGTGTTTTCGTTTGTTGTTTATCCCACTCCTTTTGTGTATTGTTTAACTCTCAAGTAGAGTTTTTCGTTGTTCTTATAAACCCCCGTGAGTTTATGGTTTTTATTTAATAATAGGAGCTTGACTCCACCTTAATATAAAAAAAACAAAGTAGAGTATTTCGTTTGTCATTTTATTAACCCTCCGATGTGTTGTTTAAATCTCAAATTGACTTCTCCATTTGTAATTATCCCACTCCTTTATTGTGTTGTTTAACTCTCGAGTAGAATTTTACATTTGTTGTTTATCCCACTCCTTATGTGTGTGGTTTAACTCTCAAGTAGAGTTCTTCGTTTGTGATACTCTTACTCCTTCTATGTATTGTTTAAATCTCGAATAGACTTCTTCGTTTGACATTATCGTACTCCTTTGATGTGTTGTTTATCTCTCGAGTGGTGTTGTTCGTTTGTTGTTTATCCCACTCCTTTTGTGTATTGTTTAACTCTCAAGTAGAGTTTTTCGTTGTTCTTATAAACCCCCGTGAGTTTATGGTTTTTATTTAATAATAGGAGCTTGACTCCAGCTTAATATAAAAAAAACAAAGTAGAGTTTTTCGTTTGTCATTTTATTACCCCTCCGATGTGTTGTTTAAATCTCAAATTGACATCTCCATTTGTAATTATCCCACTCCTTTATTGTGTTGTTTAACTCTCGAGTAGAATTTTACATTTAGTTTTTATCCTACTCCTTATGTGTGTGGTTTAACTCTCAAGTAGAGTTCTTCGTTTGTGATACTCTTACTCCTTCTGTGTATTGTTTAAATCTCGAATAGACTTCTTCGTTTGACATTATCCCACTCCTTTGATGTGTTGTTTATCTCTCAAGTGGTGTTGTTCGTATGTTGTTTATCCCAATCCTTTTGTATATTGTTTAACTCTCAAGTAGAGTTTTTCGTTTGTTATTTTATTACCCCTCCGATGTGTTGTTTAAATCTCAAATTGACTTTTCCATTTGTAATTATCCCACTCCTTTATTGTGTTGTTTAACTCTCGAGTAGAATTTTACATTTGTTGTTTATCCCACTCCTTATGTGTGTGGTTTAACTCTCAAGTAGAGTTCTTCGTTTGTGATACTCTTACTCCTTCTGTGTATTGTTTAAATCTCGAATAGACTTGTTCGTTTGACAATATCCCACTCCTTTGATGTGTTGTTTATCTCTACAGTGGTGTTGTTCGTTTGTTGTTTATCCCACTCCTTTTGTGTATTGTTTAACACTCAAGTAGAGTTTTTCGTTTGTTATTTTATTACCCCTCCGATGTGTTGTTTAAATCTCAAATTGACTTCTCCATTTGTAATTATCCCACTCCTTTATTCTGTTGTTTAACTCTCGAGTAGAATTTTACATTTGTTTTTTATCCTACTCCTTATGTGTGTGGTTTAAGTCTCAAGTAGAGTTCTTCGTTTGTGATACTCTTACTCCTTTGCTGTATTGTTTAAATCTCAAATAGACTTCTTCGTTTGACATTATCGCACTCCTTTGATGTGTTGTTATCTCTCGTGTGGTGTGTTCGTTTGTTGTTTATCCCACCCCTTTTGTGTATTGTTTAACTCTCAAGTAGAGTTTTTCGTTGTTCTTATAAACCCCCGTGAATTTATGGTTTTTATTTAATAATAGGAGCTTGACTCCACCTTAATATAAAAAAAACAAAGTAGAGTATTTCGTTTGTCATTTTATTAACCCTCCGATGTGTTGTTTAAATCTCAAATTGACTTCTCCATTTGTAATTATCGCACTCCTTTATTCTGTTGTTTAACTCTCGAGTAGAATTTTACATTTGTTGTTTATCCCACTCCTTATGTGTGTGGTTTAACTCTCAAGTAGAGTTCTTCGTTTGTGATACTCTTACTCCTTCTGTGTATTGTTTAAATCTCGAATAGACTTCTTCGTTTGACATTATCCCACTCCTTTGATGTGTTGTTTATCTCTCGAGTGGTGTTGTTCGTTTGTTGTTTATCCCACTCCTTTTGTGTATTGTTTAACACTCAAGTAGAGTTTTTCGTTTGTTATTTTATTACCCCTCCGATGTGTTGTTTAAATCTCAAATTGACTTCTCCATTTGTAAGTATCCCACTCCTTTATTCTGTTGTTTAACTCTCGAGTAGAATTTTACATTTGTTTTTTATCCTACTCCTTATGTGTGTGGTTTAACTCTCAAGTAGAGTTCTTCGTTTGTGATACTCTTACTCCTTCTCTGTATTGTTTAAATCTCGATTAGACTTCTTCGTTTGACATTATCCTACGCCTTTGATGTGTTGTTTATCTCTCGAGTGGTGTTTTCGTTTGTTGTTTATCCCACTCCTTTTGTGTATTGTTTCACACTCAAGTAGAATTTTTTGTTTGTTATTACAGTACCCCTCCGATGTGTTGTTTAAATCTCAAATTGACTTCTCCATTTGTAAGTATCCCACTCCTTTATTCTGTTGTTTAACTCTCGAGTAGAATTTTACATTTGTTTTTTATCCTACTCCTTATGTGTGTGGTTTAAGTCTCAAGTAGAGTTCTTCGTTTCTGATACTCTTACTCCTTCTCTATATTGTTTAAATCTCGAATAGACTTCTTCGTTTGACATTATCCCACTCCTTTGATGTGTTGTTTATCTCTCGATGGTGTTGTTCGTTTGTTGTTTATCCCACTCCTTTTGTGTATTGTTTAACTCTCAAGTAGAGTTTTTCGTTGTTCTTATAAACCCCCGTGAGTTTATGGTTTTTATTTAATAATAGGAGCTTGACTCCACCTTAATATAAAAAAAACAAAGTAGAGTTTTTCGTTTGTCATTTTATTACCCCTCCGATGTGTTGTTTAAATCTCAAATTGACTTCTCCATTTGTAATTATCCCACTCCTTTATTCTGTTGTTTAACTCTCGAGTAGAATTTTACATTTGTTGTTTATCCCACTCCTTATGTGTGTGGTTTAACTCTCAAGTAGAGTTCTTCGTTTGTGATACTCTTACTCCTTCTGTGTATTGTTTAAATCTCGAATAGACTTCTTCGTTTGACATTATTCCACTCCTTTGATGTGTTGTTTATCTCTCGAGTGGTGTTGTTCGTTTGTTGTTTATCCCACTCCTTTTGTGTATTGTTTAACTCTCAAGTAGAGTTTTTAGTTATTTTAGTATCCCTCCGATATGTTGTTTAAATCTCAAATTGACTTCTCCATTTGTAATTATCCCACTCCTTTATTCTGTTGTTTAGCTCTCGAGTAGAATTTTACATTTGTTTTTTATCCTACTCCTTATGTGTGTGGTTTAAGTCTCAAGTAGAGTTCTTCGTTTCTGATACTCTTACTCCTTCTCTGTATTGTTTAAATCTCAAATAGACTTCTTCGTTTGACATTATCCCACTCCTTTGATGTGTTGTTTATCTCTCGAGTGGTGTTTTTCGTTTGTTGTTTATCCCACTCCTTTTGTGTATTGTTTAACTCTCAAGTAGAGTTTTTCGTTGTTCTTATAAACCCCCGTGAATTTATGGTTTTTATTTAATAATAGGAGCTTGACTCCACCTTAATATAAAAAAAACAAAGTTGAGTATTTCGTTTGTCATTTTATTAACCCTCCGATGTGTTGTTTAAATCTCAAATTGACTTCTCCATTTGTAATTATCGCACTCCTTTATTCTGTTGTTTAACTCTCGAGTAGAGTTTTACATTTGTTGTTTACCCCACTCCTTATGCGTGTGGTTTAACTCTCAAGTAGAGTTCTTCGTTTGTGATACTCTTACTCCTTCTGTGTATTGTTTAAATCTCGAATAGACTTCTTCGTTTGACATTATCCCACTCCTTTGATGTGTTGTTTATCTCTCGATGGTGTTGTTCGTTTGTTGTTTATCCCACTCCTTTTGTGTATTGTTTAACTCTCAAGTGGAGTTGTTCTTATAAACCCCCGTGAGTTTATGGTTTTTATTTAATAATAGGAGCTTGACTCCACCTTAATATAAAAAAAACAAAGTAGAGTTTTTCGTTTGTCATTTTATTACCCCTCCGATGTGTTGTTTAAATCTCAAATTGACTTCTCCATTTGTAATTATCCCACTCCTTTATTCTGTTGTTTAACTCTCGAGTAGAATTTTACATTTGTTTTTTATCCTACTCCTTATGTGTGTGGTTTAACTCTCAAGTAGAGTTCTTCGTTTGTGATACTCTTACTCCTTCTCTGTATTGTTTAAATCTCGAATAGACTTCTTCGTTTGACATTATCCCACTCCTTTGATGTGTTGTTTATCTCTCGAGTGGTGTTTTCGTTTGTTGTTTATCCCACTCCTTTTGTGTATTGTTTAACACTCAAGTAGAGTTTTTCGTTTGTTATTTTATTACCCCTCCGATGTGTTGTTTAAATCTCAAATTGACTTCTCCATTTGTAATTATCCCACTCCTTTATTCTGTTGTTTAACTCTCGAGTAGAATTTTACATTTGTTTTTTATCCTACTCCTTATGTGTGTGGTTTAACTCTCAAGTGGAGTTCTTCGTTTGTGATACTCTTACTCCTTCTCTGTATTGTTTAAATCTCGAATAGACTTCTCTGTTTGACATTATCCCACTCCTTTGATGTGTTGTTTATCTCTCGAGTGGTGTTTTCGTTTGTTATTATTCCACTCCTTTTGTGTATTGTTTAACTCTCAAGTAGAGTTTTTCGTTGTTCTTATAAACCCCCGTGAGTTTATGGTTTTTATTTAATAATAGGAGCTTGACTCCACCTTAATATAAAAAAAACAAAGTAGAGTTTTTCGTTTGTCATTTTATTACCCCTCCGATGTGTTGTTTAAATCTCAAATTGACTTCTCCATTTGTAATTATCCCACTCCTTTATTGTGTTGTTTAACTCTCGAGTAGAATTTTACATTTGTTGTTTATCCCACTCCTTATGTGTGTGGTTTAACTCTCAAGTAGAGTTCTTCGTTTGTGATACTCTTACTCCTTCTGTGTATTGTTTAAATCTCGAATAGACTTCTTCGTTTGACATTATCCCACTCCTTTGATGTGTTGTTTATCTCTACAGTGGTGTTGTTCGTTTGTTGTTTATCCCACTCCTTTTGTGTATTGTTTAACACTCAAGTAGAGTTTTTCGTTTGTTATTTTATTACCCCTCCGATGTGTTGTTTAAATCTCAAATTGACTTCTCCATTTGTAATTATCCCACTCCTTTATTCTGTTGTTTAACTCTCGAGTAGAATTTTACATTTGTTTTTTATCCTACTCCTTATGTGTGTGGTTTAACTCTCAAGTGGAGTTCTTCGTTTGTGATACTCTTACTCCTTCTCTGTATTGTTTAAATCTCGAATAGACTTCTTCGTTTGACATTATGCCACTCCTTTGATGTGTTGATTATCTCTCGAGTGGTGTTTTCGTTTGTTGTTTATCCCACTCCTTTTGTGTATTGTTTAACTCTCAAGTAGAGTTTTTCGTTGTTCTTATAAACCCCTGTGAGTTTATAGTTTTTATTTAATAATAGGAGCTTGACTCCACCTTAATATAAAAAAAGCAAAATAGAGTTTTTCGTTTGTCATTTTATTACCCCTCCGATGTGTTGTTTAAATCTCAAATTGACTTCTCCATTTGTAATTATCCCACTCCTTTATTCTGTTGTTTAACTCTCGAGTACAATTTTACATTTGTTGTTTATCCCGCTCCTTATGTGTGTGGTTTAACTCTCAAGTAGAGTTCTTTGTTTGTGATACTCTTACTCGTTCTTTGAATTGTTTAAATCTCGAATAGATTTCTTCGTTTGACATTATCCCACTCCTTTGATGTGTTGTTTATCTCTACAGTGGTGTTGTTCGTTTGTTGTTTATCCCACTCCTTTTGTGTATTGTTTAACACTCAAGTAGAGTTTTTCGTTGTTCTTATAAACCCCCGTGAGTTTAAAAACAAAGTAGAGTTTTTCGTTTGTTATTTTATTACCCCTCCGATGTGTTGTTTAAATCTCAAATTGACTTCTCCATTTGTAATTATCCCACTCCTTTATTCTGTTGTTTAACTCTCGAGTAGAATTTTACATTTGTTTTTTATCCTACTCCTTATGTGTGTGGTTTAACTCTCAAGTGGAGTTCTTCGTTTGTGATACTCTTACTCCTTCTCTGTATTGTTTAAATCTCGAATAGACTTCTTCGTTTGACATTATCCCACTCCTTTGATGTGTTGTTTATCTCTCGAGTGGTGTTGTTCGTTTGTTGTTTATCCCACTCCTTTTGTGTATTGTTTAACTCTCAAGTAGAGTTTTTCGTTGTTCTTATAAACCCCCGTGAGTTTATGGTTTTTATTTAATAATAGGAGCTTGACTCCACCTTAATATAAAAAAAACAAAGTAGAGTTTTTCGTTTGTTATTTTATTACCCCTCCGATGTGTTGTTTAAATCTCAAATTGACTTTTCCATTTGAATTATCCCACTCCTTTATTGTGTTGTTTAACTCTCGAGTAGAATTTTACATTTGTTGTTTATCCCACTCCTTATGTGTGTGGTTTAACTCTCAAGTAGAGTTCTTCGTTTGTGATACTCTTACTCCTTCTGTGTATTGTTTAAATCTCGAATAGACTTCTTCGTTTGACATTATCCCACTCCTTTGATGTGTTGTTTATCTCTACAGTGGTGTTGTTCGTTTGTTGTTTATCCCACTCCTTTTGTGTATTGTTTAACACTCAAGTAGAGTTTTTCGTTTGTTATTTTATTACCCCTCCGATGTGTTGTTTAAATCTCAAATTGACTTCTCCATTTGTAATTATCCCACTCCTTTATTCTGTTGTTTAACTCTCGAGTAGAATTTTACATTTGTTTTTTATCCTACTCCTTATGTGTGTGGTTTAACTCTCAAGTGGAGTTCTTCGTTTGTGATACTCTTACTCCTTCTCTGTATTGTTTAAATCTCGAATAGACTTCTTCGTTTGACATTATCCCACTCCTTTGATGTGTTGTTTATCTCTCGAGTGGTGTTTTCGTTTGTTGTTTATCCCACTCCTTTTGTGTATTGTTTAACTCTCAAGTAGAGTTTTTCGTTGTTCTTATAAACCCCCGTGAGTTTATGGTTTTTATTTAATAATAGGAGCTTGACTCCACCTTAATATAAAAAAAACAAAGTAGAGTTTTTCGTTTGTCATTTTATTACCCCTCCGATGTGTTGTTTAAATCTCAAATTGACTTCTCCATTTGTAATTATCCCACTCCTTTATTGTGTTGTTTAACTCTCGAGTAGAATTTTACATTTGTTGTTTATCCCACTCCTTATGTGTGTGGTTTAACTCTCAAGTAGAGTTCTTCGTTTGTGATACTCTTACTCCTTCTATGTATTGTTTAAATCTCGAATAGACTTCTTCGTTTGACATTATCCCACTCCTTTGATGTGTTGTTTATCTCTCGAGTGGTGTTGTTCGTTTGTTGTTTATCCCACTCCTTTTGTGTATTGTTTAACTCTCAAGTGGAGTTTTTCGTTGTTCTTATAAACCCCCGTGAGTTTATGGTTTTTATTTTATAATAGGAGCTTGACTCCACCTTAATATAAAAAAAACAAAGTAGAGTTTTTCGTTTGTCATTTTATTACTCCTCCGATGTGTTGTTTAAATCTCAAATTGACTTCCCCATTTGTAATTATCCCACTCCTTTATTCTGTTGTTTAACTCTCGAGTAGAATTTTACATTTGTTTTTTATCCTACTCCTTATGTGTGTGGTTTAACTCTCAAGTGGAGTTCTTCGTTTGTGATACTCTTACTCCTTCTCTGTATTGTTTAAATCTCGAATAGACTTCTTCGTTTGACATTATCCCACTCCTTTGATGTGTTGTTTATCTCTCGAGTGGTGTTTTCGTTTGTTGTTTATCCCACTCCTTTTGTGTATTGTTTAACTCTCAAGTAGAGTTTTTCGTTTGTTATTTTATTACCCGTCCGATGTGTTGTTTAAATCTCAAATTGACTTCTCCATTTGTAATTATCCCACTCCTTTATTGTGTTGTTTAACTCTCGAGTAGAATTTTACATTTGTTGTTTATCCCACTCCTTATGTGTGTGGTTTAACTCTCAAGTAGAGTTCTTCGTTTGTGATACTCTTACTGCTTCGGTGTATTGTTCAAATCTCGAATAGACTTCTTCGTTTGACATTATCCCACTCCTTTGATGTGTTGTTTATCTCTCGAGTGGTGTTGTTCGTTTGTTGTTTATCCCACTCCTTTTGTGTATTGTTTAACACTCAAGTGGAGTTTTTCATTCGTTATTTTTTTACCCCTCCGATGTGTTGTTTAAATCTCAAATTGACTTCTCCATTTGTAATTATCCCACTCCTTTATTCTGTTGTTTAGCTCTCGAGTAGAATTTTACATTTGTTTTCATCCTACTCCTTAAGTGTGTGGTTTAACTCTCAAGTAGAGTTCTTCGTTTGTGATACTCTTACTCCTTCTCTGTATTGTTTAAATCTCAAATAGACTTCTTCGTTTGACATTATCCCACTCCTTTGATGTGTTGTTTATCTCTCGAGTGGTGTTTTCGTTTGTTGTTTATCCCACGCCTTTTGTGTATTGTTTAACTCTCAAGTAGAGTTTTTCGTTGTTCTTATAAACCCCCGTGAATTTATGGTTTTTATTTAATAATAGGAGCTTGATTCCACCTTAATATAAAAAAAACAAAGTAGAGTATTTCGTTTGTCATTTTATTAACCCTCCGATGTGTTGTTTAAATCTCAAATTGACTTCTCCAATTGTAATTATCGCACTCCTTTATTCTGTTGTGTAACTCTCGAATAGAATTTTACATTTGTTGTTTATCCCACTCCTTATGTGTGTGGTTTAACTCTCAAGTAGAGTTCTTCGTTTGTGATACTCTTACTCCTTCTGTGTATTGTTTAAATCTCGAATAGACTTCTTCGTTTGACATTATCCCACTCCTTTGATGTGTTGTTTATCTCTCGAGTGGTGTTGTTCGTTTGTTGTTTATCCCACTCCTTTTGTGTATTGTTTAACTCTCAAGTGGAGTTTTTCGTTGTTCTTATAAACCCCCGTGAGTTTATTGTTTTTATTTTATAATAGGAGCTTGACTCCACCTTAATATAAAAAAAACAAAGTAGAGTTTTTCGTTTGTCATTTTATTACTCCTCCGATGTGTTGTTTAAATCTCAAATTGACTTCCCCATTTGTAATTATCCCACTCCTTTATTCTGTTGTTTAACTCTCGTGTAGAATTTTACATTTGTTTTTTTATCCTACTCCTTAAGTGTGTGGTTTAACTCTCAAGTAGAGTTCTTCGTTTGTGATACTCTTACTCCTTCTCTGTATTGTTTAAATCTCGAACATACTTCTTCGTTTGACATTATCCTACGCCTTTGATGTGTTGTTTATCTCTCGAGTGGTGTTTTCGTTTGTTGTTTATCCCACTCCTTTTGTGTATTGTTTCACACTCAAGTAGAGTTTTTCATTTGTTATTTTAGTACCCCTCCGATGTGTTGTTTAAATCTCAAATTGACTTCTCCATTTGTAAGTATCCCACTCCTTTATTCTGTTGTTTAACTCTCGAGTAGAATTTTACATTTGTTTTTTATCCTACTCCTTATGTGTGTGGTTTAAGCCTCAAGTAGAGTTCTTCGTTTTTGATACTCTTACTCCTTCTCTATATTGTTTAAATCTCGAATAGACTTCTTCGTTTGACATTATCCCACTCCTTTGATGTGTTGTTTATCTCTCGAGTGGTGTTTTCGTTTGTTGTTTATCCCACGCCTTTTGTGTATTGTTTAACTCTCAAGTAGAGTTTTTCGTTGTTATTATAAACCACCGTGAGTTTATGGTTTTTATTTAATAATAGGAGCTTGACTCCACCTTAATATAAAAAAAACAAAGTAGAGTTTTTCGTTTGTCATTTTATTACCCCTCCGATGTGTTGTTTAAATCTCAAATTGACTTCTCCATTTGTAATTATCCTCTCCTTTATTGTGTTGTTTAACTCTCGAGTAGAATTTTACATTTGTTGTTTATCCCACTCCTTATGTGTGTGGTTTAACTCGAAAGTAGAGTTCTTCGTTTGTGATACTCTTACTCCTTCTGTGTATTGTTTAAATCTCGAATAGACTTCTTTGTTTGACATTATCCCACTCCATTGATGTGTTGTTTATCTCTACAGTGGTGTTGTTCGTTTGTTGTTTATCCTACGCCTTTTGTGTATTGTTTAACTCTCAAGTAGAGTTTTTCGTTGTTCTTATAAACCCCCGTGAGTTTATTGTTTTTATTTAATAATAGGAGCTTGACTCCACCTTAATATAAAAAAAACAAAGTAGAGTTTTTCGTTTGTCATTTTATTACCCCTCCGATGTGTTGTTTAAATCTCAAATTGACTTCTCCATTTGTAATTATCCCACTCCTTTATTGTGTTGTTTAACTCTCGAGTAGAATTTTACATTTGTTTTTTATCCTACTCCTTATGTGTGTGGTTTAACTCTCAAGTGGAGTTCTTCGTTTGTGATACTCTTACTCCATATCTGTATTGTTTAAATCTCGAATAGACTTCTTCGTTTGACATTATTCCACTCCTTTGATGTGTTGTTTATCTCTCGAGTGGTGTTTTCGTTTGTTGTTTATCCCACTCCTTTTGTGTATTGTTTAACTCTCAAGTAGAGTTTTTCGTTTGTTATTTTATTACCCCTCCGATGTGTTGTTTAAATCTCAAATTGACTTCTCCATTTGTAATTATCCCACTCCTTTATTCTGTTGTTTAACTCTCGAGTAGAATTTTACATTTGTTTTTTATCCTACTCCTTATGTGTGTGGTTTAATTCTGAAGTACAGTTCTTTGTTTGTGATACTCTTACTCCTTCTGTGTGTTGTTTAAATCTCGAATAGATTTCTTCGTTTGACATTATCCCACTCCTTTGATGTGTTGTTTATCTCTCGAGTGGTGTTTTCATTTGTTGTTTATCCCACTCCTTTTGTGTATTGTTTAACTCTCAAGTAGAGTTTTTCGTTGTTCTTATAAACCCCCGTGAGTTTATGGTTTTTATTTAATAATAGGAGCTTGACTCCACCTTAATATAAAAAAAACAAAGTAGAGTTTTTCGTTTGTCATTTCATTACCCCTCCGATGTGTTGTTTAAATCTCGAATTGACTTCTCCATTTATAATTATCCCACTCCTTTATTGTGTTGTTTAACTCTCGAATAGAATTTACATTTGTTGTTTATGCCACTCCTTATGTGTGTGGTTTAACTCCCAAGTAGAGTTCTTCGTTTGTGATACTCTTACTCCTTTTGTGTATTGATTAAATCTCGAAAAGACTTCTTCGTTTGACATTTTCCCACTCCTTTGATGTGTTCTTTAACTCTCGAGTGGTGTTGTTCGTTTTTTGTTTATCCCACTCCTTTTGTGTATTGTTTAACTCTCAAGTGGAGTTTTTCGTTGTTCTTATAAACCCCCGTGAGTTTATGGTTTTTATTTTATAATAGGAGCTTGACTCCACCTTAATATAAAAAAAACAAAGTAGAGTTTTTCGTTTGTCATTTTATTACTCCTCCGATGTGTTGTTTAAATCTCAAATTGACTTCTCCATTTGTAATTATCCCACTCCTTTATTCTGTTGTTTAACTCTCGAGTAGAATTTTACATTTGTTTTTTATCCTACTCCTTATGTGTGTGGTTTAACTCTCAAGTAGAGTTCTTCGTTTGTGATACTCTTACTCCTTCTCTGTATTGTTTAAATCTCGAATAGACTTCTTCGTTTGACATTATCCTACGCCTTTGATGTGTTGTTTATCTCTCGAGTGGTGTTTTCGTTTGTTGTTTATCCCACTCCTTTTGTGTATTGTTTAACACTCAAGTAGAGTTTTTCATTTGTTATTTTATTACCCCTCCGATGTGTTGTTTAAATCTCAAATTGACTTCTCCATTTGTAATTATCCCACTCCTTTATTCTGTTGTTTAACTCTCGAGTAGAATTTTACATTTGTTTTTTATCCTACTCCTTATGTGTGTGGTTTAACTCTCAAGTAGAGTTCTTCGTTTGTGATACTCTTACTCCTTCTCTATATTGTTTAAATCTCGAATAGACTTCTTCGTTTGACATTATCCCACTCCTTTGATGTGTTGTTTATCTCTCGAGTGGTGTTTTCGTTTGTTGTTTATCCCACTCCTTTTGTGTATTGTTTAACTCTCAAGTAGAGTTTTTCGTTGTTCTTATAAACCCCCGTGAGTTTATGGTTTTTATTTAATAATAGGAGCTTGACTCCACCTTAATATAAAAAAAACAAAGTAGAGTTTTTCGTTTATGTTGTTTAAATCTCAAATTGACTTCTCCATTTGTAATTATCCCACTCCTTTATTGTGTTGTTTAACTCTCGAGTAGAATTTTACATTTGTTGTTTATCCCACTCCTTATGTGTGTGGTTTAACTCTCAAGTAGAGTTCTTCGTTTGTGATACTCTTACTCCTTCTGTGTATTGTTTAAATCTCGAATAGACTTCTTCGTTTGACATTATCCCACTCCTTTGATGTGTTGTTTATCTCTCGAGTGGTGTTGTTCGTTTGTTGTTTATCCCACTCCTTTTGTGTATTGTTTAACTCTCAAGTAGAGTTTTTCGTTGTTCTTATAAACCCCCGTGAGTTTATTGTTTTTATTTAATAATAGGAGCTTGACTCCACCTTAATATAAAAAAAACAAAGTAGAGTTTTTCGTTTGTCATTTTATTACCCCTCCGATGTGTTGTTTAAATCTCAAATTGACTTCTCCATTTGTAATTATCCCACTCCTTTATTGTGTTGTTTAACTCTCGAGTAGAATTTTACATTTGCTTTTTATCCTACTCCTTATGTGTGTGGTTTAACTCTCAAGTAGAGTTCTTCGTTTGTGATACTCTTACTCCTTCTCTGTATTGTTTAAATCTCGAATAGACTTCTTCGTTTGACATTATCCCACTCCTTTGATGTGTTGTTTATCTCTCGAGTGGTGTTGTTCGTTTGTTGTTTATCCCACTCCTTTTGTGTATTGTTTAACTCTCAAGTAGAGTTTTTCGTTTGTTATTTTATTACCCCTCCGATGTGTTGTTTAAATCTCAAATTGACTTCTCCATTTGTAATTATCCCACTCCTTTATTGTGTTGTTTAACTCTCGAGTAGAATTTTACATTTGCTTTTTATCCTACTCCTTATGTGTGTGGTTTAATTCTCAAGTAGAGTTCTTCGTTTGTGATACTCTTACTCCTTCTCTGTATTGTTTAAATCTCGAATAAATTTCTTCGTTTGACATTATCCCACTCCTTTGATGTGTTGTTTATCTCTCGAGCGGTGTTTTCGTTTGTTGTTTATCCCACTCCTTTTGTGTATTGTTTAACTCTCAAGTAGAGTTTTTCGTTGTTCTTATAACCCTCGTGAGTTTATGGTTTTTATTTAATAATAGGAGCTTGACTCCACCTTAATATAAAAAAAACAAAGTAGAGTTTTTCGTTTGTCATCTTATTACCCCTCCGATGTGTTGTTTAAATCTCAAATTGACTTCTCCATTTGTAATTATCCCACTCCTTTATTGTGTTGTTTAACTCTCGAGTAGAATTTTACATTTGTTGTTTATCCCATTCCTTATGTGTGTGGTTTAACTCTCAAGTAGAGTTCTTCGTTTGTGATACTCTTACTCCTTCTGTGTATTGTTTAAATCTCGAATAGACTTCTTCGTTTGACAATATCCCACTCCTTTGATGTGTTGTTTATCTCTACAGTGGTGTTGTTCGTTTGTTGTTTATCCCACTCCTTTTGTGTATTGTTTAACTCTCAAGTAGAGTTTTTCGTTGTTCTTATAAACCCCCGTGAGTTTATTGTTTTTATTTTATAATAGGAGCTTGACTCCACCTTAATATAAAAAAAACAAAGTAGAGTTTTTCGTTTGTCATTTTATTACTCCTCCGATGTGTTGTTTAAATCTCAAATTGACTTCTCCATTTGTAATTATCCCACTCCTTTATTGTGTTGTTTAACTCTCGAGTAGAATTTTACATTTGTTTTTTATCCCACTCCTTATGTGTGTGGTTTAACTCTCAAGTAGAGTTCTTCGTTTGTGATACTCTTACTCCTTCTCTGTATTGTTTAAATCTCGAATAGACTTCTTCGTTTGACATTATCCCACTCCTTTGATGTGTTGTTTATCTCTCGAGTGGTGTTTTCGTTTGTTGTTTATCCCACTCCTTTTGTGTATTGTTTAACACTCAAGTAGAGTTTTTCGTTTGTTATTTTATTACCCCTCCGATGTGTTGTTTAAATCTCAAATTGACTTCTCCATTTGTAATTATCCCACTCCTTTATTCTGTTGTTTAACTCTCGAGTAGAATTTTACATTTGTTTTTTATCCTACTCCTTATGTGTGTGGTTTAACTCTCAAGTGGAGTTCTTCGTTTGTGATACTCTTACTCCTTCTCTGTATTGTTTAAATCTCGAATAGACTTCTTCGTTTGACATTATCCCACTGCTTTGATGTGTTGTTTATCTCTCAAGTGGTTTTTTTCGTTTGTTGTTTATCCCACTCCTTTTGTCTATTGTTTAACTCTCAAGTAGAGTTTTTCGTTGTACTTATAAACCCCCGTGAGTTTATGGTTTTTATTTAATCACAGGAGCTTGACTCCACCTTAATATAAAAAAAACAAAGTAGAGTTTTTCGTTTGTCATTTTATTACCCCTCCGATGTGTTGTTTAAATCTCAAATTGACTTCTCCATTTGTAATTATCCCACTCCTTTATTGTGTTGTTTAACTCTCGAGTAGAATTTTACATTTGTTGTTTATCCCACTCCTTATGTGTGTGGTTTAACTCTCAAGTAGAGTTCTTCGTTTGTGATACTCTTACTCCTTCTGTGTATTGTTTAAATCTCGAATAGACTTCTTCGTTTGACATTATCCCACTCCTTTGATGTGTTGTTTATCTCTCGAGTGGTGTTGTTCGTTTGTTGTTTATCCCACTCCTTTTGTGTATTGTTTAACTCTCAAGTAGAGTTTTTCGTTGTTTAATTAAAATAAACAAAGTAGAGTTTTTCGTTTGTCATTTTATTACCCCTCCGATGTGTTGTTTAAATCTCAAATTGACTTCTCCATTTGTAATTATCCCACTCCTTTATTGTGTTGTTTAACTCTCGAGTAGAATTTTACATTTGTTTTTTATCCTACTCCTTATGTGTGTGGTTTAACTCTCAAGTAGAGTTCTTCGTTTGTGATACTCTTACTCCTTCTATGTATTGTTTAAATCTCGAATAGACTTCTTCGTTTGACATTATTCCACTCCTTTGATGTGTTGTTTATCTCTCGAGTGGTGTTTTCGTTTGTTGTTTATCCCACTCCTTTTGTGTATTGTTTAACTCTGAAGTAGAGTTTTTCGTTTTTCTTATAAACCCCCGTGAGTTTATGGTTTTTATTTAATAATAGGAGCTTGATTCCACCTTAAAATAAAAAAAAACAAAGTAGAGTTTCTCGTTTGTCATTTTATTACACTTCCGATGTGTTGTTTAAATCTTAAATTGACTTCTCAATTTGTAATTATCCTCTCCTTTATTGTGTTGTTTAACTCTCGAGTAGAATTTTACATTTGTTGTTTATCCCACTCCTTATGTGTGTGGTTTAACTCTCAACTAGAGTTCTTCGTTTGTGATACTCTTACTCCTTATGTGTATTGTTTAAATCTCGAATAGACTTCTTCGTTTGACATTATCCCACTCCTTTGATGTGTTGTTTATCTCTCGAGTGGTGTTGTTCGTTTGTTGTTTATCCCACTACTTTTGTGTATTGGTTAACTCTCAAGTAGAGTTTTTCGTTGTTCTTATAAAGCCCCGTGAGTTTATGGTTTTTATTTAATAATAGGAGCTTGACTCCACCTTAATATAAAAAAAACAAAGTAGAGTTTTTCGTTTGTCATTTTATTACCCCTCCGATGTGTTGTTTAAATCTCAAATTGACTTCTCCATTTGTAATTATCCCACTCCTTTATTGTGTTGTTTAACTCTCGAGTAGAATTTTACATTTGTTGTTTATCCCACTCCTTATGTGTGTGGTTTAACTCTCAAGTAGAGTTCTTCGTTTGTGATACTCTTAGTCCTTCTATGTATTGTTTAAATCTCGAATAGACTTCTTCGTTTGACATTATCCCACTCCTTTGATGTGTTGTTTATCTCTCGAGTGGTGTTTTCGTTTGTTGTTTATCCCACTCCTTTTGTGTATTGTTTAACTCTCAAGTAGAGTTTTTCGTTGTTCTTATAAACCCCCGTGAGTTTATGGTTTTTATTTAATAATAGGAGCTTGATTCCACCTTAAAATAAAAAAAAACAAAGTAGAGTTTCTCGTTTGTCATTTTATTACCCTTCCGATGTGTTGTTTAAATCTTAAATTGACTTCTCAATTTGTAATTATCCCACTCCTTTATTGTGTTGTGTAACTCTCGAGTAGAATTTTACATTTGTTGTTTATCCCACTCCTTATGTCTGTGGTTTAACTCTCAAGTAGAGTTCTTCGTTTGTGATACTCTTACTCCTTCCCTGTATTGTTTAAATCTCGAATAGACTTCTTCGTTTGACATTATCCCACTCCTTTGATGTGTTGTTTATCTCTCGAGTGGTGTTGTTCGTTTGTTGTTTATCCCACTCCTTTTGTGTATTGTTTAACTCTCAAGTAGAGTTTTTCGTTGTTCTTATAAACCCCCGTGAGTTTATGGTTTTTATTTAATAATAGGAGCTTGACTCCACCTTAATATAAAAAAAACAAAGTAGAGTTTTTCGTTTGTCATTTTATTAACCCTCCGATGTGTTGTTTAAATCTCAAATTGACTTCTCCATTTGTAATTATCCCACTCCTTTATTGTGTTGTTTAACTCTCGAGTAGAATTTTACATTTGTTTTTTATCCCACTCCTTATGTGTGTGGTTTAACTCTCAAGTAGAGTTCTTCGTTTGTGATACTCTTACTCCTTCTGTATTGTTTAAATCTCGAATAGACTTCTTCGTTTGACATTATCCCACTCCTTTGATGTGTTGTTTATCTCTCGAGTGGTGTTGTTCGTTTGTTGTTTATCCCACTCCTTTTGTGTATTGTTTAACACTCAAGTAGAGTTTTTCGTTTGTTATTTTATTACCCCTCCGATGTGTTGTTTAAATCTCAAATTGACTTCTCCATTTGTAATTATCCCACTCCTTTATTCTGTTGTTTAACTCTCGAGTAGAATTTTACATTTGTTTTTTATCCTACTCCTTATGTGTGTGGTTTAACTCTCAAGTGGAGTTCTTCGTTTGTGATACTCTTACTCCTTCTCTGTATTGTTTAAATCTCGAATAGACTTCTTCGTTTGACATTATCCCACTCCTTTGATGTGTTGTTTATCTCTCGAGTGGTGTTTTCATTTGTTGTTTATCCCACTCCTTTTGTGTATTGTTTAACACTCAAGTAGAGTTTTTCGTTGTTCTTATAAACCCCCGTGAGTTTATGGTTTTTATTTAATAATAGGAGCTTGACTCCACCTTAATATAAAAAAAACAAAGTAGAGTTTTTCGTTTGTCATCTTATTACCCCTCCGATGTGTTGTTTAAATCTCAAATTGACTTCTCCATTTGTAATTATCCCACTCCTTTATTGTGTTGTTTAACTCTCGAGTAGAATTTTACATTTGTTGTTTATCCCACTCCTTATGTGTGTGGTTTAACTCTCAAGTAGAGTTCTTCGTTTGTGATACTCTTACTCCTTCTGTGTATTGTTTAAATCTCGAATAGACTTCTTCGTTTGACATTATCCCACTCCTTTGATGTGTTGTTTATCTCTCGAGTGGTGTTGTTCGTTTGTTGTTTATCCCACTCCTTTTGTGTATTGTTTAACTCTCAAGTAGAGTTTTTCGTTGTTCTTATAAACCCCCGTGAGTTTATTGTTTTTATTTAATAATAGGAGCTTGACTCCACCTTAATATAAAAAAAAAACAAAGTAGAGTTTTTCGTTTGTCATTTTATTACCCCTCCGATGTGTTGTTTAAATCTCAAATTGACTTCTCCATTTGTAATCATCCCACTCCTTTATTTTGTTGTTTAACTCTCGAGTGCAATTTTACATTTGTTGTTTATCCCACTCCTTATGTGTGTTGTTCAACTCTCAAGTAGAGTTCTTTGTATGTCATACTCTTACACCTTCTGTGTATTGTTTAAATCTCGAATAGATTTCTTCGTTTGACATTATCTATCTCCTTTGATGTGTTGTTTATCTCTACAGTGGTGTTGTTCGTTTGTTGTTTATCCCACTCCTTTTGTGTATTGTTTAACACTCAAGTAGAGTTTTTCGTTTGTTATTTGATTACCCCTCCGATGTGTTGTTTAAATCTCAAATTGACTTCTCCATTTGTAATTATCCCACTCCTTTATTCTGTTGTTTAACTCTCGAGTAGAATTTTACATTTGTTTTTTATCCTACTCCTTATGTGTGTGGTTTAACTCTCAAGTAGAGTTCTTCATTTGTGATACTCTTACTCTTTCTGTGCATTGTTTAAATCTCGAATAGACTTCTTCATTTGACATTATCCCACTCCTTTGATGTGTTGTTTATCTCTCGAGTGGTGTTTTCATTTGTTGTTTATCCGAGTCCTTTTGTGTATTGTTTAACTCTGAAGTAGAGTTTTTCGTTTTTCTTATAAACCCCCGTGAGTTTATGGTTTTTATTTAATAATAGGAGCTTGACTCCACCTTAATATAAAAAAAACAAAGTAGAGTTTTTCGTTTGTCATTTTATTAACCCTCCGATGTGTTGTTTAAATCTCAAATTGACTTCTCCATTTGTAATTATCCCACTCCTTTATTGTGTTGTTTAACTCTCGAGTAGAATTTTACATTTGTTGTTTATCCCACTCCTTATGTGTGTGGTTTAACTCTCAAGTAGAGTTCTTCGTTTGTGATACTCTTACTCCTTCTCTGTATTGTTTAAATCTCAAATAGACTTCTTCGTTTGACATTATCCCACTCCTTTGAAGTGTTGTTTATCTCTCGAGTGGTGTTGTTCGTTTGTTGTTTATCCCACTCCTTTTGTGTATTGTTTAACTCTCAAGTAGAGTTTTTCGTTGTTCTTATAAACCCCCGTGAGTTTATTGTTTTTATTTAATAATAGGAGCTTGACTCCACCTTAATATAAAAAAAACAAAGTAGAGTTTTTCGTTTGTCATTTTATTACCCCTCCGATGTGTTGTTTAAATCTCAAATTGACTTCTCCATTTGTAATTATCCCACTCCTTTATTGTGTTGTTTAACTCTCGAGTAGAATTTTACATTTGTTGTTTATCCCACTCCTTATGTGTGGTTTAACTCTCAAGTAGAGTTCTTCGTTTGTGATACTCTTACTCCTTCTGTGTATTGTTTAAATCTCGAATAGACTTCTTCGTTTGACATTATCCCACTCCTTTGATGTGTTGTTTATCTCTACAGTGGTGTTGTTCGTTTGTTGTTTATCCCACTCCTTTTGTGTATTGTTTAACACTCAAGTAGAGTTTTTCGTTTGTTATTTTATTACCCCTCCGATGTGTTGTTTAAATCTCAAATTGACTTCTCCATTTGTAATTATCCCACTCCTTTATTCTGTTGTTTAACTCTCGAGTAGAATTTTACATTTTTTTATCCTAGTCGTTATGTGTGTGGTATAACTCTCAAGTAGAGTTCTTCGTTTGCGATACTCTTACTGCTTCTCTGTATTGTTTAAATCTCGAATAGACTTCTTCGTTTGACATTATCCCACTCCTTTGATGTGTTGTTTATCTCTCGAGTGGTGTTTTCATTTGTTGTTTATCCCACTCCTTTTGTGTATTGTTTAACTCTCAAGTAGAGTTTTTCGTTGTTCTTATAAACCCCCGTGAGTTTATGGTTTTTATTTAATAATAGGAGCTTGACTCCACCTTAATATAAAAAAAACAAAGTAGAGTTTTTCGTTTGTCATTTTATTACCCCTCCGATGTGTTGTTTAAATCTCAAATTGACTTCTCCATTTGTAATTATCCCACTCCTTTATTGTGTTGTTTAACTCTCGAGTAGAATTTTACATTTGTTGTTTATCCCACTCCTTATGTGTGTGGTTTAACTCTCAAGTAGAGTTCTTCGTTTGTGATAGTCTTAATCCTTCTATGTATTGTTTAAATCTCGAATAGACTTCTTCGTTTGACATTATCGCACTCCTTTGATGTGTTGTTTATCTCTCGAGTGGTGTTGTTTATCCCACTCCTTTTGTGTATTGTTTAACTCTCAAGTAGAGTTTTTCGTTTGTTATTTTATTACCCCTCCGATGTGTTGTTTAAATCTCAAATTGACTTCTCCATTTGTAATTTTCCCACTCCTTTATTGTGTTGTTTAACTCTCGAGTAGAATTTTACATTTATTGTTTATCCCACTCCTTATGTGTGTGGTTTAACTCTCAAGTAGAGTTCTTCGTTTGTGATACTCTTACTCCTTCTATGTATTGTTTAAATCTCGAATAGACTTCTTCGTTTGACATTATCCCACTCCTTTGATGTGTTGTTTATCTCTCGAGTGGTGTTTTCATTTTTTGTTTATCCCACTCCTTTTGTGTATTGTATAACTCTCAAGTAGAGTTTTTCGTTTGTTATTATAAACCACCGTGAGTTTATGGTTTTTATTTAATAATAGGAGCTTGACTCCACCTTAATATAAAAAAAAACAAAGTAGAGTTTTTCGTTTGTCATTTTATTACCCCTCCGATGTGTTGTTTAAATCTCAAATTGACTTCTCCATTTGTAATTATCCCACTCCTTTATTGTGTTGTTTAACTCTCGAGTAGAATTTTACATTTGTTTTTTATCCCACTCCTTATGTGTGTGGTTTAACTCTCAAGTAGAGTTCTTCGTTTGTGATACTCTTACTCCTTCTCTGTATTGTTTAAATCTCGAATAGACTTCTTCGTTTGACATTATCCCACTCCTTTGATGTGTTGTTTATCTCTCGAGTGGTGTTGTTCGTTTGTTGTTTATCCCACTCCTTTTGTGTATTGTTTAACACTCAAGTAGAGTTTTTCGTTTGTTATTTTATTACCCCTCCGATGTGTTGTTTAAATCTCAAATTGACTTCTCCATTTGTAATTATCCCACTCCTTTATTGTGTTGTTTAACTCTCGAGTAGAATTTTACATTTGTTGTTTATCCCACTCCTTATGTGTGTGGTTTAACTCTCAAGTAGAGTTCTTCGTTTGTGATACTCTTACTCCTTCTATGTATTGTTTAAATCTCGAATAGACTTCTTCATTTGACATTATCCCACTCCTTTGATGTGTTGTTTATCTCTCGAGTGGTGTTTTCATTTGTTGTTTATCCGAGTCCTTTTGTGTATTGTTTAACTCTGAAGTAGAGTTTTTCGTTTTTCTTATAAACCCCCGTGAGTTTATGGTTTTTATTTAATAATAGGAGCTTGACTCCACCTTAATATAAAAAAAAACAAAGTAGAGTTTTTCGTTTGTCATTTTATTACCCCTCCGATGTGTTGTTTAAATCTCAAATTGACTTCTCCATTTGTAATTATCCCACTCCTTTATTGTGTTGTGTAACTCTCGAGTAGAATTTTACATTTGTTGTTTATCCCACTCCTTATGTGTGTGGTTTAACTCTCAAGTAGAGTTCTTCGTTTGTGATACTCTTACTCCTTCTGTGTATTGTTTAAATCTCGAATAGACTTCTTCGTTTGACATTATCCCACTCCTTTGATGTGTTGTTTATCTCTCGAGTGGTGTTGTTCGTTTGTTGTTTATCCCACTCCTTTTGTGTATTGTTTAACTCTCAAGTAGAGTTTTTCGTTGTTCTTATAAACCCCGTGAGTTTATGGTTTTTATTTAATAATAGGAGCTTGACTCCACCTTAATATAAAAAAAACAAAGTAGAGTTTTTCGTTTGTCATTTTATTACCCCTCCGATGTGTTGTTTAAATCTCAAATTGACTTCTCCATTTGTAATTATCCCACTCCTTTATTGGGTTGTTTAACTCTCGAGTAGAATTTTACATTTGTTTTTTATCCCACTCCTTATGTGTGTGGTTTAACTCTCAAGTAGAGTTCTTCGTTTGTGATACTCTTACTCCTTCTATGTATTGTTTAAATCTCGAATAGACTTCTTCGTTTGACATTATCCCACTCCTTTGATGTGTTGTTTATCTCTCGAGTGGTGTTTTCGTTTGTTGTTTATCCCACTCCTTTTGTGTATTGTTTAACTCTCAAGTAGAGTTTTTCGTTTGTTATTTTATTACCCCTCCGATGTGTTGTTTAAATCTCAAATTGACTTCTCCATTTGTAATTTTCCCACTCCTTTATTGTGTAGTTTAACTCTCGAGTAGAATTTTACATTTGTTGTTTATCCCACTCCTTATGTGTGTGGTTTAACTCTCAAGTAGAGTTCTTCGTTTGTGATACTCTTACTCCTTCTATGTATTGTTTAAATCTCGAATAGACTTCTTCGTTTGACATTATCCCACTCCTTTGATGTGTTGTTTATCTCTCAAGTGGTGTTGTTCGTTTGTTGTTTATCCCACTCCTTTTGTGTATTGTTTAACTCTCAAGTAGAGTTTTTCGTTTGTTATTTTATTACCCCTCCGATGTGTTGTTTAAATCTCAAATTGACTTCTCCATTTGTAATTATCCCACTCCTTTATTGTGTTGTTTAACTCTCGAGTAGAATTTTACATTTGTGGTTTATCCCACTCCTTATGTGTGTGGTTTAACTCTCAAGTAGAGTTCTCCGTTTGTGATACTCTTACTCCTTCTGTGTATTGATTAAATCTCGTATAGACTTCTTCGTTTGACATTATCCGAGTTCTTTGATGTGTTGTTTATCTCTCAAGTGGTGTTGTTCGTCTGTTGTTTATCCCACTCCTTTTCTGTATTGTTTAACTTTCAAGTAGAGTTTTTCGTTTGTTATTTTATTACCCCTCCGATGTGTGGTTTAAATCTCAAATTGACTTCTCCATTTGTAATTTTCCCACTCCTTTATTGTGTTGTTTAACTCTCGAGTACAATTTTACATTTGTTGTTTATCCCACTCCTTTATTGTGTTGTTTAACTCTCAAGTAGAGTTCGTCGTTTGTGATACTCTTACTCCTTCTATGTATTGTTTAAATCTAGAATAGACTTCTTCGTTTGACATTATCCCACTCCTTTGATGTGTTGTTTATCTCTCGAGTGGTGTTTTCATTTTTTGTTTATCCCACTCCTTTTGTGTATTGTATAACTCTCAAGTAGTGTTTTTCGTTTGTTATTATAAACCACCGTGAGTTTATGGTTTTTATTTAATAATAGGAGCTTGACTCCACCTTAATATAAAAAAAACAAAGTAGAGTTTTTCGTTTGTCATTTTATTACCCCTCCGATGTGTTGTTTAAATCTCAAATTGACTTCTCCATTTGTAATTATCCCACTCCTTTATTGTGTTGTTTAACTCTCGAGTAGAATTTTACATTTGTGGTTTATCCCACTCCTTATGTGTGTGGTTTAACTCTCAAGTAGAGTTCTCCGTTTGTGATACTCTTACTCCTTCTGTGTATTGATTAAATCTCGTATAGACTTCTTCGTTTGACATTATCCGACTTCTTTGATGTGTTGTTTATCTCTCGAGTGGTGTTGTTCGTTTGTTGTTTATCCCACTCCTTTTATGTATTGTTTAACTTTCAAGTAGAGTTTTTCGTTTGTTATTTTATTACCCCTCCGATGTGTTGTTTAAATCTCAAATTGACTTCTCCATTTGTAATTTTCCCACTCCTTTATTGTGTTGTTTAACTCTCGAGTAGAATTTTACATTTGTTTTTTATCCTACTCCTTATGTGTGTGGTTTAAGCCTCAAGTAGAGTTCTTCGTTTTTGATACTCTTACTCCTTCTCTATATTGTTTAAATCTCGAATAGACTTCTTCGTTTGACATTATCCCACTCCTTTGATGTGTTGTTTATCTCTCGAGTGGTGTTTTCGTTTGTTGTTTATCCCACGCCTTTTGTGTATTGTTTAACTCTCAAGTAGAGTTTTTCGTTGTTCTTATAAACCCCCGTGAGTTTATGGTTTTTATTTAATAATAGGAGCTTGACTCCACCTTAATATAAAAAAAAACAAAGTAGAGTTTTTCGTTTGTCATCTTATTATCCCTCCGATGTGTTGTTTAAATCTCAAATTGACTTCTCCATTTGTAATTATCCCACTCCTTTATTGTGTTGTTTAACTCTCGAGTAGAATTTTACATTTGTTGTTTATCCCACTCCTTATGTGTGTGGTTTAACTCTCAAGTAGAGTTCTTCGTTTGTGATACTCTTACTCCTTCTGTGTATTGTTTAAATCTCGAATAGACTTCTTCGTTTGACATTATCCCACTCCTTTGATGTGTTGTTTATCTCTCGAGTGGTGTTGTTCGTTTGTTGTTTATCCCACTCCTTTTGTGTATTGTTTAACTCTCAAGTGGAGTTTTTCGTTGTTCTTATAAATTATGGTTTTTATTTAATAATCACCTTAATATAAAAAAAACAAAGTAGAGTTTTTCGTTTGTTATTTTATTACCCCTCCGATGTGTTGTTTAAATCTTAAATTGACTTCTCCATTTGTAATTAGCCCACTCCTTTATTGTGTTGTTTAATTCTCGGTTAGAATTTTACATTTGTTGTTTATCCCACTCCTTATGTGTGTGGTTTAACTCTCAAGTAGAGTTCTTCGTTTGTGATACTCTTACTCCTCTGTATTGTTTAAATCTCGAATAGACTTCTTCGTTTGACATTATCCCACTCCTTTGATGTGTTGTTTATCTCTCGAGTGGTGTTGTTCATTTGTTGTTTATCCCACTCCTTTTGTGTATTGTTTAACTCTCAAGTAGAGTTTTTCGTTGTTCTTATAAACCCCGTGAGTTTATGGTTTTTATTTAATAATAGGAGCTTGACTCCACCTTAATATAAAAAAAACAAAGTAGAGTTTTTCGTTTGTCATTTTATTACCCCTCCGATGTGTTGTTTAAATCTCAAATTGACTTCTCCATTTGAAATTATCCCACTCCTTTATTGTGTTGTTTAACTCTCGAGTAGAATTTTACAATTGTTGTTTATCCCACTCCTTATGTGTGTGGTTTAACTCTCAAGTAGAGTTCTTCGTTTGTGATACTCTTACTCCTTCTGTGTATTGTTTAAATCTCGAATAGACTTCTTCGTTTGACATTATCCCACGCCTTTGATGTGTTGTTTATCTCTCGAGTGGTGTTGTTCGTTTGTTGTTTATCCCACTCCTTTTGTGTATTGTTTAATTTCGTTTGTTACATTATTACCCCTCCGATGTGTTGTTTAAATCTCAAATTGACTTCTCCATTTGAAATTATCCCACTCCTTTATTGTGTTGTTTAACTCTCGAGTAGAATTTTACAATTGTTGTTTATCCCACTCCTTATGTGTGTGGTTTAACTCTCAAGTGGAGTTCTTCGTTTGTGATACTCTTACTCCTTCTCTGTATTGTTTAAATCTCGAATAGACTTCTTCATTTGGCATTATGCCACTCCTTTGATGTGTTGTTTATCTCTCGAGTGGTGTTTTTGTTTGTTGTTTATCCCAATCCTTTTGTGTATTGTTTAACTCTCAAGTAGAGTTTTTCGTTGTTCTTATAAACCCCCGTGAGTTTATGGTTTTTATTTAATAATAGGATCTTGACTCCACCTTAATATAAAAAAAACAAAGTAGAGTTTTTCATTTGTCATTTTATTACCCCTCCGATGTGTTGTTTAAATCTCAAATTGACTTCTTCATTTGAAATTATCCCACTCCTTTATTGTGTTGTTTAACTCTCGAGTAGAATTTTACAATTGTTGTTTATCCCACTCCTTATGTGTGTGGTTTAACTCTCAAGTAGAGTTCTTCGTTTGTGATACTCTTACTCCTTCTCTGTATTGTTTAAATCTCGAATAGACTTCTTCGTTTGACATTATCCCACTCCTTTGATGTGTTGTTTATCTCTCGAGTGGTGTTGTTCGTTTGTTGTTTATCCCACTCCTTTTGTGTATTGTTTAACTCTCAAGTAGAGTTTTTCGTTGTTCTTATAAACCCCCGTGAGTTTATGGTTTTTATTTTATAATAAAAAACAAAGTAGAGTTTCTCATTTGTTATTTTATTACCCCTCCGATGTGTTGTTTAAATCTCAAATTGACTTCTCCATTTGTAATTAGCCCACTCCTTTATTGTGTTGTTTAACTCTCGAGTAGAATTTTACATTTGTTGTTTATCCCACTCCTTATGTGTGTGGTTTAACTCTCAAGTAGAGTTCTTCGTTTGTGATACTCTTACTCCTTCTGTGTATTGTTTAAATCTCGAATAGACTTCTTCGTTTGACATTATCCCACTCCTTTGATGTGTTGTTTATCTCTCGAGTGGTGTTTTCGTTTGTTGTTTATCCCACTCCTTTTGTGTATTGTTTAACACTCAAGTAGAGTTTTTCGTTTGTTATTTTATTACCCCTCCGATGTGTTGTTTAAATCTCAAATTGACTTCTCCATTTGTAATTATCCCACTCCTTTATTTTGTTGTTTAACTCTCGAGTAGAATTTTACATTTGTTGTTTATCCCACTCCTTATATGTGTGGTTTAACTCTCAAGTAGAGTTCTTCGTTTGTGATACTCTTACTCCTTCTGTACATTGTTTAAATCTCGAATAGACTTCTTCGTTTGACATTATCCCACTCCTTTGATGTGTTGTTTATCTCTCAAGTGGTGTTGTTCGTTTGTTGTTTATCCCACTCCTTTTGTGTATTGTTTAACTCTCAAGTAGAGTTTTTCGTTTGTTATTTTATTACCCCTCCGATGTGTTGTTTAAATCTCAAATTGACTTCTCCATTTGTAATCATCCCACTCCTTTATTGTGTTGTTTAACTCTCGAGTACAATTTTACATTTGTTGTTTATCCCACTCCTTATGTGTGTGGTTTAACTCTCAAGTAGAGTTCTTTGTTTGTGATACTCTTACTCCTTCTGTGTATTGTTTAAATCTCGAATAGATTTCTTCGTTTGACATTATCCCACTCCGTTGATGTGTTGTTTATCTCTACAGTGGTGTTGTTCGTTTGTTGTTTATCCCACTCCTTTTGTGTATTGTTTAACACTCAAGTAGAGTTTTTCGTTTGTTATTTTATTACCCCTCCGATGTGTTGTTTAAATCTCAAATTGACTTCTCCATTTGTAATTTTCCCACTCCTTTATTGTGTTGTTTAACTCTCGAGTAGAATTTTACATTTATTGTTTATCCCACTCCTTATGTGTGTGGTTTAACTCTCAAGTAGAGTTCTTCGTTTGAGATACTCATACTCCTTCTATGTATTGTTTAAATCTCGAATAGACTTCTTCGTTTGACATTATCCCACTCCTTTGATGTGTTGTTTATCTCTCGAGTGGTGTTTTCATTTGTTGTTTATCCCACTCCTTTTGTGTATTGTTTAACTCTCAAGTAGAGTTTTTCGTTGTTCTTATAAACCCCCGTGAGTTTATGGTTTTTATTTAATAATAGGAGCTTGACTCCACCTTAATATAAAAAAAACAAAGTAGAGTTTTTCGTTTGTCATTTTATTACCCCTCCGATGTGTTGTTTAAATCTCAAATTGACTTCTCCATTTGTAATTATCCCACTCCTTTATTGTGTTGTTTAACTCTCGAGTAGAATTTTACATTTGTTGTTTATCCCACTCCTTATGTGTGTGGTTTAACTCGAAAGTAGAGTTCTTCGTTTGTGATACTCTTACATCTTCTCTGTATTGCTTAAATCTCGAATAGACTTCTTCGTTTGACATTATCCCACTCCTTTGATGTGTTGTTTACCTCTACAGTGGTGTTGTTCGTTCGTTGTTTATCCCACTCCTTTTATGTTTTGCTTAACTCTCAAGTAGAGTTTTTCATTTGTTATTTTATTACCCCTCCGATGTGTTGTTTAAATCTCAAATTGACTTCTCCATTTGTAATTATCCCACTCCTTTATTCTGTTGTTTAACTCTCGAGTAGAATTTTACATTTGTTGTTTATCCCACTCCTTATGTGTGTGGTTTAACTCTCAAGTAGAGTTCTTCGTTTGTGATACTCTTACTCCTTCTCTGTATTGTTTAAATCTCGAATAGACTTCTTCGTTTGACATTATCCTACGCCTTTGATGTGTTGTTTATCTCTCGAGTGGTGTTTCCGTTTGTTGTTTATCCCACTCCTTTTGTGTATTGTTTCACACTCAAGTAGAGTTTTTCGTTTGTTATTTTATTACCCCTCCGATGTCTTGTTTAAATCTCAAATTGACTTCTCCATTTGTAATTTTCCCACTCCTTTATTTTGTTGTTTAACTCTCGAGTAGAATTTTACATTTGTTGTTTATCCCACTCCTTATATGAGAGGTTTAACTCTCAAGTAGAGTTCTTCGTTTGTGATACTCTTACTCCTTCCGTGTATTGTCTAAATCTCGAATAGACTTCTTCGTTTGACATTATCCCACTCCTTTGATGTGTTGTTTATCTCTCAAGTGGTGTTGTTCGTTTGTTGTTTATCCCAATCCTTTTGTATATTGTTTAACTCTCAAGTAGAGTTTTTCGTTTGTTATTTTATTACCCTCTGATGTGCTGTTTAAATCTCAAATTGACGTTTCCATTTGTAATTATCCCACTCCTTTATTCTGTTGTTTAACTCTCGAGTAGAATTTTTCATTTGTTGTTTATCCCACTCCTTATGTGTGTGGTTTAACTCTCAAGTAGAGTTCTTCGTTTGTGATACTCTTACTTCTTCTGTGTATTGTTTAAATCTCGAATAGACTTCTTCGTTTGACAATATTCCACTCCTTTGATGTGTTGTTTATCTCTACAGTGGTGTTGTTCGTTTATTGTTTATCCCACTCCTTTTGTGTATTGTTTAACACTCAAGTGGAGTTTTCCGTTCGTTATTTTATTACCCCTCCGATGTGTTGTTTAAATCTCAAATTGACTTCTCCATTTGTAATTATCCCACTCCTTTATTCTGTTTTTTAGCTCTCGAGTAGAATTTTACATTTGTTTTTTATCCTACTCCTTATGTGTGTGGTTTAACTCTCAAGTAGAGTTCTTCGTTTGTGATACTCTTACTCCTTCTGTGTATTTTTTAAATCTCAATTAAACTTCTTCATTTGACATTATCCCACTCCTTTGATGTGTTGTTTATCTCTCGAGTGGTGTGATCGTTTGTTGTTTGTCCCACTCCTTTTGTGTATTGTTTAACTCTCAAGTAGAGTTTTTCGTTGTTCTTATAAATTTTATTTAATAAAAAACAAAGTAGAGTTTTTGTTTGTTATTTTATTACCCCTCCGATGTGTTGTTTAAATCTCAAATTGACTTCTCCATTTGTAATTTTCCCACTCCTTTATTGTGTTGTTTAAGTCTCGAGTAGAATTTTATATTTATTGTTTATCCCACTACTTATGTGTGTGGTTTAACTCTCAAGTAGAGTTATTCGTTTGTGATACTCTTTGTCCTTCTCTGTATTGTTTAAATCTCGAATAGACTTCTTCGTTTGTCATTACCCCACTCCTTTGATGTGTTGTTTATCTCTACAGTGGTGTTGTTCGTTTGTTGTTTATCCCACTCCTTTTATGTTTTGTTTAATTCTCAAGTAGAGTTTTTCGTTGTTCTTATAAACCCACGTGAGTTTATGGTTTGTATTTAATAGGAGCTTGACTCCACCTTAATATAAAAAAAACAAAGTAGAGTTTTTCGTTTGTCATTTTATTACCCTCCGATGTATAGTTTAAATCTCAAATTGACTTCGCCATTTGTAATTATCCCACTCCTTTATTCTGTTGTTTAACTCTCGTGTAGAATTTTACATTTGTTGTTTATCCCACTCCTTGTGTGTGGTTTAACTCTCAAGTAGAGTTCTTCGTTTGTGATACTCTTAGTCCTTCTATGTTTGTTTAAATTTCGAATAGACTTCTTCGTTTGACATTATCCCACTCCTTTGATGTGTTCTTTATCTCTCGAGTGGTGTTTTCGTTTGTTGTTTATCCCAGTCCTTTTGTGTATTGTTTAACTCTCAAGTAGAGTTTTTCGTTTGTTATTTTATTACCCCTCCGATGTGTTGTTTAAAACTCAAATTGACTTCTCCATTTGTAATTATCCCACTCCTTTATTCTGTTGTTTAACTCTCGAGTAGAATTTTACATTTGTTTTTTATCCTACTCCTTATGTGTGTGGTTTAACTCTCAAGTAGAGTTCTTCGTTTGTGATACTCTTACTCCTTCTCTGTATTGTTTAAATCTCGAATAGACTTCTTCGCTTGCCATTATCCCACTCCTTTGATGTGTTGTTTATCTCTCGAGTGGTGTTTTCGTTTGTTGTTTATCCCACTCCTTTTGTGTATTGTTTAACTCTCAAGTAGAGTTTTTCGTTGTTCTTATAAACCCCCGTGAGTTTATGGTTTTTATTTAATAATAGGAGCTTGACTCCACCTTAATATAAAAAAAACAAAGTAGAGTTTTTCGTTTGTCATTTTATTACCCCTCCGATGTGTTGTTTAAATCTCAAATTGACTTCTCCATTTGTAATTATCCCACTCCTTTATTGTGTTGTTTAACTCTCGAGTAGAATTTTACATTTGTTGTTTATCCCACTCCTTATGTGTGTGGTTTAACTCTCAAGTAGAGTTCTTCGTTTGTGATACTCTTACTCCTTCTGTGTATTGTTTAAATCTCGAATAGACTTCTTCGTTTGACATTATCCCACTCCTTTGATGTGTTGTTTATCTCTCGAGTGGTGTTGTTCGTTTGTTGTTTATCCCACTCCTTTTATGTATTGTTTAACACTCAAGTAGAGTTTTTCGTTGTTCTTATAAACCCCCGTGAGTTTATGGTTTTTATTTAATAATAGGAGCTTGACTCCACCTTAATATAAAAAAAACAAAGTAGAGTTTTTCGTTTGTCATTTTATTACCCCTCCGATGTGTTGTTTAAATCTCAAATTGACTTCTCCATTTGTAATTATCCCACTCCTTTATTCTGTTGTTTAACTCTCGAGTAGAATTTTACATTTGTTTTTTTATCCCACTCCTTATGTGTGTGGTTTAACTCTCAAGTAGAGTTCTTCGTTTGTGATACTCTTACTCCTTCTCTGTATTGTTTAAATCTCGAATAGACTTCTTCGTTTGACATTATCCTACGCCTTTGATGTGTTGTTTATCTCTCGAGTGGTGTTTTCGTTTGTTGTTTATCCCACTCCTTTTGTGTATTGTTTCACACTCAAGTAGAGTTTTTCGTTTGTTATTTTAGTACCCCTCCGATGTGTTGTTTAAATCTCAAATTGACTTCTCCATTTGTAAGTATCCCACTCCTTTATTCCGTTGTTTAACTCTCGAGTAGAATTTTACATTTGTTGTTTATCCCACTCCTTATGTGTGTGTTTTAACTCTCAAGTAGAGTTCTTCGTTTGTGATACTCTTACTCCTTCCCTGTATTGTTTAAATCTCGATTAGACTTCTTCGTTTGACATTATCCTACGCCTTTGATGTGTTGTTTATCTCTCGAGTGGTGTTTTCGTTTGTTGTTTATCCCACTCCTTTTGTGTATTGTTTAACTCTCAAGTAGAGTTTTTCGTTGTTCTTATAAACCCCCATGAGTTTATGGTTTTTATTCAATAATATGAGCTTAATATAAAAAAAAAACAAAGTAGAGTTTTTCGTTTGTCATCTTATTATCCCTCCGATGTGTTGTTTAAATCTCAAATTGACTTCTCCATTTGTAATTATCCCACTCCTGTATTGTGTTATTTAACTCTCGAGTAGAATTTTACATTTGGTGTTTATCCCACTCCTTATGTGTGTGGTTTAACTCTCAAGTAGAGTTCTTCGTTTGTGATACTCTTAGTCCTTCTGTGTATTGTTTAAATCTCGAATAGACTTCTTCGTTATACATTATCCCACTCCTTTGATGTGTTGTTTATCTCTAGAGTGGTGTTGTTCGTCTGTTGTTTATCCCACTCCTTTTATGTTTTGTTTAACTCTCAAGTAGAGTTTTTCATTTGTTCTTATAAACCCCGTGAGTTTATGGTTTTATTTTATAAGGAGCTTGACTCACCTTAATATAAAAAAACAAAGTAGAGTTTTCATTTGTTATTTTATTACCCCTCCGATGTGTTGTTTAAATCTCAAATTGACTTCTCCATTTGTAATTATCGCACTCCTGTGTTCTGTTGTATAACTCTCGAGTAGAATTTTACATTTGGTGTTTATCCTAGTCCATATGTGTGTGGTTTAACTCTCAAGTAGAGTTCTTCGTTTGTGATACTCTTACTCCTTCAATGTATTGTTTAAATCTCGAATAGACTTCTTCGTTTGACATTATCCCACTCGTTTGATGTGTTGTTTATCTCTCGAGTGGCGTTGTTCGTTTGTTGTTTATCCCACTTCTTTTGTGTATTGTTTAACTCACATGTAGAGTTTTTCGTTTGTTATTTTATTGACCCACCGATGTGTTGTTTAAATCTCAAATTGACTTCTCCATTTGTAATTATCCCACTCCTTTATTCTGTTGTTTAACTCTCGAGTAGAATTTTACATTTGGTGTTTATCCCACTCCTTATGTGTGTGGTTTAACTCTCAAGTAGAGTTCTTCGTTTGTGATACTCTTAGTCCTTCTGTGTATTGTTTAAATCTCGAATAGACTTCTTTCGCTTGACATTATCCCACCTTTGATGTGTTGTTTATCTCGAGTGGTGTTTTCGCTTGTTGTTTATCCCACCTTTTGTGTATTGGTTAACTCTCAAGTAGAGTTTTTCGTTGTTATTATAAAAACCGAGAGTTTATGGTTTTTATATAAGAATATGAGCTTGACTCAACCTAAATATAAAAAAAAAAAATTAGAGTTTTTCGTTTGTTATTTTATTACCCCTCCGATGTGTTTTTTAAATCTCAAATTGACTTCTCCATTTGTAGTTATCCCACTACTTTATTGTGTTGTTTAACTCTCGAGTAGAATTTTACATTTGTTGTTTATCCCACTCCTTATGTGTGTGGTTTAACTCTCAAGTAGTGTTCTTCGTTTGTGATACTCTTACTCCTTCGGTGTATTTTTAAATCTCGAATAGACTTCTTCGTTTGACATTATCCCACTCCTTTGATGTGTTGTTTATCTCTATAGTGGTGTTGTTCGTTTGCTGTTTATCCCACCCCTTTGTGTATTGGTTAACTCTCAAGTAGAGTTTTTCGTTGTTCTTATAAACCCCGTGAGTTTATGGTTTTATTTAATAATAGGAGCTTGACTCACCTTAATAAAAAAAAACAGAGTTTTTCGTTCGTTCTTTAATTACACCTCCGATGTGTTGTTTAAATCTCAAATTGACTTCGCCATTTGTAATTATCCCACTCTTTTATTCTGTTGTTTAACTCTCGAGTAGAATTTTACATTTGTTGTTTATCCCACTCCTTATGTGTGTGGTTTAACTCTCAAGTAGAGTTCTTCATTTGTGATACTCTTACTCCTTCTGTGTATTGTTTAAATCTCGAATAGACTTCTTCGTTTGACATTATCCCACTCCTTTGATGTGTTGTTTATCTCGAGTGGTGTTGTTCGTTTGTTATTTATCCCATTCCTTTTGTGTATTGTTGAACACTCAATTAGAGTTTTTCGTTTGTTATTTTATTACCCCTCCGATGTGTTGTTTAAATCTCAAATTGACTTCTCCATTTGTAATTATCCCACTCCTTTATTCTGTTGTTTAACTCTCTAATAGAATTTTACATTCGTTTTTTATCCTACTCCTTATGTGTGTGGTTTAACTCTCAAGTAGAGTTCTTCGTTTGTGATACTCTTACTCCTTCTGTGTATTGTTTAAATCTCGAATAGACTTCTTCGTTTGACATTATCCCACTCCTTTGATGTGTTGTTTATCTCTCGAGTGGTGTTTTCATTTGTTGTTTATCCCACTCCTTTTGTGTATTGTTTAACTCTCAAGTACAGTTTTTCGTTGTCCTTATAAACCCCCTTGAGTTTATGGTTTTTATTTAATAATAGGAGCTTGACTATACCTTAATATAAAAAAAATAAAGTAGAGTTTTTCGTTTGTTATTTTATTACCCCTCCGATGTGTTGTTTAAATCTCAAATTGACTTCTCCATTTGTAATCATCCCACTCCTTTATTGTGTTGTTTAACTCTCGAGTAAAATCTTACATTTGTTGTTTATCCCACTACTTATGTGTGTGGTTTAACTCTCAAGTAGAGTTCTTTGTTTGTGATACTCTTACTCCTTCTGTGTATTGTTGAAATCTCGAATAGATTTCTTCGTTTGACATTATCCCACTCCGTTGATGTGTTGTTTAGTGTGTTTTCGTTTGTTGTTTATCCCACCTTTGTGTATTGTTGTTCACGAGAGTTTTTCGTTGTTCTTAGAACCCCGTGAGTTTATGGTTTTATTTAATAATGTTTGACTCCACCTTAATATAAAAAAAACAAAGTAGAGTTTTTCGGTTGTCATTTTCTTACCCCTCCGATGTGTTGTTTAAATCTCAAATTGACTTCTCCATTTGTAATTATCCCACTCCTTTATTATTTTGTTGTTTAACTCTCGAGTAGAATTTTACATTTGTTGTTTATCCCACTCCTTATGTGTGTGGTTTAACTCTCAAGTAGAGTTCTTCGTTTGTGATACTCTAACTCCTTCTCTGTATTGTTTAAATCTCGAATAGACTTCTTCGTTTGACATTATCCTACGCCTTTGATATGTTGTTTATCTCTCGAGTGGTGTTTTCGTTTGTTGTTTATCCCACACCTTCTGTGTATTGTTTCACTCTCAAGTAGAGTTTTTCGTTGTTCTTATAAACCCCCGTGAGTTTATGGTTTTTATTTAATAATAGGAGCTTGACTCCGCCTTAATATAAAAAAAAAAAGTATAGTTTTTCGTTTGTTAATTTATTACCCCTCCGATGTGTTGCTTAAATCTCAAATTGACATCTCCATTTGTAATTATCCCACTCCTTTATTGTGTTGTTTAACTCTCGAGTAGAATTTTACATTTGTTGTTTATCCCACTCCTTATGTGTGTGGTTTAACTCTCAAGTAGAGTTCTTCGTTTGTGATACTCTTACTCCTTCTGTGTATTGTTTAAATCTCGAATAGACTTCTTCGTTTGACATTATCCCACTCCTTTGATGTGTTGTTTATCTCTCGAGTGGTGTTGTTCGTTTGTTGTTTATCCCACTCCTTTTGTGTATTGTTTAACACTCAAGTAGAGTTTTTCGTTTGTTATTTTATTACCCCTCCGATGTGTTGTTTAAATCTCAAATTGACTTCTCCATTTGTAATTATCCCACTCCTTTATTCTGTTGTTTAACTCTCGAGTAGAATTTTACATTTGTTGTTTATCCCACTCCTTATGTGTGTGGTTTAAGTCTCAAGTAGAGTTCTTCGTTTGTGATACTCTTACTCCTTCTCTGTATTGTTTAAATCTCGAATAGACTTCTTCGTTTGACATTATCCCACTCCTTTGATGTGTTGTTTATCTCTCGAGTGGTGTTTTCGTTTGTTGTTTATCCCACTCCTTTTGTGTATTGTTTAACTCTCAAGTAGAGTTTTTCGTTGTTCTTATAAACCCCCGTGAGTTTATGGTTTTTATTTAATAATAGGAGCTTGACTCCACCTTAATATAAAAAAAACAAAGTTTAGTTTTTCGTTTGTCATCTTATTACCCCTCCGATGTGTTGTTTAAATCTCAAATTGACTTCTCCATTTGTAATTATCCCACTCCTTTATTGTGTTGTTTAACTCTCGAGTAGAATTTTACATTTGTTGTTTATCCCACTCCTTATGTGTGTGGTTTAACTCTCAAGTAGAGTTCTTCGTTTGTGATACTCTTACTCCTTCTCTGTATTGTTTAAATCTCGAATAGACTTTTCTTCGTTTAACATTATTCCACTCCT
Source organism: Plantago major (assembly GCA_026545765.1). Classification (NCBI taxonomy): domain Eukaryota; kingdom Viridiplantae; phylum Streptophyta; class Magnoliopsida; order Lamiales; family Plantaginaceae; genus Plantago; species Plantago major. Next base: position 570,974 of record JAIFAC010000011.1, read on the forward strand.
TTGATGTGTTGTTTATCTCTACAGTGGTGTTGTTCGTTTGTTGTTTATCCCACTCCTTTTGTGTATTGTTTAACACTCAAGTAGAGTTTTTCGTTTGTTATTTTATTACCCCTCCGATGTGTTGTTTAAATCTCAAATTGACTTCTCCATTTGTAATTATCCCAATCCTTTTATCAGGTTGTTTAACTCTAGTAGAATTTACATTTGTTGTTTATCCCACTCCTTATGTGTGTGGTTTAACTCTCAAGTGGAGTTCTTCGCTTGTGATACTCTTACTCCTTCTCGTATTGTTTAAATCTCGAATAGACTTCTTCGCTTGACATTATCCCACCCTTTGATGTGTTGTTTATCTCTCGAGTGGTGTTTTCGCTTGTTGTTTATCCCACCTTTTGTGTATTGTTTAACTCTCAAGTAGAGTTTTTCGTTGTTCGTATAAACCCCCGTGAGTTTATGGTTTTTATTTAATAATAGGAGCTTGAATCCACCTTAATATAAAAAAAACAAAGTATAGTTTTTCGTTTGTCATTTTATTATCCCTCCGATGTGTTGTTTAAATCTCAAATTGACTTCTCCATTTGTAATTATCCCACTCCTTTATTGTGTTGTTTAACTCTCAAGTAGAATTTTACATTTGTTGTTTATCCCACTCCTTATGTGTGTAGTTTAACTCTCAAGTAGAGTTCTTTGTTTGTGATACTCTTACTCCTTCTGTGTATTTTTTAAATCTCGAATAGAATTCTTTGTTTAACATTATCCCACTCCTTTGATGTGCTGTTTATCTCTCGAGTGGTGCTATAGTTTGTTGTTTATCCCACTCCTTTTGTGTATTGTTTAACTCTCAAGTAGAGTTTTTCGCTTGTTATTTTATTACCCCTCCGATGTGTTGTTTAAATCTCAAATTGACTTCTCCATTTGTAATTATCCCACTCCTTTATTCTGTTGTTTAACCCTCGAGTAGAATTTTACATTTGTTTTTTATCCTACTCCTTATGTGTGTGGTTTAACTCTCAAGTAGAGTTCTTCGTTTGTGATACTCTTACTCCTTCTGTGTATTGTTTAAATCTCGAATAGACTTCTTCGTTTGACATTATCCCACTTCTTTGATGTGTTGTTTATCTCTCGAGTGGTGTTGTTCGTTTGTTGTTTATCCCACTCCTTTTGTGTATTGTTTAACTCTCAAGTAGAGTTTTTCGTTTGTTATTTTATTACCCCTCCGATGTGTTGTTTAAATCTCAAATTGACTTCTCCATTTGTAATTATCCCACTCCTTTATTGTGTTGTTTAACTCTCGAGTAGAATTTTACATTTGTTGTTTATCCCACTCCTTATGTGTGTGGTTTAACTCTCAAGTAGAGTTCTTCGTTTGTGATACTCTTACTCCTTCTCTGTATTGTTTAAATCTCAAATAGACTTCTTCGTTTGACATTATCCCACTCCTTTGATGTGTTGTTTATCTCTCGAGTGGTGTTGTTCGCTTGTTGTTTACCCCACTCCTTTTATGTTTTGTTTAACTCTCAAGTAGAGTTTTTCGTTTGTTATTTTATTATTCTTCCGATGTGTTGTTTAAATCTCAAATTGACTTCTCCATTTGTAATTATCCCACTCCTTTATTCTGTTGTTTAACTCTCGAGTAGAATTTTACATTTGTTGTTTATCCCACTCCTTATGTGTGTGGTTTAACTCTCAAGTAGAGTTCTTCGTTTGTGATACTCTTACTCCTTCTGTGTATTGTTTAAATCTCGAATAGACTTCTTCGTTTGACATTATCCCACTCCTTTGATGTGTTGTTTATCTCTCGAGTGGTGTTGTTCGCTTGTTGTTTATCCCACTCCTTTGTGTATTGTTTAACTCTCAAGTAGAGTTTTTCGTTGTTCTTTTCGCTTGTTATTTTATTACCCTCCGATGTGTTGTTTAAATCTCAAATTGACTTTCCATTTGTAATTATCCACTCTTTATTCTGTTGTTTAACTCTAGTAGAATTTTACATTTGTTGTTTATCCCACTCCTTATGTGTGTGGTTTAACTCTCAAGTAGAGTTCTTCGTTTCTGATACTCTTACTCCTTCTCTGTATTGTTTAAATCTCAAATAGACTTCTTCGTTTGACATTATCGCACTCCTTTGATGTGTTGTTTATCTCGAGTGGTGTTGTTCGCTTGTTGTTTATCCCACTTTTTGTGTATTGTTTAACTCAAGTAGTTTTTCGCTTGTTATTTTATTACCCTCCGATGTGTTGTTTAAATCTCAAATTGACTTCTCCATTTGTAATTATCCCACCTTTATTCTGTTGTTTAACTCTCGAGTAGAATTTTACATTTGTTGTTTATCCCACTCCTTATGTGTGTGGTTTAACTCTCAAGTAGAGTTCTTCGCTTGTAATACTCTTACCCTTCTCCGTATTGTTTAAATCTCAATAGACTTCTTCGCTTGACATTATCCCACTCCTTTGATGTGTTGTTTATCTCTCGAGTGGTGTTCGCTTGTTGTTTATCCCACTTTTGTATTGTTTAACTCAAGTAGAGTTTTTCGCTTGTTATTTTATTACCCTCCGATGTGTTGTTTAAATCTCAAATTGACTTCTCCATTTGTAATTATCCCACCTTTATTCTGTTGTTTAACTCTCGAGTAGAATTTTACATTTGTTGTTTATCCCACTCCTTATGTGTGTGGTTTAACTCTCAAGTAGAGTTCTTCGCTTGTGATACTCTTACTCCTTCTATGTATTGTTTAAATCTCAATAGACTTCTTCGCTTGACATTATCCCACCTTTGATGTGTTGTTTATCTCTCGAGTGGTGTTGTTCGCTTGTTGTTTATCCCACCTTTTTGTGTATTGTTTAACTCTCAAGTAGAGTTTTTCGCTTGTTATTTTATTACCCTCCGATGTGTTGTTTAAATCTCAAATTGACTTCTCCATTTGTAATTATCCCACCTTTATTCTGTTGTTTAACTCTGCAGTAAAATTTTACATTTGTTGTTTATCCCACTCCTTATGTGTGTGGTTTAACTCTCAAGTAGAGTTCTTCGCTTGTGATACTCTTACTCCTTCTCGTATTGTTTAAATCTCAAATAGACTTCTTCGCTTGACATTATCCCACCTTTGATGTGTTGTTTATCTCTCGAGTGGTGTTGTTCGCTTGTTGTTTATCCCACTTTTTTGTATTGTTTAACTCTCAAGTTCGTTGTTCTTATAAACCCCTGAGTTTTTTGGTTTTTTTTAATAATAGGAGCTGACTCACCTTAACAAAGTAGAGTTTTTCTTTTGTCATTTTATTACCCCTCCGATGTGTTGTTTAAATCTCAAATTGACTTCTCCATTTGTAATTATCCCACTCCTTTATTGTGTTGTTTAACTCTCGAGTAGAATTTTACATTTGTTGTTTATCCCACTCCTTATGTGTGTGGTTTAACTCGAATGTAGAGTTCTTCGTTTGTGATACTCTTACTCCTTCTGTGTATTGTTTAAATCTCGAATAGACTTCTTCGTTTGACATTATCCCACTCCTTTGATGCGTTGTTTATCTCTACAGTGGTGTTGCTCGTTTGTTGTTTATCCCACTCCTTTTATGTTTTGTTTAACTCACAAGTAGAGTTTTTCGTTTGTTATTTTATTACCCCTCCGATGTGTTGTTTAAATCTCAAATTGACTTCTCCATTTGTAATTATCCCACTCCTTTATTCTGCTGTTTAACTCTCGAGTAGAATTATACATTTGTTGTTTATCCCAATCCTTGTGTGTGTGGTTTAACTCTCAAGTAGAGTTCTTCGTTTGTGATACTCTTACTCCTTCTGTGTATTGTTTAAATCTCGAATAGACTTCTTCGTTTGACATTATCCCACTCCTTTGATGCGTTGTTTATCTCTACAGTGGTGTTTTCGCTTGTTGTTTATCCCACCTTTTTGTGTATTGTTTAACTCTCAAGTAGAGTTTTCGTTGTTCTTATAAACCCCGTGAGTTTATGGTTTTATTTAATAATAGGAGCTTGACTCCACCTTAATATAAAAAAACAAAGTAGTTTTCGTTTGTTATTTTATTGACCCTCCGATGTGTTGTTTAAATCTCAAATTGACTTCTCCATTTGTAATTATCCCACTCCTTTATTCTGTTGTTTAACTCTCGAATAGAATTTTACATTTGTTTTTTATCCTACTCCTTATGTGTGTGGTTTAACTCTCAAGTATAGTTCTTCGCATGTGATACTCTTACTCCTTCTGTGTATTGTTTAAATCTCGAATAGACTTCTTCGTTTGACATTATCCCACTCCTTTGATGTGTAGTTTATCTCTACAGTGGTGTTGTTCGTTTGTTGTTTATCCCACTCATTTGGTGTATTGTTTAACGCTCAAGTAGTGTTTTTCGTTTGTCATTTTATTACCCCTACGATGTGTTGTTTAAATCTCAAATTGACTTCTCCATTTGTAATTATCCCACTCCTTTATTCTGTTGTTTAACTCTCGAGTAGAATTTTACATTTGTTGTTTATCCCACTCCTTATGTGTGTGTTTTAACTCTCAAGTAGAGTTCTTCGTTTGTGATACTCTTACTCCTTCCCTGTATTGTTTAAATCTCGATTAGACTTCTTCGTTTGACATTATCCTACGCCTTTGATGTGTTGTTTATCTCTCGAGTGGTGTTTTCGTTTGTTGTTTATCCCACTCCTTTTGTGTATTGTTTAACTCTCAAGTAGAGGTTTTCGTTGTTCTTATAAACCCCCATGAGTTTATGGTTTTATTACCCTCCGATGTGTTGTTTAAATCTCAAATTGACTTCTCCATTTGTAATTCTCCCACTCCTTTATTGTGTTGTTTAACTCGAGTAGAATTTTACATTTGTTGTTTATCCCACTCCTTATGTGTGGTTTAACTCTCAAGTAGAGTTCTTCGTTTGTGATACTTTTACTCCTTCTGTGTATTGTTTAAATCTCGAATAGACTTCTTCGTTTGACATTATCCCACTCCTTTGATGTGTTGTTTATCTCTCGAGTGGTGTTGTTCGTTTGTTGTTTATCCCACTTTTGTGTATTGTTTAACTCTCAAGTAGAGTTTTTCGCTTGTCATTTTATTACCCTCCGATGTGTTGTTTAAATCTCAAATTGACTTCTCCATTTGTAATTATCCCACCCTTTATCAGGTTGTTTAACTCTCGAGTAGAATTTTACATTTGTTGTTTATCCCACTCCTTATGTGTGTGGTTTAACTCTCAAGTAGAGTTCTTCGCTTGTGATACTCTTACCCTTTCCTGTATTGTTTAAATCTCGAATAGACTTCTTCGCTTGACATTATCCCACCTTTGATGTGTTGTTTATCTCTCGAGTGGTGTTGTTCATCTGTTGTTTATCCCACTCCTTTTGTGTATTGTTTAACTCTCAAGTAGTTTTTCGCTTATTTTATTACCCTCCGATGTGTTGTTTAAATCTCAAATTGACTTCTCCATTTGTAATTATCCCACTCCTTTATTCTGTTGTTTAACTCTCGAGTAGAATTTTACATTTGTTGTTTATCCCACTCCTTATGTGTGTGGTTTAACTCTCAAGTAGAGTTCTTCGTTTGTGATACTCTTACTCCTTCTGTATTGTTTAAATCTCAATAGACTTCTTCGTTTGATATTATCCCACTCTTTGATGTGTTGTTTATCTCTCGAGTGGTGTTGTTCGTTTGTTGTTTATCCCACTCCTTTTGTGTATTGTTTAACTCTCAAGTAGAGTTTTTCGTTTGTTATTTTATTACCCCTCCGATGTGTTGTTTAAATCTCAAATTGACTTCTCCATTTGTAATTATCCCACTCCTTTATTCTGTTGTTTAACTCTCGAGTAGAATTTTACATTTGTTGTTTATCCCACTCCTTATGTGTGTGGTTTAACTCTCAAGTAGAGTTCTTCGTTTGTGATACTCTTAGTCCTTCTATGTATTGTTTAAATCTCGAATAGACTTCTTCGTTTGACATTATCCCACTCCTTTGATGTGTTGTTTATCTCTCGAGTGGTGTTTTCATTTGTTGTTTATCCCAGTCCTTTTGTGTATTGTTTAACTCTCAAGTAGAGTTTTTCGTTGTTCTTATAAACCCCCGTGAGTTTATGGTTTTTATTTAATAATAGGAGCTTGACTCCACCTTAATATAAAAAAAACAAAGTAGAGTTTTTCGTTTGTCATTTTATTACCCCTCCGATGTGTTGTTTAAATCTCAAATTGACTTCTCCATTTGTAATTATCCCACTCCTTTATTGTGTTGTTTAACTCTCGAGTAGAATTTTACATTTGTTGTTTATCCCACTCCTTATGTGTGTGGTTTAACTCTCATGTAGAGTTCTTCGCTTGATACTCTTACTCCTTCTCGTATTGTTTAAATCTCAATAGACTTCTTCGCTTGACATTATCCCACTCCTTTGATGTGTTGTTTATCTCGAGTGGTGTTGTTCGTTTGTTGTTTATCCCACTCCTTTTGTGTATTGTTTAACTCAAGTAGTGTTTTCGCTTGTTATTTTATTATTACCCTCCGATGTGTTGTTTAAATGTCAAATTGACTTCTCCATTTGTAATTATCCCACCCTTTATTCTCGTTGTTTAACTCTCGAGTAGAATTTTACATTTGTTGTTTATCCCACTCCTTATATGTCTGGTTTAACTCTCAAGTAGAGTTCTTCGCTTGTGATACTCTTACTCCTTCCGTATTGTTTAAATCTCAATAGACTTCTTCGCTTGACATTATCCCACCTTTGATGTGTTGTTTATCTCTCAAGTGGTGTTGTTCGCTTGTTGTTTATCCCACTCCTTTTGTGTATTGTTTAACTCAAGTAGAGTTTTTCGCTTGTTATTTTATTACCCTCCGATGTGTTGTTTAAATCTCAAATTGACTTCTCAATTTGTAATTATCCCACTCTTTATTCTGTTGCTTAACTCTCGAGTAGAATTTTACATTTGTTGTTTATCCCACTCCTTATGTGTGTGGTTTAACTCTCAAGTAGAGTTCTTCGCTTGTGATACTCTTACTCCTTCTCGTATTGTTTAAATCTCAATAGACTTCTTCGCTTGACATTATCCCACCCTTTGATGTGTTGTTTATCTCTCGAGTGGTGTTGTTCGCTTGTTGTTTATCCCACCTTTTGTGTATTGTTTAACTCTCAAGTAGAGTTTTTCGCTTGTTATTTTATTACCCTCCGATGTGTTGTTTAAATCTCAAATTGGCTTCTCCATTTGTAATTATCCCACTCTTTATTCTCGTTGTTTAACTCTCGAGTAGAATTTTACATTTGTTGTTTATCCCACCTTATGTGTGTGGTTTAACTCTCAAGTAGAGTTCTTCGCTTGTGATACTCTTACTCCTTCTCCTGTATTGTTTAAATCTCAAATAGACTTCTTCGCTTGACATTATCCCACCTTTGATGTGTTGTTTATCTCTCGAGTGGTGTTGTTCGTTTGTTGTTTATCCCACTCCTTTTGTGTATTGTTTAACTCTCAAGAAGAGTTTTTCGTTTCTTATTTTGTTACCCCTCCGATGTGTTGTTTAAATCTTAAATTGACTTCTCCAGTTGTAATTATCCCACTCCTTTATTATGTTGTTTAACTCTCGAGTAGAATTTTACATTAGGTGTTTATCCTACTCCTTATGTGTGTGGTTTAACTTTCAAGTAGAGTTCTTCGTTTGTGATACTCTTACTCGTTCTATGTATTGTTTAAATCTCGAATAGACTTCTTCGTTTGACATTATCTCATTCCTTTGATGTGTTGTTTATCTCTCGAGTGGTGTTGTTCGTTTGTTGTTTATCCCACTCCTTTTGTGTATTGTTTAACTCTCAAGTAGAGTTTTTCGTTTGTTATTTTATTACCCCTCCGATGTGTTGTTTAAATCTCAAATTGACTTCTCCATTTGTAATTATCCCACTCCTTTATTCTGTTGTTTAACTCTCGAGTAGAATTTTACATTTGTTGTTTATCCCACTCCTTATGTGTGTGGTTTAACTCTCAAGTAGAGTTCTTCGCTTGTCATACTCTTACTCCTTCTGTGTATTGTTTAAATCTCGAATAGACTTCTTCGCTTGACATTATCCCACTTCTTTGATGTGTTGTTTATCTCTCGAGTGGTGTTGTTCGTTTGTTGTTTATCCCATACCTTTTGTGTATTGTTTAACTCTCAAGTAGAGTTTTTCGTTTGTTATTTTATTACCCTCCGATGTGTTGTTTAAATCTCAAATTGACTTCTCCATTTGTAATTATCCCACTCCTTTATTCTGTTGTTTAACTCTCGAGTAGAATTTTACATTTGTTGTTTATCCCACTCCTTATGTGTGTGGTTTAACTCTCAAGTAGAGTTCTTCGTTTGTGATACTCTTACTCCTTCTATGTATTGTTTAAATCTCGAATAGACTTCTTCGTTTGACATTATCCCACTCCTTTGATGTGTTGTTTATCTCTCGAGTGGTGTTGTTCGTTTGTTGTTTATCCCACTCCTTTTGTGTATTGTTTAACGCTCAAGTAGTGTTTTTCGTTTGTTATTTTATTACCCCTCCGATGTGTTGTTTAAATCTCAAATTGACTTCTCCATTTGTAATTATCCCACTCCTTTATTCTGTTGTTTAACACACGAGTAGAATTTTACATTTGTTGTTTATCCCATTCGTTATGTGTCTGGTTTAACTCTCAAGTAGAGTTCTTCGTTTGTGATACTCTTACTCCTTCTGTGTATTGTTTAAATCTCGAATAGACTTCTTCGTTTGACAATATTCCACTCCTTTGATGTGTTGTTTATCTCTAAAGTGGTGTTGTTCGTTTGTTGTTTATTCCACTCCTTTTGTGTATTGTTTAACATTCAAGTGAAGTTTTTCGTTTGTTATTTTATTACCCCTCCGATGTGTTGTTTAAATCTCAATTGACTTCTCCATTTGTAATTATCCCACTCCTTTATTCTGTTGTTTAGCACTCGAGTAGAATTTTACATTTGTTGTTTATCCCACTCCTTATGTGTGTGGTTTAACTCTCAAGTAGAGTTCTTCGTTTGTGATACTCTTACTCCTTCTGTGGATTGTTTAAATCTCGTATAGACTTCTTCTTTTGACATTATCCCACTCCTTTGATGTGTTGTTTATCTCTCGAGTGGTGTTCTTCGTTTGTTGTTTCTCCCACTCCTGTTGTGTATTGTTTAACTCTCAAGTAGAGTTTTTCGTTTGTTATTTTATTACGCCTCTGATGTGTTGTTTAAATCTCAAATTGACTTCTCCATTTGTAATTATCCCAATCCTTTATTGTGTTGTTTAACTCTCGAGTAGAATTTTACATTTGTTGTTTATCCCACTCCTTATGTGTGTGGTTTAACTCTCAAGTAGAGTTCTTCGTTTGTGATACTCTTACTCCTTCTATGTATTGTTTAAATCTCGAATAGACTTCTTCGATTGACATTATCTCATTCCTTTGATGTGTTGTTTATCTCTCGAGTGGTGTTGTTCGTTTGTTGTTTATCCCACCTTTGTGTATTGTTTAACGCTCAAGTAGTGTTTTTCGTTTGTTATTTTATTACCCCTCCGATGTGTTGTTTAAATCTCAAATTGACTTCTCCATTTGTAATTATCCCACTCCTTTATTCTGTTGTTTAACTCACGAGTAGAATTTTACATTTGTTGTTTATCCCATTCATTATGTGTCTGGTTTAACTCTCAAGTAGAGTTCTTCATTTGTGATACTCTTACTCCTTCTGTGTATTGTCTAAATCTCGAATAGAGTTCTTCGTTTGACATTATCCCACTCCTTTGATGTGTTGTTTATCTCTCGAGTGGTGTTTTCGTTTTTGTTTATCCCACTCCTTTTGTGTATTGTTTCACTCTCAAGTATAGTTTTTCGTTGTTCTTATAAACCCCCGTGAGTTTATGGTTTTTATTTAACAATAGGACTCACTTAATATAAAAAAACAAAGTAGAGTTTTTCGTTTGTCATTTTAGTACCCCTCCGATGTGTTGTTTAAATCTCAAATTGACTTCTCCATTTGTAAATATCCCACTCCGTTATTGTGTTGTTTAACTCTCGAGTAGAATTTTACATTTGTTGTTTATCCCACTCCATATGTGTGTGGTTTAACTCTCAAGTAGAGTTCTTCGTTTGTGATACTCTTACTCCTTCCTTGTATTGTTGAAATCTCGTATAGACTTCTTCGTTTGACATTATCCCGCTCCTTTGATGTGTTGTTTATCTCTACAGTGGTGTTGTTTGTTTGTTGTTTATCCCACTCCTTTTGTGTATTGTTTAACACTCAAGTAGAGTTTTTCGTTTGTTATTTTACTACCCCTCCGATGTGTTGTTTAAAACTCAAATTGACTTCTCCATTTGTAACTATCCCACTCCTTTATTGTGTTGTTTAACTCTCGAGTAGAATTTTACATTTATTGTTTATCCCACTCATTATGTGTGTGGTTTAAATCTCAAGTAGAGTTCTTCGTTTGTGATACTCTTACTCCTTCTATGTATTGTTTAAATCTCGAATAGACTTCTGCGTTTGACATTATCCCACTCCTTTGATGTGTTGTTTATCTCTCGAGTGGTGTTTTCATTTTTTGTTTATCCCACTCCTTTTGTGTATTGTTTAACTCTCAAGTAGAGTTTTTCGTTTGTTATTTTATTACCCCTCCGATGTGTTGTTTAAATCTCAAATTGACTTCTCCATTTGTAATTATCCACCTTTATTCTGTTGTTTAACTCTCGAGTAGAATTTTACATTTGTTGTTTATCGCACTCTTATGTGTGTGGTTTAACTCTCAAGTAGAGTTCTTCGCTTGTGATACTCTTACTCCTTCTCAGTATTGTTTAAATCTCAATAGACTTCTTCGCTTGACATTATCCCACCCTTTGATGTGTTGTTTATCTCTAAAGTGGTGTTGTTCGCTTGTTGTTTATCCCAATACTTTTGTATTGTTTAACTCTCAAGTAGAGTTTTTCGCTTGTTATTTTATTACCCTCCGATGTGTTGTTTAAATCTCAAATCGATTCTCCATTTGTAATTATCCCACCTTTATTCTGTTGTTTAACCTCAGTAGAATTTTACATTTGTTATTTATCCCACTCCTTGTGTGTGGTTTTACTCTCGAGTAGAGTTCTTCGCTTGTGATACTCTTACTCCTTCTCGTATTGTTTAAATCTCAATAGACTTCTTCGCTTGACATTATCCCACTCCTTTGATGTGTTGTTTATCTCTCGAGTGGTGTTGTTCGCTTGTTGTTTATCCCACTCCTTTTGTGTATTGTTTAACTCTCAAGTAGTTTTTCGCTTGTTATTTTATTACCCTCCGATGTGTTTTTTAAATCTCAAATTGATTTCTCCATTTGTAATTATCCCACTCTTTATTCTCGTTGTTTAACTCTCGAGTAGAATTTTACATTTGTACTTTATCCCACTCCTTGTGTGTGGTTTAACTCTCGAGTAGAGTTCTTCGTTTGTGATACACTTACTCTTTCCGTGTATTGTTTAAATCTCGAATAGACTTCTTCGTTTGACATTATCCCACTCCTTTGATGTGTTGTTTCTCTCTCAAGTGGTGTTGTTCGTTGTTGTTTATCCCAATCCTTTTGTGTATTGTTTAACTCTCAAGTAGAGTTTTTCGCTTGTTATTTTATTACCCTCCGATGTGTTTTTTGAATCTCAAATTGACTTCTCCATTTGTAATTATCCCACTCCTTTATTCGTTGTTTAACTCTCGAGTAGAATTTTACATTTGTTGTTTATCCCACTCCTTATGTGTGTGGTTTAACTCTCAAGTAGAGATCTTCGCTTGTGATACTCTTACTCCTTCTCAGTATTGTTTAAATCTCAATAGACTTCTTCGCTTGACATTATCCCACTCCTTTGATGTGTTGTTTATGTCTCGAGTGGTGTTGTTCATTTCTTGTTTATCCCACTCCTTTTGTGTATTGTTTAACTCTCAAGTAGAGTTTTTCGCTTGTTATTTTATTACCCTCCGATGTGTTGTTTAAATCTCAAATTGACTTCTCCATTTGTAATTATCCCACCTTTATTCTGTTGTTTAACTCTCGAGTAGAATTTTACATTTGTTGTTTATCCCACTCCTTATGTGTGTGGTTTAACTCTCAAGTAGAGTTCTTCGCTTGTGATACTCTTACCTTCTATGTATTGTTTAAATCTCAATAGACTTCTTCGCTTGACATTATCTCATTCCTTTGATGTGTTGTTTATCTCGAGTGGTGTTGTTCGCTTGTTGTTTATCCCACCTTTTGTGTATTGTTTAACTCTCAAGTAGTGTTTTTCGCTTGTTATTTTATTACCCCTCCGATGTGTTGTTTAAATCTCAAATTGACTTCTCCATTTGTAATTATCCCACTCCTTTATTCTCGTTGTTTAACTCTCGAGTAGAATTTTACATTTGTTGTTTATCCCATTCCTTATGTGTGTGGTTTAACTCTCAAGTAGAGTTCTTCGCTTGTGATACTCTTACTCCTTCTCGTATTGTTTAAATCTCAATAGACTTCTTCGCTTGACATTATCCCACTCCTTTGATGTGTTGTTTATCTCTCGAGTGGTGTTTTCGCTTGTTGTTTATCCCACCTTTTGTGTATTGTTTCACTCTCAAGTAGAGTTTTTCGTTGTTCTTATAAACCCTCGAGTTTATGGTTTTTATTTCAAATAGGAGCTTCCACCTTAATATAAAAAAAACAAAGTAGTGTTTTTCGTTTGTTATTTTATTACCCCTCCGATGAGTTGCTTAAATCTCAAATGGACTTCTACGTTTGTAATTATTCCACTCCTTTATGTGTGTGGTTTAACTCTCAAGTAGAGTTCTTCATTTGTGATACTCTTACTCCTTCTGTGTATTGTTTAAATCTCGAATAGACTTCTTCGTTTGACATTATCCCACTCCTTTGATGTGTTGTTTATCTGTCGAGTGGTGTTGTTCGTTTGTTGTTTCTCCCACTCCTTTTGTTTATTGTTTAACTCTCAAGTAGAGTTTTTCGTTTGTCATTTTATTACCCCTCCGATGTGTTGTTTACATCTCAAATTGACTTCTCCATTTGTAATTATCCCACTCCTTTATTCTGTTGTTTAACTCTCGAGTAGAATTTTACATTTGTTGTTTATCCCACTCCTTATGTGTGTGGTTTAACTCTCAAGTAGAGTTCTTCGTTTGTGATACTCTTACTCCTTCTATGTATTGTTTAAATCTCGAATAGACTTCTTCGTTTGACATTATCTCATTCCTTTGATGTGTTGTTTATCTCTCGAGTGGTGTTGTTCGTTTGTTGTTTATCCCACTCCTTTTGTGTATTGTTTAACGCTCAAGTAGTGTTTTTCGTTTGTTATTTTATTACCCCTCCGATGTGTTGTTTAAATCTCAAATTGACTTCTCCATTTGTAATTATCCCACTCCTTTATTCTGTTGTTTAACACACGAGTAGAATTTTACATTTGTTGTTTATCCCATTCGTTATGTGTCTGGTTTAACTCTCAAGTAGAGTTCTTCGTTTGTGATACTCTTACTCCTTCTGTGTATTGTCTAAATCTCGAATAGAGTTCTTCGTTTGACATTATCCCACTCCTTTGATGTGTTGTTTATCTCTCGAGTGGTGTTTTCGTTTTTGTTTATCCCACTCCTTTTGTGTATTGTTTCACTCTCAAGTAGAGTTTTTCGTTGTTCTTATAAACCCCCGTGAGTTTATGGTTTTTATTTAATAATAGGAGCTTCACTCCGCCTTAATATAAAAAAAACAAAGTATAGTTTTTCGTTTGTCATTTTATTACCCCTCCGATGTGTTGTTTAAATCTCAAATTGACTTCTCCATTTGTAATTATCCCACTCCTTTATTGTGTTGTTTAACTCTCGAGTAGAATTTTACATTTGTTGTTTATCCCACTCCTTATGTGTGTGGTTTAACTCTCAAGTAGAGTTCTTCGTTTGTGATACTCTTACTCCTTCTCTGTATTGTTTAAATCTCGATTAGACTTCTTCGTTTGACATTATCCTACGCCTTTGATGTGTTGTTTATCTCTCGAGTGGTGTTGTTCGTTTGTTGTTTATCCCACTCCTTTTGTTTATTGTTTAACTCTCAAGTAGAGTTTTTCGTTTGTCATTTTATTACCCCTCCGATGTGTTGTTTACATCTCAAATTGACTTCTCCATTTGTAATTATCCCACTCCTTTATTCTGTTGTTTAACTCTCGAGTAGAATTTTACATTTGTTGTTTATCCCACTCCTTATGTGTGTGGTTTAACTCTCAAGTAGAGTTCTTCGTTTGTGATACTCTTACTCCTTCTGTGTATTGTTTAAATCTCGAATAGACTTCTTCGTTTGACATTATCTCATTCCTTTGATGTGTTGTTTATCTCTCGAGTGGTGTTGTTCGTTTGTTGTTTATCCCACTCCTTCTGTGTATTGTTTAACGCTCAAGTAGTGTTTTTCGTTTGTTATTTTATTACCCCTCCGATGTGTTGTTTAAATCTCAAATTGACTTTTCCATTTGTAATTATCCCACTCCTTTATTCTGTTGTTTAACTCTCGAGTAGAATTTCACATTTGTTGTTTATCCCACTCCTTATGTGTGGTTTAACGCTCAAGTAGAGTTCTTCGTTTGTGATACTCTTACTCCTTCTGTGTATTGTCTAAATCTCAAATAGAGTTCTTCGTTTGACATTATCCCACTCCTTTGATGTGTTGTTTATCTCTCGAGTGGTGTTTTCGTTTTTGTTTATCCCACTCCTTTTGTGTATTGTTTCACTCTCAAGTAGAGTTTTTCGTTGTTCTTATAAACCCCCGTGAGTTTATGGTTTTTATTTAATAATAGGAGCTTCACTCCGCCTTAATATAAAAAAAAACAAAGTATAGTTTTTCGTTTGTCATTTTATTACCCCTCCGATGTGTTGTTTAAATCTCAAATTGACTTCTCCATTTGTAATTATCCCACTCCTTTATTGTGTTGTTTAACTCTCGAGTAGAATTTTACATTTGTTGTTTATCCCACTCCTTATGTGTGTGGTTTAACTCTCAAGTAGAGTTCTTCGTTTGTGATACTCTTACTCCTTCTGTGTATTGTTTAAATCTCGAATAGACTTCTTCGTTTGACATTATCCCACTCCATTGATGTGTTGTTTATCTCTCGAGTGGTGTTGTTCGTTTGTTGTTTATCCCACTCCTTTTGTTTATTGTTTAACTCTCAAGTAGAGTTTTTCGTTTGTCATTTTATTACCCCTCCGATGTGTTGTTTACATCTCAAATTGACTTCTCCATTTGTAATTATCCCACTCCTTTATTCTGTTGTTTAACTCTCGAGTAGAATTTTACATTTGTTGTTTATCCCACTCCTTATGTGTGTGGTTTAACTCTCAAGTAGAGTTCTTCGTTTGTGATACTCTTACTCCTTCTATGTATTGTTTAAATCTCGAATAGACTTCTTCGTTTGACATTATCTCATTCCTTTGATGTGTTGTTTATCTCTCGAGTGGTGTTGTTCGTTTGTTGTTTATCCCACTCCTTTTGTGTATTGTTTAACGCTCAAGTAGTGTTTTTCGTTTGTTATTTTATTACCCCTCCGATGTGTTGTTTAAATCTCAAATTGACTTCTCCATTTGTAATTATCCCACTCCTTTATTCTGTTGTTTAACACACGAGTAGAATTTTACATTTGTTGTTTATCCCACTTCTTATGTGTGTGGTTTAACTCTCAAGTAGAGTTCTTCGCTTGTCATACTCTTACTCCTTCTCGTATTGTTTAAATCTCAATAGAGTTCTTCGCTTGACATTATCCCACCTTTGATGTGTTGTTTATCTCTCGAGTGGTGTTTTCGTTTTTGTTTATCCCACTCCTTTTGTGTATTGTTTCACTCTCAAGTAGAGTTTTTCGTTGTTCTTATAAACCCCCGTGAGTTTATGGTTTTTATTTAATAATAGGAGCTTCACTCCGCCTTAATATAAAAAAAACAAAGTATAGTTTTTCGTTTGTCATTTTATTACCCCTCCGATGTGTTGTTTAAATCTCAAATTGACTTCTCCATTTGTAATTATCCCACTCCTTTATTGTGTTGTTTAACTCTCGAGTAGAATTTTACATTTGTTGTTTATCCCACTCCTTATGTGTGTGGTTTAACTCTCAAGTAGAGTTCTTCGTTTGTGATACTCTTACTCCTTCTCAGTATTGTTTAAATCTCAATAGACTTCTTCGCTTGACATTATCCCACTCCTTGATGTGTTGTTTATCTCGAGTGCTGTTGTTCGCTTGTTGTTTATCCCACTCCTTTTGTGTATTGTTTAACTCTCAAGTAGAGTTTTTCGTTTGTTATTTTATTACCCCTCCGATGTGTTGTTTAAATCTCAAATTGACTTCTCCATTTGTAATTATCCCACTCCTTTATTCTGTTGTTTAACACACGAGTAGAATTTTACATTTGTTGTTTATCCCATTCGTTATGTGTCTGGTTTAACTCTCAAGTAGAGTTCTTCGTTTGTGATACTCTAACTCCTTCTCTGTATTGTTTAAATCTCGAATAGACTTCTTCGTTTGACATTATCCTACGCCTTTGATATGTTGTTTATCTCTCGAGTGGTGTTTTCGCTTGTTGTTTATCCCACTCCTTTGTGTATTGTTTCACTCTCAAGTAGTTTTTCGTTGTTCTTATTGAGTTTATGGTTTTATTTAATAATCTTAATATAAAAGTAGTTTGTCGTTTGTTATTTTATTACCCCTCCGATGTTTTGTTTAAATCTCAAATTGACTTCTCAATTTATAATTATCCCACTCCTTTATTGTGTTGTTTAACTCTCGAGTAGAATTTTACATTTGTTGTTTATCCCACTCCTTATGTGTGTGGTTTAACTCTCAAGTAGACTTCTTCGTTTGTGATACTCTTACTCCTTCTGTGTATTGTTTAAATCTCGAATAGACTTGTTCGTTTGACATTATCCCACTGCTTTGATGTGTTGTTTATCTCTAGAGTGGTGTTGTTCGTTTGTTGTTTATCCCACTCCTTTTATGTATTGTTTAACACTCAAGTAGAGTTTTTCATTTGTTATTTTATGGTTTTATTTAATAATATCAAGTATAGTTTACATTTGTTATTTTATTACCCCTCCGATGTGTTGTTTAAATCTCAAATTGACTTCTCCATTTGTAATCATCCCACTCCTTTATTGTTTTCTTTAACTCTCGAGTAGAATTTTACATTTGTTGTTTATCCCACTTCTGATGTGTGTGGTTTAACTCCCAACTAGAGTTCTTCGTTTGTGATACTCTTACTCCTTCTGTGTATTTTTTTAAATCTCGAATAGGCTTCTTCGTTTGACATTATCCCACTCCTTTGATGTGTTGTTTATCTCTCCAGTGGAGTTGTTCGTTTGTTGTTTATCCAACTCCTTTTATGTTTTGTTTTAACTCTAAAGTAGAGTTTTTCGTTTGTTATTTTATTACCCATCCGATGTGTTGTTTAAATCTCAAATTGACTTCTCCATTTGTAATTATCCCACTCCTTTATTCTATTGTTTAACTCTCGAGTAGAATTTTACATTTGGTGTTTATCCTACTCCTTATGTGTGTGGTTTAACTCTCAAGTAGAGTTCTTCGTTTCTGATACTCTTACTCCTTCTATGTATTGTTTAAATCTCAATAGACTTCTTCGCTTGACATTATCCCACTCCTTTGATGTGTTGTTTATCTCTCAGTGGTGTTTTCGTTTGTTGTTTATCCCACCCTTCTGTATTGTTTCACTCTCAAGTAGAGTTTTTCGTTGTTTATAAACCCCGTGAGTTTATGGTTTTATTTAATAATAGCTCTCCTTAATATAAAAAAGTATAGTTTTTCGTTATTTTATTACCCCTCCGATGTGTTTTTCAAATCTCAAATTGACTTCTCCATTTGTAGTAATCCCACTACTTTATTGTGTTGTTTAACTCTCGAGTAGAATTTTACATTTGTTGTTTATCCCACTCTTTATGTGTGTGGTTTAACTCTCAAGTAGAGTTCTTCGCTTGTCATACTCTTACTCCTTCTCGTATTGTTTAAATCTCGAATAGACTTCTTCATTCGACATTATCCCACTCCTTTAGTGTGTTGTTTATCTCTCGAGTGGTGTTGTTCGTTTGTTGTTTATTCAATTTCTTTTGTGTTTTGTTTAACTCTCTGGTAGAGTTTTTCGCTTGTTATTTTATCTCCCTCGATGTGTTGTTTAAATCTCAGATTGTCTTCTCCATTTGTAATTATCCCACTCCTTTATTGTGCTGTTTAACTCGTGTAGAATTTTACATTTGTTGTTTATCCCACTCATTATGTGTGGTTTAACTCTCAAGTAGTTCTTCGCTTGTTATACTCTTACCTTCCGTATTGTTTAAATCTCGAATAGACTTTTTCGCTTGACAATATCCCACTCCTTTAGTGTGCTGTTTAACTCTCAAATAGAGTTATTCGTTTGTTGTTCATACCTCTCCAAACTGTCTTGTTTATATCGCTCAAATAGTGTTTTTCGTTTCTTGTTTATTCAATTCCTTTTGTGTTTTGTTTAACTCTCAAGTAGAGTTTTTCGTTCATTATTTTATCACCCCTCAGGTGTGTTGTTTAAAATCTTAGATTGTCTTCTCCGTTTGTAATCATCCCACTCCTTTATTGTGTTGTTTAACTCTCGTGTAGAATTTTACATTTGTTGTTTAACCCAGTCATTATGTGTGTGGTTTAACACTCAAGTAGAGTTCTTCATTTGTATACTCTTACTCCTTCTGTGCATTGTTTAAATCTCCAATAGACTTCTTCGTTTGACATTATCCCACTCCTTTAGTGTGTTGTTTAACTCTCAAGTAGAGTTATTCGTTTGTTGTTCATCCCTCTCCAAAGTGTCTTGTTTATATCGCTCAAATAGAGCTGTTCATTTGTTGTTTATTCAATTACTTTTGTGTTTTGTTTAACTCTCAAGTAGAGTTTATCTCCCCTCAGGTGTGTTGTTCAAATCTCAGATTGCCTTCTCCGTTTGTAATTATCCGTCTCCTTTATTGTGTTGTTTAACTCTCGTGTTGAATTTTACATTTGTTGTTTAACCCACTCATTATGTGTGTGGTTTAACACTCAAATAGAGTTCTTCGTTTGTTATACTCTTACAACTTCTGTGCATTGTTTAAATCTCGAATAGACTTCTTCGTTTGACATTATCCCACTCCTTTAGTGTGTTGTTTAACTCTCAAGTAGAGTTATTCGTTTGTTGTTCATCCCTCTCCAAAGTGTCTTGTTTATATCGCTCAAATAGAGCTGTTCGTTTGTTGTTTATTCAATTCCTTTTGTGTTTTGTTTAACTCTCAAGTAGGGTTTTTCGTTCGTTATTTTATCTCCCCTCAGGTGTGTTGTTTAAATCTCAGATTGCCTTCTCCGGTTGTAATTATCCCACTCCTTTATTGTGTTGTTTAACTCTCGTGTTGAATTTTACATTTGTTGTTTAACCCACTCATTATGTGTGTGGTTTAACACTCAAATAGAGTTCTTCGTTTGTTATACTCTTACTCCTTCTGTGCATTGTTTAAATCTCGAATAGACTTCTTCGTTTGACATTATCCCACTCCTTTAGTGTGTTGTTTAACTCTCAAGTAGAGTTATTCGTTTGTTGTTCATCCCTCTCCAAAGTGTCTTGTTTATATCGCTCAAATAGAGCTGTTCGTTTGTTGTTTATTCAATTTCTTTTGTGTTTTGTTTAACTCTCAAGTAGAGTTTTTCGTTCGTTATTTTATCTCCCCTCAGGTGTGTTGTTTAAATCTCAGATTGTCTTCTCCGTTTGTAATTATCACACTCCTTTATTGTGTTGTTTAACTCTCGTGTAGAATTTTACATTTGTTGTTTAACCCACTCATTATGTGTGTGGTTTAACACTCAAGTTGAGTTATTCGTTTGTTATACTCTTACTCCTTCAGTGCATTGTTTAAATCTCGAATAGACTTCTTCGTTTGACATTATCCCACTCCTTTAGTGTGTTGTTTAACTCTCAAGTAGATTCATTCGTTTGTTGTTCATCCTCTCCAAAGTGTCTCGTTTATATCGCTCAAACAGAGTTGTTCGTTTCTTGATTATTAAATTCCTTTTGTGTTTTGTTTAACTCTCAAGTACAGTTTTTAGTTCGTTATTTTATCTCCCCTTAGGTGTGTTGTTTAAATCTCAGATTGTCTTCTCCGTTTGTAATTATCCCACTCCTTTATTGTGTTGTTTAACTCTCGTGTAGAATTTTACATTTGTTGTTTAACCCACTCATTATGTGTGTGGTTTAACACTCAAATAGAGTTCTTCGTTTGTTATACTCTTACTCCTTCTGTGCATTGTTTAAATCTCCAATAGACTTCTTCGTTTGACATTATCCCACTCCTTTAGTGTGTTGTTTAACTATCAAGTAGAGTTATTCGTTTGTTGTTCATCCCTCTCCAAAGTGTCTTGTTTATATCGCTCAAATAGAGTTGTTCATTTGTTGTTTATTCAATTCCTTTTGTGTTTTGTTTAACTCTCTGGTAGAGTTTTTCGTTCGTTATTTTATCTCCCCTCAGGTGTTGTTTAAATCTCAGATTGTCTTCTCCGTTTGTAATTATCACACTCCTTTATTGTGTTGTTTAACTGTCGTGTAGAATTTTACATTTGTTGTTTAACCCACTCATTATGTGTGTGGTTTAACACTAAAGTAGAGTTCTTCGTTTGTTATACTCTTACTCCTTTAGTGCATTGTTTAAATCTCGAATAGACTTCTTCGTTTGACACTATCCCACTCCTTTAGTGTGTTGCTTAACTCTCAAGTAGAGTTATTCGTTTGTTGTTCATCCCTCTCCAGAGTGTCTTGTTTATATCGCTCAAATAGAGTTGTTCGTTTGTTGTTTAATCAATTCCTTTTGTGTTTTGTTTAACTCTTTGGTAGAGTTTTTCGTTCGTTATTTTATCTCCCCTCAGGTGTGTTGTTTAAATCTCAGATTGCCTTCTCCGGTTGTAATTATCCCACTCCTTTATTGTGTTGTTTAACTCTCGTGTTGAATTTTACATTTGTTGTTTAACCCACTCATTATGTGTGTGGTTTAACACTCAAGTTGAGTTATTCGTTTGTTATACTCTTACTCCTTCTGTGCATTGTTTAAATCTCCAATAGACTTCTTCGTTTGACATTATCCCACTCCTTTAGTGTGTTGTTTAACTCTCAAGTAGAGTTATTCGTTTGTTGTTCATCCCTCTCCAAAGTGTCTTGTTTATATCGCTCAAATAGAGCTGTTCGTTTGTTGTTTATTCAATTTCTTTTGTGTTTTGTTTAACTCTCAAGTAGAGTTTTTCGTTCGTTATTTTATCTCCCCTCAGGTGTTGTTTAAATCTCAGATTGTCTTCTCCGTTTGTAATTATCACACTCCTTTATTGTGTTGTTTAACTGTCGTGTAGAATTTTACATTTGTTGTTTAACCCACTCATTATGTGTGTGGTTTCACACTAAAGTAGAGTTCTTCGTTTGTTATACTCTTACTCCTTCAGTGCATTGTTTAAATCTCGAATAGACTTCTTCGTTTGACACTATCCCACTCCTTTAGTGTGTCGCTTAACTCTCAAGTAGAGTTATTCGTTTGTTGTTCATCACTCTCCAAAGTGTCTTGTTTATATCGCTCAAATAGAGTTGTTCGTTTCTTGTTTATTCAATTCCTTTTGTGTTTTGTTTAACTCTCAAGTAGAGTTTTTAGTTCGTTATGTTATCTACCCTCAGGTGTGTTGTTTAAATCTCAGATTGTCTTCTCCGTTTGTAATTATCCCACTACTTTATTGTGTTGTTTAACTCTCGTGTAGAATTTTACATTTGTTGTTTAACCCACTCATTATGTGTGTGGTTTAACACTAAAGTAGAGTTCTTCGTTTGTTATACTCTTACTCCTTCAGTGCATTGTTTAAATCTCGAATAGACTTCTTCGTTTGACACTATCCCACTCCTTTAGTGTGTTGTTTAACTCTCAAGTAGAGTTATTCGTTTGTTGTTCATCCCTCTCCAAAGTGTCTTGTTTATATCGCTCAAATAGAGTTGTTCGTTTCTTGTTTATTCAATTCCTTTTGTGTTTTGTTTAACTCTCAAGTAGAGTTTTTAGTTCGTTATGTTATCTCCCCTCAGGTGTGTTGTTTAAATCTCAGATTGTCTTCTCCGTTTGTAATTATCCCACTACTTTATTGTGTTGTTTAACTCTCGTGTTGAATTTTACATTTGTTGTTTAACCCAGTCATTATGTGTGTGGTTTAACACTCAAGTTGAGTTATTCGTTTGTTATACTCTTACTCCTTCTGTACATTGTTTAAATCTCGAATAGACTTCTTCGTTTGACATTATCCCACTCCTTTAGTGTGTTGTTTAACTCTCAAGTAGATTCATTCGTTTGTTGTTCATCCTCTCCAAAGTGTCTCGTTTATATCGCTCAAACAGAGTTGTTCGTTTCTTGATTATTAAATTCCTTTTGTGTTTTGTTTAACTCTCAAGTACAGTTTTTAGTTCGTTATTTTATCTCCCCTTAGGTGTGTTGTTTAAATCTCAGATTGTCTTCTCCGTTTGTAATTATCCCACTCCTTTATTGTGTTGTTTAACTCTCGTGTAGAATTTTACATTTGTTGTTTAACCTACTCATTATGTGTGTGGTTTAACACTCAAGTAGAGTTCTTCGTTTGTTATACTCTTACTCCTTCTGTACATTGTTTAAATCTCCAATAGACTTCTTCGTTTGACATTAGTGTGTTGTTTAACTCTCAAGTAGAGTTATTCGTTTGTTGTTCATCCCTCTCCAAAGTGTCTTGTTTATATCGCTCAAATAGAGCTGTTCGTTTGTTGTTTATTCAATTTCTTTTGTGTTTTGTTTAACTCTCAAGTAGAGTTTTTCGTTCGTTATTTTATCTCCCCTCAGGTGTGTTGTTTAAATCTCAGATTGCCTTCTCCGTTTGTAATTATCCGTCTCCTTTATTGTGTTGTTTAACTCTCGTGTTGAATTTTACATTTGTTGTTTAACCCACTCATTATGTGTGTGGTTTAACACTCAAATAGAGTTCTTCGTTTGTTATACTCTTACAACTTCTGTGCATTGTTTAAATCTCGAATAGACTTCTTCGTTTGACATTATCCCACTCCTTTAGTGTGTTGTTTAACTCTCAAGTAGAGTTATTCGTTTGTTGTTCATCCCTCTCCAAAGTGTCTTGTTTATATCGCTCAAATAGAGCTGTTCGTTTGTTGTTTATTCAATTCCTTTTGTGTTTTGTTTAACTCTCAAGTAGGGTTTTTCGTTCGTTATTTTATCTCCCCTCAGGTGTGTTGTTTAAATCTCAGATTGCCTTCTCCGGTTGTAATTATCCCACTCCTTTATTGTGTTGTTTAACTCTCGTGTTGAATTTTACATTTGTTGTTTAACCCACTCATTATGTGTGTGGTTTAACACTCAAATAGAGTTCTTCGTTTGTTATACTCTTACTCCTTCTGTGCATTGTTTAAATCTCGAATAGACTTCTTCGTTTGACATTATCCCACTCCTTTAGTGTGTTGTTTAACTCTCAAGTAGATTCATTCGTTAGTTGTTCATCCCTCTCCAAAGTGTCTTGTTTATATCCCTTAAATAGAGTTGTTCGTTTCTTGTTTATTCAATTCCTTTAGTGTTTTGTTTAACTCTCAAGTAGAGTTTTTGGTTCGTTATTTTATCTCCCCTGAGGTGTGTTGTTTAAATCTTAGATTGTCTTCTCCGTTTGTAATTATCCCACTCCTTTATTGTGTTGTTTAACTCTCGTGTAGAATTTTACATTTGTTGTTTAACCTACTCATTACGTGTGTGGTTTAACACTCAAGTAGAGTTCTTCGTTTGTTATACTCTTACTCCTTCTGTGCATTGTTTAAATCTCGAATAGACTTCTTCGTTTGACATTATCCCACTCCTTTAGTGTGTTGTTTAACTCTCAAGTAGAGTTATTCGTTTGTTGTTCATCCCTCTCCAAAGTGTCTTGTTTATATCGCTCAAATAGAGTTGTTCGTTTCTTGTTTATTCAATTCCTTTTGTGTTTTGTTTAACTCTCAAGTAGAGTTTTTAGTTCGTTCTTTTATCTCCCGTCTGGTGTGTTCTTTAAATCTCAGATTGTCTTCTCCGTTTGTAATTATCCCACTACTTTATTGTGTTGTTTAACTCTCGTGTTGAATTTTACATTTGTTGTTTAACCCAGTCATTATGTGTGTGGTTTAACACTCAAGTTGAGTTATTCGTTTGTTATACTCTTACTCCTTCTGTACATTGTTTAAATCTCGAATAGACTTCTTCGTTTGACATTATCCCACTCCTTTAGTGTGTTGTTTAACTCTCAAGTAGATTCATTCGTTTGTTGTTCATCCCTCTACAAAGTGTCTCGTTTATATCGCTCAAATAGAGTAGTTCATTTCTTGATTATTAAATTCCTTTTGTGTTTTGTTTAACTCTCAAGTACAGTTTTTAGTTCGTTATTTTATCTCCCCTTAGGTGTGTTGTTTAAATCTCAGATTGTCTTCTCCGTTTGTGTTGAGGGTTTAACTCCCCAACTACTTAGATTTATTTAACTCTTCTAATGGGTGCTAAGGTAAGAGGCTCCTTACTAGGTGAGGACCGAGGCGTAAGAACCAGCGACCAACTACTCCGGTAAGGACCTGCACACTTGAGCTGGAAGTTAGTGCGGTTTGCTAAGTGTCAAACCGGGATGAGACTCTTACGAGTGGCGACCGGGATGAGACTTTACTCGAGAGTGACTGAGGATCAACTCTGTATAATACTTGGGATTGGGGTCGTGATGTGACTAGCGAGATGACTTGTTCGAAGTGATGTTAAGTCACTTACTTGTTGGGATGTGTGCCTTATTTATAGGCTATCATCAAAATGGAAGGGCTTGCTAGGATTGCGCCATGTGTACGGCTAGGATTGAGCCACCAATGCTAAGATGAGGCCCATAGCCCAATAATGAAGCTTTAGCCCATGCCATCTTGGGCTCTAGGGGTAGTTTGGTCATTATTGGGAGAGTTCTTGAGGATGTGACAGAGTCTGCCGAGGTCCCAGGTTCGGAGAGGTCGGTCCGGATGCCTGATCCGGATAGTACCTGGTTGTCAGCTGAGGAAGTTCTCCTACCTGTCCAACTCTTCCGATTCGGAGCTCCTGGGTTCGGACATCTCACTCTTTGGTGCCCACTTGCTTGGTAGCTTTATGAGATGGTCATCTTGTCAATCCGAGTTGACATCCGACGGAGTCTTTGGGTCGGAGAGGGTAATGACTTAGCACTATGCTCCTTTCCTGGAGGCCCGGACCAAGGTGGGTCGGACCTATGGTTCCGAAGTCGGGTTTACAGTCCAAACTTTGTCCCTTTCTTTTAGGGTGGGTCGGACCATGGATGGTCCGCCGGATCGGACCATCGCTGGCTGACTAAAGTGCCTCGGATCCTTTGGATGACTTAGGACGCTTAGGATTCGCTCCTAGGTCCTTTATGACGGATTGGACATATTTCCAGATCAACATATGTCCCCTAGTTTCCAAGTATCTTGGTAGAAGATAGTTGTGGAACTATTGGTTTGGGAAGTTTTGAGGAGAGAATCCGTTCTTCACCCAATCCGCTTCGATCTCGTTGAAAAAGGTGTACTCAGATTGTAGGCCATTGACTTAGTCTCTCCCCCTTGTCTTTTTCTAAAACATCGTCTCCGTCCGAGGGACTAGGTCCGAAGGGCAACGAAGTGAAGAAAAAAGAAAAAAGGGTATTTGTAACGGAGACTAAGTCTTAGGCTTCGAACATTGGTAGTGTACCTTTGATGAGCTACGGTGGCGGACCATAAGTGCGTGTTCCGTCCGAACCAACCTCTGTGGTCGTGGGAAGGTCCGAAGGATAATCACTCGAGTATACGAGGTTCCTTGTGGACAAGTTATATTGATCGTAAGCTAGGCGTCCGAGAAGATGATACTCCGGAGCTCTCGTGTTGTCTGTCGCCCGAGAGAGGGAGAGTTGTTGTATTCATCTATCCAAGAGGTAAATTTGTTGTACCCATTCGTCATTTCACTTGGTATAATTGTACTATACCGTTGGATGGTTTTTGATCGACGGTGGAGATTAAATCCGAAAAATCGCGACGGTTGGAGTTCCCAATATGGCCCTCTATAAATAGAGGTTGGCGGTTCATTTCTCATCGCTTAGAGAGATAATTTTTGCATTCCGAGTACATCCGGCAACTACCAAAGAATCAAGCGAGCAACGAGTGGTTCGGAGCGTGATCTGTCTTGAGTCAAGTCACTTCTATCTAATCATCCGAGTCCAAGTAAGTTTACTTGTCTGCCTTATGATTAAATTATCTCGTTGTCTTTCATCTTCAAGTTACTCGGATGTATGCTTATGATGTGTAGTGTAGTTGATAACCAATACGTATTTGATGTTGACTAACACAATAAGCATAGTACTAACTCGAACTAATCGCTGAGTAAAGCCGCTAGTTTTGGCTTTGAACTGGCCACTTTAATATACATAAACGACCTCTCGGACTGCCATCTTAAAGCTTACGATATTGCTTTCTCCTTTCCCTAGGATGTCCGAGAGTGATAGCCAAAATCGATCCGAGGCTGAGGGATATGACTCCGAGGCGATATCCTTAACCGATAGCTCCGAGGAGATTGAGATTGTGGATGATGACGAAGTGCTGGAGGTGGAACAAGCGTCCCATCCGAGCCTGGAAGAGCCCGAGGTAAGTTCCTTACTTCGGTTAGTTGTTCCGGATCCAGGTCCTCCGAGGCGTCAGGATTACCTGCGAGTGTCCCATGTGCAGGTCATTGTAGCGGCTCAAGAAACAAGTTCGCGAGTTGTAGAACTCGCCGGCCTGGGCCGCTAATCCGAACTTCCGGTAGAGATCTGATCTTTAATTTGCAACCTTGGTTATAATTTTAGGAGTAATCCTAATCGAGTCCCGTTCGTTCCGGATCCGCAGGCGCCAACTATCGAGGAAGTGCATGATACTTCGGAGGCACTTCCTAGCTTAGGTGCATTTGAAGAAGGTGAAGAAGACCGTGTGCACGCCATGCGCCTCTTGGATCAGAGTTAAGCGTCCTCATCCAAGGAAGATGAGGCGAAGAAGAAAAGGGGCGAAGATTCTGGTTCCGAGGAGGATGAAGGTGCAGAGCCATCCGCTAATGTGCTCCGTGTGGAAACTTCTGGGCAAGAAGGGCCGAGTCGGCAGGTGGCTGAGGAAGAGCGTCCGGAGAGGCTAAGGAAGGGTGAGGACGTTTTCCAAGTGAAGTTCCCTCAGTCTAGAGACCAGGTCACTCACCCCGATCCGGAGGGCGAGATGAATGAAGATGGTACTCTGCCTGCCTACTTGTGCCTCAACCATCCGAGCCGATGAAGTGGATGAGCTCCGGAGAAGATATGAGATCCCGGATTGTGTAGAGATTCTCATCCCGGACGAATCTCATGCTTTTTATAATCCGCCTCCGGGCTACATGTCGGTCTATGAGATAAGTCTCCATTGTGGGTGGCGGCTACCAAGACGCCTTTAGTTCGGAGATTTTGAACAGCATGGGTTTGAGTCCGCACCAGATCATCCCCATCTCCCTCGGAAATTTGATGTGCTTCGGAGTGCTATGTAAATATAAAGTCATCCCGCTCACCTTCGATAATTTCCGTAAATTATTCAACATTAGTGTTAGTAATAGGAACACATGGTTCTATACGTTCGTATGTCGCCAGGCGTACACATTTTTGTTGATCCCTTGTCCTCGTTGGGAATCCAATGGTTCAAGAGGTACATTTTTGTCCGTCCGGCTCTGAAGCCCGGGCAATCCGAAGCGGAGAGGCCCACGTGGCATTTCGAGAAGAAGATCTTCCGAGGCAAACTGCCAGATTGGAAGCCACCGGCACGGAACATCCCCTTGTGCATGCAAGCGTTCCATCGGAGTCAAGAGCCGGAGAAGTACTTCTTCCGAGGTCTGATATGTCAGCCTCTGCCTTTCTTGGCCGGCTTGTCCGAGCCAAGTTTTTGTGAGAACATGGAGGATTTGAGTAAGTGGTTTCTCTCTACCTCTGGTTGGTTGTCCGAGTCGGTTGTCTGTTTGTCGACTATATGATTACTATTTGTAGGTTCTTTTGTATCTTGTAACTTATTGTGATTCGGATGTGCAGCTTTCTGGTTCGAGTATACGATGTCGACCATGCGGGAGTTGAAGCGTCAGCAAAACGCTGCGCAGCGGAAGGAGTTGGCAGAGGGTTCTCGGACCCAGATTATCAAGACTTCCACCGTACTTCCAATGAACGAGCCAAGAAATTCTGCTGTGTTCCGTGTGGAGGAGTCTCGGAGAGCTGCTGCGGGCGAAGAGGCCCAAACTATCCCTACTCCGGACAAGGGTAAGGTGGTCGGCTCTAAGGGCTCGAAAAAGCCTCCAAGATCCGTGTCCCGAGATCCTCCTGCAAGCGGGTCGAGCGCAGCGGCTGCGAAAAAGCGCTCCTGCGAAGGTCCGAATCCTCCCGCCAAGAAAGGCAAGGGAAAGGTGAGCGAGGCGCCCGAGCTGGATTCGGATCCTGAAGTTGCTCAGTTGGTTGCCGCTTCGGAGTTGGAGCGGATTTCGGAGTTAACTGCCGCTCAACGCAAAGTGAGTTTAACTTTTCCGTTGGTTTTACATCTTCTTGTGGTTCGGAGGTATCTAATACTTCCGATGTTTTGGTTTTTGTTTTTAGCTTGCTGCTGCTGTTGAAGCATGCTCCTTGGTAGCTGCTCGGAGGGCTACCCTGGAAGAGGATTTAGCCAAGGCTGAGGCTGCCCGGGCGATTGAAGCGTCCCGGTTGAACAGCACTTCGGAGCGCCTGAAGAAGGCCATAGCTGCGAAACAAGAGGCCGAGTCGGAGACGGCCAAGATGAAAAGTGCCATTCGATCTTTGGAGGCTGACCTGAAAGTGCACCAAGATAGTTTGGACGATTTCGTGGCCGTCTCTAGGACTTTCAAGGATAAGATGCTGAAGGAGCTTCGGGGAGTCCGGACAAGGGCTGTCCAAGATTTCCTTGATTCGGACTCCTACAAGTTTTTGCTCGAGTCGAAATATGATGAGGCCCGTCAAGATGGGTTTGATGCAGCTGT